>JAQJVK010000001.1:63054887-63762387 GCA_035578135.1 Flexamia atlantica | reverse complement strand
AATCAATGGGAGAAGTGGGAATCTTTTTTACTAATTTTTTTACATAGCCACTGCCACTTCTTATTAATATGATTTGAAATTAGTTAAATTTAATTCTGCACAACATACTTAATTTTCTGAATGGTTTTAACTTTATACACGTACACTTAGAAAATTATAATGAATGCGTGTACATGACGTGTATCTTCTGCCGTGAAGTAATGTAAACTAGAGATCGCCAGTGGTCGAAAATTCGACCAATTTTCAAAGTGACAAATAGGGATAGCTAATTTTATAAATAATCCCCGCATAAACCAATGCGTTTCTAAATAAATTTCATATAGTACATTTTTTCATGTAAACACATAATATAACCAAACTTGGTGCCCAAAAACAAAAGAGAAAGACTCAGTCCTTGACTAATTATTTTACTTCATTTCTGGCTTATGGCATGGTTTTTAGTAATTACTATTTTATTAAGATATCATGTTTTTTTTAAGAATAATTATTGAATCAGAGGAAAGTAAAACTTCAGTCATCAAATCAGTTTATCCTGTACACCCCTTACCACAGTTCTCTCCCTCCCTCCATTAATTCCTCACTCTCTACTTCCGACCTTCTTTCCACTTTTCCCTCCTTTTCTCCTTCATTCTCTTCTTACCATCTCTCCTCCCTTCTTTCCTACCATTTGGAACTCATTCCCTCCTTCCCTCTCTTCCTATTACTATCACTAAAATGTAATGTATATTGTACACATTATCCACCAATAAAAACAAAATTTGAATATAATGTGTCCATTTATACTCCGGTTGCCAAGCCCGGTGACAGGATTTTCGGGCCCCTGTGCAATTGAGAAACCCGCTTTTTTTACTCATCTCGATTCTGGGCCCCATTTTTACTAATATCGTGTGGATCCGGGCCCCCTGTGAGTCCAGGCCCCTGTGCATTTGCCTCCCCCCCCCCCGTCGCCGGCCCTGCCGGTTGCATGTCAGTTATTACATTAGATGGTAGAAACTTAACTTAATGTACTTTTTTCTTCCCTTTTTATCAGAAAATTTTTATCTCTTAGTCTTATTTAAGCAAGTAAACTTTATTTTTCCATGTACAGTATGGAACACATTTGAGTATGATATCCCTAATCTTCTCTAAGGAGTCCTGATTTCAATCAAATTCTATATTTTCACTCCATGCCCCAACTAACTGTGGCCTAATGTTTCTACATTAAATCTTTACTCTACGAAAAATAGCATGTGATAACAGCTACATATGCTAACTTTTGTTTACATTTGGTTGTTATAATCACCAAAACAGCAACTCATAAGGCTAATGTTAATTTTTTGAAATTTTAAATCGAATTTTCTACATTTCTAAAAGACTAATATAAATTTCAATGGGATTCTGCACATCTACAGGGAAATACAATTCTATCGGTGTGCTTAGATCTTTGCTACGTTGCACACAGGCTGAGAAAAAAGGAGTACAAAAACCTTATGGAAAAAATGCTTGTCTATTAATATAAAGATATTGAGGCTACTTTACATCTCATATCCAATATAATCAGATTTGATAGAGTTATTTGATAAACTGATTATAACTGATCAAATTATATTAAATTTAAACTTCACGTTGCCCAGGAGACATGACGGGGACATAGATAACGCCGTTTTCTTCTCCCAAAAACTTTGATTGGTGGCCACAGTTAAACTTGGAAATAAAAATAACATTAAAGACAACAGAATCAATATTTTAGTTTTTGAATTATAAATTTTTATTTTTTTAATTACTAATTCATAAAACAAATGACTGGTGGCCACAGTTAAACTTGGTAATGAAAATACTGTAACATCAAAGAGATTAGAATCAATTAATGTTAAAGATAATATAATCAATTTTGAGTTTGTGAATTTTAAACTATTTATTTATTCATATTAAATAAGGGATCAATTCAGTTATTGATTTTCATCATTTTTCCCCAGCAACAGCCGTACTTCCCACCGGGTTGCCGCAGATTCTGGGACATGGCCTGCAAACCTCTTTTAATTTTGGCAATCAGGATTTTGTTTAAGATACATTCCCGGTATTTGAAGCATTCCGTATTGCATTTTAGCCAATAGGGATGCATCTTAAAAATTCTTCTTTTGGCTTTTAATAGGACTGCCTGTTTGAAGTTGGGACGATGCATGTTCTTTTTCAACATGGAGTCCAAAACTGAAAGTGCAGCATCCACTACTTCCACCGTCTCATCTTGTGGATACATGAGGTTCGATGTATCACATCGGTATTCTCGATTCCTGATGAGGGACTCTTCGGTGTCAGCAGCCGATGGAGCCCTTGATTAACTCTTTTCTGCAGTCGTCGCAATCAAACTGCTTCAAGCTGGCCCGAACACCGTAACCGGCAAAGTACCTAGAATGAGAACTTATGATTGAAGTAAAGAAGCTATCAAGGCACAACATCGATGCAAAATTTAATTTCTTAAACGGAAATGTATAATTTTAGTAAAGTTATATAACAAAAATAACTAAGAAAATGCATATTTAACGTATAGAAATGCTATAAAATGACCTTAAGTTCAACGATACTGACTTCATCACTTAATAAAATGTTATATATACAACTTACTATTTTTTAGTCATTAATAATATTTTTGTAGGTAGTAACAGAATATTTTTTTAATTTGAGGCGGTATTTCCTTGTTTACAATATGAATAAAAATATTTAAAAAAATAAATTAACAGCCCAATAACCAATGTGCTAGGTCCAAATACGAACCTTTGCCAAATTTTCTCAGGATATAAAAGTTTCAAAACAGCAGGGAAAGCGGTAAATGGCGCGGCGCGCTGTGGCGGCGGCATTCTTTGATTGTATCTTGGTTAAGGCCTATTTTACTTGGAGCGACTGCAGCGATAGTCGCGTAGCGATAATCGCTCTACTACTATCGCTGTTGTGGTGGCCGTTTTGCTTACAGCGATTGGTTTTCTGCCGCCGCGCGATTTTTCATAGTTCATTGTTCATCAGCGTTCACAAAGGTGAAGTCATGAGTGCGCGATGCAACCTTTTAAAGTATCTCCTCTGTGAGGAGTTAGAAGACGAGGCTCTGCTTGAAGTTTTGACTGTTCCAAGAAGTGTCAAGCATCCTATATTTGAATCTCGAATAGACGAGGGTTGCGTAAAAAAATTGATACACAACCACTTGCGCAATGACAATGCAAAGTTTGCTGAGTTTTTTCGACTCGATATCTCGCAATTTGATTTCTTGCTCAGTTTGGTGGAAAATGACATCAAGACCCAATCTGGATGACTACCCACACGTTCAATCACGTTCACACCATTGTAAAAAACAACTTTGGAGCACAGCTAGCTTTAGCGCCCGCCATTTCTACGAGTGAACTGCACTGCTTTGAGGTTCTGCGCATGTGTCGGTGCGCATCAGTCGCGGCGCGATGATCGCTAGACTGGTACCCAGGGCAGTGGTCCGCGACTGTAGCTAGCGACACTAGCGACAGTCGCTCTAAGCAAAACAGGACAACGCAAACTCCCTCAGAGCAGTGCCCAGCTACTATCGCGGAGCGACTATCGCTGCAGTCGCTCCAAGCAAAATAGGCCTTTAGGCAGCGGGAGGGTTCACCCAGGACTACAGAATAGAAGGGCTGCGCCAATTCTTTGATCTCAGCCAAAAGCCGACGATGCCTTAACTCCCCTTAGTGACATGGCGACGGTACACAGCTATTGGCGGCCGCTGTACTTGTCTGACTGATACGCGCGGCTTTTCTATATCACTTTTTATCTGTCCAGAAGTGAGATATTTGGGTCGAACCATATATATTTATAATCTGCATAAATTGACGAATATAACAATGTAATTATGTTCTAGATAAGACTTATGGATAATTTTTACAACGAAAAACAACGTATTTTCATTATTGAGATTTGAAAAAGTTGGCTACTACTTTTATTATTTTTTGGTAAGTTTCGTCTGCACGAAATATGTAGCTAATGAGGTGAACTTTACACTTTTTATTAAAACCTTTTCTCTAGCGGTTTTATAATTTTTATTCTAATCAATAAATTTGTAAATGGTATTAGAACAAAAATTTCAAAATGTTTATTAAAAACCTAAATGAACTGATCGAAAAAACTATGAATTTTATTCAGTGTGATTTACGTTTCTATATATAATTTATATACGTAGAATGTCAACAATTATGATCCAAATAATTAGCTGTCAAAAGAGCTTATATAGATAACGCCGCTTTCGTCTCCCAAAAATTTTGATTGGTGGTCACAGTTAAACCTGGTAATAAAAATAACATTAAAGACAACACGACATCAGAATCAATTTTTAAGTTTTTGAATTATCATTTTTATTTTTTGAATTACTAATTTAAAAAAAGATTGGTGGCCACAGTTAAACTTGGCGATGAAAATACTATAACATCAAAGAGAATAGAATCAATTAATGTTGAAGATGATCTAATCAATTTTGAGTTTGTAGATTTTGAATGATTTGTTTATTCATATTAAATACGGGATCAATTCATTTGTTATTGATTTTCATCATTTTTTCCCAGTAACCGCCGTACTTTCCACCGGGTTGCCGCAGATTCTGGGACATGGCCTGCAAACCTCTTTTAATTTTTGCAATCATGATTTTGTTTAAGATGCATTTCCGGTGTTTGAAGCATTCCGTATTGCATTTTAGCCGGGATGCATCTTAAAAATTCTTCTTTTGCTTTTTAACAGGACTGCCTGTTTGAAGTTGGGACGATGTATGTTCTTTTTCAACATGGAGTCCAAAACTGAGAGTGCAGCATCCACTACTTCCACCGTCTCATCTTGTGGGGTCCGTGAAGTTGGCCTACCAAAATCAGCCTACCCACAAATTTTACTACCATTCGTTAGTTCCGTGTTAGTTCTCGATAGTTCCATCAAAACTTTCGTTAGTTCCGCTTATTTAGTCGAGTAAATTAAAGAAATCAAGGGTAGGCTAACTTCACGGCAGCCTACCCACAAGAAAAAATATCAAAAACAGTATAAAACGTAAGTTCTGTGATAGTTCTCGATAGTTCCGTATAAATTTTCGTTAGTTCCGTGGTTTTACGTAATTTTATTACGTAAAACATTCATAACATTTGGGGCGGGCTAACTTCACGCCAGCCTACCCATACCATAGAATTCTGCAGTTTTAGTGTCAATCGTTAGTTCTGCGTTAGTTCTTGATAGTTCCGTATAAATTTCCGTTAGTTCCGTACTCCATCCGCCATAAAAATAGCATTAAATATATTTTTTGGGCACCTGGGGCGGGCTAACTTCACGCTAGCCTACCCATACCATAGATTTATACAATTTTAGTGTCAATCGTTAGATCTGCGTTAGTTCTTGATAGTTCCGTATACATTTTCGTTAGTTCCGTACTCCATCCGCGATAAAAATAACAGTAAATATCTTTTTTTGACATCTGGGGCGGGCTAACCTCACGCTAGCCTACCCATACCATTGAATTATACAACTTTAGTGTCAATCGTTAGTTCTGCGTTAGTTCTCGATAGTTCCGTATACATTTTCGTTATTTCCGTACTCCAACTGCCATAACAATTACATAAAATTATTTTTTGGGCACCTGGGGCGGGCTAACTTCACGCTAGCCTACCCATTCTATAGATTTATACAATTTTAGTGTCAATCGTTAGATCTGCGTTAGTTCTTGATAGTTCTGTATACATTTTCGTTAGTTCCGTACTCCATTCGCGATAAAAATAACAGTAAATATCTTTTTTGGCATCTGGGGCGGGCTAACCTCATGCTAGCCTACCCATACCATGGAATTATACAATTTTAGTGTCAATCGTTAGTTCTGCGTTAGTTCTCGATAGTTCCGTATACATTTTCGTTATTTCCGTACTCCAACTGCCATAACAATTACATAAAATTATTTTTTGGGCACCTGGGGCGGGCCAGCTTCACGCTAGCCTTCCCATACCATGCATTTATACAATTTTAGTGTCAATCGTTAGTCCTGCGTTAGTTCTCGATAGTTCCGTATAAAATTTAGTTAGTTCCGTACTCCATACGCGATAAAAACATCAAATAAATTTTTTTGCCATCTGGGGCGGCTAACTTCACGGTAGCCTACCCATACCACAGATATATGCAATTTTAGTGTCAATCGTTAGTTCTGCGTTAGTTCTCGATAGTTCCGTATAAATTTTCGTTAGTTCCGTACTCCATTTGCCATAACAAATACATAAAATATATTTTTTGGGCACCTGGGGCGGGCCAACTTCACGCTAGCCTACCCATACCATAGATTTATACAATTTTAGTGTCAATCGTTAGATCTGCGTTAGTTCTCGATAGTTCCGTATACATTTTCGTTATTTCCGTACTCCAACTGCCATAACAATTACATAAAATTATTTTTTGGGCACCTGGGGCGGGCTAACTTCACGCTAGCCTACCCATACTATAGATTTATACAATTTTAGTGTCAATCGTTAGATCTGCGTTAGTTCTTGATAGTTCTGTATACATTTTCGTTAGTTCCGTACTCCATTCGCGATAAAAATAACAGTAAATATCTTTTTGGCATCTGGGGCGGGCTAACCTCATGCTAGCCTACCCATACCATGGAATTATACAATTTTAGTGTCAATCGTTAGTTCTGCGTTAGTTCTCGATAGTTCCGTATACATTTTCGTTATTTCCGTACTCCAACTGCCATAACAATTACATAAAATTATTTTTTGGGCACCTGGGGCGGGCCAGCTTCACGCTAGCCTTCCCATACCATGCATTTATACAATTTTAGTGTCAATCGTTAGTCCTGCGTTAGTTCTCGATAGTTCCGTATAAAATTTAGTTAGTTCCGTACTCCATACGCGATAAAAACATCAAATAAGTTTTTTTGCCATCTGGGGCGGCTAACTTCACGGTAGCCTACCCATACCACAGATATATGCAATTTTAGTGTCAATCGTTAGTTCTGCGTTAGTTCTCGATAGTTCCGTATAAATTTTCGTTAGTTCCGTACTCCATTTGCCATAACAAATACATAAAATATATTTTTTGGGCACCTGGGGCGGGCCAACTTCACGCTAGCCTACCCATACCATGGATATTGGATGCATACAATATTAGTGTCAATCGTTAGTTCTGCGTCAGTTCTCAATAGTTCCGTATAAATTTTCGTTAGTTCCGTACTCCATATGGCAGGAAAATAACATTAAAAATATTTTTTGGCATTTGAGGCGCGCTACCTTCACGCTAGCCTACCCATACCATGGATGGATACAATATTAGTGTCAATCGTTAGTTCTGCGTTAGTTCTCGATAGTTCGATATAAATTTTCATTAGTTCCGAACTCCATTTGCCATAAAACTTTCATGAAATATATTTTTTGGACACCTGGGGCAGGTTAACTTCACGCTAGCCTACCCATACCATAGATTTATACAATTTTTTTTGCCAATCGTTAAATATGCGTTCGTTTTTTATAGTTTGGTATATATTTTCGTTGGTTGTTGTGGTTCCTGATGTCTCCTATGGGTAGGCTAGCGTGAAGTTAGCCCGCCCCAGGTGCCCAAAAAATATATTTAATGCTATTTTTATGGCAGTTTGAGTTCGGAAATAACGAAAATGTATACGGAACTATCGATAACTAACGCAGGACTAACGATTGACACTAAAATTGTATAAATGCATGGTATGGGAAGGCTAGCGTGAAGCTGGCCCGCCCCAGGTGCCCAAAAAATAATTTTATGTAATTGTTATGGCAGTTGGAGTACGGAAATAACGAAAATGTATACGGAACTATGGAGAACTAACGCAGAACTAACGATTGACACTAAAATTGTATAATACACAGTTCTAGCAGACTGCGTTCACTGCCCGCTGTCCAGTGAGACATCTCCTTTGTATCCCTTTATCTGCTTCCGCCGCAGCGCTGTTGAGACTGTTCCAGTGATTTTTGTACTAGTTGTTTTATCGTAACAGATATGTGAAAACTAGTTACCACTACGCATCAGCTACATTGCTTGAAGCGCGACTTAAATTCCACCGCAACGCCGCCGTCCGGCCGTTTCACTGGAGCGGTTTGAAATCTAAATGTAGACTAATTGGGGAAACACAACGTAATTTATTGTTAGAAATTAATTTTTTCTTTTGTAATAACATGTTAAGAACTTAAAAATGAGACTTGATTATTTTTAATCCTCAATATGTGGCGATTCAAATAATTATGTTTCATGGCTGGCTGCAAGCCATTTATTGTATTCTTAAAGAAAAACTGTAACAATAGTGCGCTGTAATAAGTTCAATAAATGGAAAATAAAATTAATGGTCTAAAACCTTCAAAAACAGTTTGATACTTCATTTCTTCCATTACAAAATTTGTAAATTAGAGCCCCCCGTATAATTAAACGCCTTGGTGTGTGGTGTGTTGTACTGGGGATCGGGGGGGGGGAGTGAGTTTTGTTTGAGTATCCCGTTTTTATTCGGGAATAATCTGGTCACCCTACTCCCAATGCCACGTATTCGTAAAAACTCGAGGCGCCTAAAACTCTTGAGCCGGTCCCGTTACTGTACGCTAGCTTAAACCAGTTACAGTTTAAAATCCATCGATCGGAACATCTTCCAAAGATTGATATGGTCATATCCTGCCTTACATCGGCTCATTCTTTTTCAGCACAGAGCCCACTTACATACACCAGCAAGCTCAACAATGTTTAAATATGTGGCCACTGCCCCGATGGCACTAATATTGTTCCTAGTTCAAATAAACTTAAACCCCTTAAGCACATTAAAAATTAGGCATCTCTTCATTATTTAATTAGGAAATTATATTTCTTATAAAATAGTAATGATACACTGAAAGGTCAAGGCTACAATTATTGGAAAGGCCCGTGTTGGAAAGGGAGCCTTTATACTTTTGATAAGGATTGAAAAACAGTAGCAATTTAAAATGTAATTTCTTGGCCATTAATAGTGCTAGATAATTAGTTTATGCGGAAAGTAACAAGTGAAAGTTGATGAACGCCATTCAAAGAGTGCAGTGTATGCCGAATATTTATTATTACATATTAATATTATTGTTGAAGGGCAAAAATACATGAAAAATCAGCATAAAAATAATTGTGAAAACATATAAAGCAACGAGCCTTAAATTATGTTGTACATCCATCTATCCCAGTTAAACATTAGCATAGAACAGTGAGGATATTTCATAATCCCACGCCATCAACAGGGGGTGGCGGGGCGACCAATCACAGCCCACAGGCGAGGAGCGGCGGCAACGGTACTGAGGCGGCTCCTTTGAGACCGCAGCCAGTAGGGCCTACTAGAGAACGGCAGCGCTGCAGCGCCGGACAGTAGAGCGGCGGTCACCTTGATGACGGCAGTTTCCCGCCGAAACTCAAGGCCGGGTGGTTTTCCGAATTTGTCGGATCTCTTTTGACAGCTAATTATTTGGATCATATTTAATTGTTGACATTCTACGTATTTAAATTCTATCTAGGAACGTAAATCACACTGTATAAAATTCATATTTTTTTCGATCAGTTCATTTAGGTTTTTAATAAACACTAGAGGCTTGAAGGGGCTATCAGCCCCTAAGCATAATCCTTCTTTACTATAGTTCCAAATACCTTGTTAGAAAATAGGCTTTTGGGTCCACAAAATTATGATTATATCTAGCATTTGGTTTTAAGTAAACAAAGCAGACCTTTATACATACCAATAGTTTTTAAATGACAGCTATTTTACGTTATTTCTCATTTTATAGTAAGCTTAAAGCAATTTCAGTATTTTCCCCGAGTCCCTAGGATGTAGACCTTAAATTTCAGCCCCCTCCCATCATCCTGCGTCCTTACAAACGCCCATAATTTCGGCGCAAAAATTTCCCTTACGTAATTATATATAAGTATAGATAATTTGCTGTGACGACCCACCCCAAAAACTGTTTTTTGTGGTTAGCTCCTTAAATTAGGACACCACATATTATGGTTAATGGTTTGTTGAAGGTAATAATCCTTCATGCATGAGAGGATTGCCAGCCCTAGTTTATTGATGGTGGGCCCAGGGACTGACATTGGGTCTCTTGGACAATTGTACAGAAAGTTATTAAAATAAAATCGAGAACGCAGTAAGGCACTCTGGCACTCATGTGGGAATGCTGATGCTGATTGTCAGCATGGTTCATGTGTCAAGCTGCGTCAGCGGGTCGTTGCCGCTAAGCCTAGAAACAGACAGTCGGAGAGTTGACTCGGGAGTGCGTGTGCGCTGTCCGCGCCGCGTCGCGTTGCGCCGCCGCCGCGCCGCGTCGGTCGGCCTATGCCGCGATTCGCGCGTTCTCTGTCCCCCAAAATTAATTAGGCCTATAATTAGTATAATCTGAAGTTTTGTATAAATTTTCATAAATGATAACTGCTCACATGTTAATTTGAAATCAAACAGTTAAATTGTATTAATAAAGTAAGAATTTTGTAACTACGTGCGTATTATTTGAGCTCCCAACCGGCAAATAATGCGTATATATCTCGGCTACTGGCACAACTGGTGTCAGCGTGTGCGGTTCGTGTTCAAGAATTCACGGAAAAGAGATTTCCAGCTTCCACGGACCCAAGGATGGAAATGGATAAAATTGGTAAGTGAAATATTTTCAATCAGCGGTGCAATCTTTTGTGAAATGAAAATTGTAATAGATTGAAGTATTTAATCATTTAATAATGCAAAGCGTGACTTGAAACGCACTCTAGTGAAAATCCCGTGAAGTATAATGCATTTTTGGATTTATTAGGGAATTTTAAAGTAACTGAAATATTTTCGGCGAGGAATTAAATCCGCCATTAATCACGTTGCACATTATTTGGCGTCATAGCGTATATTCCCCCTCCACAGTCAACAATGCCTCCTTGTCTATCAACATAGAGACGTGGAGCATTGAAATAATCAAGATGGCGGTCTTATCTTTTGAGTTTATGCAAACCTATTTATTATATCTAGTAACGAATAAAAGTAAGGTTTTTCTAAGAGTAATAATTGATTGAAAATCTAAGTTATACATTTATTTGCATTCTTACAATAACGAAAGTAACGTAATTTTTACAGAGTGAAACTTGGAATATTTCAGATTTATAACAGTGTTGCCATTCGAGGGATTTTTACCCGGCGAATGGGTATTTCTGTCTTTTAGAGGGGAAACGGGATTTATAGTAGGAACACGGGATTTTCACTGTTGTGAAGTTGAAACACTGTAGAGCTTCATGTTTAGAAACGTCAAAATGAATATTCGACCGGTTGAATTGTTTAAAAGGAACAGATAGACAATTAATTGAGTAGGACAATTTAGTTGGAGATAAACTGTATTATCTATTTATTCGATGATGTTGTCTACCAACATAATCTAAATTGCTTTGGGGTAAATTATTTAACACTTAGTATAAACTGTATGTGTTATATTTTTAAGTGGAGAATTAAAATGCGTTGGAATATGTCCCAGCATCATTGTAAATGGGCGATTAATACATCGATATAAATATTTTTAATTGGTTTAATTATTTGTGGAATGTAATATGATACACTGAAAATTAGCAGTGTCACAGTTGAGGCCAACTTTACAATGTCAGGTCAAGGGATACCAGCGCATTTATTTTCCTTTTTTTCATTAAATAATTTTTACTGTCGGTATTCTTTTAACTGGAGATTTTAGTAGGATGAAATGGAGGTTACATGGGTTTCAGGGAAACTAATTAGAGCCTATTGACAGTTGATGAGGTCTGATTTAGTAGTGGAAATTGATGGTTTTGAATTATATCAAATTTTAATTGAGGTTGGGGGACTATAGAGACATTTGTTTGGGAGAAAAGTTATTTAAAAAGTTTATTGGCATCAAGTAAGTTTTTTTTAAGGCAACTATGTATGGGGAAGAATTTTGTTTTTTCCCCTGGGTGTAAAAAGAGGTTTTTGAGGATACATGATTAAATATTTGATTGAAGCCAGTGTAGATGGAGATGAGATACTGTTTTTGAAATTTTTGTGCTTTTAGTTGCCTATCCTCTAGTACCTTGAATTTAAAAATGGGTTTTGGTACACGCTTGCTTAGTTTGAAAGTAATTATATCATTTTAATTATTCAAATAAAAGAGAATGGTTGCTCAGTGGTTACTATCATCAGCAGTACTATTCTGTAATTTGATCGGGTCTCTCCTGAGAAATATGAGTTGTTTTAATTCAAATTATAATAAATTAGGTCTACTGCTATCAGCTTTCAAGTTTCAAATAAAAAGAATAATTTAAAAAATATTTTAAATCCTTTTTTTAATATATTGGTTTTATGCCTGTATGTATGATATGGTTTGGGATAGTAAGTCATAGATAGTGTTTTGGAAGTATGTTTTGGGGGGGGGAGGTTGAGTGTGCCTCCTTAGCGCCCTGATCCCTCGGGATCAAGATGGCCTGGACCCTGCGTATGGCGGACTGAAATGGTAGAACCATGTTAATATACAGTATACAGTATTCATGAGATTTTATTATGGTTTACTTTTGCAGTCGGGAATTTTTTTGACTAATGGGGCTTATGAAAGTTCTTTTTCCTATGATATGTTTGTTCGGTATGGGTTCAGCATCACCGTCAAACATATTACCCAATAGATTATAAATTTAAGTTGGGACCACCTTCTTAATAAAGAGTTGGTTTTTTTGTGAGGCAGGCTGTAAAGTTTTAAAGATAACATCTTTTCATGGTCAATGCTGGTGATAGTAATTAAATTAAAAAAATATTTTCCTTAAAAATAATTTTAATGTGAGTGTTAAACAAATTTTTACTAATTTATGGTAGCCTTATTGTCTCTGATTATTGAATAACCCTTTGTGTTTGTTATACAGGAGAGTTTTTGTTTGTAAGAAACCCTTTTTGCTGTCTCTGTTGATTGGGACACAACATGGGAATGGGATCCGTATGCTGTGGACCTGTTGTTGGAGTAGCAGACCAACACTGGGGGAAGGATGATGGATGGATTTAAGGGTTTTGAATAAGTATTTTATTTAAGATTGTTTGAAAACTATTCTTTCTTTAGCTGGGTTGTGATTGTGAAAAAGATTTAGTCTCTTTAAGAATAAAATGAAAAGAAATTTCAAATAGCAGCATTGTGAAACAAAATGGTCTTGATAACAAGCGTGTATTTAGGATGTTTTTTTTGTCAGAGGAGTAGCAAATTGGCTTTGGGCCTGAAGGGGACTTAACTACTTTTTAGGGTATGCCCCATTGGGATATGGGCTTTCCTTAAATGTTTTATGAGTTGAGATGATGATGATGATGATGATGTGGTTGTTGTTTCTGAAGTTGGGGTGAGTGATTTTTGGGGCCCCTGTGAGTCGTTATGGTTGAGATTGCCATGCCTGCCCATGTGCTCATATATATGGCAGCTTGCTATATCTCCTTTGGGCGACTGAGTCCTGGTTGTGATGTGGATTTCCGGTGGTGGACCTTGTTGTTAATTACTGAAGTAACATGCAATGCTAGAGCTCCTGTAAGGACTCTACATGTGCACTGAGTGTCAATGATATTTGGTGTTTCATTGTGTCTGCCTGTTGTGTTGTGATTTATTGCCACTCTTGAGCTCCTGAAGGACTCGCGAGATAGGCGCCAGGCAGAGGATTAAAGAAATTTTGCGTGTGGTCCCACCGAGGATAAATGACTTGTTTCGCTCGTGCCTGCGTTCGCCTGCCAAGCTTTACCTTCGGCAGCTACCAGATGCACTTGAGCTGGTTTAGGGAGTAGAGAGGAAAGTGAGCCTCCCTAGTTGTGTTGATGAGAGATTTGTGTTTTTGTCGCTCGTGCTTGCGTTTGCCTGCCAGGCCCTGTCCGTTGGCAGCTACCAGATGCACTTGAGCTGGTTTAGGGAGTGGAGGATGAAAGGGAGCCTCCCTCGATGTGGTGATGAGAGATTTGCGTTTTGTTGCTCGTACCTGCGTATGCCTGCCCGACCTTACCTCTGTCGGCAGCAACCAAAAGCACTGGAGCTGGTAAAGGGGAGTGGAGATTTAAGTGTGTGCCTCCCCTGTTATGGCCATAATGAGAGTTTTATTTGTCGACTGATGTTGTTGTAAAGGACGTCCTTGAGGTATTAATGACTAGCTTGGTACGTGATGTATCAATACCTAGTAAAATGTTGCAAAATGTAATTAGGGTTGAATTGTTGATATTTGAGGCAAACTTGATAATGAGCTTGGCCATTAACGTGTGAGAATATCCTCTGAAAGGGGAACTCTCGATGTGCGGTGTCACAATGATTTTAGGCAAAGGGTGTGATAGCAGTAGTAATGACATAGGATGTGGTGTTAGAACTGATACTGCCATGCATTTGTCATAGATCCTGGAACGCACTGGCCGCCTGGTTGCAGAGCTCTGTGCGGATGAGAGCGAAGAGCCATGGCCCTGACCAGAGCGCCACAGACGTTCGCTGACCGAGGGATCCTGAGACTAACATTGGGGTGGAAGCAGCCTACCCGAGACTTGTACTAGACACCATGAACGAGGGGACTGCAGCCCCAGAGATTTGCGGTATTTTAACCAACGGAAGGTAGCCTATTAATTTGGACCCACATTGTGATGAATAAACTGGCGATAGGCAAAGTGCACTAGTGAATTATTTAGATTGCATCAATGTGTGCAGCTCCGTGCTGCAGAGACTGTTAGATCTGCGAAGGGAACTTGAAGTTAATTTTTTTTTTATATTATGGGAACAAGCAGACATTCTTTTGTGGGAATGATAGTGATTATCGACGTGGACATTCTTCAAGTGGAATGTTTTTTTTGTTATATCAAGTAGAATATTTTAGAATGTTTTCGTAAGAATTTCAGGGTAGGTTTTACATATTAAAAAGTGGTACCACGTGTTAAAGATACTTAGTAGTAAGTTTTGATGGCCAGTGGTGGCTTATTTATTTTTAAAATCCTTAAAAAAAGATTGGAGTATGAAATTATAGTGGCTGTTGACTAGTATTTACAGGAAGGTAAGCGCGCACTCCCCACACCCTAAAACCCCCCCCCCCCCCCTCCTTTCAACTCCCTGTACTGGACTGTAATTACTCAGGAAGCTAGCCCAAAGTTGACTTAATTATTTTGTTTATTTATTTTGAGTCGTATGAAAAGGCCTTGCTGGTGGATTTTCCGGACCCAACAGCAAGACAGCGCCACTACTGAGCGATCTATGTGTTGTAATAGTTTAGTTCGATGGTTGTCAGTGTTTTTTGATGTTTTTAAAATTTTGTCGATAAACAAGGGATAATATGCTGTTGCTGGTGACTGGACTCATTTGCAGTGTACATGATTGCGTTTGACGCTGAGACTTTACTTTTGGCAAAGCCAGTAAATTAATAGGAAACATTAGTAGGGATTGAGAATTTTGAGGGGTTGTGGTAATGTACTTTGTGAGTGTTTTGTTAGATTTTGTTAATTTTTTTATTTATTTTAATGTTTTTTATGTGGTCTTGGGTTGTTTTTAAAGTAGTAATCAAATTATCAAAGTTGAAATTGTTTAGATAAAGAATGATTTGTTTTGAGGAATTTAGCTATGGAATAGTAATTTGTTTTCACTTTATGAAAAGTCAAAATTTTCTGAGGATATTCTAGATGCTTGAAAGAATATCCATTAATAAGTTATGGATTAATAGATTAGTTTGATTTACTTTCTTTTATTGTAACATTTTTAACTTTTTTATTTCTGGAAATATATGACAGATTTTGAGGTTGATATTCGGAAATTATCTTGGTAATCTATGTTTTAATTAGCTCAAGCACTGATTATTGAGGGTGTTATTTTTTTATTTGTTCATAGTTCAATAATGTTTTAATTGGACTTTTCAAAGAGGTTGAACTTTTAGTTTGACCGTGTGGGTCTCGTAGCTATGGATCTTCCTTTAATTTTCTTTAGGGAGCAATGTATGTAATCGAGTTTTGTGTTGTAATGTTTAGAAACTTAGGCGGGTTTCATTGCATTTTTATGTGTTTCAATTATTATGTACTAATCTTGATCGTTGGTTGAGAAGATTTCTTTTATGAAGAGGAGCGTTGTAATTTGCTTTTGCTGAATGTAATTGAATCGTTAAATTGTAAATTCTTTACTTTGAAAGGAGAGGGGAGAGAGAACGCTGCCGATATTAGAAAAATTTGATCATTATTTGGATGGCACCGAAGTGCTAAAAAAGTTTTATAGGTAGTTTTCATTTCTCTTACAGTCTGTACGGTTGTTCTTGGGACTTGATGTCGGGTTTTCTGTGGCATTGTTGCTAAGGAAGTAAGGATGTCTGGAGACTAGGTTGGCGTTGGCGATTGGGACCCTCTGACAAAAGAAGGAGTCTTTTGCGGCATCACCGAGTGTGATGGCCCCTCATGCTGAGGACAGCATGGACTAAAGGTGGGGGGAGTGTGACGACCCACCCCAAAAACTGTATTTTGTGGTTAGCTCCTTAAATTAGGACACCACATATTATGGTTAATGGTTTGTTGAAGGTAATAATCCTTCATGCATGAAAGGATTGCTAGCCCTAGTTTATTGATGGTGGGCCCAGGGACTGACATTGGGTCTCTTGGACAATTGTACAGAAAGTTATTAAAATAAAATCGAGAACGCAGTAAGGCACTCTGGCACTCATGTGGGAATGCTGATGCTGATTGTCAGCATGGTTCATGTGTCAAGCTGCGTCAGCGGGTCGTTGCCGCTAAGCCTAGAAACAGACAGTCGGAGAGTTGACTTCGGGAGTGCGTGTGCGCTGTCCGCGCCGCGTCGCGTTGCGCCGCCGCCGCGCCGCCGCCGCGCCGCGTCGGTCGGCCTATGCCGCGATTCGCGCGTTCTCTGTCCCCCAAAATTAATTAGGCCTATAATTAGTATAATCTGAAGTTTTGTATAAATTTTCATAAATGATAACTGCTCACATGTTAATTTGAAATCAAACAGTTAAATTGTATTAATAAAGTTAGAATTTTGTAACTACGTGCGTATTATTTGAGCTCCCAACCGGCAAATAATGCGTATATATCTCGGCTACTGGCACATTGCTATTAAATCTGCATCGTTATAACTTAAACTAAACAACATACTCATCTTTGTATAATTTTAAATTATGAAAAAACTCAAACACTTAATTATTATAAAATCAGAAAATCTTAAATTAAAATATTTTTTGTTATAGTACATTGAACGTGCATAGTGAGCTGCATTTTGAAAAAAAATCCCACATGTCAACATCTACCCTATGGCTTTGAATCAAGCATTAGCACCACATGTGGAATGTAAACAAAGCAGACGTTTTCCAGTCCCAATGCATTTTAAATGGAAGATATTTTTCGTTATTTCTCATTTTCTGGAATATTTGGACATAATCTGATATTTTTCCCGACCCCCTGGGACCGAGACCTTTCATTTGAGACATCTCCCATCATCCTGCGAGCTGTCAAACTCTCACAATTTTGAATGAAAAAATCGCTTACAGAATTAATAATATATAACTAGAGGCTTGAAGGGGCTAATAGCCCCTAAGCATAATCCTTCTTTACTACAGTACAAAATACCTTCTTAGAAAATAGGCTTTTGGATTCACAAAATTATGATTATCTGTAGCATTTGGTTTTAAGTAAACAAAGCAGACCTTTTCACATCCCAATGGTTTTTAAATGATAGCTATTTTACGTTATTTCTCATTTTATAGTAAGCTTCAAGCAATTTCTGTATTTTCCCGAAGTCCCTGGGATGTAGACCTTAAATTTCAGCCCCCTCCCATCATCCTGCGACCTTCCAAACGCCCACAATTTCGGCGCAAAAATTTCCCTTACGTAATTATATATATGTGTAGATAATTTTTTATTAAATCTGCATCGTTATAACATAAACTAAACAAACGTACTTAACTTTGTATGATTTTAAATTATGAAAAAACTCTAACCCTTAATTATTATAAAATTAGAAAATCTTAAATTTAAAATATTTTTTTTGTTATAGTACATTGAACGTGCCTAGTAAGCTGCATTTTGAAAAAATCCCACATATCAACATCTACCGCATGGCTTTGAATCAAGCATTAGCACCACATGTTAAATGTAAACAAAGCAGACGTTTTTCAATCCCAATGCATTTTAAATGGAAGATATTTTTCGTTATTTCTCATTTTCAGGTATATTTGGACATAATTTGGTATTTTTCCCGACCCCCTGGGATCGAGACCTTTCATTTGAGCCATCTCCCATCATCCTGCGAGCTGTCAAAGTCTCAAAATTTTGATTTAAAAAAATCGCTTACAGAATTAGTAATATAGATTTTTAAATTTTTGTTATAATACCATTTACAAATTTACTGGTTTAGAATAAAAAATATAAAACCGTTTCTACTTTTTAATAAACATTTTGAAGTTTTTGTTATAATACCATTTACAAATTTACTGGATTACAAGAAAAATTATAAAACCGTTTCTACTTAAATTAAAATCTATATTATATTTAAAACAATAAGGGTTTTCTCTGTTACATTTACATCTGCTTCTTTATAATTGGGTTGTACCTGTTTTGAAGCATATAAATAAAATAAAATAAAATAAAAAATAAAATAAATCCCTTTTTCAGCCGTCATACTTAACCGATTTTTACGATTTATATCTCATTGTAAAGCTTATAATGTAGCGCACCGGCGACTGATAGTTAAAATGACCATTGCTTTTACGGCTTCGATCCCCGAGCCTTTGATTTGTTTCTAGAGGGCGCTTTCAACGCTCCAGAGTGCTGACCAACTTGCGTTATAACGGTTTTAAAATGTGATTGTAATTTAACAGCTGATTACCTTCAGACGAATTTTTAACCAGTCACACTGTAGACAGAAATATATTGTCTGCTACTAACTAAGCAAGATCCGATACAGCTTAATATATACTTTGTTTCCACCCAAAACTTCACCCACCATCAGAATTTGGCGCAAACTCATTTATTACTTATTGAAGACGTTCAAAGCCTATTAAAATGATTATCAGCTTCCTCCCAATTTTCGGGAGCTTCAAGTCTAATTTGCCTGGGCTTTAATTAAAAGTATGTAATTTTATTGTATTTTTAAATAATGAAGTATTTAAAGCCATTGAAAATAAAATTGTAAACTAATTCAAATAATATTACAATATTACGATATCATAAACGTTTCATTCCCTACAATTATTTAGACTAGACCTCGAGATCTGCGGTGCTTCTTCGGGGAGAAGCAATTGGGGGCGTTTGGTGCCCTTGACTGCCGTTACTATGACTACTCCAAATACGGCCGTTTTCGTGGAAACTCCGCGCGGACACGTGGTGAACCTGACACCCCGCTCCAAATTTACCCCCTTCATCACCCCTCATTGGTTCTTACATCCACTCACCTGTGCCTGTGATTCGCCATTTTCAGAGCATAGTTTAACGGATACAGTCAGAGCTCTTACTCTCGCTCCGCTATTCAGATACTGATACTGTGGTGTTATCTATTAATATTTTTAATGGATATTTATTTTTTCCTTTAATTGTAAATATTGTGCAGTTATTATGTAGCCTAGGCAGTGTTAGTTGTCATAAAGTTAGTTGTTTTTATACAAACTTTGTTTACCTCTCTCAAGACATTACCAGGACCGTACTCAGACCGGTTTTCCGGGCAATTTTACCGGGGCCCGGGCCCAAGGGGGGCCCGGGCCGGGCCCCGCCAAACATCTACTTCAAAAGTTGGCCTAGATGGACGGAGAGGCTAACAAGAATAATAAATTAATTACGAATAATTTATGAATAATTTATGAAAGATTTAGCCTACTTTTACAACAGTAAAAGACAAAATATAGTGTTGAATTGGTTCATACTTTGTACCCGAGATTAAATTATACCCCCGTATGTTTTCTTTGCTTGGCTTAGGTAAATTTTCTAGAGTTAGTTACCTCCGTCCTTTTTCCGAGATTGATGAAGACTACGCGATCGCGTCAAGCCTAATTACCGCCTAACGCGCTGAATACCCGCGAACGGTAAATTTGCGCGATCGAAGTAAACGGCCATTTGCTTATTTACAAAGTTGTTCCTATGACGGTAAATTTCATGGCTGTTAACTTTTTTGCAAAGTTATTCCTACTGCTACCTGCGATCTACGTTTCACCGATCCGCAGTTGGTAAACACCTGAGATCGCCGTTCACATAATTTCTCCCGCAAATTTCGCGCAATCGAATTTAAGGCAATTTACACCTTAAGCAAAGTTGGTTTAACCTGTTTTTTACTCAGGATTTGGGAACATTATTCTTCCCTATAGCATTTCGGATTGAGCGGAATTTTGGATTGCTGGATTTTGGATCATCGGGACTCTACTGAAAAATTCAAATTAAAACAGCACATTTTGCAGAGATTTTTTCAAAATAATTTAAAAACCTATAAATATAAATAATTTTTTTTTAATCTATCCACTTGTTTGTCCAAAATGATGATGATGATGACAAATCAAAAAACATGATGATCCAACATGTTGATCATTATGATGATGATCTTGATCTTCAAAACATATTGTAAAAGTGAAAGCTAAATTTTTTCAAGAAACTTTAAGTTTTGGATGTTAAATCATTACATCCAACAATTATAATAATTCATTGCTAAACTTCTTTGCCGTCAATTGTTTTTCTAGGATTTTATATTGAAACTTTTATAGTAGTTTCCAGTTGATAAAATTAACTATTTCAATGAGGATGAGTATAAAATGAGTAAAATATATGTTAAAGTAAATAATTATGATTGTACAGATGATTTTTCACAATTCAAACAGTTGTGTAGAGGATGCTTATCACTAAAGTTTTGCCAACTATCTCTCAGGAATTTTTAAAGATTTTATAAATGGCATAGTTCTTGTTTAGGTTTCCTTATGAACCAAAATGAAGTCCATTGATTGATATGGGCTTTTACTCGAGAAATAAAAAACCCGAGGTTTTTGTTACGTTCTTTATAGATTTTTAGTTGTATACAGATTGCACAATTAACAAACCAACAAAGTGTTTGTAGAATTTATGAACTAATTTTCTCATTTACTTAAGCAAAATATAGAAACATCTTACTACATTAAAAGATAGTAAAATTTGTCTGGAATACCATCACGGAGGGAGTGGTTCAAAGCGGTAAGGCGGTCGGGAAGGGGTTCAGTACCAGGACATGAGGGGCCCGAGGGCCCGACCTAATATATTTACCGGGGCCCGCCAAAGCTGGCTACGGCCCTGGACAACACACTTGATCTTTAGTATCAGGTAAGTGAACATTTTACACTACCACAATTTATACGATTCGATATTTACGTGAATAAAATTTAGCTAAGAATCTAATCTCCAGACATTGAATTTTAATTTTAAAACTGAATAAAAAATGTCAAGAGACAAAAAAGTTGCAAAATTTAACCGTTGCGTTTTACCGTTCTTTTATAAAATTTAGACTACTACACGTTTAATAAGACGATTCCATTGCAAATAACGAAGATATTTTAAATTGTAATGCATATCTCAAAAATTTACTGGACAATTGACACAAACATAATTTTACAACGAACACCGAAATATAGCTTAAACCATAATCAATATGACTCTTAAAGCGCACATAAATTTAAACATTTATTGAGTAACATTTTGGCGCGCACATTACTTTGGCCGGAACTGTTATGTTTTTCTAGAATTTTTTTTCAAAATTCTATTTTTGAGATTAGTCACTGTCTACAAATTATCACGATGCACTCTTCCGTTTTTTACATTAAAACTATTAAGTAATTTACATTTAATCGCCCATGCACTTCTCACTGACGGGTTCTGCGAGAACACGTGGTATACAACTTTTGTGGAAGTTCGGGAATCGTTTCTACAATAAGCTACACTACAGGCCATCATTATTTAAACACATTTCAAACTATTAGCAGCTTATTGAAAAATATATACTTAAATAGGCTTAAATTACACTTTTATATCGGCACGAATAACAATGGTTTACAGGAGTGTAGGCGCGCGCGAAACAGCGTGCGCGAGTAGTTCAGTATCAATTTACGAAAAATACTATCCCACTCAAAGAAAAAATTCCAATTTTACCCTCATTTATTCAAGTACTATCCCATATTCCATATTTGGGATGGAAATCCCCGAAAGGAAAAACACGTGAGCAGTACAGTACTCGAGTTTCGACGCGCTCGCCCGGGTTTTTAGCGCGCTCCAGTAAACCAGGTCTGTTCAACCTGAGTAAGTGGGAAATCTAGACGCGCTAGAGAAAAGGTTTTAATAAAAAGTGTAAAGTTCACTTCATTAGCTACATCTTTCGTGCAGACGAAACTTACCAAAAAATAATAAAAGTAGTAGCCGACTAACTTTTTCAAATCTCAATAATGAAAATACGTTGTTTTTCGTTGTAAAAATTATCCATAGGTCTTATCTAGAACATAATCACATTGTTATATTCGTCAATTTATGCAGATTATAAATATACATGGTTCGACCCAAATATCTCACTTCTGGACAGATAAACAGTGATAGAAAAGCCGCGCGTATCAGTCAGACAAGTATAGCGGCCGCCAAAAGCTGTGTACCGTCGCCTCGTCACTTAAGGGGGGTTTAGGCATCGTCCGCTTTTGGCTGAGATCAAAGAATTGGCGCAGCCCATTCTGTAGTCCTGGGTGAACCCTCCCTCTGCCTAGCCAAGATACAATCAAAGAATGCCGCCGCCACAGCCGTGCCATTTACCGCTTTCCCTGCTGTTTTGTAACTTTTATATCCTGAGAAAATTTGGCGAAGGTGCGAATTTGGACCTAGCCCATTGGTTATTGGGCTATTAATTTATTTTTAAGATTTTTATTCATATTGTAAAAAAGGAAATACCAATACCGCCTCAAATTAAAAAATTATTCTGTTTCTACCTAAAAAATACTATTCATGACTAAAGAAATAGAAAGTTGTATATATAAAATTTTATTAAGTGATGAAGTCAGTATCGTTGAATTTAAGGTAATTTTACAGCATTTCTATACGTTAAATATGCATTTTCTTAGTTTATGTTTGTTATATAACTTCACTAAAATTATACACTTCCGTTTAAGAAATTAAATTTTGCATCTTTGTTGTGCCTTGATAGTTTTGTTTACTTCAATCATACGTTCGCATTCTAGGTACTTTGCCGGTTACGGCGTTCGGGCCAGCTTGAAGCAGTTTGATTGCGACGACTGCAGAAAAGAGTTAGGCCTAATCATGGCTCCATCGGCTGCCGACACCGAAGAGTCCCTCATCAGGAATCGAGAATACCGATGTGATACATCGAACCTCATGTATCCACAAGATGAGACGGTGGAAGTAGTGGATGCTGCACTCTCAGTTTTGGACTCCATGTTGAAAAAGAACATGCATCGTCCCAACCTCAAACAGGCAGTCCTGATAAAAACTAAAAGAAGAATTCTTAAGATGCATCCCTACCGGCTAAAATGCAATACGGAATGCTTCAAATACCGGGAATGCACCTTAAACAAAATCCTGATTGCCAAAATTAAAAGAGGTTTGCAGGCCATGTCCCAGAATCTGCGGCAACCCGGTGGGAAGTACGGCGGTTACTGGGAAAAAATGATGAAAATCAATAACAAATTAATTGTTCCCGTATTTAATATGAATAAACAAATAATTCAAAATTCACAAACTCAAAATTCATGCATTAGATCATCTTTGACATTAATTGATTCTATTCTAGTACTGGTTTTATACTTGTTATGCACCACTTTTAGCAGGTTTTTCCCATGTTATTGTTATGGGGTTCATTTCTTGCACCGACCCCTGAACCCGCCCTGATCCCTGGCTATTATTTGGGTAGGTTGTTTACCTATGTGAGTAGAGTTGTAAATGGCATATGTTATTCTTAACCCTGCATTATAAATTTTTAAATATAAAATTATAAATTAACTTTAGTCTTTACTGTCCGATTTGTCTAATATTTTGATATGTTATTAAAACTAAACTAATAAATATTATGTGTTAATTATAAATATACCTCTAATTTTGTAGGATATGTAGATACTATTTGTTAATTTATAAAAATTTTGGAGTGATAGAGCACAGAGTTGTAGACACATGAGGCCAGACAGCTGCTTGCACAGCTGCGCACACAATTAATGGTCAAACATTAATTAATTAGCGTGCAGCTGTGTCTACTGCAGACAGAAACAGTGTGAAAGACGTTAGTTTGTCACTGATAGTGTTGTCCAACAGTTGTTTGTCTTGAGTGGTTATACATTTCTTGGACCGACCCACTGAACCTGCCTGAGATCTGGCTATTATTTAGGTATGTGAGTACATTTATACTTAACCCTACAGCATATTTTAAATATAAAATTATAATGTCTGAAAAAAAAAAAATTTTAATTTGCCATTTTAAAAATATTATGTATATTTTTAAATTAATTTGTAAATCTTTTATAAAAAGATATGATTGTAGAATAACTATTGTTCATAGGAGTAATTTAATTTGCCTTTTTAAAAACATTTAAATTTAAATTAATTTGTAAATTGTTTTAAAAAGACATGATTGTAGAATAACTATTGTTAATAGGAGTAATTTAATTTATCATTTTTAAAACATTTAAATTTAAATTAATTTGTAAATTTTTTTAAAGGTATGACTGTAGAATAAGTAATATCAATTACCATTTTAAAATATACATAATATTTTCTTAAAAAAATTCTAAACAAGTTTTTATATTAATTTGTGAATTTATTTGTAAATTTTTTTACAAAAGGTATATATACTCAGCTTTATTTAAATTTTTTTCATTATAAAAAAATGTTTTCGTGTGAGAACTGTCATGTAACTCTTGTTAATAGAAGTAGTTTAATTCGCCATTTGAAAAATATACATAATATTTTTCCAAAAATTTGTAAAAAATGTAATAAAATATTTTCTGAGTTAAAAACTTTAAAACTACACACGATTGAAGATCATGATACATGTAATACATGTAATAAAGTTATTAAGCGAAATAAAATAAGGCATTATCAAAGGTGTGATAAATGTTTTTATAACATGTTTATTTATAAAAAAGAATCTATAAAAGAGGAATTGATTAATACTCTAATATCATTCCCCCTGCCTATTAAATGGATTTTATTGCGAAGAGTTAAATTTGTTAAATATATTGTAAATGAGGGTGGTGAAACAGTTGGCGAGAAAGACTGTGAAGCTAATTTTCGAAGCATAACAAATTTAACACTTGAAAGTCAAGAAATTAACTTGCAAATTAATGAATCACTTTAGAAAATCGACAACTCTATACATAAATATTCTGCTGAAGGAAGTGGGTGGGTTTATGATAATACAATTTTATGGCAATTAAATGTTTATAAATTTATTCCATAAACTCCAAAATTATATATACCATTACCAAAAGCTATTAAATCGACACATGTTGTGTTGAATATAAAAAATAATGATAGAAAATATTTTTTGTGGAGAATATTAGCTTCTCTGCATTCAAGAAGTTATTTAGAAAATGCAAATCAAGTTTACAACTATGAACCATATGAAAGTGAATTAAATATGACAAATATTCGATATCCAGTAAAAATATCAGATATAAATAAATTTGAAAAGCAGAATAACAAAATAAGTATAAATGTTTTTGGAGTAAAGAAAGATAAAATCATATACCCACTAAGGATAACAAAAGTAATTAAAAGTCACCATATTAACTTGTTGCTACTACAAAAACGTTGTAATACACATTATTGTTTAATTCGAGATTTTAATAAGTTAAAGTTTCGAATAACAAAATTTAATCGTAAACAACACTTTTGTTATCTATGTCTACAACATTTCACCCGTAAAATAACTCTTGAAAATCATATTAAATATTGTAGTAAATTTGCACCACAGAGAGTACAGATGTCAAATAAAGAATTTATTGAGTTTACTAATATAAATTTGAAATTAAAGCGCCTTATGTGATATATGCTGATTTTGAATGCTTTATTGATTCATCTAATAATTATGTTCCAAGCGGTTTTTGTTATGTGGTGGTTAAAGATGGAAATATAATACAAAAAGAGTTATATAGTGATAAGAATGTCATGGATGTATTTTTTTAAAAATATTTCTTACTTATAATTATATTTAAGAGCAATTAGAGGTGAATATACCTCTTACCTATACTCCACAATTGGATATTATTCGCGAATATGCGACTCATTGCCATATATGTGACAGGCCATTTACAATAAATGATTTAAAAATATTAGACCACAATCACTCAACAGGGATGTTTCGAGGGATTGCCCATAACAATTGTAATTTACAATATCAAATTACAAAGAAAATACTGGTACTATTTCACAACCTCAAGAAATATGATGGACACTTAGTAATTCAACACGTTGGTAAATTAAAAAATCATAAAATAAATTGCATTGCAAAAGATATGGAAAACTATATATCTTTTTCCATTGATGATTTGGTATTTCTTGATTCATATAATTTTCTATCACTACCACTATACAAATTAGCTTTAAACTTGGAGAATTTCAGATGTGTGCGACATTCTCTTTTACAACGAAAAGGTGTTTATCCCTATGAATATATGACCAATTCAGATAAATTTATTGAATCATCCTTACCACCGATAGAAGCCTTTTACAGTTTATTAACTAAAGAGCATATTTCAGAACAAGAATATGAGCATGCAAAATTAGTTTGGAGTGAATTTAATATACAAAATTTAAAACAATATCATGATTTATATTTGGAAACCGATGTTTTATTGTTAGCTGATGTATTTAAGACATTTAGAGATTTATGTCTGAAAGACTACCGTATCGACCCAGTCCACATTTATTCCCTCCCTGGATTCACGTGGGAGGCGTGTTTGAGAATGACCTCAGTAAGATTAGAATTATTTAAAGATATAGATATGCACCTTTTTATTGAAAATGGAATACGAGGTGGCGTTAGCATGATTTCTACTCGTTATGCAAAAAGTAATAATAAGTATATGGAGAAATATTTTAACCCTAATGAAGAAAGCATATATTCAATCTATTTAGATTGCAACAGTTTATATTCCTTTGCTATGTGTGACTATTTACCGATTGGTAATTCTGAATGGATAAATAACATAGAAATTTATAAGTCAGAAAAGAGAGAAGATTATGGGTTTATTTTAGAAGTTGATTTGAAATATGACAAGAAATTACATGATTTGCATAATGATTATCCTTTAGCTCCTGAAAAATTAAATAACAAATTGATACCAAATTTAAAAAATAAAACAAATTATATCTTACATTATAAAACTTTACAAAAATATGAAGAGTTGGAGTTAGTAGTTACTAAATACCATAAAATTTTAAGATTTAAACAAACAAAATGGTTGGCACCTTATATAAATTTTAATATAGAAAAAAGAAAAATGCTGTGAATGAATTTGAAAAAGACTTTTATAAATTATTAAACAATAGCTTATTTGGTAGAACAATTATGAATCAAAGAAAGTTTAGATATTCACCTTGTTGATGAGTCAAAGTTAATGAGGTATGTCAACAAACCTAATTTTGACTGCACTAAAAAATTTGAAAATAACTTACATGCGGTGCATATGAATAAATTAATTATTAAATTTGATAAGCCAATATATCTCGGTATGACAATACTAGATATTAGTAAAGTTATAATGTATGATTTCCACTGCAATTATATGTCTAAATTTAAAAATAAAAAAAACTTCTTTTAACTGACACAGATTCGCTATTTTATGAAATTTACACAGATTATTTTTATAAGGAAATCGAAGATGACCTGTATTATTTTGACACCTCAGGATACAATAAAAATCATTTTTTATACTCAAATAAAAATAAAAAAGAAATGGGTAAATTTAAAGATGAAATGAATGGAGATATATTGTATGAATATTGTGGTTTACGACCAAAATTATATTCATATATCCCATTACAATGGATAAATAATCGAGATTCAAGTTTAGAAGTTAAAAAGGCCAAAGGGGCAGATAAAGCTACTGTAAAACATTTATTAAGACATGAACACTATTTAAACTGTTTGATGACAGGAGAAGATCACTATGAAAATGTAACAAGAATGCAATCCACTAACCATAAATTAAAAACTGTTACAATGTATAAAAAAGTACTATCTTATAATGATGATAAAAGATATATATTACCAAATAGGGTCAGCACACTTGCATTGGGTCATTATAGAATAAATCAACCATAAATCTGTATTTTCCACTATTTTTCCCTCTCTCCTTATCTATAGTAAAAAATGCATATTTTGATTCATCCCAACACTGGTGGCATAGGTTTCTAAACTATTTAAATGTGAAATCATTTCCCACATGATTATTTTAAACATGTTTTAAAAATAAATCGTCTTATTTAAACAATATTAAAAAGTTTACATTGTCTCTGATATATTTATCCACTTTACTATATGATTGACATAAGTAAAAATTGTTAATATTTCTATGTCTACCCATAGCAAAAAAGTTACTGATATTTGGACAGTTTATATCATCGAAAACTATGACAGAATATGGTTTTACATCACTTGGTTTAATTTCACAGTCAGAAAAAGTGTGTAATTTTACGTCATCTCCACATAAATTAAAAACTTCAATTAATTTTTTATATTTTTCCTGATCTAAAGTTTTAGATACTATATAGATACTAAATTAGAGAATTTTATACCTTCTTTTTGCACAGTTAAATTATAAATTACAACCGTTTTACCACACCCACTTGGCCCACAGATAATACAACGTATATTACTAAGAAATAATTCTTGTTTCTTATTATTATTCTCTTTTTCTGTGTATACAATTTTAAATTTCCTCTTTTGTTGAATGAATGACTTTTTTTATATTATATAAAAATGACAAAGAAAAAGAAGACAACAGGTAAAGGATTATTCTTAAAACCATACAGAGGTCGTTGCTTATTAAACACTTTAATTGATAAGCTTCCATTTAGTATAACAATTCCAGGTACTAATTACTGTGGGCCTGGTACAGACCTTTCCAAGAATTTACTTGTTAAAAACAAATTAGACTCCTATTGTAAAGAACATGACACATTTTATGCCAATCACCATGATGTGGCGTCACGAAATAAGGCAGATATGCGATTAGCGGAACAGGCATGGATTAGAGTTAAAGCCAAGGATGCCAGCTTAGCTGAGAAAGCCATTGCTTATGCTATTACGAACTTAATGAAAACTAAAGCGAAATTAGGCATGGGATTAAAATTTCCAATTAAAAAATATGGACAACTTCCAACTGTTAGAAGCCGGAAGGGAAATCCCAAAATTTCGCGGTGTATATCTCAGAAACGAGTGAAAAAATCAAAGACTAAAGGTAAAAGAATCCGGAATAATTAATTAGGATAATAATAAAGGTACTCATTGGACAGCTTACCGTAAAAATAAGAATATTGTGATTCATTTCGACCCATTTGGTATTCAACCTCCAAAAGAGGAAATTAATTATTTCACTCCTTCTAAAATTTACTACACAACAGACCAAATTCAAGATGTAAATACTTCTATTTGTGAACAATTATGTTTACTATTTAAAAAAAAGTTTATAAAAAAGGATGGATTCATTTACGATTACATTCACAGGGACAGAGACAGAGTTAAAGTCTGTCTTCTTTCCTCCAATTGAATTGGATGGAGATTATGTAATTGGTTTAGTAGATTTTCAAAGCTACAATTCAATATTTAATGTTAAAAAACCTTTTAATACCTTAACATATTATGAAATACAGAAATTAGTAACTCCTAAGGGCACAATGAGCATAGATAAATTAAATAAAGCTCTAGATGGTAAAATCATTATTAAAGTGACTGATAAGGAAACTAACGAAATTTAATGATAAAATTATACCCTATAAGGGTTTAACTCCAAAGTTAAATAGTCATAAGGTGAGTAAAGTTTAATACAGGTTAAATAGTACAATAACTATTGAGGAAGGTGAAGATATATTTTATTATGCACCAAATCCTAAAATTATAGAAATTCCCGAGGGATCATATGAGGTCAATGATTTAGCCAAAGAAATACAGAAATCAATTCCAAGTTTTGTACTAACCGCTGATAATCGAACAATGAAAGCTATAATTGTGAGTCCTTATGCATTTGATTTTACAAAACCATGTTTAGGCAGTATGTTACTGGGATTTAAAGGTTATTCTACACCATTTGTTGCCTTTAAGTCAGTAAATAAAATTAACATAAATAATATTAATGTAATTAGAGTAAAGTGTAATATCACAAACGGATCATTTTTAAATGGTGAAAAATCACACACCATACTCAGCTTTTATCCAGAAGCTCCACCTGGATATAAAATAATGGAAGTCCCAAAAAATATCTTATATTTTCCTGTAAATAAAAAAACTTTAGATGTAATTAGTATAACATTTGCCGACCAACACGATAGACCCATTGACTTTAATGGTGAAGAGACTACAATTACATGCCACATAAAAAATATTATATAAAAAAGATATGAGAATTTATAAAAATAAACATAGTATACTTAGTATGCAAAATGCAAGGTTCTTGCAATCAATTGGACTAAAACTAAAATTTTCTATATATATAAATGGAAACAGATTTTCTAGACGTTCTAGACCGGGAAATCCCCATTAGATGATAGTATTGTTAAAATTACAAATCATGCATATGTGCCACATAATACTTTAGCTGTAAATAATTCAGACGAGATAATTTTAACAATTAACAATCAAGACTTAATAACACTCCCCTGTAAAGGTTATTTATATATAAAAGGAGAAATAGAGAATAAAGATAATGGTCATTTAATAAATAATGCATTTGCATTTTTATTTGATGAAATTAGGTATGAAGTTGCTGGAAAAGAAATTGATTTAGTAAGAAATCCAGGAATTACAAGTCTCATGAAAGTATTATGCTCTTACAATAAAACCAGTAAATTAACAAACGTAGCATTTGATACAGATGAAAATTTAAAAAAAATTCCATAAAAATGGTAAATTTAGTACGTGTATTCCGTTGGAGTTATTAATGGGTGTTTTTGAAGATTTTAATAAAGTTTTAGTGAATGTTAAACAGGAATTAATATTAAAACGGTCTAAAAATGATAATAATTGTATGTTTACAACGTCTAATACACCTTCTTCCGGCACTGCAGATGTACTTCCTAAAATTATACTTAAATCAATTCAATGGGTAATGCCCCATATTACACCATCTGATAGTGAAAAATTACAATTGCAAAAAATGTTATTGCAAAATAAAAATTTACAAATCGCTTCTAGAAGCTTCGAACTCCATCAATACCCCTCATTCCCACAGACCACAAGAAATACTTGGAGTTTAAAAACTTCATCACATCTTGAAAGTCCTAGGTACATTATATTTGGATTTCAAACAGATAGGGATAATAAACTTCGAAAGAGAAGTGATGAGTTTGATCATTGTAAATTAAAAAATTTAAAAGTATTCTTAAATTCCGAATACTACCCTTACAATGATCTTAATTTAGATTTCGAGAAGGGCGATGTGTCCAAGGCTTATGAGATGCTTGTTACATTCAGAGAAAGTTATTATAATACCCTACCAGATCCTATGATCAGTAGAAGTGAATTCATTAAAAAATGTCCACTAATTGTTATTGATTGTTCGAGACAAAATGAAGCTATTAAAGAGGGAGTAATTGATATAAAACTAGAGATTGAAACAGATGAAAATGTCCCGGAAAATACTTCAGCTTACTGTCTTATAATACATGATAAAGTATTTGAATACAACCCATTGACAAATGAAATAAATAAACTATAATAAAAAATGAAATCTAATATTCAAAAAGAATTAATTGAATCTGCTAATCAAATTAGGAAAAAATACAGAGCATTAAAATGAGGTAAATTTTTAGAGGCTGAAGAGAGGTTTCAAACATTTCAACCTTTAATCGAACCATTACAAGAGTTAAAAAGTATAACTTCTGCTAAAAAGTCCATAAATAATGAAATTCAAATAATACCTATATCTTCAATTCCTAAACCACCTCCCATGCCCTCATTACCTAAAACACCCTCTAAAATACCACAACTAATACCACCCACTCCATTAAAATTAGATTTTGGCCTATTGGCATCACAATATTTAGGAAATTATCTTAATACAAGTAACATAACAGATACTACATACGGTATTAGGCGTGAGGGAAATAAATTCTATATTGGTGACAAAGAGGTTGAAATTGCTAACGACGACTTAACAATAGGAAATAAAATATTTAAAGGTACAAAAGGTCTTTGGGAATTATTAACCCTCAAAGAACCTAAGGAGTATACACAATCTGATTTAAAAACCTATAAAGGAATATTAGAGCTTACAAATGGTCATTTAAAAGGTTACAAGTCCGATGCAGCAATATCAAGTAACAAATATCATAAATATACAAATGTAATTAAACCCCTATTCAACAAAGTTATATCTGGTGAGGGATTAAGAGAAGTAACCGGTAGTAAAATTGACAATATTTATTGGAATGACCCTAATGAGCTTGTAGACAGATTAAAATTACTTTGGTTATCAAGGCAAGCTGGAAATACGGGTGTTGATAATGAAATTAATTCAATTATAGAAGAATTACGTGAAAGTGGAATTATTTATGAAGTTAATTTTAATAAAACAAAAACTTTTTGTTTTTTATAAAAAAGATATGTTTATAGATAAATTTTATCGTATATACAACCCATATTCACAACATTCAGAAGCTAGGAGTGCCCAGCCTCCAAATTTACAATTAATAGAAAATAAATGGGATGCTTTAAATTATAAAATCGTTTCTGTAGAAGATGGTAAATATGATAATGATGTGTCAACTGTTGGGCAAACCTTAATGAGAAAAGGTGATAGCTTTGTACAAGGAAAACGTAAGTATGAGTTTTTAGAATTATCAGATAAAAACTGGAACGCGAAGAAGCATAAAATTAGTAATGTCGAGAAAGCCGATAAGCCAGACGATGTGCCCACATTAGCACATGTTTTAATAAAAAAAGATAAGCAGTTTGTACAGGGATAAAAAATATGAACGTTTAGAACTAAATGATAATATTTGGAATGCCAATAAACATAAATTAAATAATTTAGAAAAAGCAGAAAAAACAACGAAGCAGTAACATTAGAACAGATTTTAATCAGGGATAAAAATGGTTTTGTACAAGGAAATGAAAAATATGAATTTTTTGAATCAAAAGATAACATGTAGGATTGTAAAAATAAAAAACTTTGTAATTTAAAACCTGGGGAAGATAGGTATGATGCTGTTATTTATGCACAAGTGCCTAACCTTTATAAACTCCCTGGAACACAAGAATCAAATGGGGGTTTTTATAATAGGAAATTAACAAATGTTAGCCCTGCAATAGATGATCATAATGTAGTAATTAAACAACAAACTATTACTAGTATGGATGCAGATACTTTTGATGGAAAACAAAAGAAAATATCTAATGTTTTACCAGGGAAATTTCCTTCCGATTTGGCAATTATGGATCAAATTGTACAGTATTGCGAACGATTGAATCAGTTTGAATATAAAGATAAGAGATTTAAATTTGTAAAATATAATCCGAATATACTTGTTGCTGATCCAAACATTATAACTGGTTTACGAAAATTAGATGGCACACCTTATTTACCAAAGAGTTACGTTTACAGAAGGGAGAGTGATCACGTATTAGTTAATTCCGACAATAAACCTTTACATGTGGATAATAATCAATTAAGTTGTAATAAAAATGAGTAAGAGAGATATAGCTTATGAGTTGTATAAGCCTGTAAGAAAGAATTTTCCAAGAAGGTCATTTAAACTAATAGGAATAAATGAGACTTTACAAATCGATTTAATAGATATGCAAAAATATTGAATAAATGAATAAATATAATGAATAAATGAATTTTATTTCTCATAGTAAATAAACATATACATACAGTCATTGTATTTATTGAGAAATGAAACTGGCCACTTTAACAAGTTGTGTGACCAGTTGCTGAACAGAAAAAGTTACAACTAAAAGACTACAGAGTCTAGCATCATTATAATAACATTAAATCTGCCTGCTGTAACATCTGAGGTTTCAGTTTTTGTTGTAATGAAAAAATTTAATCGTAAACTATGTTAAAATTTTGAAAGTATTTATAAAAAACAGCATCGTTTTAACAATTAATAAAATATTTTTATACCAAAAAGTTATTTAAATATCTTAGATCCTGCTGAGAAAAAAGCCAAGTGATTGTTTTTTTACAAAAAATATTAAGATTATTTGCATTCTTGATTTGAAGCGGAAGCTGATTGAAGTACTTGGGACCCAGATATTGAAAAGAATGTCGGAAAATTGTTTTATTTACTTTGGGTAATTTGAGAGATTTATTTGCAAAACGTCTTGTACTATACACATGGTTTGGAGTTATTTCTCTATTTCCGCTCCGAATAAAAAATAATCTCAAGACCTTGAAAATAAACAGATGTTGAATTGGGAGAATACCTAGTTGCTGAAATAACGGAAAAGAACTAGTTAATTTGGACTTTTTTAGAATCATACGCAAGAAATAGTTTTGAGTAGTTCTTATCTTATCAATTAATGTTTTGAAAGTACCTCCCCAGCAGGGTAAGGCATATTGTAATCTTGAATTAATTAGTGCAAAATATAATGTTCTCAAAAGCGAGGTGTTACAAAAGTTTCTTAAAAAGTAAAATTTTCTAATTTGTGATCTTAATTTTGAATGTAAATCCAAAACAATATTCCAAGGAAAATTCAGGTTATAATTATATTTTAACTGTTATAGATACGTTTTCTAAAAAACTTATGCCAAACCACTTAAAAATAAAACAGGATTAGTGGTCACAGAGGCGATGCGGAAGATATTAAATGATATACCAACAGCAGTAAAAAATATCCAGTCCGACGATGGTAAAGAATTTTTCAATAAACACTTAACACAATTAATGCGTAAGAATAAAATTAATCATTATCACACATATTCTACGACAAAAGCCGCTATAGTGGAAGACTTGGTTGTATCGGGAGTTTATTGCACAGGGAAGTTATAAATGGTTAGACTTGCTTCCTAAATTAATTAATAAATATAACAATAAAGTACATAGAACAATAGGTAAAGAACCTAACCAAGTCAATGCTGATACATCTAAAGATGTACATAAGAAGTTAGTTAAAAAGGTTATAGTTAAAAAGAATAAATTCAAAGTAGGAGATACTGTTAGGATATCTAAATATAAACACATATTCACCAAGGGTTACACCCCCAACTATACCACAGAATTATTCTCTATAGTAGAGGTAAAAAATACCAACCCTGTGACTTATATTTTAAAGACGAGAAAAATAATATAATCAAAGGGGGATTTTACGAGCAGGAACTATTAAAAACTAAATATAAAGATTTATATTTAATAGGAAAGATAATTAGGAGGAAGGGTGACATGTTATTTGTAAAGTGGCTCAGATTTCCTAGCAGCGAAAATTCTTGGGTAAATATAATGGATGTGATTAATTAGAGGGCTAAAACCCAGCTATCAAAAAATAAAGACAAAATTAATTTTATATTTATAAATATATTACAGATTAATTATTACACATACCATTTACAAGTGTACATCCAAATATTTGCCAACATTTATTTTTTTTGGTTTTACATTCATATTTCTAGCTTCATTTTACATAACATCAGTACAGTCTGATAGAAACCCTATATATATAGTATCCAATTCAACAAATTGTATTTACATTTAAAATTCAACTATGTCCAACCACAATATTGAGGTCAGACATTGCGCACAGCTGCACACAATTAATGACTGTCATTAATTAGTGTCACAGCTGCACAAGCAATTCAGTCAAGGCCACATGTTTGTTTGCAATTCACCAACCAGATGGCGGGATCAGGGGTCGCTCCAAAATTTTTATAAATTAACAAATAACTAGAGGCTTGAAGGGGCTAATAGCCCCTAAGCATAATCCTTCTTAGAAAATAGACTTTTGGATCCACAAAATTATGATTATATCTAGCATTTGGTTTTAAGTAAACAAAGCAGACCTTTTTACATCCCAATGGTGTTTAAATGACAGCTATTTTACATTATTTCTCATTTTATAGTAAGCTTAAAGCAATTTCAGTATTTTTCCCGAGTCCCTGGGATGGAGACCTTCAATTTGAGACCTCCCATCATACTGCGACCTTCCAAACGCCCACAATTTCAGCGCAAATATTTCCCTTACGTAATTATATATATAGATCATTTGGTATTAAATCTGCATCGATAACACATAAACTAAACAAACATACTCATCTTTGTATAATTTTAAATTATGAAGAAACTCAAACCCTTAATTATTATAAAATAAGAAAATCTTAAATTTATATTATTTTTTGTCATAGTACATTGAACGTTCATAGTTAGCTGCATTTTTAAAAAAAATCCCACATGTCAACATCTACCATATGGCTTGGAATCAAGCATTAGCACCACATGTTTAATGTAAACAAAGCAGACGTTTTTCAATTCCAATACATTTTAAATGGAAGATATTTTTCGTTATTTCTCATTTTCTGGTAGATTCGGACATAATCTGATATTTTTCCCGACCCCCTGGGACCAAGACCTTTAACTTGAGCCCTCTCCCATCATCCTGCGAGCTGTCAAACTCTCACAATTTTTATTTTAAAAAAACGCTTACAGAATTAGTAATATATATACCTACATATCCTATAAAATTAGAGGTATATTTATAATTAACACATAATATTTATTAGTTTAGTTTTAATAACATATCAAAATATTAGACAAATCGGACAATAAAGACTAAAGTTAATTTATAATTTTATATTTAAAAATATAATGCAGGGTTAAGAATAACATATGCCATTTACAACTCTACTCACATAGGTAAACAACCTACCCAAATAATAGCCAGGGATCAAGGCGGGTTCAGAGGTCGGTGCAAGAAATGAACCCCATAAGAATAACATGGGAAAAACCTGCTAAAATCGGCGTATAACCGGCATTATTTAACTACTTATTCTCTTTGATGTTATAGTATTTTCATTGCCAAGTTTAACTGTGGCCACCAGTCATTTTAAAAAAATTAGTAATTCAAAGAAATAAAAATTTATAATTCAAAAACATAAAAATGATTCTGTTGTCTTTTATGTTATTTTTATTACCAGATTTAACTGTGGCCACCAATCAAAATTTTTGGGAGACGAAAGCGGAGTTATCTATGTTCCTGTCATGTCTCCTGGGCAACGTGAAGTTTAAATTTAATATAATTTGATCAGTTATGATCAGTTTATCAAATAACTCTATCAAATCTGATTATATGGGTTATGACATGTAAAGTAGCCTCAATATTTACATTACTTCACGGCAGAAGATACACGTCATGTACACGCATTCATTATAATTTTCTAAGTGTACGTGTATAACGTTAAAACCATTCAGAAAATTAAGTAGTTATGCAGAATTAAATCTAACTAATTTCATATCGTATTAATAAGAAATGGCTATGTAAAAAAATGGTAAAAAAGATTTCCACTTCTCCCATCGATTAAAATGACAAACTCAGTGTTACGTATGATTAATATAATTTGATAGAATAATAAAAGTACTATATAATGTAAGGTGTATATAATAAAACTATTTAATTAAAATATGAAATAGTGTTCGAAAAAAGGAAAAAATGAACTTCAATCAGTTCAATCTCCATATGAGTAAGCGAGTCGGGTAAGGACGGAGCAGTGTTGCAAGGAACGGTTCCACGACGATATAGTTTCCCTCTCCCTCGCGCCGAGTACCCTCTCTCTTCCTCCTAATGAAGTAGCCGATGGATCTCTCGTGCACCTCAGCCACATTGCCCAAGCTTTCTAGTTCTGCCACATGAGCGCCACCTTCCCGCGTCAAAAATGACTCACCAGAGCGAAGTTCTGCTAATATCCGATGGAGCGCAGCACGGTCGTTCCATCTTCATTGAAATACACTATGTGAGACATCTCCTTTGTATCCCTTTATCTATGGTGCAACGAACTAAAAAGATCGATGCGATATATCGATGGTCGTCGATGCGACATATCGATCTCGTCGATGCGACATATCGATCGTCGTCGTCTGCTTCGTTTATATTTATTTTCGTTTTCTTGTTTTGTTTGCTAGACTTTCAATTTTAATGACTTTACAGGTTTGTTTAGATTAAGTGCGTTTGCCGCTAGTGCAAGTTGTTTCGCGAAATACTGTACTGAGTGATTCTTATTGTGCTTAAAGCGATTGATAGAAAATAAATACGTAGATCTTTACATAAAAGCACTTAATAAAAATTAACTAAGTTAATTTTCATTAAGTGCTTTTATGTAAACATCTACGTATTTATTTTCCATCATTAGCTTTAAGCACAACATGAATCACGCAGTACAGTATTTCGCGAAACAACTTACACTAGAAAAACTTTCTGCAAACGTGCTTTAGGTGTTTTCCCACACTCAAATTAATTCCAACTCGTTATGGTTGTGTACACGTCGCGTCGTGACAGAAAATCAAGGGAAACGGAACGGGAAGTTAGCAGATCGTTTTCGTCGTTCTGATTAGCTGAATCAGTGAAGAAGAAGAAAGTCATGTTTTTACCACGCCATCTGAATAAAGTGCATCGAACTAACCCGCTCCAATAGGCTTACCACTTGGCTCCGTTCAAGTGTCAGACCGGTGGTGACAACTCTTTACGAAGTTCATTATTACTCTATGGTTCTATGTCGTTGGTCGATGTGAGTGGATCTGACATACACATAACCTCATAAATGTTAAACTATTAATCGAATTGAACAATCCTAGTATACATTACCTTATTCATATTTTATATTACGTATTGCCTAACTAATATAGTTGAGAGGATTTGGAAAATTTACATTATTCCTTGGAAGTAATATTTTCACTCTTAGATCTGAATTTACACAGCTAGTAAGTAGCCTATCTGTTTTCATTTTATTCTAAGCCTAGGTCCCAAGGCTATTAATTTTTACTTTTTGTTTGGTTCACGCTGAAATAACAGGAAATGACCCTGGTAGGCTTATGTCTCTTGGGAGTAAGAAATTTTCGGAGGGAAATTTCCCCTCCCGGAGGGAATTTTTCCCTCACTGAGGGAATTTTTCCCTGTTTTTTATTTCCCCTATTTTTGGGGCGAGAAATTCAATGGAACCATCGCCGTCCCCCTACGACCCCCCCTTTTTTACCTAAAGGGGGGCTTTTGGCCCCCCTAATTTTAGAAAAATATTTTTTACCTTAGATCGATTCCTTGTATCGCCCTGAACACAAAAATATCGGGTTTGTATCATCTACCTGCCCCTGTTATCGAACTAGGTGGCAAAAAAACCCTTGGACTCCCCATATAGGGGTCTTGGGAGTCAGTATGTCAGCACTTGCTAAAGTGTCGGGTTGTAACACGTGAGGGTCAACAGACCCTCAACGATGTCATGGTTTCTCACTGAACTCTTGTACTAGATAGTTTTGAAATAATTTTTGGGAGGTTGGATATCAAACATATATAATTTAGTTAAAAAAGGCTACATACCTTTGTGACCACTCATCATCACACGATTTGGTGATAATGAGTTATATAGTTGTGACGTCCGTCACACGGTTAACTATCGTCTTCGCGTTGCGGTCACACCACGCCGACGCGACCTGGGCAAACTAATCTCGCCGCCATCCTATACCGAATTGCTGTCGCGTCTGTGTTGTGTGTAGTCTAATCTTACAGTTTTGCAGTTGATTTTTGAAAACCGATATCAGAGTTTCAGCGATTTAGAGATCTGAGTTTCAGGTTTGACCCATTCCCCCCCAAGAATATTGTAAACTGGGTCAAAATCTGAAAAGGGTACAATTGCAAAGTAGGAAAAAACTAAAAAGTTATTACTTGGTATCTAAATGACAGTTACATTTTTTAATACTTTGAACCCTATAGAATATGAGAAAATATAAAGAAAGCACCATTACCCATGTATGTCAATGAGAGAGGCAGTTTTATATCGGAAACTCCCTTTTTTCGTAATAGAGGTCACACCCAGATAAATCAATATTACATAATGAAATAAAAGAGAAAACCCATGGTATTTCATATTTTTTGTTGCTCACATATACTGTTTTTAAATATATTACAGCCCTCTTACTTTTGATTTACCTATATCTTAATAATAGCTTAGAAAAGATGTAATTCACCTAAAAATACAAGTTTTGGTCAGGTTTTTTAACCTCACAATGTGTTTACTCCATTCCATTGTCATGAAAATTATTGTGTACCAACTTGAAACTGTACTTAATTGAAAAAATATAACCATTTATATATTTTTTGACCATACACATTTTTAAATAAAAAATTTTAAATGTGACATTCTGCTACAACGCGTGACCTCAGTTACATGGATATGACTTCCATTACATGTTTGTTGTTTAGTTTTTTTTTAAATATAAAATCTTCATCTGTTTCATTCATAGTCTAAAATAGGAAGAATTTGATTTCTAATATAGGCCTTTTTCAGTAATTACAAGACAATACAATATTGTTAAACTTTCCAATGGTTGTCTAGAAATTGAACAATTTTTTTTTCAAAATGTAGGAAATTTTGCGCTGATTCCGGAAATGGTAGTTTTTTCCCGCGAAAAACATCGGAAAATGCCGGAAAATCGGAAAAACGATAAACTAATTTTTGGCTCCGAAGTAGGTCATGTGGGTACTCAAATTAATCGGGAGATTGAGATAAGGAAGAATATGCAAGAATTTCCAAGATTAGACGCGGATTAACGGAGTTATGGCCGGAAACGTGCTGGAAAAGTTATGGATTTGCACAAAATGGGTTAGTTTTAGGTGAGTTACGCTAAACTGTGGGATCTAAGGTTAGGTTAGGTTAGTTTAGGTTAGGTTAGACTATGTTAGGTCTAGTTAGGTTATGTTAGACTATGTTAGGTTTGGTTTGACAAGGTTAAATTAAGTTTGGTTAGGTTATATTGAATTTGGATAGGTTATATATTGAATTTAGTTAGGCCCTCCGTAGATTATACCTATTAGGTTTGGTTATGTTAAATTAGGTTTGGTATTGTTAGATTAGGATTATAATATCACATTCTTTTTACCAACCTTTTCCTTGCCTAACTTAACGTTTTAAACCAATCCTAATATAACCTAAAATAATGCAACTTTTATCACAATCTAACATGACCTAACCTAACCAAACCATATACAACCTAAACTAACATAACCAATCCCTATCTAATTTATTCCAGCCAAATCCATCTTCACATAACTTAAACAAAAGTTGATTTAAAATTGTTTATGTTTTTTGGCTTTATCTCGACTTTTGTACGTCAGATCGTGAAAATTACTGAAGATTGTTGTTCAGCGTGCAATTTCCTTTAATTTGAGTACCCACATGATATGTTTTCGACAAAGTTTGTTTTTGGCTTTTCCGACGCTTTTCCGGCCTTATCTCCGTTAATATCTGTCGGATCTTGAAAATTCTTACATATTCTTGTTCAGCTCGCTCTCCCGATTAATTTGAGTACCCACATGACCTATTTCCATTAAAAAATGTTTTTTCCGGTTTTTCCGATTTTCCGGCATTTTCCGACGTTTTCCGCGGAAAACGACTATCATTTCCGGAATCAGCGCAAAATTTCCTATATTATGGAAAAACAATTTTTCAATTTCTAGACAACCATTGGAAAGTGAACAATTACCTCTTAATGAAACTTGGTATATAGCTTCAGTTGAGTGATACATATTGGATTATTGTAAAAAATCTAAATTTCATACTTCCATGGCAGCAAACCTGCACACTCATTTCCCATGTTACTCTTACGGAGAAAATTGTTGTATGCTCATTTCAGGATTTAAGTTGATTTTACTTGATTTGAGGCTCCTTCCAAATGATTTATTTAAGCATTTCAAGTTCGCTGAGTATGCAGGTCTGCTGCAATGGGGGTATTATTATCTAGGACAAATCCTTTAAATCTGAGCGTTTTTGTTTCTAGGCTATTTTTTTAATATTTCAAGTTGAAGCAAAAACGCAAAATAATCTTCATGGTTGATTTTCAGCTTTTATTTTCAGGATAGGGGCCTATATGTAGGCCTAATTTAATTATTAATTAGGCTTCATTAATGATTCAATTGTTTCAATGTTACAAAAAACTACCCATAGATTTTTTGTTTGTTTTAGGCTTCAAAATTCATTTGATTATGGACAACAGTGAGAGTGGGGATGAGCTGGGAGGCACTTTCCTTACAACAGAAGGTGGCTACATGGTACAGACTGATGACATGGATGGTTGGTAATTTACAAGGGCTTAGTTTTAATTTTCAAACAAACCGAATGATTGGCAATGGGACTGACCTCCCCTCTCAGAAATGCTGATAGATACGTATCAAATTTAAAATCAACAACCAAAAAATGCAATCCTCAAAGAAACAGTGTAAAGTAAAGTACGGTAATAAATAATTATTTACTTCAAGTCAGCTAGTACAAAAAATTATATTTTAACAAAGATAAACATGTCATATTTGCATCTGATGATTTTAGTAATATTAATTGGTATAAAGTCAATCAGCAACGTCTTCTCCCCCTCCACCTAAGACTGCTAACTTGGTAAGGGGTCTTTTGAATGTTCCACATGAGGTAGTGACATCCAGGGGGGGATATCGGGATATATCCCCCCACCCGAAACTGAGGATTTTGGGAAATTTTTGGGAAATATTTATGTTATTCATAGGCCTAATGAAGGTGGTGGTATCACTGAACTTGCCGTAAAACAGAAAACTAATATACATAAATTACTCATTAAACTTTTATAAGGTTTTTAAATAGTCAAATTATATTATTTTAAAGAGAATTGATTCGGGGATTATTGGAATAGGGTATTTTTTCCTATTGTGGTAATCGTGAGAAATTGGCGGGAGTAGGCCAGTAGGCCTATATTGAGAACATATGACGAGCAAAAAAACTCCTGACAACAACAGTGGCCATTAATGCTGTCCGCATTATTGCCGCCATCGCCATCGTCGTTAGTTGTGAAAAAATACTCATCATATCACGTTAAATAATCACGGTAAAAAAATACGTAGTTAAAATGCGGCATACGAATATTATCGTCTTCTCACGGGACGGCTCTATATTTTACACTATTCGTCAGTCGGACGATCTCGTAGCAGCATCTCGCCTGCGTAAGTTGCGTGGAAACCCAAGTCTCGCTTTGTGATTAGTCTGTCAAATTTCGGAGATCAAACTTTTTCCAGTGGTCTGCAGCATGCGACGTACCACTATTATGTGATGATTATTAGCCTGCGATACTTGCATGTACATCATAGCTTTGCGGTTGCGTTCTGGTACTTGAGAAACACTAGACAAGTGAGAAAATCATGCATTTTCTAATTCTATTAATCTACCTCGTTCAGATAATCTAGAATCTAGATACTTCAGGTCCGGATAATCCGAGGCATGCAAAAAATGAGAATGTGAGATATTGAAATTTTTTTATTGTTTTACTTTGAAATTAAACTAAAAAAAAATTACCAAGGTTAAGAACGTATAGTTCTTGAATTACAGTACTTTTTCATCTGTCCTTTAGTGTTTGGCCTACTATATAAATATGTTTTTTTTACTGTGCAAAAAATATTTTGCTAAAATTCCAATGTGATCTAAAATTTTCGGAATTTAATCTGTGAGCAGCCTCAAATTAGTTCAAATTTCGGGAGTTATTCTGTTTGTCGTTATGCCTCTAGATTGCTTAAAAACGCGAATTTACAGTTGTAATTTATGAAAATTTCCTGGGGGAGGGCCCCCAGACCTCCCTCCCTCTGGAGGGTATTCCATACCCCCCCGGCCCCCCGGTGTATCCCCCCCCCCGAAAATAAATCCTGCGTACGCCACTGGTGACATCCACAACACGGATCATGCCGTCCTTGCCAGGGTAAGTCGCTGATATTCGACCGAGAGGCCAGTAGTTTCTTGGATTACATTCTTCCTCGATAATGGCGAGGTCTCTGACTTTAAGGGGGTCTCATCTTTTAAAGTAATGAGTGAGAGCCCGAGAATTCAAGATAAATTAAATTCTAACCAAGAGTGTTTGGATTTCTTTGTCACGAGGATACTGTGATTTCATAACAGACTTGAGAGAAGTTTTCACTGACCTAATGAGACGCTCCCAGCAACCTCCTATATGTGGTGCTGATGGGATAAAACTCCATTTGATTCCATTTCTAGCAGCCTTGAGTTGGATTTGAATGCAGTCGAGTGTCTTAACAGCATTCTGGGGCTTCTTTTCTGCTGCTCTAAGTTAGTCCCGTTGTTTTGCAGTACATTTCAGATGGACATGGTCTGCGACTGATCAATGTTGGATGCCATTACGCAGCTTTCTGTAGTCTGTGTATGTGTTACTTCCAGATGAATGGCTTGTGTAGACAAAAAACGTAAAGATGACACCATATCCTTTTTCGTGATGTCTTCCAACAGTTACTTCTATCAGATTGAAGTAATCGACACTAGTAAAGAAGAAAGGATGTTCAACTCTTGAGGCTCTACTTTCTGGAAGAGATGCCACCTGAGGGGGTGTTGACTTGGTGTTATTGATTCTGCACTTCATACATTCATTAATACTCAATACTCAATACTCATTTATTTCATGAATAGAATACATAAGCACATGTATATCTCAATCGTCATAATACATTCTTTACCCTTTTCACAGCGCATCGCAAGTTGATAACCCAAAACTTTTTTCTTATCTCATTTATAACGGTTACAACTCCTTGGTGGAAACATAATTCATGATGCATTTTAATAATCAAATTTGAAACATGACTTTTCCTGTCCAATAAAATGGGCTCTTTCTGATCCGGTCCAAATTCGGGAGCATTTTTTGTCCTTGGCGAGATTCTAATAAGACCCGTCGATTCTTCAAAAATTGGGAACAATGTGTAGATTCGGCTTGACCTAAGTAAAGGTCTTCCACGACTCTATATTTTTCCTCCTTGAAACTTTCGTCTTGAGCTAAGTTTAAAAAAATTTGTTTAGCTTCCTTTATCTCTCTAGGATGAAGTTCTGGCACTTATCATATTGGATTGGTCTTGATTGTAGTCTTCCTTTTTTCTCATTTAAGATTATTTTTATGTTACAATAGGTTACTAACCTTATTCCGTCAACAATTCAAATATTAGTCCTTTTAGGTTACTCCGAGTTTCAACCGCAAAGGGTCATTTTCAAACCTTGTCAAACTTTTTGTGATTTCCCTTCATTCTAATGAAGTTCGTCTTGCTGCTAAAATTTAGTTCATCCGTAAAACAAACCATGAAAAACAGTGAATAGCCTACATAACACATAACATTGCATTTGATCTTTCCGGCCGGCCGCATACTATCGAACTGGTTATTGAGTGTTATCACTGTCCTTCTCCCCCTCCACCACCTATTCCAGGTTGGCCACCCCTGTCATTTGGGGAATGTATTCTATTATTATTATTTTCACAGAGGGCAATGACACTATTAAAAAGTACATTAGCTCCGTAGTTCAACTTTTCATTTAAAATATTGATGGGGTCGGTCTTATGTGCTTTGTAGATTTCTAACTCTTCTAGTGAATTTAGGTAGGGCCCCTTTTTACATCTGTGCAATACTTTTAGGTTTTCAGTAAAGCTATGTACATTATGATTGGAATCAATCAAATGTTCGGCAAAGGTGGATTTTTGTCGTTGTAACTGGGGTTTAGGAAGACGTTCTTTGAATCTAGTATCAAATAATCTCCCAGTCTCACCTATATAGAATTTTGGACAATCTGAACATTCCAGGGGAGGAGTAGCGGCAGCGGTGGCCGACATTGTTCTAGCCTGGCTGCGTACATTTGGCAGCTCGCACATAGTTACTGCTTCTCTGTCAATCGTTGTTAAGAGTAACAAGACGCTTCAATAAATACTAATGAAATATTTTATATTATTGAATAAAATTAAAACAGATCATTAATCACCAATAAGAGTCAATGTTACGTCGGTCAATGTTTTTAGGACAACATGTAGTGACACGCTATTGTTGACGGCTGAGAGCAGAATGACAGTGCTGCGCTCTAGCGAGGCGTAGTCGCGCATGCGCACTAGCCGTTTTTGCTACCGCACATCCACCGCACTGGGCTCCAAGAATTGGCGTCAGTTATAAAATCATAAATCCTAAACGTAATAACACCGACTCTGATAAGAAAGCTAACTCCGGCGTTTACAGATTGGAATGTTCAGATTGTCCAAAATTCTATATAGGTGAGACTGGAGATCATTTGATACTAGATTCAAAGAACATCTTCCTAAACCCCAGTTACGACAACAAAAATCCACCTTTGCCGAACATTTGATTGATTCCAATTATAATGTACTTAGCTTTACTGAAAACCTAAAAGTATTGCGCAGATGTAAAAAGGGGCCCTACCCAAGTTCACTAGAAGAATTAGAAATCTACAAAGCACATAAGACCGACCCTATCAATACTTTAAATGATAGATAAGTTGAACTACGGAGCTGTACTTTTTAACCCTCTATCGGGCACATTAATTTTCAAACACTAAAATGCGCTCACGGAAGTACCTCCGGGAATACAAAAACTAAACAATGATGAGTAAAAAACATTTTATTAGTGAAGAATACTGTATAAAACACATATTTATGAGTTATTACAATGTTAATTAACTAATTTGTGTATGGATAGCAAATTTTTAGCGAATTTCCCCTATAGGGAAGAAGCTGTTACCGTAGGTCTCATGGTAAGACCTAAGCCTAAAACCATCATAACTTTTCTTTTTGAGGTCCTCAGATGCCAAAAACACCATTCGTTCACTTTCATATATATATATATATATATATATATATATATATATATATCTATATATATATCTATATATATATATATCTATATATATATATATGTGTCTTTAAGCACGATAACTTGCGCAAAAATGGTCCAATCGGAATGAAATTTGGCATAGACGTGTAAAGTAGTAATTATTCGAACAAGTTCGTAAACCAGCCCGATCGGACCACCGGAAGGGGGGGTAAAGGGGGGTAAACCCCCCCAAAAATGGGTTTTTTGAGATTTTTACATAAAAAAATAAAATTTTTCAAATATTTATTGGCACCATTGAATTCAGCCCAAAAAAACAAACAATTTAGTATTTTGAATCATGGCTCTATGTCCATTGGTTACCGAGATATTGAAAGTGGTAAACACAGTACGTTGTCTCAATGTTAACCTTATGGGAAATAAGTAAATTTCTATATTTCGCTTATTTCTCAACATATCTTGATAAAACTTGGTAAATGGCTTCTTCTAGTTCAGATCTACTAAATATTGAATTAAAACCACCCAGTTTTAATATACCTGTTGCAGCAAACCTCCATACTCATTCCCCATGTTATTCTTATGGAGCTTACAAAAACATGTCAAATCTCGCTATGTTGGATCGAAATATGTTGTTTTGCACTTGAAATTCGCTGAGTATGCAGGTCTGCTGCAACGGGGGTATTTAAATTTACAATGAAAATACAAAAGTGTTGTGGATGAAAATGACATTACTGTATTTCATAGGCATACAATGGTGTGGTATAAAACTAGAAAAAAAACAAAATAGAGTATGAAAAGGCCTATCTAATTAAAAAAAATCATTTGTTTTAATGACTGCTCAGTTTGTCAATGTTCTTAGTCCAATTCCATTTCCTCCTCAGCATCACCATTCCCACAGTCAATACATCTTGCCGGGGCTCTATGCTCTCAGCAGATAAAGTTTCTGCATGGGGTACATCTCGTTTTCGATAGACGATTCTGTCTCCAGTTAGGCCTACACTGAAAGCATCTCCCAGAAGTTGCGTCATAGCTGGTCGGGTTCCTTGAGCTTGATATTGTTCAATCTGCATAATTTCTTGAATTCGCTTCTTCAAGTCCCTAGGTACACTTCTCATTGATAATCTTGATTGAGCATATTCTTTGCACAAACTTCTCACAAGTTCTTTTATAAACATGCGTCTTTTCATTTGTGGTTCACCAATATTTTTCTTCAGGACGATGAAGGCATTTAGAGCTCCAATATCCAGTAGCGATTGGAATAATCGCATGAACCAACGGTTTGTGATTCTTGCTGTAGAATACGTTTCCTTGTACTGGTCTACTGTATCAACCCCACCTTTACTAGAGTTGTAGAAAAGGATGATCTCAGGTTTTCCATTGTAAGGTGCCTTTTTCGGAGGGGGGTAAAAAGTAAACGACTAAGCTGGTAAACAAACGCTATTCGACTCACCCGTATAGGTAGGCCTATAGGTTAACCTAGGCTAGTAGGAGCCTAGACCTAGGACTGCCCTAAGTTGCACAACACTGAATTACCACTCTACGAAGTATCCTGGGTAATAAAACATTTACCAAATCACTGTACGGCATAAAACCGCTTTAATTTCGATGACAATGACAGTTGTAAATTGCAATAGACCACTAAACACTTTGCTTCGTCTCGCATCACCCAAACATAACCCCATAGCGTTTGTTGACAATCATTGAGGGTAGCCATCTTGGGGCTTCTTTTCTCCGACTGGCTACCCAGCGATCAGCTGTCTCTTACGTCACGGGGTGAACAGCTGACTACCCCTACTTTGGGAAATCCAGGAGGGGAGAGGACCCGGACTGGGCTCCTCGTGGCGATTATTCGTTGACCAGCCACGGAGACGTTCACGACTCGAGACTCGGACGCTCGACTCGACCACGGTCAAACACGATACGGAGGTACGGTTTCCTCATTATTTCGTTTCGTTGCTTAACGTTTAACGCTACTAACACGTTTATCGAACCCGACTCACGGGAATATTTCGATAGAGACGAAATTACGGACTTTTAGACGACTTTACGTCCTCACGAACCTGTCCGAGTTTGTCGTAGGTGATTATTCTCGAATAGACGCATAGTTTAATTCACGTTCTTGTTAGGCCTAGCCTTTCTCTCCTTTACGAAATTTCGTGGCATTAAATACTAGACGATTTAGTCGCATTTACTCAGTGCAGTTACTTAATTTTTCGTCTACTCCGTACTTGCACTCACGTCGCAACAAGTCACGGAGCACGTGCTACGCCACGGCAACCCAATTAATAAACTATTTAATTGGGTGACGCACTGAGCGGTTACGAACAACGTTCGGTTAGGCCTTACGCCTACGAATAAACCCCGGAAAGATTTATTTGGATTTTCCCCGATTACCGTGAAGAGTCACGGGTCACGCTACGGCTTTAAGCCTAGCCGGTGGTAACCCAAAACGTGTTGGGTGAGCCTCTTGCTCATAGTAACCCTTTATCAAGCGAGGGTGTGAGCAGGGGCTAACGTTAGAGCGATTAAGAGCGATTACTTCGCGCGACTTAGGCTTTTCGTCGTTATAGGCAAAATTATTCACTTTTACGAGGGCGAGGATGAGGCAACTCGTTCTTTGAATTGTATCGTTGCCTCCGGTTGCTCTGAGCCCTGCGTAAAGTAGTAACGAGAGTTGCCCCACGATTATTTTTTGCCGAAATTAATTGTAACGAACCCTGGAATTAGCTCCTTCTGAGCGATTCCGAGGCATCCCTACGGTGACTAATTTCTCGGGGTAGGAGATCACTCACTATTTCCTTTGACCCCCGAAAATTACGTCACATTTCTGGCGCCCGAACAGGGACTCGTTAAAAACTAGATTCGAAAATGACGAAATTCCCTAAGGCAACCGAGATCGTCACGACAACCGACTCGGTGACTACGAGGCCAAGTACCTTGCCATTCATGCATGCCCCGGCTACTGTTGCCGTCGTGTGCGGCAGCCAAACGCTGACCACGACCACGACCACGACGACAACCTCCCAGTTAACCCCGGTAACCGTGGGTGAGCACGTGAGGTCGCCATTTGACGACTCACGTGTTGGGTGGATTCACGAGGTCAGCAAGGCCGAACTCGTCGCTGAGATGGCACGATTTGGCCTACGAACGGACGGTAACGTCGCTGAACTTCGCGAGCGGTTCCGCGAATTTTGGAAGAATCCTCTGGGATCGATCGGCCACTTAGCCGCGAACGCCCCGGTGACCACCGCTGATGCTTACGTGACGGTACCGCAGCTCTCATACGCAGGTCTACCTGAGGCACAAACGGCGGCTGGTCTGCCGTTGACGTCTCAGAGCGTACAGTGGCCCCCGCGACCGGTGGTTGACGAAACCGCTAGCGTCCGGGAAATACTCGGCCTACCACCGCACGCGGATTCGGAGACTGTGAGGCGGACTTTGACTTCGCTCGCGAGGAATTCGGTGACCTTAGGTGAAGCCGTGACGATTAACCCGGCCTCGTCATACAACCCTGGTCACTTCGATGCGCGAGCGGCCCCTTGGTACGATACTACGTTCAGCGGTCGCTATCGTGAACCGGCACGTCTCGTGGACTTGCCGGTGAGACCGACGCCGTTCGTGACCCAGGCACTGGGATACTCGACCGATGCCGCCACAATCTCCGGTACTTTCGGTACGACGGGGTACTTCGTGCCAACGTACCCGACGGTTAGCCAGCACCCCTACTACGCTCCGTGCACGTCGGCAAGTAACCCCTACGTCCGGGGTGGCCGGCCACCAAGCGACACCCCGTCGCTATGTGACCGGATCCGCAAATGGAACTTGCGTTTCGATGGCAAGAAAGACCCGGTCTCCTTCCTCGAAAGACTCGAGGAGATGATCGAGGCGTACGGAGTCACGCACGACGAGATGCTCAAGGCAATGCCCGAGCTGCTAACCGGGATGGCTTTGCTCTGGTACCGGAATACACGGAGCGCGTGGCACTCGTTCGCGGATTTTAAGCGGTGCTTCGAGGCTCAGTTCCTGCCAACGGGCTATCACCACAGCCTCGACGAGGAGATTCGCAAACGAACTCAGGGTGACCACGAGCCGATCCGCAGCTACGTGGTAGCGATTTCAACCCTGATTCGACGTAGCGGAACGTTCTCGGAGCAAGGGAAGCTCGACCTCATATATTGCAACATGAGGCCCGAGTACAAACTGATGGTCCGGCGATCCGACTTTACCACGGTCGAAGGGTTGATGGCCAGGGCCGAAGACTACGAGGCCTACATGCGTAGCCGCCAGATCTTCCGCCCTCCACCGTCGCCATCAGTCGCTCTCGTTCCGGAAACCGCTTACCAAGCCTCCAAGCGCAAGACCGACACATACGACAGCGCGGCCGTCGATAAATGGAGCCGTGGGAACGAGGCTAAACCCGAGGTGGAAGTTAGACGTCGGTCTAACGCAACCTCAGGGTGGGGCCGCAACCAGCGGTCCAATGCTGGTGAGCGCCCAGCGCGTCGCTCTTCTCCGCCACGGGAGAATAAACGGTCCGGATCTGCGCGAGCTTCCAGATCCCCGGCACGCAGCCCAGACAGCAGCGGTCCGATCTGCTGGAACTGCGAAGAGGCAGGGCACCTGTTCCGTGACTGCCGTAAACCGAAGGTACTTCGGTGCTTTCGGTGCAAGCGGGAGGGTGTATCAACCCGCCGGTGCCGCTGCAGGTCGGGAAACGGGAGAAGGACTCAGTCGACCGGAGGCCATCTGAGTCCAGCGCCCCGAAACGAGGAACGACCTCCGAGGAACGCGAGCGATGGGCCCGCTGGATCGACGTCATAAGAACGTCCACCGGCGGAGTCAAGAGTACTCAGGCCACCGACGACCGACCTTTCGTAGACGTTTCCCTCTCCGGCACGGTATTCAGAGCCCTCGTTGATACCGGCTCTGCCGTTAACCTGATTGGGGATCAGGTGGTGCAGCACTTAAGTGCACACGGCATCGAACCGCACGAGAGGAAGGTGGACCTGAGGATGGCTAACGGTGCCAGCTCCCACGTGACGGATCAGTATTGCATCGAAGGCGTAATCGCCGGGCAATATCTGACGTGGGAAGCCCTTTACGTTCCTGGCCTCACGACGGACATGGTTTTGGGCATGGGGTGCATTACGGACGTCAACCTCATCCAATTCCATCCGGAGGTCGAACGTTCCTCGGGGCTAGACGAAGAGCCCTTTCGAGCGGTGAGTGCCCTGAGCACGTTAACCGCTGACGAGGACACGAGGCTTGCTGAGTTCCTTGGGCACGAGTTGCCGTTGTTCGACGCTGTTGAGGGACAAACTACGTTGGCCGAGCACACGATCCGCTTGAAAGAAAACGTAGTCCCGATTAAACAGCGGTACTATCCGAGGAACCCCGCCATGCAAGCCATAATAAACGAGGAGGTGGCGAAGATGCTCCAAGAAGGCGTGATCGAGCCGTCGGACAGCCCGTGGAGCTCGCCGGTGGTGCTGACGAGGAAGAGCAACGGCAAATTTCGTTTCTGCATCGACATGCGACGAGTAAACGAAAGCTCTATCCCCGACGCGTATCCGCTGCCCAGGATCAACGCGATCCTCGAGAAACTGAGGCAGGCGAGGTACATCAGCACCCTGGACTTACGGCAGGGCTATTGGCAAGTGCCGCTCGCTAAGGAGAGCCGCCCGATAACGGCCTTCACGGTACCAGGCCTTGGCCTCTACCAGTTTACCAAGATGCCGTTCGGCCTCCATTCGGCTGGAGCAACGTTCCAGAGGCTGCTGGACAAGGTCATCGGGCCGGACTTAGAGCCGAAAGCCTTCGCCTACCTCGATGACATAGTGATTGTGTCCTCCACGTTCGAAGAGCACTTACGGCTGCTTCAAGAGGTGTTCAAGCGTCTGAGAAACGCAGGCCTCCGCTTGAACCCTGAAAAGTGCAACTTCTGCAAGAAGGAGTTGCGCTATCTCGGACACATCATAAGCAGCCAGGGAATTGCGACCGACCCAGAGAAGGTCCGCGCAATACGAGAATTCCCGAGACCTACGAACGGCAAAGCCCTGCGAAGCTTCCTTGGATTAGCGTCATGGTATAGGCGTTTTATCGAAAGGTTCGCCGACGTAACAGCCCCGATGAGAAAACTTCTCAAGAAAAACGCAAAGTGGCTGTGGGGACCTGAGCAGGAGAAGTCCTTCGAGGAATTAAAAGAACGTTTATCCTCGGCTCCGATCTTGGCCTGTCCAGACTTCTCCGTGCCTTTCGTCTTGCAGGTCGACGCCTCAACCACGGGCCTTGGCGCGGCCTTGACGCAAACCCACGACGGCAAGGAAGTAGTGGTGGCATACGCGAGCCGGCTGCTCACCGACCAGGAAAAGAAATACACCACGACCGAGCTCGAGTGCCTGGCTCTGGTCTGGGGTATTCGAAAGTTCAAGCCCTACCTGGAAGGCTATCGGTTCATCGCGGTAACCGACCACGTTGCGCTGAGGTGGCTCATGAAGATGCATGAACCTAGCGGACGGTTGGCTCGGTGGGTGATGGAGCTTCAACAGTTCACCTTCGACATCCAGTACAGGAAGGGGACTTTGAACCGAGTCGCAGATGCCCTGTCGAGATACCCAGTCCAGGATGAACCTGACAGCCCGCCCGAACCAGCCCCGTTGGACGTGGCCAACGTGACGAGCGGGCAGCGCGGTCCGGAAGGGGCAAACGACTCGGTGACGCCTGTCGAGCAGCTGAGCAGTAGCACGCAACCTCGCCCACAGGCTGAGGTGAAAGGTCGCAACTCCGACCACGCGGGTTGGTATGACCGCCTTCTCGAAGCGGTCACGGCAAATCCGCGGCGACACCCACGATACCAGGTCGTCGATAACCGCCTCTATCGATCTTCTCGGAGAAAGGGAGGTAAACTTCTATGGAAGTTGTTCGTAGCCCCTGACCGAGTAGAGGCGGTGTTACGTCAGAACCACGACGACGCAACCGCAGGCCACCTTGGGGTCAAGAAAACCCTCAAACGTGTGGGTGCCGAATACTTTTGGCCCGGGTGGCGCGAAGCGGTGAAGGCCTACGTCCGGTCCTGTGATACGTGCCAGAGGTACAAGGTGGCTCAGGTGAAACCGGCAGGGAAAATGTACTTTCGGGAGCCTAAAGGCCCATGGTACTCCGTCTCTGCCGACCTGATTGGCCCGCTGCCTCGGTCTGGCCGTAACCATCGTTTCTTGTTGGTGATCCAGGACCTATTTAGCAAGTGGGTCGAGTTGTGCCCCATCGGGTCGGCGACTGCCAAGAACGTCACGAACAAGACTAAAGAGGTGCTTCTTCGCCACGGGGCTCCCGAGACGATCATCGTCGATAACGGGACCCAATTCGTATCAAACCTCTTTAGGAATCTGGCAGCCGATTGGGGCATACGCTTCGTTACAACCGCGCCCTACAGTCCACAGGCAAACCCGGTTGAACGTGCAAACCGGGTTGTGAAGACCATGATTTCCCAGTTCGTCAGGGAAAATCATAGGTCGTGGGATCTGTGGCTTGACGAGTTTCAGTTCGCCATGAATACCGCCGTCCACGACTCGACGGGGTATACGCCGGCGATGCTGTGTCTCGGGCGCGAGTTGAAGGCGCCGAAGGCCATACGAGGGCCCACTGTAGAGCTTGCCCAGGCTGGTGAGTCCGAACCGACTCGCGATGAGGTGCACGAGACTCGTTTGAAAGAGTTCAAACGAGTATACGATAGTGCTCGTAAAAACCTCCGGTCGGCTTATAACCAGCAGGCGAGGTACTACAACCTCCGTCGCCGGGAGGTGAAGTACGAAGTCGGGGACATGGTCTTACGCCGTATACACGTATTGTCCTCGGCCGCCGATGCGATCGTCAGCAAGCTCGCCCCGAAGTTCGACGGCCCATGTGAGATTGTGGAAAAACGGGGCGCGAACATTTACGAAGTGCGAGATCCGAAAACGAAAACTGTGCACGTCGTTCACGTGAAGGATCTCAAGCCGTTCTACGATCGAACGATGTAGTCGTTGACCCCTAGCGCCATAACCCCCAAGTATAAGTCCTTTTTTTTTACTGTTTTTTTCTCGAAGTGGGTAGGGGGTGTAAGGTGCCTTTTTCGGAGGGGGGTAAAAAGTAAACGACTAAGCTGGTAAACAAACGCTATTCGACTCACCCGTATAGGTAGGCCTATAGGTTAACCTAGGCTAGTAGGAGCCTAGACCTAGGACTGCCCTAAGTTGCACAACACTGAATTACCACTCTACGAAGTATCCTGGGTAATAAAACATTTACCAAATCACTGTACGGCATAAAACCGCTTTAATTTCGATGACAATGACAGTTGTAAATTGCAATAGACCACTAAACACTTTGCTTCGTCTCGCATCACCCAAACATAACCCCATAGCGTTTGTTGACAATCATTGAGGGTAGCCATCTTGGGGCTTCTTTTCTCCGACTGGCTACCCAGCGATCAGCTGTCTCTTACGTCACGGGGTGAACAGCTGACTACCCCTACTTTGGGAAATCCAGGAGGGGAGAGGACCCGGACTGGGCTCCTCGTGGCGATTATTCGTTGACCAGCCACGGAGACGTTCACGACTCGAGACTCGGACGCTCGACTCGACCACGGTCAAACACGATACGGAGGTACGGTTTCCTCATTATTTCGTTTCGTTGCTTAACGTTTAACGCTACTAACACGTTTATCGAACCCGACTCACGGGAATATTTCGATAGAGACGAAATTACGGACTTTTAGACGACTTTACGTCCTCACGAACCTGTCCGAGTTTGTCGTAGGTGATTATTCTCGAATAGACGCATAGTTTAATTCACGTTCTTGTTAGGCCTAGCCTTTCTCTCCTTTACGAAATTTCGTGGCATTAAATACTAGACGATTTAGTCGCATTTACTCAGTGCAGTTACTTAATTTTTCGTCTACTCCGTACTTGCACTCACGTCGCAACAAGTCACGGAGCACGTGCTACGCCACGGCAACCCAATTAATAAACTATTTAATTGGGTGACGCACTGAGCGGTTACGAACAACGTTCGGTTAGGCCTTACGCCTACGAATAAACCCCGGAAAGATTTATTTGGATTTTCCCCGATTACCGTGAAGAGTCACGGGTCACGCTACGGCTTTAAGCCTAGCCGGTGGTAACCCAAAACGTGTTGGGTGAGCCTCTTGCTCATAGTAACCCTTTATCAAGCGAGGGTGTGAGCAGGGGCTAACGTTAGAGCGATTAAGAGCGATTACTTCGCGCGACTTAGGCTTTTCGTCGTTATAGGCAAAATTATTCACTTTTACGAGGGCGAGGATGAGGCAACTCGTTCTTTGAATTGTATCGTTGCATCCGGTTGCTCTGAGCCCTGCGTAAAGTAGTAACGAGAGTTGCCCCACGATTATTTTTTGCCGAAATTAATTGTAACGAACCCTGGAATTAGCTCCTTCTGAGCGATTCCGAGGCATCCCTACGGTGACTAATTTCTCGGGGTAGGAGATCACTCACTATTTCCTTTGACCCCCGAAAATTACGTCACACCATAAGTTCTTGATTCTACATCCATGTCAACAGCATCGTCACTATGCATTGAAGCCAACAACAGAACGTCTTTGTTCTTTTTTGCTTTGTATGAAACAATTGTAGCCTCTTTCTTGAAGGCAAACCAGGAGCTGCCAACTGGCCTGTGTTTAGTTTGTAAAAACTCACACGGGACTTCTCTCTTATTTTTCCTAAGAGTGCCTACCTAAGTCAATTGATGGTCAATCAGCAGACTTTAACACAGAGGTATCGATGTGAAGAAGTTGTCTACTGTTACATTTCTTCTTGTGCCTGAAATTGGCTCGATCATTCTTATCACAATTTATTTTCCTGAATTTTCAGTGATGAATGGTCCATCCGGCTGCTTAACAACATAGACTTTGAGATTTGCAGTGTAGAACGTTCTAGCACAAAACATACTGTAAACTTTGATGCCATATTTAGCTTGCTTTGACTTCATAAATTGCCGAAAGCTGCTACCTCTGAATGACTCCAACATTTCGTCTACCGTAACAGACTCACTGACAATGAATTTTTTTTACAGTTTTCTACGAAATTTTCAAACAAATCTCTGATGTGTGCCATTTTGTCCATACTTTTTCTTTCTTCTCTGGTTAGAATATTATCGAACCTCAAGGACCGAACCAAAAACTTAAAACGCTTGATTGACATGGTACATCTGAAAAATTCTACTCCAAACCCTTCTCTAGCCCATAGGTCTTCTAAAATTGCATGGCTGCTTTTCAACACTCCAGCCATATACAAAAGGCCAATGACAGCTTTCACTTCCTCCGGGGTTGTAGTGTTTGCATCCCTTTCCCTGCTATATTTATGTTTGTTTTCATTTAAATAAATATTAGTACATTCTGTGATTTCATTTATCATTTCATCGGTGAAATATAACTTCCACACTTCGCCTATAGTTTTAGCTTTACGGGCGGATTGTGAAACACAGCCCATTTTCATTCTTATTACATTTCTTTCAGGTGTTTTCTTTGATTTACAACAGGTTCCAAGTCCCAGAACATGTCCCTCTTCTTACTAGCATAAACAAATTTACCATTTATTCTTCTAGCAATATTTTCATTCTTTCGAGTTTCAAGAGGTAGGGCTTCTATATCATCAAAATCTAATTCAGGACGAATACCTTTTGGAATGTCGGAGTCATATTCGGGCACTAATTCTTCTTCATATTCATTATTAACTTTATCAGACGCTTCTTCTTCTCCTTCGTTATCATCATCGTCGTTTAGGCCGGAATCCTCCTCTACACTATCACAAAAAAGTTCCCAATCAAACGCACCGGTCGGTCTTTCCACTAAGGTTGTTCCCTTTCAACCCATTCAACATTAGCCAATAATCACGCAATTCGTTCTTCGTCATCCATGTTGCAAGATCACAAAATAAGGTCAAACACAAGGGCTCACACGGAACTAGACTCCGGGAAACTGGGTTACATCACAGGGCGCACACGGAAGCTACTTCCAGTAGTGACGCGTACCGCTCCCCAACGTCGACTGACGATTGGGAAAGGGGTGTTGCCGAACCCGATTCCGGGAAAGTGGCGCGTGAGGTACGGTAAGTGACAGCGCTGCCGAATGCAAACTATGGTTTTTGTAACAAAAAATGTAGTGACCCGGAAGTAACTTCCGTGATGCGCCCGATGGAGGGTTAATACAGTAGAGTCCCGCAAACCCGGAATTCGATAACCTGGAATTCTGGATAACTCGGAAAGCCTACCAGAGCAATAAAGTGCACTGAGATTAAAGGCCAGAGCATGGTGTGACACATATAAAACAGTTTTCGTTTTTCTTTCGGTTTTTTTTTTTGTAACTGTTAATGTAGTTTTTGTATTTTTTACTATGCAATAAATAAATGATTTCTTATAGAAATAACAGAAACTATTCTTATTTTTTCTTATTTTTATTCATTTTTCGATAACTCGGAAATTTCACAAACCCGGACACCGTTCGGTCCACATTAGTCCGGGTTTGTGGGACTCTACTGTAGTGTCATTGCCCTCTGTGAAAATAATAATAATAGAATACATTCCCCAAATGACAGTGGTGGCCAACCTGGAATAGGTAGTAAAGAGGGAAAAGGACAGTGAACACTCAATAACCAGTTCGATAGTATGCGGCCAGCTGGAAAGATCAAATTCAGTCTTATGTGTTATGTATTCAGTGTTTTTCATGGTTTGTTTTATGAATGAACTAAATTTTAGCAGCACGACGAACTTCATTAAAATGAAGTGAAATCACAAAAAGTTTGACAAGGTTTGAAAATGATCCTCTTTGTGGTTAAAACTCGGAGTAACCTAAAAGGATTACTGTTTGAATCGTTGACGGAATAAGGTTAGTAACCTAATATAATATTAATCTAGACACGATTCAGGAGGCAAAAAACATGAATAAGATTATTTGTCGCAAGGCATTTATATATCTAAGGACCCACTCTAGAGTTCTGGTTAGTTTTTCCCATGAAGCGAACTTGTTAACGTCAATCAGTTTTGGCAATTGCGTGTCTTCGTGAACACCAGTAAACTGTTTCTTGACTTCCTTGTCGTCCTTTGATTCCAAAGCGGAAGGTTGTTTTGGCCAGCTGTCTTTTCACAGGTGAGGACTTGGTCCATGGATCCACTCATGGTGTGAATTAGAGTTGAATTTTCTACGAGGTATGATCGGAAAGTAAGTTCCGTTTGGGAGTAAAAAAATCTCAATGCATTTACTACATATTTGTTATATACATCTTAAAGAGTGTGTCTTAAACTACTTTTCTACACAGTTCCCACAATATTTAGGCACTTGTCATATCTAGAGAGAAGCAATTCCATTCGTACTGAAAATAATTTTGCCGCCTGTGCACGCAGCCACCTGCTGACGCCATCTTTAAGTTCATCGTCATTCACAAACCGACAAAGGTTATAATGGTGAACAGAGGAGTTCGCGAAATTTGTGGGAAACACTCATAGAGATCAATAATTTTGAATTTCCTTTTTTCCCGAACTGTATTGTTGATTTCAGTAACGACAGACGGTTGGACACTCCTCTCTTCATCGTGGACATTAGTGCGACCATCTCTACACTTCAGGAAAAAAGGAAATTCAAAATTACTGAATTACTGATCACTGTGAGTGTTTCCCACAAATTTCACGAACTCTTTTGTACACCATTGTAACCTTTGTCGGATTTTGAATGACGATGAACTTAAAGATGGCGTCAGCGGGTGGCTGCGTGCACAGGCGGCAGAATTCTTTATAGCACAAATTGAAAAGCTTCTCCCTAGATATGTAAAGTGCCTAAATATTGTAGGAACTATGTAGAAAAGTAGTTTAAGGTACGCTCTTTAAGATGTATATAATAATAATGTTGTAAATGCATTGAGAACTTTTTTACTTCCAAACGGAACTTACTTTCGGAACATACCTCGTATTAGACCTTGTAGCCATGTCAGCTGCATTGTGTTTGGGAGTGACTCATTTCCATTCTTCAGATCTAGATAGTTTTTGGATCTCTCCTTTCCTAGCACAAGAGTTTTATAATTTTTATTTTTATATGTAAAAACCAATTATTGTGGGGGTTTATACCACTTTACCCCCCCTTCCGGTGACCCAAGTGGGCTGGTTTTCGTTGGGATTTTTATATGGAAAAATAAAAATAATAAAAGTCTTGTTTGGACCATTGAATTCAGCTTAAAAACAAATAATTTTGTATTTTGAATTGTGGCTCTGTGTTACCGATATATCGCCAGTGGTAAACACATTACGTTGTCCTAATGTTAACCTTATGGGAAATAAATAAAATTCGATATCTCGCTTGTTTCTCAACATATCTGAATAAAAATTGGTTTATGGCTTCATCATGTTGACTGGATTGTTGCAAAAAACTCTCAATTTCACATTTCCATGGCAGCAAACCTGCATACTCATTTCTCATGTTATTCTTATGGAGATTTAAGTTGATTTTACTTGATTTTAGGTTCTGTCTAAATGACTTATTTAAGCGTTTTTGCTGAGTATGTAGGTCTGCTGCAATGGGGGTATTTAGTGCTTACGATGACAAACAAAATTACACCACCCACATATCTGTAAAAATTCAGGTTCAAACGTTATAGGGATTTTAAGTGTTAAAAAATGCATATTTTTCAAGTTTCACAAAATCTGTAAATTTTAAAGAAAATATACTTGCAACCATTGAATTTGGCTCGGAAAAATAAATAATCCAGTATCTGGAATTATTGGTCGACGTCAACTGGTTGCGGAGATAATTGATATTTTAGTTTGGCTGTAAACGCAGTACATTGTCCATTTTTATTCTTATGGAAAATGTATAAAAACCAATATCTCTGTTAATTACTTATCGATTTTAAAAAATTTGTGATGTATTTATGAGATAGCTAATTGTTAATTTGTTTTATTTCTTTATATAAGTTTTCTGGATTTAAATGACTTTAAGGGGGTGAAGTATGTGTCAGTGTCATTAGGCAACCCTCCCCCTCATGAAGACCCCCTTTTTTATGTCCCCTTTTTTTAATGTTCTGAATCTGTTAGGTGGAGCGATGTGCTTACCATGTTTAATTTCTTTTCATATACGGCAAAATTATTCCCCAAACAAACAAAAAAACAACGCCTTTCCCCCATAACCATATTTTGGTTTTTTATGTGTATATTTCTCACTTTGTGTCCTCCTTGGGACGCTAGAACGCCACACCACTCTAAAGCAAACGTTTTGGATATTCTTACAAGTAGCGTCAAGACCTGTTAAATGTCTAACATGCCAGCAACCTCCCATAAATAAATCCTTTGTCTTTAGTCATTTTTAACAACTTTTTCATAATTAGATGAAGCGGTGCTAACAGCAGAGAACACGGATGATTCAAACCATGATGGTGAACACAAAATAGGAAATCCATTGCGTGAACAAGACCGGTTTCTACCAATTGCTAATGTTGCCAAAATAATGAAGAAGGCGATTCCAGATAATGGAAAAGTGAGTAAATTCAATTTTCTTTTAAGTAGGTGATAGGCCAGAAGAGTATAGCAGAATCTTGCCAATCCAAACTTATTAGGGTCAAACTGCATTTGGATTAACCAAGTATGGTAAAATTAAAATTACATACTGATAATACACAAGCTTTTTTAGCAAAATTATACCTGCCAATAATGTTCTTTTGCCTTTTTGGCAAAATTATATCTGCAGATTACGCACACAGATCTTTTACAGTGATGTTACATTCCTGAAATTTTTCACTGACAACAATAGTGCAGTCTGTTTTTTTTTTATATTTTGATTGGTCTTCAAGATGTTAGAATTTTGCTAATTTGTTTTTACCCAATTTTAACATAACAGATTGATAAGTTAGCTCCATAACACAAAGTAATAATGAAAATTAACAAGTTAACTGCCACGCCGACCCAATCGGGTCGGCATAGGTAGGTCGGGCGGAGCAACCTGCCGACCCAATCGGGTCGGCAACCGGAGTAGTGCAGCGTTTGACCGAATCGCCGATATAGATGTCTCTGATAGGCACGTAGCGGCACTCCGGGGAACTAATATGACGTAGTATATCCCAAGCCTCCTAGATAGCGTTGCGGCAGTTTTTTAAACCTACTGGAAGTGTCTCAAGCATTCGCGTCAATTTTGCCGTTCCAATCGGGTCGGCATCGTTTCCTAGCAACATTTCTCATTATTAAAAATTATTTAATATCGTTAAATGCACCTAATATATGATTGTTCTTGAGTTTATCTTATTTGTTGTGTGCCCAAAAATCGTTTACAAAGCAATTTACTGGTATATAATTGCTATATTATCATTGAATCTAAAATCTGAATATGTATTGGTTACAGAAGGTGTGCCTCAAGGGTCAATCCTTGGACCTTTGTTCTTTTTACTTTATATTAATGACCTCCCTAAAACAATTTATTCAAAATTAGTAATGTTTGCGGATGATACATCTGTCATTTTCACTCATCCAGGGAAGTCTATGGTTCGCAGTTAATAATTTGGTGCTAAATAAAGAAAAATCACTTTTTGTAGAATTCCAGAAAAATTACTTTAACCAGAATACATCTTATAAATTTGAACTCAACATGCCATACAATTTTGTGGACTCCACTAAATTCTTAGGAATAACAGTTGACCATAAATTGACCTGGCAAAACCACATCAACGAAGTAATAAATAAGTAAAGCTCACTTTGTAATTCTAATTTTATCAAGGTCGTCTGACATTATATTACTCTGATGATGGTATACTATGGTTACGTATATTCTCTCTTAAGTTATGGGGTGATTTTTTGGGGAAATTCAGACAGAGGGCAAAAAGTATTCAAATTTCAAAAGAAAATCCTTCGCATCATATATTCTCTTAAAACCAGAGATCATGTAAGCCTACTTTTAAAAATAATAAAATTTTGACTTTTCCCAGCATTTACATTTATAATCTGATCATATTTATTAGGCAAAACATGTCAAGTTTTCCAATCCATTCTGACAACCACAATTATAATACAAGACAAAGAGCTGATTTTATATACCCTCGACATGCCACTTCCACTCTTGAACAAACTCCTTTTTATTCTGGAATCAAATTATGCAACAGCCTGCCGAACTCCTTGAAATGTTTAAGGTCATTAAATTCATTCAAAAAAGAATTGTTCAATTACTTATGTGAAAAATGCTGTTATAAGATTGAGGACTTTTAGAATTACAGTAGAGCGCCGATCATCCGAACGTCGATCATCCGAACCGTCGGTTAACCGAACGCCGTAATAATTCATATTTTGAACATGATTCTCAAGCAATTCAAATTCGCGCGCCAACCGAAACTCCCGTTGCACCGGGATATCAATTATTCTGATATATTTCATAATAAAATTAAGTGAATAATTTATGTTTGATCATTTTTTAGCCTTTTTACTATTAAGAATTACGTTACATATATAATTTTAAAATGTTGTCTTTTCATGTTCGATTATCCAAACATTCAGTTATCTGAACACCCCTTGTCCCCAATTAGTTCGGATAATTGGCGCTCTACTGTATAATATAACACACCATTGTTTGTTTTACTAGGTATAACCTATGACACTATTTATGTATGTAATGTACTAGACAAATAAAGGATGTTTTGAATTGAATTGAATTGAATATAGCATTTTTTTCATAGTTTCTAATTTTGCTGTGTCAGCCCGATCGGGTCGGCACGTCAAAATAGCATCAAATATTCCTTAAAAGAATTTAATGCCGACCCGATCGGTCACCAATTTTTTTTACATGTTTATTTATTTTCTTAAATCCATCATAACTAACCTCAAAAAGGACAAAAAACATCATATAACACGAATTTCAACAAAAAATTTGCGTGGCACTTCGGTAATCAGCACAAAAATATGCGTGGCAGCTAACGTGTTAACCATCACCAGTGATTGTTGAGTTATTTCCACTTCATTTTCACTTATAACAATGTTTCAGCCGCTGACTTGGTTTGGCCACTTTGAAATCAAATAAGTTATTTCAAATACGGAGATGGATTGTCACCAATCATTTTGAAATAACTTTTTATGCTGAATTCAATGCCGCAATCCGTTTTTGATTAGGGTAGTTAGTCTCATTATGGTAGTTCAAGATATCATAATTTTATAACAAACTTCTCAAAAAGTATGTTAATTTTAAAACTAAATATTTCACTTTTACATCAACTTTGATCTATAAATTTAACTTTACAGATAGCTAAAGATGCCCGTGAATGTGTTCAGGAGTGTGTTTCTGAGTTCATCAGTTTCATAACAAGCGAAGCCAGTGATCGGTGTCATCAGGAAAAGAGGAAGACTATTAATGGAGAAGATATTTTATATGCAATGACTACTCTTGGGTTTGATAATTATGTTGAACCTTTGAAAATGTATCTCCAAAAGTACAGGGAGGTATGTATAACAGACGAAACATTTCAAATTAATTAATTCTGTGTTATTTATTTACGAGATCCTGAACTTATCGGATCATAAGTTATCATTATGAAGGCTATATTCTGCGACAGCTGACGATCGTGTTTTTTTGATTTCTTATGACCTACTGAATGCAAAAATCGTGTTTGCCACTTTCAGAGTTAGTGGGGTACCAGAAATCCAAGATGGCGGACAACATAGCTTAATAATGTTAAAAGCTTAGTATTTTTTGACTATTCCTCATTACATTTGATGAAAATTCGCCAATTTTAACATATATATATAGTTTATAGTTGTAAGATGGGAACACTTAATATTGGTTAAATACACAAATCCAGTTGCCATATTGGATCCGCCATATTGGAAATAAGTTATTTTTTTGAAATGTAAATATAGGATTATGACATCAAACTGCTTTTTCACGTCAAACACAATGCTGCAAACCATTTTTCAAAATCTTATTCCGTTCTTAAGATATTAGGATATTGTTTAATAAATTAATCTTCATTTTAGCGAATTTCTCTTACAGGAAAAAAGGGATTACTGTAAATCTCAAGGTAAGCCGGAACCATCATAATGTTTTGTTTTGGGACCCCCGAAGCAAAAAACACCATTCGTGTAAATTTAAAGATGTATCCAGCCTGATCGGATTACCGGAAGGGGGGTAAAAGGGGATGAACCCCCCAAAAATATTTATTTATTTATTTATTCATTAATTGTTACATCATTTACATTTGACATGCATAGCATACGTAAATATATAACACGTCAATCATCTAAAATAGATAAAAATACAATAATCTTAAAGCTAAACAAAAACTTTAGAATAAAACTAAAGATATTGTTAAGAATAAAAATTGCTGTTTTTGAAACCAACAAAAACGACCCGATGACACCAGTATTTAGACCAATAAAAAAACCTAATTAAAACTTTGAATAAATTCCTCTATGTTATAAGAGCAAATTTGAAGTAAGATATTTTTAAGTTTGGTTCTAAATCCTTTGACGCTGTTTATGCAAGTTATTTCATTTGGCAAAATGTTAAAAATCTTTATACCACTGTAAAAAGGTCCTCGCTCAAGCATTGTGAGGTGGTGACAAGGAAATTGAAATTTATTTTTATGACGTGTGTTATGATTATGTTTGAAATTTTGATCTAGAAAAGCATATTCATTCTTTTTTATGAAAACCAGTAGTTCGAGAATATAAAGGGCTGGAAAAGTCAATAATCCAAAACGTTTAAATAGAGGTTTGCATTAATGTCTACTATCAACATCTGCTAAAATCCTTATGGCTCGTTTCTGTAGAACAAAAATTTTTTGTCTGTGAGCAGAGTTCCCCCAAAAAATAATACCATAGAGAAGAATAGATTGAAAATACCCATGATAAACTATTATTGATGTATTTAAGTCTGAACTTCTTTTTATTATTGATGAAGCAAACAGAACTTTACTGAGTTTATTATGCAGAAATGAAATATGGTTTGTCCATTTAAGATCGTCCTGAATATATAGTCCAAGAAACTTTACATCAGAAACCGTCTCAATTACTTCCCCATTATTCAAGGTTACCTGTGAGATGTCATTTTTGAAATGAGAATTGGTTTTAAAACTAATAAAATTGGTTTTGGATACATTAAGGCTTAGGCCGTTACAGCTAAACCAATCTGTAAGATTTGAAATGGTGGACATAATCTTATTGGACAAATATACTGTGTTGTTTGATTGTATTAGTGCCGAGGTATCATCTGCAAATAGTGTAAAATTACCCTCTAAACTAAATGGAAGATCGTTTATATATATAGCAGAAATAAAAAAGGACCGAATTTTGAACCCTGAGGAACTCCTCTTTCAACCTTAAGCCAGTCTGAAAAACAATTTAACCCATTAGGCAAAGAAATTTTGACTTTTTGATATCTATCTTTCAAATATGTTTCAAACCAGGAAATAGAAATTTCGTCGAGTCCATAGTGTTTGAGTTTTGAGATCATAATATCATGAATGACACAATCAAATGCCTTAGATAGATCACAGAAGACACCAGCTGTCTTCCGTGACAGCTGATTCTAAAATAATTTTATTTTAGATTTTTTCATAAAAAATAAAAAAATAATCCAATATTCATTAACACCATTGAATTCAGCTCGAAGAAACAAATAATTTAGTATTTTGAATCATCGCTCTGTGTCAAAATACTGAAAGAGATACTGAAAGTGGTAAACACAGTACGTTGTCCCAATGTTAACCTTATGGGAAAGAAGCAAAATTCTATACATCGCTTATTTCTCAAAATATTTGAATGAAACTTGTTTTGTGGCTTCATCTAGGCCTACATTAGATCTAATGTATATTATTCTAAAATCCCCAATAATTACATTTTTGTGGCAGCAAACCTGCATACTCATTCCCCGTGTTATCCTTAAGGGAAATAAAAAATTCTACAGGGTGTTTTTTTTAAACACAATCCATTTTTAAGATTGAATAATGCACATATGAATGTGTAATGAGTATTGTTTTATTGATCTTTACATTTTATACAACCTATTATTTGATGACATTTAGTTTACATTATGTGGTCAAACAGTCCGCCATTGGCATTCGTAAGAAGTTATGCTCTGTCCATCAAATTCCTGAACACGTGTTGCAAGGTACCTCTTTCAATTTCTTGCATTAAATTTTTTATGTTTGTTTTGAGGTGCAGAATATCTTGTGAATTGTTTTCGAAGGATAATTACTACTTTACATGTCTGTGGCAAATTTCATTCAGATCGGACCATTTTTACGTGAGTTATCATGCTTAAAGACACACACTTTAAAAACGCAACCCAAAACTTGATTTCATCGGTGAAGGATTATTTCCCCCAAGACCCCCGGATTTGACCCAACTGTATTATTTTATTTGGGGATACATAAAAAGTAAGGCTTACGAAAACAATTCACAGGATATTCAGCACCTTAAAACAAACATAACAAATTTAATGCAAGAAATTCATAGAGGCCCCTTGCAACACGTGTTCGGGAATTTGATTGAAAGAGCATAACTGTATACAAATGCCAATGGCGGACTGTTTGACCACATAATGTAAACTAAATGTGGTCAAACTTAAATAATAGGTTGTATAAAATGTAAAGACCAATAAAACAATACTCATTTAATGTTTATATGTGCATTATTCAATCTTAAAAATGGGTTGTGTTTAAAAAAAAAACACCCTGTATATCTTCCTAATTTCTTAACATATCTTGATAAAACTTCATTAACACGTTCGCTGCTGGCCGCTATATGGCGCGACTGTGCCAGGAGCTGAACTAGTATGTGTGTCGCTACGGCTTAAATGACCCTGGTGGTAATTTTTGGAAATAATGTTTTTTATTGTGGGAAAAGTATATCCCCAAGAGCTGCAAGGAAATATAGAACGCTCATGAGGAGCTGGCTAATTCATGGCAACGTTAAACAACAATGAATGGTGCCGTTCCGGAACGTTCTCAGCTCCTGGCGCCATGTTCCCGGTGACGTTCCGGAACATCCGCAGCAGCGAACGTGTTAATGGCTTCTTATAGTTCAGATTTAATAAATATAGAATTAAAACTACCCACTTTTAACAAACCTGTTGCAGCAAACCAGCATACACATTTCCCATAAGGATAACATGGGGAATGAGTATGCAGGTTTGCTGCCACAAAAATGTAATTATTGGGGATTTTAGAATAATATACATTGGACCTCATCATAATGAAGCCACAAACCAAGTTTTATTCAAATATTTTGAGAAATAAGCGATATATAGAATTTTGCTCCTTTCCCATAAGGTTAACATTGGGACAACGTACTGTGTTTACCACTTTCAGTATCTCGGTAACCAATAGACAATGATTCAAAATACTAAATTGCTTGTTTTTCGAGCTGAATTCAATGGTGTTAATGAATATTGGATTATTTTTTATGAAAAAAATAAACTCATTTTTGGGGGGTTCATCCCCCTTTACCCCCCCTTCCGGTAATCCGATCGGGCTGGATACATCTTTAAATTTACACGAATGGTGTTTTTTGCTTCTGGGGGTCCCAAAACAAAACATTATGATGGTTCCGGCTTACCTTGAGATTTACAGTAATCCCTTTTTTCCTGTAAGAGAAATTCGCTAAAATGAAGATTAATTTATTAAACAATATCCTAATATCTTAAGAACGGAATAAGATTTTGAAAAATGGTTTGCAGCATTGTGTTTGACGTGAAAAAGCAGTTTGATGTCATAATCCTATATTTACATTTAAAAAAAATAACTTATTTCCAATATGGCGGATCCAATATGGCAACTGGATTTGTGTATTTAACCAATATTAAGTGTTCCCATCTTACAACTATAAACTATATATATGTTAAAATTGGCGAATTTTCATCAAATGTAATGAGGAATAGTAAAAAAATACTAAGCTTTTAACATTATTAAGCTATGTTGTCCGCCATCTTGGATTACTGGTACCCCACTAACTCTGAAAGTGGCAAACACGATTTTTGCATTCAGTAGGTCATAAGAAATCAAAAAAACACGATCATCAGCTGTCGCAGAATATAGCCTTCATAATGATAACTTATGATCCGATTTTTACCCTACTAATCAGTACCGGCCTTAGCGAGTGCGAGGCCCGGGGCAAGAAAACGTTTGCGAGGCCCTCCCATCCCATTTAAACCCCCCCCCACACCAATCCTACTCCATGCATTCATAATTTTTAGACATATTTAATCACATGTAAATTATGTATAAGAGCGGTATAAGTTATGGAAAACATCGTAGTATTTTTTACATCTCCAATGAGACCAATGCATAAATTCTCAAAGGACAACACCAATGAATACACAAACGTGTGTGCATTCATTGACACTTCGTAATGGCAGAGCTAATAGTTATGCAGTTTCTAATTTCAAGAGTGAACTTCATTACACTGTCTACTTCAGTGCATCCGTGACAGTTAAAAAAAAAAAATCCCAACTCTTTAGACCGAAAATCTCTATTTTTGTGATAAATCTGCAATTTAGTTACAGTAGACCCCCTCTTAACCGACCCTAATGGGACCGGACCTAGGTCGGATAACTTAAAAGTCAGATAAAACGGGTAATCCTCTAAACACTTAAATTTAAAAGCTTATTGTTTTAGGGTTCCATTATCATTATTCTAAAGCCGTTCGTGGATTATTTAGAAAATGTACTACAATTTTCAGCCTATTTCCTTAATAATTATGTATAAATCTTATGAATAACTCCAAAACACGGTCCAAACTAAACATTTCAATGAAGTAAATATAAGATAAATATTCAAAATATTTTAACCCGCCACAAACTGTATAGTCGAGCGTAACGTTTCTATCACTGTTTCCGTTCCCATTGTATGGGAACGGAATGCTGAAATTCCTAGAAAAGGGCGATTAAACCGAACTATTCTCAAAACAGGGTCGGTTAAAACGATCTTTAATATTTGACCAACAAGGGCAGATAATCTGATCGTTGGTTAAAACGAGGTTGGTTAAGAGAGGGTCTACTGTACTGTTGAGCATTATTTAATTGAGGCACTTATTGAATGGAAAATTTAATTAGGCGAGTCGGGAAATTCACGGTCATAAGTTGAGAATTTTAGGTTCTCTCCTCTCCCCTCAGTTGGGTGATCGTGTCTTGTGTCGCGCGCCAGCGCTACTGTGAAACATTTTGTAATTCACTGGCAATAACCTTTCCGCATAGAACGGATGAACTAAAGTAAAGGTACATTAATTCACTGCTACTTCCCTTCGGCACCTAGTGAGGACTGAATTAAATTTGAATACTTCCAGTAGTTCATACCTTATTATTTTCTGTAGGCCTCACGCAAACCGCACACCTTTATCAAATAACCTAAAAGGTGAAGATTTACTTGGCTTACCGGTTTGCCGCCTTTTTAAATTGTAGTTTTAAAATTCCGGGCAATCATTCTCATGGTTTAAGAGATATCTCTGTGTTGTTTCATTGTCATTTTATTATTTTTGCTCACCTAATTTAAACAAAGGAAAACTCCTATCAGAAGCGCGAGGCCCTCCCAGGCGCGATGCCCTGGGCGGCCGCCCCTGTCGCCTTCCCCTAAGGCCGGCACTGCTACTAATAATATTTTTATTGGTTAGAATACATTAGTGATTTAACATTCGAATGACTCACTCCAGTAACATATTGATATTTTGTGTGTATGGGTATATCAATGTATGTGTTTTTCATAGACTTTTTGGGAAAAAACAAGCCTAACTGCACTATAAAATGTCTTAATAATTTCATACTTTAGCTTTTTCTATTTAAAAATTGTTTTCTCAATGCTGCTTTATTCTCTTCTTTATAATTAATGAATCCCATGAACTCGGGAGTCATTGAAGCACCTCTGGGTGCAGATGATATCCAGTTCCCAGGTTTAATACAATCTAAATCTGAGTCCAGGGGTTTAATTTGATTAGGGTGGGCCAAGAAAGCCATTTTGCTTGATATAATTGTCAACATGTTATATCAGGCCTTAGCAGCCAAATAACCTTTTCTTCTCGTTGGTTGGATGATAATTTGTATGATGATTCGGTGGGTGCCATATTACAATTTCTGATCAACAATTTCAACATAGCTTGTAGCAGGGGCAGACTGGGGAGAAAAAACGGCCCTGGCATCCTTCTGGCAACCAGCCCAAGACAGGAAAGAAACGGAGTACGTTTCCGGGGGGCTGGGGTGTATGGAATACCTCCCAGGGCGGAGGGGGGTCCCTATTCTTTGAATTTGAAAAATTTGCAAAATGTGAAACCCGAAATCGTGTTTTAAGGCTCTCTGAACACCTAGAAATGCCTAAAAGCAGATGATAGTCTAAAAAAATAGATCAGAAAGCCTGGGATTAGAACTGTGCGCCAATAGGGGCCGCAATGGTTGGAAATAAGGTATTTTTAGTGAATATGAGGCCATAATTAGGCTGCAAAACTTTGAACTAAAAAAAGGCCTACCTTTTTTCAAAGCCGTTAGGGTCCTCAAGGGGGCCGCACAGTAATCTGGGCTTAGGGCCGTGTCGGCCATAATTCTGGCACTTGTGCCTGGCGCTGCGGCCTCTCTTTCACAGTAAATTTTATCGAACAATTCATTGGATGGGCCATTGACCACGTAGTTCCACAAGGGCCGGCCTCTGCTCAGTAACAAAGGCTGATTTTTATTTTGGTTTGGGCTCACTTGTTTTTAATCCACCGTCCCTTTTCTGACCTAAAGAGGCCGGCCCTTCTGGCATTTGCCCGAATGCCCAAATGGCCAGTCCGCCCCTGGCTTTTAGAGTAGAACAGAATTCATGGTTTGCCTCAAATGAGATTAAGGAAAACTTAAGAATCAGAATAAATTAATAACTTAAAATGTATATTTGGATTTGATTTTCGCGGACATTTGCCATCACCGATTAGTAAAAAAAACAAGTTTCACTTTTTTTTACTAATCAGTAATGGCAAATGTCCGCAAAAATCCAAATCCAAATATAAAATCACCATCACCAACAATGAATTTCAAACAAAGAATTAAAATGTATGAATCAAAAAATGGTAGTGAAATTCCATGGTCAAGTTTACTTTTAATTTCTAGGCAACCAAAGGGGAAAAATCTTTGCACCAAGGTGATATCTATGATGAAATTAGCCCAGATGACATGTTCAGTGAGTATCGTTTATTTGTCTTTGCATATTTTTTTGATAAAATTATAAACATTCATAAAAGCTTCAGTGTGAAAATGAGAGAGTAATTTAAGTTTAGCTGTCTGAAATAATACATTGGAGTCCCGATAATCCAGACTTCAACAATCCAAAATGCAATCGGGACAGGAAATTTTCCCTGATAGTGGGTTACAAATAAAGGTGTGCCGATATCCAAAAAGTCGTTTCAGTTTCGGATTGGATCAGATAACCAAATCCGATTCGAGGATTTTATGACTGTCTGGTAAGCTTAGTCAGATATCCGAAAATGTCAGAGAGACTGCAAATTTTGTGGTAAATTTCAAATAATGAGGAAAAATTAACAAATAAGACATGTTGCAGCGACTCGTGGCTTCGCTTGTGACACTTTGAAGTACGAAAAGAACAATACCTTAATAACACAATGAGATTAGAGTGGTCTGCATAATCATGTACTGTATTTCGGTTGTCGATAACACTACTTACGACTAGATCTAGATCGTTAATTACGATTGGATACTTTCAATCGTAACTTACACACAGCGTTATGTGTAATACGCGTGCCGAACATTTTCTTAAGGTGAATTCTTGTTTTCTGGCTTTTTAACGATTTAACAAATTATATTACATCCTCTGTTAGTTTTTTCTCAATCACTATCCATTACCGACGAAACATCGAATTGTAAAAGAGAGAACTGCAATAAAGCCCATTAAGAGTTTGTCAATTATTGTATAGGTTCGTCTTCCATAGCCAAAACAAAATATTCCTGCGTGTTCATAAAAATGTTGGCGAACCTGTTTATTGTTTGTCTCTTATCTCACTTTGTATTTGTCTGCTTAAATTGCCAAACTCAAGGACATCTTTGGTCTTTTCTTTCAATAGCCACATTTTTTTATGAATTAAGTTTTTCCTAGAAGTAGAAACGTTGGGGACGATCGAAAATAGGTTTTTATTAATTTCGTTGAAATATTAATCTTTGATGAACAAAGCCAAATTTTTATTTTCAATATGTGATTAATATGGACATTTAGATAGCTGACAAAATCTGAATTGACAACATACGCCTTTGATAATAAATTAGTACATCAAACAAATAGACCTTTGTGTTAATTAAATGCCTAAGCTTAAAAACTGGAACCTAAAAAATTTGGAACAATCTTGAAATTTAGGTTAAGATTACTCATTGATGTGACTTATTTTAAGCGATTGTTTCATAGTATTATTTTAGATGAATCAAAATCTTGGTTGTGAGGGATTAATGCACAACAAAAATTTAAGGCTTTCTTCAATTTTAAAGTTATTGTTGAAACAAGTTTTATATTAAATTTAAATTATTACAAATATACAAGAACATTATTTTTATTTTGTATTTTATTTGACACTGATCAAATAATTTATATATTAATAATACCCCCGTTGCAGCAGTCCTGCATACTCAGCGAATTTCAAGAGCATGAGTAAATAATTTAAATGAAGCCTCGCATCAAGTAAAATCAATATACGATCAAAAGGAAGCGTGCAAAAAATACTCTCCAGTAGTGGCTTTCAGGGACAAAAGGCTATAAAAAATAATAGCCTATATTTGGCTTGAAAATGCAATGTTCAAAACAGCTGGCTTTTCCAATTTAATCATATGGGGAAATGACCAGCAGTTCAAGTTTGTATAAAAAATTTCTTAAATATCATTACAGTTGGCGCACGGTCATCCCGACCAGCGCGAGAATTATGACGCATCGGGGTGTGGGGAAGGAGGGGAAGTCACTCCCCTACTCAAGCCCCGCCCCTTTAGTACTGCTACGAGCTGTAAATAAGTGATCTAATATTCAAAACAAAAGTAAAATTCTTATTTGTCAAAATATATTTAAGGTTACGGTTTCAGTTTTGTTTATATAAGTTTTATCTTTGTCATTTCAGCTACAAAATTGGAAATATGCATTTTATTATCCGAATTTGTATTTACTTGTTACTAAATAAGAGTTTAAACTTATAATAGTCTTAATCAAAAAATCATTTTCTCAGAAGTAAACAAATATTGTTTATTTTCTTTGATTGATGGCAGCTGTCAACTCGGTCCAGGGTTAAGAGTCGCTATCTAATGGATATAAAAAACACTTCAAGAACAAAAAAAAATGATCGTCCAATAGTAAACCAAATAGGTACAAAAAACCACTTGGCTGCAGCCAATGACATACGCATATTTAGGAATCGCCTCTCTCTCTCTCTAAACATTCATTATCCATCTCTCTCGCACACGTTCTCTAAAATGGTCGGGATATTCATGCGCCAACTGTAGTAAAAATCCGTATTTGTTATTGTACATCTATTTGACATATTTAGTTATCTGGCCTTTGAATAAACCATATGTCTGTATCCACCATATGGCTTTGAATCAAACATCACCTCACATGTTTTAATGTAAACAAAGCACATGTTTTACATCCCAATGCTAGTTCAAAGTATTAAATGGCAGATATTTTATATTATTTTTGGTTTTCTGGCAAACTTTAAGAAACTCCAGTACTTTTACTGAGTTCATGACATTAAAACATTTGATTTGAGCCCTTCTCTCTCATCCTGTGACTTGCAAAATGCCCACAATTGCTATTCAAAAATAAACTATTCTCCATAAGATTGGTATGGAAAAATGCAGGTTTTCTGTCACAGAAATTTGAAAATGAGGGATCTTAGGCAGCAATCACTTACATATCAACTATTTGAAGCCATATAACAGGTTTTATCAAGATATGTTGATGAATAAGAAAGATATCCAATTTTATTTACCTCTCGTAAGGTTAACATTGGGAAAGAGAGTACGCAGGTTTGCTGCCTCAGGAATTTGATTATCTGGGTATTTTAGGCCATAATCAAGTAGATATTAACTGTACGAAGCCTCATGCCAGTTCTTATCAGGATATGTCGAGAAACGAGCAAACTACACAACTTTTTTTATTACCCATAAGGTTAACATGGAGAATGAGTATGCAGGTATGCTGCCATGAAAATATAAAAATAGGGTATTTTAGGCCATAATCCAGTATATTTCAACTAGATGAAGCCACATACAAAGTTATATCAAAATATTTTCAGAAATAAGTGAGATATTCAATTTTATTTATTTCTCATAAGGTTAACATTGGGACAATGTACTGTGTTTACCGCTCCCAGTATCTCGGAAACTAATGAACCTAGAGCAACGATACGAATACTAATTTATTTGTTTTTTCGAGCTGAATTCAATGGTGAAATCAAAAATTAGATTATTTTCATTTTTCTATGTAAAAAAACCCAAAAAACCTAATTTTAGCAAATTTCCCCTATAGGGAAGAAGCTGTTACCGTAGGTCTCATGGTAAGACCTAAGCTCGGGACCATCATAACTTTTCATTTTGAGGTCCCCAGATGCTAAAAACACTATTTGTTCATTTTCATAAATATATACAGTATATACAGTATATATAGATTAGACATGTTTTTGTAAGCTCTTTAAGAATAACATGAGGAATGAGTATGCAGGTTTGCTGCATCAGGTATGTTAAAACTGGGTGGTTTTAATTCAATATTTAGTAGATCTGAACTAGAAGTAGCTATATACCAAGTTTTATTGAGATGTGTTGAGCAATAAACGAGTTATAGGATTTTACTTATTCCCCATAAGGATAACATTGGGACAAGGTACTGTGTTTACCACTTTCAACCTCGGTAACCAATGGGACATAGAGCAGTGATTCAAAATACTAAATTGTGTGTGTGTTTTTTTTTTGAGCTGAATTCAGTGGTGCTGACGAAATTTGGATCATTTTATTTTTATATGTAAAAAACTCAAGAAACCCATTTTTGGAAGGGTTTATGGCCTTTAACCCCCCTTCCTGTGATCCGAATGGGCTGGTTTGCGAACTCATCCGAATAATTACTACTTTTCATGTCCATGCCAATTTTCATTAAGATCGGACCATTTTTGCGCGAATTATCGTGCTTAAAGACACATAGATATATATATATCTTCTAATATATATACAGCCGGATGTGTAACTCAACCATAGATACAAATTCTAAACTACTTCCAGATTAGCTAGAGACTTGAAATTTGGCACGGATATTCCTTTGGTGGTGAAACCTCAGGGAAAATTGTCAAAACGAAACATTTCCACCCCCGACCTCCCCAAAGGGGGGGAAAAGGGGGAAAAAATTTAAGTTCGAAAAAAGTACTTTTCGTTTTTTGGCTGTAGCGGCTAAACCAGAGGTCCTATTGAAAAACAGACTGCACCACGTGTCACGGGTTTTTCATGTTCTACAACTTCGGTCCTGTGACTTTTTGTCCTATCTCGTCTCCTTCACCCTTAGATTGAACTAGATTTTTCAATTTTCATAGATCTTACCTGGGTTTTCCGGCAAGATTTGACTTGGTATACTACGTAGGCCCGTATAAATTTTCAGGAATATTTATTGGTTGGTCATATTAAATATACAATCCTCAAAACATACAATTTCAACCCCCCTCACCCCCTAAAAGGGGGTGAAATGGGGGAAAACTTGAATCTCAATAAAAGTACCGTTTTATTTTTGCCTCTGGCGGCTAAAATAAAGGTTCTGTTCAAAAACTACGGTTATTTCCTTAGTTGAAATGAAATTTCCTACAATTTTGGTCATTACGTGTTTTGCCTTATCTAAACCCATTTACCCCCAAAATGACCTCTAAAATTAAAATTCATATACATTTTTCAGTTTATTTTGTGTTTTGATGATTCTTCAATATTTATTTTTAGCTTATAGACCTCAAATTTCACAATGAGATAGTAAGTTTGATCCTTTAGGGTTATCAGGGGACATGCGCAGAATTCACCCCGTTTCAACCCCTAAAATAGCCCTCAAAAGTTAAACTTTCGTTGAATTTTAACATTTCCTCCAGGTTTTCAGCTCCAGATGATTTAATGTTATACGTAGAGGGCTAAAATTTGGCATACATGGTCTCTAAAGCATATATGTTACAAATCAGGAATAATATAACTAGTTTATATTATAAAATTGCATATAAAGTTAAAAAACTTCAAAATTCGTTTATGTCAGCGATTTTCTCGAGGTATTTCATCCCGGTTCAAACCAAACTTCCCGATTAGCTAGAAGATTTAAATTTGGCATGAGTATTTCTTGGATGGTCAATATATAGAAAAAATATCAAAAACACCATTTTTTTATTTTAACCTCCTCAAAAAATACAAAAATTCGCTTACAAGCTATGTTATAAATTAGCAATAGTAAAACTTTTTCTTTTTTAATTTTTTTAAAATAAAGTTTGTTATGTAGCTTAATTTAGTTGTTGTTTAGTCGGATAATGGCCTAAATTTCCCAATTCGTACATTTCTATGACATCAAACATGCATGCTCAACTCTCACGTTAATGATGTGGAAAAACTGTAATATGTTGATTATAAGTTTAATTGGATTTAATTTATTTATTAAAATAGCACTATTTTAAATATTACAAATTCAAAAGGGAGGAACAGGACTACCCAACACTAGCCTGATCGGACCATCGGATGGTGGGGATAGATAAAGGTTTTTAGGATCTTTTACATAGAAAATGAAAATTATCAGCTCCTGGGCAGAACCATTAGATTTAAATTGAAAAAAAAACAACAATTTGGTACTGTGAATAATTGTTCTGTCCAGTAATTTGACTCAATGTTTACCTAATGGGAAATAAATAAAATTCTATATATTGCTTATTTCTCAACAAATCTGAATAAAAATTGGTATATATCTTTATTTAGTTGTTACCTGCAGGAATACTGAACAAACTTGAATTTTACATTTCCATGTCAGCGAAAATGCATACTCAATTTTAATATTATTCTTATGGAGAAAATTGGTTTTGTCATTTTACTTTTATCTTATTTGTCTTTTTATAAATAGGTTTTTGTAACTTGAATTTTTACATTTCCATGTCAGCGAACCTGCATACTCATTTCCCATATTATTCTTTTGGAAAAAATTGGTTTTGACATTTTACTTTTTAGACATTTTATAAAAAGGTTTTTGTAAAATATCTCAGAAATTGAAACCTATCTGATTTTCCAGAAATTTAATGAATAATTTAAGTAATAATTACCCTCCCCCCTACCATAAACCCCATTGAAACTATTCACCCCAAAAACTATTAATAATTAATTTTGCTAAGCATTTGTTAACAGTTTATTCGTTTTGTTACTTTTATTACAAATTCTCCGCTTTGGGGCAAAACCCTTTGAGGGGGCCTGGGGGCGGAGCCCCCAGCGAGCCGTAAGGCGAGTCTATATTATATACGACCGCATGTGTAACTCACTCACTCACTCACGTATACAAATTCAAACCATACTTCCCGATGAGCTAGAAACGTGAAATTTGGCACGAATATTACTTTGGTGGCCAAGCCACAGGAAAAATTGTCAAAACAAAACATTTCCACCCCCAACCCCTAAAAGGGGGGAAGACTTGAATTTAAAAAAACGTACTTTTCGTTTTCGGCTCTAGCGGCTAAACTAGAGGTACTATCGAAAAACGGACTGCACCACGTGTCACGGATTTTTCATGATCTACAACTTTGGTCCTATGACTTTTTGCCCTATCTCGTCTCCTTCACCCTTAGGTAGCTCTAGAACTTTTAATTTTCAAAGATTTCTCCGGGTTTTTAAGTCCCAGTAGATTTAATATTATACATAGAGGGCTGAAATTTGGCATAAATGATCTCTACATCATATATGTTAAAAATTGTTAGTAATATAACTAGTTTCTGACATTAAAATGCATATAAAGTTAAAGTTAAACCTTCAAAATTCGCCAAATATCAGCGATTTTCTAGAGGTATTTCATTCCAGTTCAAACCATACTTCCCGATGAGCTAGAAACTTGAATTTTAGCACAAATATTTCTTGGAGGGTCAGTATCCAGGCAAAATTATTAAAACTCATAATGTTTTTATTTAAACCCCCTAAAAAAATTACAAAAATCGCTAACAAAAGCTATTTTTAAAGCAGAGGTTTTTGAGCTCTAGTGGCCAAACGGATGGCCCTATCGAAAAACGGACTGCTTAGTGCCCCGCGGATTTTCCACGATCCACAACATTGGTCCTGTGACTTTTTGCCCTATCTCGACTCTTTCACCCTTAGGTTGCTCTAGAACTTTCAATTTTCTAAGATTACTCCGACGTTTTTCAGCTCCAGTAGATTTATTATTATACATAGAGGGCTGGAATTTTGTTCAAATCATCTCTACATCATAAATGTTACATACCGCAAATAATATAACTTTTATTGGTATTGAAATGCATATAAACTTTAAAAATCTTCGGAATTCGCCAAATTCCAGCAATTTTCTCGAGGTAATGTATTTCGTATAACCCTGATACACTACCTAGACTCCTGATAATTTGCCATCAGAATGTATATGACTTGATTTTGTGCCCTGTCTCGTGTCTTTCGCCCTCAGATAGCTCTAAACCCTTTCAACCCTGAAACCGACCAATAAACGTAACAAATTAAGCATTTCTCATATGTTTGGCAATATTATTTTTAAATAAATAATTTGGCTTACGCCTTGAGCCCACCAACCCTCTCTTCTTTCAAATAATTGTCCCCTAAAGCCATAAAACCCCTACCACCAATATCTCTCGACCCCTTGAACAAACCCAAAATACCTTGTGCTGAGAATTTGTAAACAGTTAAATTAATTTTCACCTGTATTTTTTAAGAAATAAGTTTACCTCAACCCGAGACCCTCCTACCCTTTCCCAACAAAAAAAGCCCAAACCCCTCCATCATAAATCCATCCACTAAATACTCCCCTCTCCCCCACCAACTGCCCCCCCAAACGATAAATGTTGCTAGGATTTGTAAAGGCTTAATTCATATTGTGACTTTTCATTACACAAATTACAACTCCTTTCACTACAACTCCTTTATTTTTTCCTAACCTTCATGTCTTACCAACACTTGCCCCTTATAAGCCAACTAACCTCCCACATAAAACCCCCCAAAACCAACTACGTCCCAAAACTACTAATATCTTGTACAGAGTAGTTGTAGACTGTTTAACTCGCCTTATGGCTCGCTAGGGGCTCCGCCCCCAGGCCCCTTTACGAGTTTCACCCCAAAGCGGAGAGTTTGTATTGAAAGTAACAAAACGAATAAACAGTTTACAAATGCTCAGCAAAATTAATGATTACTAGTTTTGGGGTGAATAGTTTCGATGGGGTTTTTGGTAAGGGGGGGGGGTAAGTATTACTGAAATGATTCATTAAATTTTGTAAAAATCAGATAGGTTTCAATTTCTGAGATATTTACAAAAACCTTTTTATAAAAAGACTAATGTAAAATGTCAAAACCAATTTTCTCCATAAGAATAATGTGAGAAATGAGTATGCAGGTTCGCTGGCATGGAAATGTAAAGATTCAAGTTACAAAAACCTATTTATAAAAAAATAAATAAGATAAAAGTAAAATGTCAAAACCAATTTTCTCCATAAGAATAATATGAAAAATGAATATGCATGTTCGCTGACATGGAAATGTAAAAATTCTACTTTTTCAGTATTACATCAGGTAACAACTAAATAAAGACATCTACCAATTTTTATTTATATTTGTTGATAAATAAGCGATATATAATTTTATTTATTTCCCATAAAGTAAACATTTAGACAAATTACTGGAGAATAATTATTCACAGTACCAAATTGTTGGTTTTTTTTATTTAAATCCAATGGTCCAACCCAGGATCTGATAATTTTCATTTTCTACGTGAAAGATCCCAAAAACCCATTTTTAACGGGTTTATCCATCCCCTCCTAACCCCACCATCCGATGGTCCGATCAGGCTAGTGTTGGATATTTCCTCTTCCTCCCTTTTGAATTAGTAAGATTTATAAGAGTTCAATTTTAATAATCAAATTAAATCCAATTAAACTTAAGAATCACCATATTAAAGTTCTTCCACATCATTAACGTGAGAAATGAGCATGCATGTTTGATGTTTCAGGAATGAACGAATTGGGAAATTTAGGCCATTATTCGAAAAAACATCAACTAAATTAAGCCCCATAACAGCCTTTATTAAACAAAAATTAAAAAAAGAAAAAAGTTTTATTATTGCTGATTTGTAACATAGCTTGTAAGTGATTTTCGTAATTTTTTGAGGAGGTTAAAATAAAAATGGCGTTTTTTGATAATTTTTCCTATATATTGACCATCCAAGAAATATTCATGCCAAATTTAAAGTTTCTAGCTAATCGGGAAGTTTGGTTTGAACTGGGATGAAATACCTCGAGAAAATCGCTCATATTTGGCGAATTTTGAAGTTTCTTTAACTTCATATGCAATTCTATATTTCAAACCAGTTATATTATTCCTGATTTGTAACATATATGCTGTAGAGATTATGTATGCCAAATTTCAGCCCTCTACGTATGACATTAAATCATCTGGAGCTGAAAACCTGGAGGAAATGTGAAAAATTCAACGAAAGTTTAACTTTTGAGGGCTATTTTAGGGGTTGAAAAGGGGTGAATTCTGCGAATGTCCCCTGATAACCCTAAAGGATCAAACTTACTATCTCACTGAGAAATTTGAGGTCTATAAGCTAAAAATAAATATAAAAAATCATCAAAACCCAAAATAAACTGACAAATTTATAAGAATTTTAAATTTATATGTCATTTTGGGAGTGAAGGAGGTTGAGATAAGGCAAAATACATATGACCAAAATTTTAGGAAATTTAATTCAAACTTTGGAAATAAACTTTGTTTTTGAATAGAACCTTTATTTTAGCCACAAGAGGCAAAAAACTAAAAGTACCATTATCGATATTCAAGTTTCCCCCCATTTTACCCCCTTTTGGGGGGGTGGGGGGTCGAAATTGTTTGTTTTGAGAATTTTTTATTTAGTATGACCACCCATTAAATATTTATACAAATTTATAGGGGCTTAGGTGGTATATCAAGTCAACTGGTGCTGGAAAACCTAAGGAAGATCTATGAAAATTGAAAAATCTAGATCAATCTAAGGGTGAAGGAGACGTGATAGGACAAAAAGTCATAGGAACAAATTGTAGATCGTGAGAAATCCGTGACACGTGGTGCAGTCCGTTTTTCAATAGGACCTCTGGTTTAGCCGCTGTAGCCCAAAAACAAAGCTTCAATTTTTTGTCCCTTTTTCCCTCCTTTGGGGAGGTCGGGGATGGAAATGTTTTGTTTTGACGATTTTTCCTGTAGTTTAACCACCCAAGTAATATTCCTGCCAAATTTCATTTCAATTTTCAAAAGCTCATCAGAAGTCGTTGAGAGTTTGTATAGATGAGACAGTGAGTTACACATGAGGTTGTATAACATATAGATTAATTTTGTCTAGATTTTTATACCCAAACCCCCCCCCCCCCCCTGAATACGACCGGAGATACCAGGTATGGCGACTTTGTACGTAAACAAATAAATTAATATTTCTATGTGACTTTACAATATTAAAATTCCTCTCCAAAGAAATCACAGGAGGGGGCCTGGGGGCAGAGCCCCCAGTAAGCCGTAAGGCGAGTCTATATATATATATATATATATATTCAGCCGGATTTAGGTGAGTAATTGGCGGGAGTAGGCCTATAAGAACATATAAAGGCAAGCAAAACCTCCTGATGACAACAGTGGCCATTATGGTGTCCGCGATATTGCTGCCATATCGCCATCGATGTCAAATGTGGCAAAATACTTATCATATTACGTTAAATATTCATGATAAAAAAAATCACGATGTTAAACAACAATCAGCAACAGTGGATTTCATGGAAGCAGTCATTGATGCCATAGATAGGGGTGATAAATGCATAGGGATTTTTATGGACTTGCATAAAGCTTTTGATAGTGTATGCCATGATACTTTGTTTCAATTGTTTCATAAAAATTGCATCAGAGGAAAAGCTTTTGATTGGCTAAAGTCATACTTAAGTAACAGAGTGCAATTTGTTCAAATTACTGATATCAATAATAAACATCTAACCAAAATAAATTCAAAAACAGAAATCATAAAATTTGGCGTTCCTCAAGGGTCAATCCTGGGGCCAATCTTATTTATCTGTTATATGAACGGATTACAAAATGTATTGGCAAATAAGATTTGTTCTAAATTGGTATTGTATGCTGACGATTCCAATTTAAAAATATCAGGAACTAATTATCAAGGCATTGTGCAAACAGCTGAGCTAGAGCTAAATAATATATTCAGTTTTTTTTAATTTGCTCAACCTAGATCTTAATTTTAATAAAACCAATTACATTACTTTCAGTGCACACAGAGATAAAAACCTAAGTCCGCTAAATATAGTTGCTGGTAATCAAATTATAGATGAGGTAGAGGAGACAAAATTTTTAGGGTTAATAGTAGATAGTAATTTCAATTGGGATCAGCATATAAACAAAGTTGTAAGTAAAGTTAATTCAGGAATTTTTGTGCTTAGGAGGTTATCTAAATTATCTGATTTGGCTACTTTAAAAACAATTTATTTTGGTTTAATTCAGTCTCAAATATCGTATAACATATGTGTGTATGGAGCCACCTCACACAAAAATTTGGAAAGGATATTAAAACTTAAAAAAAAATGTATCAGGGTAATGCTAAATTTTAATTTTAATGAACATGTAAAAGATAAATTTTGCAAATTAGAAATTTTAACTGTTTTTAGTTTATATTTTTATGATTGTGTCATTTTCATAAAGGAGAACATGTCCAATGAGATGCGGTTGGGCCACAGTCATGAGTATGACACTAGATTCAGAAATGACATTATATTGGCTAAACATAAATTAGAATATTTTAAGAAAAAAACTACTTATATGGGGGCTAAATGTTTTAACTCTTTGCCAAAGTGTTTAAAAAATGAGAAAAGCATAGCAAAATTTAAGTTAAAGTTTAAAGAATTGTTGATAAAGAATCCGTGTTATTCTGTGAGGGAATTTTTTACAAAAATGATAAATGTTCAGTAAATGGTATTTATTTTGAATAAATATTTTTTCATATTAAAATTACTTATATGCATTGTTTTTAGTTTTTAATTTTGTTTAGTATGTATGGGACAAGGATGACGCCATTCATGTACTTTGATTGTACAATTTTTGATGAATAAAGATATTTTGACTATTGACTATTGACTATTGACTAAAATGCGGCATGCGAATATTGTCGTTTTCTCACGACCGTATACCTTACACTATTCGTCTGTCGGACAATCTCGTAGCAGCATCGCGGCAGACAAAAATCATCTGCCTACGTTGCGTGAAGACCAAGTCTCGCCGTCAAATCTAGGCAGATTTGTAATAAGTCTGTCAAATTCGACGTACCACTATCATGTGATTATTATTAGCCTTCGATGCTTGTGTGTACATCATAGCTTTGTGGTTGCGTTCTGGGACTTAAAAAGCAGTACAGAAGTGAGACAACCTACATTTTCTAATTCTATTCATCAACCTCGCTCGGATAATCTAGAATCCGAATACTTCAGGTCCAGAAGGTCCGAGGCGTGCAATTAATGAGAATGTGAGATAGTTTTTACTTTGAAATTAAATAGAAAAAAAAATTGTTTCCAAGGTTAAGAATGTATAATTCTTGAATTACTTTCTCATCTTTCTTTTAATGTTAGGCCTACTATATAAATATGCTATTTCTTTGATTGTATAAAAAAATTTTGCTAAAATTCCAATGTGATCTAAAATTTTCATAATTTAATCTGTGAGCAGCCTCAAATTAGTTCAAATTTTGGGAGTTATTCTGTTTGTTGTTACTCCTCTAGACTGCCTAAAAACGCAAATTTACAGTTGTAATTTATGAAAATTTCCAAACAAAATGAATTTCTATGATTATCTATATTACACAATATACACCATAGACTTCAAGATAATGAGGAAGGACAAGATAAGCTCCCAAAACTCATCGAGTCAACGAGAAAGAAAAGAAGTATCAAGTAAGTAAGCAACAATCAAAGACAAGTTAGTGCTCTTTGGTTTCTAGAACTGTTCTTCTTCCTTCCTTGTATACAATAAACTCCCTACTATCTGAAGAAAGAGCCAGTGGCTTTGAAAATTCATTTTTATTTTGAGTTTTATGTTTTTAGCGAATTTCCCCTATAGGGAAGAAGCTATTACCGTAGGTCTCATGGTAAGACTTAAGCCAGAGACCGTGATAACTTTTCGTTTTGGGGCCACCAGAAGCAAAAACACCATTTGTTCGAATTTATATATATATATATATATATATATATCTACCTATCTATCCATCTATCTATATATATATATATATATATATATATATATATATATATATATATATATATATATATGTGTGTGTGTGTGTGTGTGTGTGTGTGTGTGTGTGTGTGTGTCTGTAAGCACGATAGCGGCCGTAAATATGGTCCGATCTTAATGAAATTTTGGTACAGACATGTAAAGTGGTAATCAATTGGTCTAGTTCGTAAATCAGCCCGATCGGACCATCGGAAGGGGGGGTAAAGGGGGATAAACCCCCCAAAAATGGGTTTTTTGAGTTTTTTACATAGAAAAATAAAATTAATCAAATTTTTGTTGGCACCATTGAATTCAGCTCAAAAAAACAAACAATTTAGTATCTTGAATCATTGCTCTATCTCCATTGGTTACCGAGATATTGAAAGTGGTAAACACAGTACGTTGTCCCTATGTTAACCTTATGGGGAGTAAGTAAAATTCTATATCTTGCTTATTTCTCAACAAATCTTAATAAAACTTGGTTTGTGGCTTCATCTAGATGAGGTCTAATGTATTTTAGTCTAAAACCCCCGAAATTTCCATTTTTGTGGCAGCATACCTGCATAATCATTCCCCATGTTATCCTTATGGGAAATAAAAAAAATTCTATATCTTCCTTATTTTTTCAAATTTCTTGATAAAACTTGGTATATGGCTTCTTCTAGTCAAGATCTATTAAATAATGAATTAAAACCAACCAGTTTTAACATACCTGTTGCAGCAAACCTGCATACTCATTCCCCATGTTATTCTTATGGAGATTACAAAAACATGTCAAATTTCGCTATGTTGCATTGAATTATGTTCTTTTGCATTTGAAATTCGCTGAGTATGCAGGTCTGCTGCAACGGGTGTATTTTGTGTTCTCTTCAGCAGCTTTAACCACCAGGTAAGCCTGCTGATTCCCCTATCCTACCCTGATTTCTCACAACTCAGGCCTAGAGCCCATACTTCACCAAAATGATATAATAAACTCAATTAGTTTTCTTTTAGTTAGTAAGGTTTTAAAGTGTTTAAAAGACATGATCAGTTTTTGAGCCTCTGAGCTTTTAAAATTCGACTTGGCTTAAGACTTGACAAAAAAAACAATGGTGGAGCGGAACCTTTGTGCTTTGATCTTAGTGTGTATCAATTAAAATTAATGTCGCTCATGGATAATCCTGCCAATTTTTAATTTTTTGTGGTTGTTACTGTTTCAGGTGGACAGACGATTGCAGGAAATTTGCTCACAGAACAGAACGGGCAGACAGAAACGGTTATTTACACCACTTTTCCTGCCAGTGACCATCAAATTCAACAGTTCCATATGGTCTGAGCACCTTACTTTTATTTATTTATTTATATAGATGGGGACAACATTTATTGTCAGTCATGGGGACTGCTGAAAAGAGGTGGTGTGTAAAAAGTGTCATTTGATGAATATGTTGATTATGCAACAAAGCTATGCATTAAACTTTGATAACAAACAAAATTTAAGTGTTTTGATTAAGTGTTTATATCCAACATCCATTATTAGTCCAGTGAAGGTAGGTAAAAAAATATAATAAAATAGCTAGTTACCCTTACAAGTCTCGTTTGAATACCAACAAGCCAGGTTTCAGTCATGGCTAATAACTAGGCTGACTAGGCTACAGCCTAGGGCGCCAGTCATCCAGGGGGGGGCCACGGGGCAGAAAGTAAAATTTTTTTATAAAAAAAAAACAAAAGTCCCGCACTTTTTTGTGTAATCCGGCCTGTTTAGCATGATTTTATTAAACCTAAAGGTACATCCTATCATATACTCTTATATGCAGGGCCGGCGACGGGGGGGGGGGGGGGCAGGGGGGGCAAATGCATAGGGGCCCGGGCTTGCAGGAGGGCCCGGAAACACTAAAAATGGGCCCGGAATGGCTGAAAGGGGACCAAAAAGCACTAAAAATAAGTAAAAAAAAGGTCATCAGGTCTCAGAGCCGGAGATTGCACAGGGGCCCGAAAATCCTGTCGCCGGGCCTGCTTATATGAGTAATGTTATCGTGCTTGCTTGGTTGTATGTTTGCACAACGATCTAAAAAATAACTCCAAGGATTTCCTTCAAATTTTGGAAATAACGCATGACTAAAAAACGTCTTTTATGCAGATTACTTGGCCAGAGAAAATCTAATAACGTAATAGAACAAATTTTTAAGTTGTAAAATTTTAACATTGGTCTTATGAGTAGCCATGATAGCAACGAAAATAAACAAGGAAAGTGTAAACAAATGAAGTAATCATAACAGCTGCTTGCAATCTACGGCCATCAAGGAAAAATACGAGTGGGTTGAAGAGTTCATGGAGCAATAAAAAAGGTTTCTATTCATCAGTTTTATGACATTGAAATATTTTATAGTAACTGGATGAACTGGTAAACATGAAATAACAGGTCCACCAGGTACTAGTCTTTTATGAGCAATGTTTGCTTGATCGTTTGCTTGATTGCACAAAATTATCTCAAAAACGGCTCCGAGCATTTCCTTCAAAGTCTAGAATTAACTAATTTCTGACTCAACAACTTGTTCTATGCAGGTTACTTGGCGAGAAAAAAGTAGAATAACCTAGTAAAATTATTTTTTAAGCGGACAAAATTTTGAATTATGATTATGAGGGCCTCTTGAGTTGCCATGCTCATGCTAGCAATGAAATAACGGAAATGTAACCTAATAACGTAATCAAATAACAGCTGTTTGCACACTACAGCCATGTAGGAAAAATACAGTATTTGAGATAAAGATCGCATGGAGTATAATAAAAATACCCCCGTTGCAGCAGACCTGCATACTCAGCGAATTTCAAATGCAAAACAACATATTTCAATCCAACATACCGAGATTCAACATGTTTTTGTAAGCTCCAAAAGGATAACATGGGGAATGAGTATGCAGGTTCGCTGCTACGGGTATATTAAAAATGGGTGGTTTTAATTCAATATTTAGTTGATCTGAACTAGAAGAAGCCATTTACCAAGTTTTATCAAGATATGTTGAGAAATAAGCGAGATATAGAATTTTCTTTATTTCCCATAAGGTTAACATTGGGACAACGTACTGTGTTTACCACTCTCAATATCTCGGAAACCAATGGACATAGAGCAGTGATTCAAAATATTAAATTGTTTGTTTTTTTGAGCTGAATTCAATAATGCTAGCAAAAATTGGATAATTTTTAATTTTCTATGCAAAAAAACTCAAAAAACCCATTTTTGAGGGGGTTTACCCCCCTTTACCCCCCTTCCGGTGGTCCGATCAGGCTGGTTCACGAACTCGTCCGAGTGATTACCACTTTACACGTCTGTACCAAATTTCATTAAGATCGGACCATATTTACGGCCGCTATCGTGTTAACAGACATATATATAAATTCAAACGAATAGTGTTTTTTGCTTCTGGGGGCCCCAAAATGAAAAGTTAACATGGTCTCGGGCTTAGGTCTTACCATGAGGCCTATGGTAATAGCTTATTCGTTTAAGGAAATTTGCTAAATTTTACCAATTTTATTAATTTGAAAACAACCAACTCTTCAATGCAGAGCAAAAAAGATAGTCTTAGCTTTAGTCCATGTGGGTGTCTTTGTTTTCCTCCAGTTAGTACTGGTAAAGTATTACAGTAACTTGATGAATTGCTAAACATGAAATAATGCCGAACACAGCTCAGACCACCAGGCACTCTTAAAAGTCTAATGAAGACTGTTATGATGAAACTGTATCTAGTCTGATGTGGCAGAAGTAGGAAAAAAGAGCAGTAGGTGTGTAAGATGAAAGAGGGTGAGTTGAATAAGTGTCACAGGCTGCGGTGACTTGTCCTTGGAACATGTAACTGATTAAAATAGTCTTTTTTATTATTTTTGTGATTATCTTTTTGAGCACTTATAGCTCAGTTCTTCTAAGTTAAATGTAGTTTTTTAAAGTAATAGTTCTGGAGGAATTAAATTCCTAATTTCATTATAATACGGTGCATCGGGCAATATAGGGGCAAAACGGAGGGGGGTGAAGAGGAGGGGGGCACCAAATCACCTCAAGCCTAGGGGTGCCATACCTGTTTATCAGGCCCTGGTTTCAGTACAGTAGCAAGCTTCAGGTAAGTTACAAGCTCTGGGACAGATACGTCCAGAATGTAGCAAGCAACTTATCAACTTACCCGCTGGTAATGTGAATACTAGTGACTTTTACTGTCCTGGTATAAATGTCACCCTGGCCAGATACATATCACTTCTTGTCAGTCCATGGATCGATACTGTGTGTGCGGTGATTAATTTGGTCTCTTTATTTTTATGTGGTCGGTTGTAAGCATTAGTGGACCAAGCGCCACTTTTTCAGGAATTGAGTTATTAATACCATCTGGAAGAAGATTGTTCCCTCTATTTTTTCCAATATTTCCCATATTACTCTTTGAAATACTTTTTTTGTAATAAATTGTTTTCTCCATATCATTAATTAGACATTTTTATTATGCTTAACAGGACCAAACAAAAACATTCCAAGTTGTTCCATTGTTATATACTAATCATTAAAATAATTTTTTGGACATTTCAAGTTATATTAATAATCCCAAAAATGTATTTATTTTAAAGTCCCTTTTGCAATACAAAATCTTTGTATTCAGTGTTGGCTTGCGGCTTTTAACAATGGGCGGACTCATCACTCATAAACAGAAACTTAAATCATAAGATAGTCTGATGTGATGTGTTGGTCCCGCTCTGCCGTACTAGGCTCTACCAAACCTAATTTCTTTAACTGAATTCTTTGTTCTTAACCCTTGAGCGGGCGCTTCACTGGCGAAACGCGAGCGGGCGCATGCGGAGTTTTACAGTTTTAAATTTGTGCCCAATTTTAACCCATTTTACTTGTTTTATAACAAAATATTGTATTTAAATGTTGACAAACTTCATTAGGAATCACATTTCATCGTCGACTCAATTAATTGTTCAGCTTAATCAATCTATTATTGTATAAGATCTTGTACTTTTCTGAATTAAAAATATTTATTTATTTATTTATAGGTGTAATATTTCCATTAAACGTAGTAAGTAATTTTCTAGTATAAAATATGTATTCATTATTATTTACATTTTTGGACTTTTTCTTTCGCTTCTTTTTTTTCGAAAACAAAAGGAAAAGTCCAAAAAATTAATAATAATTACAAATCCATTGCTATTATGAATTTAAAAAATAGGTATCGGTAACGGGAGAGGGCGCTCCGCAAACTGAGACGGCATCTCTGAATTGCATATAACGAGGTACCAAGGGGGGGTGGGGGGTAAAAATAGCTTTAGGAAATTCCTGGAATGAGGGGCATAAAGTACGGAGCCGGACACGACCGACGACACCCATTTTGTCTGTTTATTTTAACATAAAAAACACGTGCGGAGGAAAACTCCGCGTGCGCCCGCTCGAGGGTTAACTTACCCCTCGGTCTGTGTATTGAGCACTTATTCCACTTACCTAGTTCATTGTACATAGTGTAAAACAAAAATCACTTCATTATATAACTATGGATCGAAACTGAAACGACACCAGATTACTAGGGCGGGGGGGTTGGTTTTTGTTAACCCCCCCCCCCCCATGGCCACCGCCTATAGTTCTATTCTGACACCAAACTTGTGATGTAATTAGAATAAAAGTTATAGGTTCCTACCACAATATGCCATAATCATTATTCATCGCAATGCAACAAATGACATCTCATGTTTTTTGTCTAAATTTAACATATCGTCACTTAACAAACAATACCGCCTATCTGACAAAACCCAAACTTTTCAGGAGAGAAGAAAAACCGTTTTGGCAATACAGCCTATCTGCGGTAGATAGTTGGTATTGTAAGATAAAAAGTCAAATATTGTCGAATTAGAACATTGCGTCTACCAGCGCTATTCTTAGGGATCTCGGTGAGCTACAGCCGCCATTACGTGTACAATAACACTGCGGTTGCTAGGATACCAAATACCCTACTCTGATTAATAAATACTTTACCAGAATTAAGAAAAACTGTTTTGGCAATACAGCCTATCTGCGGTAGATAGACGGTATTGTAAGAAATAAAGTCAACCTATGTCAAATTAGAACATTGCTTATACCAACGCTATCCGTCGGATTTTCAGTGAACTACAGCCACCATTACGTGCAGAATAACACTGCGATTGCTAGGATAACAAAAACTCAATTTCCCAAATTTTGTCAGATAGGCGGTATTGTTTGTTAAGTGACGATATCTAATATGAAGCGAATGAAACCTCAGCGACACTTTTCAAGAGATAAACCATGAATAAACAATAGATTTTAATGCAGTATTTTGCAGCTTTTGTAGCAGCTAAATATAGCTAAAATTCTCTAATTTCCGCCATGTTTGTAATGTTTCTTCTTACCTGTCTAAAACCTTTTCCACTATCCTCACTTACCCCTTGGTGCTACTGCCCAATGTGGACCCTGGCCTCATTCACTGTGCGCCTCCAATCACTTCTATCTTTGACCTTTTCCCTCCACATACATCTTTGCACATACATTCAACTTTTTCAAATTCTCCTCTAAATTTTGCTGCCATCTTCTTCCAGGCCTTCCTTTCTTCCTTGTTTCAATTATATTGCTATTCATAATTCTTTTTTGGAGCCTATCGTCACAGTTTCTTTCCACATGGCCAATCAACCTTACTCTTGATCTCTTGATGATTTTATAAATCTTAACTGTATCTTCTCTCCCAATTATTTTGTTATTGTGCCTCACTCTCTAAAGTTCTCCAAGTTTCGCAGGGCTGCACATCCTACTACTATACAGTATATCTTTCTTTCAAAAACTAAAACTCATAGAGCTTTTACGTCTGCAATGGTCAAGATCCATGATTCTGATCCACATGTTACAATGGCCTTACTTGTGTTATATAAAGTACAAATTCGGTTCTTCTTTTTACACCTTTTCCACTAATAGTTGATGGAATATTGTTCTTAGTTGATTTTTCGGGAAGGAATGCTCTACCTTGTTCTAGAGTAGATCGCAATAGTGATATTTACAATAAAATTCCCCCCTCCCCCCATATACTATGGCCCTTGAATACATGAATACATAAAAGTGACAAGCCCTTGAGTCACTTTTATGTATTCATTGTCACTGGTATGTATGACTTGCTGTAACTCACCACATAGTCCTAGGTTAAGTGTTATTTTAGGTAGACTATAGTTTTGGATGTATTTGGTTTTTTAGCAGCCAACAGAACTGGATAAAGTTGGTGAAGATTTTTCCAAATAATAAATGTATATTTCTTGTATATGTATTTTTGGAAATAAACATTATTCTTATTCTTATACACAGTTAGTTTTCCTCAATTTAGTGAATGCTTTTGTTTTAACCGTGATTTTGGGTTATCCTACACACCTCACTCAACCAGTCATTACCCCAGTTAATCGGGAGTTGACTGTATTTATTTTCTGTTCATTAAGTACAATTCATTAATTTTGTTAGCTTGTTAATGGACTTTTAAAGACATGAGGCTCAATAGGGAATGATCTTCAAAATTCATGTCGCTTTTTGCTAATAAAAAACCCTACCCAATATTTCAAATCCTTTGGGGAGTGATCTTCCCCAAAAAGTGGCTTTGGGGATGTGAAAAACCCACATGTGTGATTCCCACGGCATCTGTTCCTCTCAAAGTCAAAAATAATCAGGTCAGCTTATCAGCTGATTATATTAAACAAAGCTGTTGAGCAGCATGAGTCCACAAGTTTTTATTAGAAATAGTAAAGAATTCTCAGATTCCTCAAGTCCCCAAGTTCCACTCATAATGCTATATGGAAAATTAAGAAAGGTATGAAATGAAAAGAGGCTTTATAAAAATGAACAGTTTAATAGTTTCAAGCATATTTCTAAGAGCAAACGGTTTAACAAAACTACAGCAATTAACACAATTGAGTTTACAAATATGATGGGTTTACCTATTATGCAACAACTCGGTTGTTATCATGCGAAGTTGTAATATTACTTTGTAGTAATAAATTTACTGTGCAATCTAACTACAAAGAGTAAAAATGAGAATTAAATTTAAAATATTTTGACGTAGTTGAAAATTATTTCAAATACTTATGAAGATGTACGGAACATTTTTAAATTAAAAAATTTACAATGAAATGACTTTTTACCATCACCTATCTACAAGTTTTTTTCAAAGTATACAGGCACAATTAGTTTACCATGTTAAATGAAGATTATAAGGTAGCCTGTACAAGATCTCGTGGAATGGAAGATAAAGAACACGTGAAGAGTTATTTTTTTACACTACGGGATTACCCTGAAACAAACAAAATTGAAAAAAATTACATTTCTTATAAGTTAAAACAAATATAAAATCTCTTTGAATATGAAATAAATCAATCTGTCTATACCAGTATATAAAAGTAGAATTCCAATCAAAGCCTAGGCCAAACTATTCCACAGAGAAGCATGAATTGTAATAAAAACAGAACATTAAAATCAAAGTGAATGCTAATATAAATAAACAAACAAATACACAATGTTTACATCTGCTGGTACATAGGTGATAGAAACACTGACTGTAGCAGTACTTCCATTAGAAAATTATGGTACCTTTGATGACCAGCAGAGCAGAGCAAAGGTAATTTTTTAGACTTCTGATGTTGTTCCCACTATCCTTGGACTTCAAGCTTTAAAACTGATGTTCACAATGCATGCTATTTTTTCCGAACTCTAAATATTTCATGGGGACCGATTTGCTTATGGAACCCAAATGTACTAATTATTAAGATTAGGAAAGTTATTAGACCTTTTTTACACTGAACGTCCACCATGATATAACCGAGATTCTCGGCCATGAAAACAACCATGAAATTTTATTGCCGATAGCTCAAAATCTTAGAGATTAGTTTTGAAATACAACCAAAATTTTTCGGCTGCAAATAATCAATCGAGGTATTTGCCTCAAAATACGATCGAGATTTTCCATATGCAATACAACAATGCAACCGACAGACGGTCACTTCAGAACCGACACGGCCACTGTACGACCATGAGCTTTATTTGCCGTAGTGCAATCAATGTTTGCAGGCCACGATACAGCCCTACCAAGAGCTCTAATGGCCATGACATGACTGAAAAATTTGCTAATTTTCTAGCCGCTGTAAGAATCAATCAATTTGCTAAGCCTACCACATGTTACCTATTGAATTTTTAACTTTTTTCTAATCTTTCCTGACTTAGAAAAAATTCCAAAAAAGTAAATACTATCATATGTTGCCACTTAAAACGAATATCTGAACCCAATCTTTGTAAAATACAATATTATTTTACGGCCTCAATGCGACCGAGAGATTTAACAGCCGCGGAAACACTGAGCGATTTTTCAATCGCAATTTGACAAAGAGATTTGCCGGCCGCGGTATAAACGACCACGATTTGACAGCTGCGATGCGACCAAAAGATGTAATTGCCATGAAAAGATCAAGCGGTTTTCCAGACACAATGTGACTGAGGGATTAGCCAGTCATACACTGTCTGTATAAATGACAAACGACAGATTTTCCGGCAATAGAGATGATGCGGGAGATTTGCTGGCCACGAAACGAGCGAGAGATTTTCTGAATTCAAAGGGACAGAGAGATTTCCCGGTCGTGAAATCACCAAAATAATAGTTTGTTGCGGTTCGGTCGAGAGCTTTGTCTGTCGTGACGATGATAACAACGTTGAAAATGATTATTTTGTTTTCGCTTTATCACCAGTATTGACTCTCCTGACCAAACGTTTAAATTGATTACTTTTAACCAAATTTCTGACAACCTGCAGATACCTTCCAATGGATTTAGACATACTGGGATTTGATAGCCACAATACAACCAAGAGACTCTCGGCTACGAAACGGCCAAGATAAAGTAGACGTTAAAGGAGTTTTGGCAGCCACGAAATTTGGATCTAGCAGGTCTTGACTGATATATGTCCACCCGCCAATTGTGTCAACTCCAAAACCTGTCTTCCATAGTTTTATTTTTATTTTTTAAGGTCAAGGGGGGGTTCAAACACCTAAACCCCTCCCTGGTTACACCACTGTGTGGCTTCACCTAGTTCAGTTGAAATCTAATATGGAATTCAAAGTACTAGTATCTAAAAAATGTATACAAGTATATATGTATATACATATGTATACATATGTATATATGTGTGTGGTATGCTTGCTTAAGCAGCAAGCATTCTACATTGTTGAAGAATATCTAAATGTGTTATTGTATATTTAGCTTAGCAAGATAGAATAGAAATAGAATAGGATAGAATCATATTTGTTTCCAAAATATTATTTACATATTTTGACCAAGTTAGATGAACTTTAACTTGGACAAAGGCTATTGTACCTATGTAAATATATTTTGTTGTACGTTGTATTTAATGGTTAATAATTTCTTGTTTCTTGATCTACAAAATCTCCGATTGTTTGCAAACAACCATCCCATTGTTACAGAATTTAAACAGAACTGTTTTATTACAAAACATATCTTGATGAAACTGATGATTTGTAAAAGTTCTAAAGGTTAACCGCAGATTGTAGCACTTATTATTTATATCCCCACGGCAAAGTCGTAACAATGTAGTACCACCATCTCTTTATCCGCGGCAGGAACTACTCATTCTTCCATTAAAAGTGTCCCTTCTTAGAGGGTTAGTACACACTGCAACAATTCACAAAAAAAGTTAACAGATCGTGAAGTCATCAAGGGATTGGAAGAAGCTTGTCTCTAGCCTCCAGCTAATAAAAAAGTATATTGACCAATCAGAGGGTACTTGTGTGGAAACCACCGACTGAGGCTACATCTCTAACCAAAAAGGCTAATAGGCTAGGATGAAATCAGAAAAAGGTAAACCTTTGATGTCACAATCTCAGGGTCCACAAATCGTAGTACTATAATTCCATTAATAATGATATAATTTCTCGCTAGGATTTTACCCTCAGTCTCATAAGTTTTTATGGCAGCCTGAGTATGAATACTGTTTTGTCTTGGGAGGTTAAAGTTGAAATATACTTTAACTGGCCAAATTTGAAAGTAAACATGTTTTGTATGATAATTTTGAAGTTGACATTTACGATAGGCCTACACTCAAACGCCATTGGTGCAGCACACTCCTCTCTTGTTGCTTGGTCAAAGCTACAAACCCTTGTAACCACACTTAAAACTGGCAGAGCAGGCCTTAAAAATAATGTCCTCTATGCTTAAAGTCTAATTAATAGAATGTCTGCCCTTAGAGAATATGTTAATATCTCAAATAACTTGGGACTTGGTTTTAAATTACCATAAACTACTACAATAATTCATAATTAAAACAAAACAGACATATTTAAGGCTTTTTAAAAGATGATTAGGCAAAATCCCATAACTATAAAATGGGAATATTTAAAAGGAAAAAATCTGTATTTGTTACAGTATGTTCAGCCTACATATATTTAGCTGTTTTTTTAATAATCTTATGTCAACATCTCACATATGGCTTCGAATAAACTAAGCATCACGTTTTAATGTAAACAAAGCAGAAGTTTTTCGGTCCCAATTAGTATTAAATGTCAGACATTTTTTTGTTATTTCTCACTGTCTGATGAATTTAAAGAATTTTCAGTATTTTCCCCTAGTCCCTAGTATCAAGACCTTCAACTTGAGCCCTTTCCCATCATCCTGCGACTTACCAAACACCCACAATATCAGCGTGAAAATTTCCCTTATATAATTATTTAATAGATGTGGGCATCATTTAAATGATTTTTTAGCATTTGAAATTCGCTGAATGTGCAGATGCTGGAACGGGATATTTAATGATATTCTTAAGCCATTAACACAAAAATCTCAGAGACTGTATGGTTTACCTAATTCAAAACACAAACCGCCTGGTCTAATGTGGTAGTAAATAAAAACATACCCATTCTCTCGCCATCAACAATAATGTTTTGTTCTCGATCTTAGGCCCAATCAATGGATTCATTTGTGCCATGTAGCAGCACAACCAACTGAAAAAAACAAATAAATAAGAGCAATTCCACAGGTAATGAAGTATGTATGTATGTATACAAACCAAACTAACTAAATTTTATTTAATTTATTTATTTACAATTGTCATATTTACATCTATAAGTTGACAGGTGACTTGTCCAATTTTCTTATCTATATACACAAAATTAAAGCTAAACACATACAAATAAATTCACTTTTGTACTTAGTCTGCAAAATATTCATCTAAAGAGTAGTATCATAGCCATCCAGGGCCGGCTCTACCATATAGGCGAACTAGGCGACCGCCTAGGGCGCCAGGGCCTGAGGGGCGCCAAAGGGGGCGCTAAGCGGCCCCGTTTTTTCATGAAAGGAAGATGCAAATAGAACATTCTTATTTCGGAAAGAAAAATCATGAAATTAGCCTAAACTTTGATTTATATTTACATTTTATTAAATTATAAGTTTATAATTTGGGAATAGCTCGCAGGAATATGCTTTGCTTGTTACTCTTTAAAACTAAAACCATAAAGTTATTTCCAATAGTGGAAAATCCTACTATTTCAAACATGTGATTATTCAGGGGTTTTTTTTAACTTGCTTCTTAATTTATTCAGAAACAAAAATAAATATTAGTATTTTGTTTTCTGGAAACGTCTACCAATGCAGGAGGAAGTCAATTTCACAGGAAAACTTTATCCCCCTACTACCCCCTTCTCACCCCAACCACTAACTTAAAATTTTCAAATGGCAACATACCCTTTGTGGCATATCAAATTAAAGAGCACAAAAAAGAAAACTTTTGGTGGAAGAAAAATTAAAAACTTTTCATGCGTTCTCGAGTTATTCGGTTTTTAAGGGTATTTTTCGTTTAACTTCAAATATTTATTATTTAAAAATTAACACAGACATAAATATGATGTTAGCGGGAAACATCTAATTAATGACAGGGGAATGTGTGGTGAACTCAAAATCAACCCTTATTTCACCCCCTTCCCCCAACCCCTATGTTGATTAATATTTTTTATCATGTTATGCTGTCAGTACTTGTTAATAAATAATGCCATCTGTAGCTATCCGGTACCGAAGAGATTTATCTAGCCAGCAATAATTTTTTTGCAGGAAGGATAAATTTTAAATAATTTGCTCTTAAATTAATTGTCAGATTGTAAAATATGAGGATATCAAAAATTGTGTATTGGATCTAAATTTAGTTATTGCAATAAATCTATTTTTTTTCATACCCTTTAATTTGATATATCACTAGGGGTAAGTCTCTATCTTCAACAAAGGGGTTGGGGGAAGGGGGTGAAATAAGGGTTTATTTTGAGTTCACCACACATTCCCCTGTCATCAATTAGATGTTTCTCGCTAACATCATATTTAAGTCTGTGATAATTTTTAAATAATAAAAATTTGAAGTTAAACAAAAAACACCCTTAAAAACCAAATAACTCGAGAACGCATGAGGCAATTTTAATTTTTCTTCCACCAAATTTTTTTTGTGTTCTTCTTCAACTTGATATGTCACAAAGGGTATGTTGCCAATTGAAAATTTTAAGTTAGGGGTTGGGGTGAGGAGGGGATAGTTTGGGGGAAAATGTTTTCCTATGAAACTGACTTCCCCCTGCGTTGGTAGACGTTTCCAGAAAACAGAATACCAAAATTTATTTTTGTTTCTGAATAAATTAAGAAGCAAGTTTAAAAAAAACACCCTGTATACAAATGCTAAGCATATGCGACATTCTCGCTCTGTAGGCGCCCTCACCGGGGCGTATCTTGACAGCCAAATTTCTAGACTGATCCACTGCAGTAGTACTTGAGGTTAACGTAAAAACCTTGCACTTTTTGATACAGCTTAGTCACTTGGTATGTGTATAGAAGATGCCAGTAGAAGTATTTTTGTCTGATGAACCGACCTTGAATTCGTGTAGAACACCCCCATATCAGCCATTAAAGATGGCCGCCATTACATTCATAAATTGCTCTATAACTCCGGTACTGTAAAAGTATTCCGATCTTGATACACCTTTTTTTGTTTGAAAGATAATTTTAAAATAAAACGTTTTTTTTATTTAACATTTTTTTCTAAAGTTAATAGTTTTCTTTGCACAGTGTGTAAAAAAGTCTGTTTCCCCCTTTTAATTTTTTGTTTATTAAGAGAAACAATTAACCTTTGGGAAATGATACTCACTTAACCCAAATTGTTTTTGCCGTTACCAACAGTTTTGAGTGTCCCCCAAAAATGGGGGATTTTAGGGGCAAACAACTCAAAATTTATGCAAACCCCTTTCGAGTGACCCCTCATTTTAATGAGCTTTAGAAAAATAGTCGAATGGTTGAAGTTGGAGATCGCTAACGTGTTTCTATCAAAATTGGCAGCTTGTCAAAGTTTTAAGGAGTCGTATTCAAAACTTTGACAAGCTGCCAATTTTATACTGGCATGTTAAACACCCTCCAACACGTTAGGGACCTCCAACCTCTACCATTCGACTATTTTTCTAAAGCTCTTTAAAATGAGGGGTCACTCGAAAGGGGTTTGCATTTAAAAATTTTGGGTTGCCCCTAAAATTCCCCATTTTCGGGGGGACACTCAAAATTTTAAATATCACGAAAAGAGATCAATTTTTCATATAATAACATTTTTCCCAGGGTCGTTTCATTTTTTAGTCACCAAAGGTCAATTAAAACTCCAGACGTACTAGACACCAGGTTTCAAGGATGTGTTGTATTCAAAACTTTGACAAGCTGTCAATTTTAATAGAAACACGTTAGAGATCTCCAACTTTCACCATTCGCCTACTTTTTGAAAGCTCTTTAAAATGGGGGGGTCACTCAAAAGGGGTTTGCATTTGAAAATTTTGAGTTGCCCCCAAAATCCTCCATTTTTTGGGGACACTCAAAATTGTTGGCAACGTCAAAAAATAATCTGGGTTAAGTTAGCATCATTCCCCAAAGGTTAATTGTTTGTCTTAAAAAAACAAAAAAATTAAAGAAGGGGGCAGACCTTTTTTACATAATGTATATATTTGAAAAACAAAATTTTCCATTTAATTCCATAAGAAAGTCTAATTTCTCAATAAAACGTTTTTGAGAGGTTCAACAAGGCTATAGCTAAATGTAGAATATTCTCTAGGTTGAAAACTTATACGCTCAGAAATTAATTGTATTCCAAGTGGTCATCTATTATCAGAATAATGGCCTCTGGCACAGGCCATTTTCCGAGTTAGCCTAGTTTTTTCGGTATTAAAAAAACTATTATTGAGATCAAACCTGAATTAAAACGAAGAAAAATAACTAAATGACTGAGAAAAATCTATCATAATAGTATAATTCTATGTTTTCGTCCATTTTGAAGGTCCAAAAGAAGTTTTTTGGTCGCCCCATGTTAAGTATAGGGCTAAAGGACAGGCTCTGACATATGAAAATACTAGCTGTTCAACACGGGTTTACCCGTGGAAAAACAGAAAAACTTCCTTGGATTCATGATTTAATGTTAAGGTTGCCATGACAACTACATGAGCTTCCCTATACTTTAACATTGAAACTTTGATGTATCATAGGGCGTAGCCCTGAGGGAATTTTTAAAAATCCGTTCTTAGTGGGTGTCTATACTCTGAGAGGAACGTTCATGCAAAGTTTCAAGGTTCTAGGTCAAGTAGTTTGGGCTGTGCGATGATGGGTGAGAGGTATTTGACAAAAATATAGTAGATAATAAATACTTTATCCGTCGATAGAAATGAATAAAAATTCATGATCATATTTACCTTGACAATACTTTTACTGAACTTGGAAAGTGGGGGGGGGGGGGGGCGCCAAACGATACTGTGGCTATATCAGATGGCTTTGCACTAGCCTGTCCTTGTTTTCATTTATTCTGTTTATTTTTAATGTTTACATTGGTGTTTTTACTTTTTGGTTTTTAGAGTTGTTATCTGACTTGAGAATACAAATGTTGATCTACAACTAATTACATCTTTTTATTTACCGTACATTAATTTATATTTTATACTTTATAATTAATAAAGTAAATTGGTGACCCATTAAATATCTATCACTGTCAGTTAGTTCAATTGCAAATATGAATGATCATGAATCTATTCCAATCCCTGGTACATCAGATGCCAGTGTAAGTATTTCGCCAGTTCAAGTAAAAATACCACCATTTTGGACCAAAAATGTCTCATTATGGTTTCACCAAGTAGAGTGCCAATTTTCTCTTCATGGAATCTCCAAGGAAACAACAAAGTACGACCATATCATGAGCTCACTAAACACCGAAGTAGCTAGTCACCTCACCGATTTCATTGCCAAATCTTTGTCTTCAACCCCCTATTCCGACTTGAAGGAAAGGCTCTGCAAGGAATATGAGGTCTCGGAACACGTCAAGCTGAAGCAACTAACCACTGAAGTTTACCTCGGGGACAGTTCAACTCTCCTACGTGAAATGAGGACTTAGCCGGCACTCAGGTAACTGATAACTTCCTCAAAGTTATTTTTATGCAACGTTTACCTAACCATATGCGTACTGCCCTAGCTGCTTCTCAAATTGATTCACTAGATGAATTAGCTAGGTTAGGAGACCAAATGGCTGACCTTTCAGCTGTTGATAATCACATTTGCGCTCAAGGAACTATTGCGCAACCTACTGATCGTATAGCTGCCTTGGAAAAGCAAGTCAGTGATCTAACACAGTCAATTGATGAAATTATTAAGACAGGTAAGCGAAACATGCAAATAAAGCAGAAGCACGGGTATAATCCTAAAGGCAGTGTTGATCAAAATGAGATCTGTTGGTATCATTACAAATTTGGTAAAAATGCTAAAAAATGTATTCAACCGTGTTTGTTTACGTCAAACAGAAATCGGCAACAGGAAAACTTCCTGCCCCTTCACTAAATGCGGCTGAAGATGACAGGGGCTTTAAATCTCGCCGCCTATTCGTCACTAACTTAATTTGTGGTCGAAAGTTTCTTGTTGATTCCGGAGCAGACATCTCTGTTCTGCCTCCTACTAAGATGGACGAACTTACCGAGAGTAATAGACAATTATTTGCTGCGAATGGTTCCATAATTAAGACGTATGGTAAACGTAACATTAATCTTGATTTAGGTTTGAGAAGGAAATTTTCCTGGTCTTTCATGATTGCAAATGTAACACAACCCATAATTGGAGCAGACTTTTTATCACACTATGGTTTACTGGTTGATATTAAAAACCAAAGACTAATCGATAATAGGACTCAATTGTCAGTTTTAGGTTTTCAAGCAAATTCAACACAACAATCTGTTTTAGTACTTGATCCAAATGGAAAATATTCCAAACCAATCTCACAATATCCTAACTTACTTAAGGAAAACCCTAACTTCCATGTGTCACAGAACACTGTATTTCATTCAATACAGACAACAGGTCAACCGGTGACTTCTAGAGCTAGGCGTTTACCCCCTGAAAAGCTTGCGGTAGCAAAGGCTGAGTTTCACAAAATGATTGAATTAGGTATTTGTAGACCTTAAAAAAGCTGTTGGTCCAGTTCACTTCATTTAGTACCAAAAAGTGATGGTTCATGGAGACCTTGCGGGCGTTATCGTGCCCTCAATGCCAAAACAGTTCCTGATAGATATCCAATCCCATATTTACATGATTTTAACAGCCAATTAAATGGAAAAAATATATTTTCCAAAATTGATCTTGTTCGGGCTTTTCATCACATCCCGATAGCTCCTGAAGATATCTCAAAAACTGCTGTCATAACCCTTTTCGGGTTATTTGAATTTCTCAAAATGCCCTTCGGATTAAGGAATGCAGCCCAAACCTTTCAGCGATATATTAACTCTCTTCTGTATTTTTAAAATTCATAATAGCGAAGGATTTGTAATTATTATTTAATTTGTTGGACTTTTCCTATCGCTTCTAGTGTTTAAACTACACTACGTTTCGAGAGGTATTGAAACTCCTCTCGTTTTCAAGTGACCCTACTTAAAGTTACATTATCTACTTATGTTTATTTAACCTACTTTTGTTTTGTTTTTTTTTGTTTTTTTTGACATACAATTACATTCATCCAACATTCAACAGAATTCTCACTCACACAAAATTTCATACAAAACACATTAAACATACTTAATACAGAAAGAAAATTAAAACTAAAACATATTACATGGTAAAGGGCACAGAAAATTAAAACAAAAACATATACCTTACTGCCGGCAATGCCTCCAAGCTGGCAGTGGCACGACACGCACACACGTCCACTCACACTCACATACGCAACTCGAAATGCTCATTTAGCTGCTCATGCTACTTAGACGAAATCCTTGTTGCATCCTCCTCTGAGGATGAACATGTTAATCACTTAAAAACAGTTTTCGATAGACTCAATGAACATCATATTAATATTAATACAACCAAGAGTGTGTTTGGAGTGTGTGAGATTGCTTTCCTCGGCTATTCAGTTTCCAAACACGGCATATCCCCTCTTCCCGATAAAGTTAATGCTATTGTGAGTTATGAGCTTCCTGAAACCATTCTTCAACTTCGAAGATTTCTTGGACTTATAAATTTCTACAGACGTTCTCTCCCTAACGCAGCTGCTATTCAGCAAAAACTCTTTGATTTGTGTAAGGGTACCTATAAACATGACAGGCGGAAAATAAGTTGGACTCCGGAATCCAAAAAAGCTTTTGAGGATGCCAAAAATCAGTTAGCCAATGCTACGCTTCTAGCACACCCATCTCCTGATGCCCCTCTAGCGCTCATGGTTGATGCATCTGATTTTGCTGTCGGTGCCTCTCTTCATCAGGTTTGCAATGGAAACTATGAACCTCTTGGGTTTTTCTCAAAGACTCTTACACCTACTGAAAAAAATACAGTACATACGACAGAGAGCTCCTGGCTGCATATCTTTCTGTAAAACATATCCGTTATCTGGTTGAAGGACGTAGTTTTGTTATATATACAGATCATAAACCTCTATCTTTTGCCTTTACAAAATTCTCTGATGCATCTAGCCCGAGGTAATTGCGACATCTGGACTTTATTGGACAGTTCACTACTGACATACGGTACCTACCAGGAAAACAAAACATCCCTGCTGATTTCATGTCGAGAATCGGTGCTATTGATCTACCTCCAACGGTTTCATTCAAAATGATATCTCAGATGCAATCAAAAGACATTGAACTGAAGAAGCTCAAACAGTCAAATACAACTTCCTTAAATTTTCAAAGTATTTTGCTACCTAATGGCTCAGAACTACATTGTGACATTAGTACTGGAAGACTGAGACCATTTATACCACAACAGTTAGGAGACAGTTATTTGATTCTCTTCACAACTTGGCACATCCTGGCATTAAAGGATCTCTGGATCTCATAAAAAAAAGTTTTGTTTGGCCCTCCATTAATAAGGATGTCAGACTTTGGGCCAAATCATGTGTTGCTTGCCAGAAGTCCAAAGTTTGGAGGCATACTAATAGTGAGATTGGCACTTATAATCAAAGTGATGGGCGTTTTTCTCATATCAATGTTGACTTAGTTGGACCTTTACCACCTTCTCAAGGATTTTCGTACTTGTTGACAATTATAGACCGCTTCTCCCGTTGGGTCGAGGCAACACCGATTAAAGATATTACTGCTGAGACAGTAGCTGAAGCGCTACTCTCTACCTGGATTTCAAGATTTGGAGTTCCTCAAATCATCACTACAGATAGAGGAAGACATTTTGATTGCAACTTGTTCCAGGATCTAACCAAACATCTTGGTATCCATCATATTAGGACTACTGCATATCATCCTGCAGCTAATGGAAAAATTGAAAGATGGCACAGACACTTGAAGTCTGCACTGACAGCTCACCTTGCGTCTGACTGGACACGGAAGTTACCAGTTGTATTACTTAGACTAAGATCTTATGTCATTCCAGAATACAACGTCACTGCTGCTGAAATGACACTTGGTCAATCCATTAGGTTGCCGTGTGATCTATTTCAAACCTCAGAGGACACATTTGGCATTCCTGTTTTCGTTTATAATTTGAAAAGAAAAATGAATGAACTCAAACCGATTGAGGCAAAATACCATTCGTCAAAGACTTTCATCCACCCTGACTTGCGAACATCCAGCCATGTTGCATCAAGAAAACCTTTGCAACCTGTCTATGATGGACCATTCCAAGTTGTTTCACGGTCTGAGAAATGGTTTAAGGTGCTGATTCCTAGGGGACCTACATCGATCTCTATCGACTGGCTAAAACCAGGGTTCCTCCTTAACGACTCGAATGGGGAAACAAACCGAGAGACCACAAGAGTCGAAAGATCCAATACTGACAAAAAAATAAGTGTAAATAACAAAGACACTCAGAAAACCATGGTGTTCACGAGGTCAGGGCGATGTGTTCGTGCACCAGGTCATTTTGCTCCTCGTTGACACTAGGGGAGGAGTATGTGGCTATATCAGATGGCTTTGCCACTAGCCTGTCCTTGTTTTCATTTATTCTGTTTATTTTTAATGTTTACATTGGTGTTTTTACTTTTTGGTTTTTAGAGTTGTTATCTGACTTAAGAATACAAATGTTGATCTACAACTAATTACATCTTTTTATTTACCGTACATTAATTTATATTTTATACTTTATAATTAATAAAGTAAATTACTTTCGCCTAGGGCGCCTAAAACTCTTGAGCCGGCCCTGTAGCCATCTCTAGTAATAAGGCCGCGGCCTTCAACCTGGCAATGTCGCTTCTCAAGGGTTTTTTGCATAGTAAAACCATTGACTCTCCCTTACAGAGCCAGCTGGTTTCAAGTAAACAAAAAATAGTGCCATAAGAGAGTATGCATAACCAAATCAGCTGAATCCTTAGGCGCGATGTTGCCATTTACATCGCGCCGCGGCCTTGTACTAGAGATGGTTATGGTAGTATGCCTTCTCCAATAACCATGTCTTTAGCATTTTCTTTAATCTTGTCTTTTTTAGAGGAAGGTGAGCTGTTGAATATCTTTGGGGCCATATATTGTGATGACTATATATAGGCCTACAACCACATAGGCCTACCTTTTAAAAACAAGTAGCCTACCATGAAGATTGTATTTGACTTTGCGCTATGCCACCATATTTGAATGTAGTTGTAATATAGCAGTAATAATTCTCATACTTTTGTAAAATATTTTAAGTCATTTTATTGGTATTTTAATTACTTTTAGCGAATATCCCCTATAGGGAAGAAGCTGTTACCATAGTACTCATGACATGGTAAGACCTAAGCCCGATACCATGATAACTTTTCGTTTTGGGGCCCCCACAAGCAAAAGACACTATTCGTTCATTTTCATAAATAATAAATGAATATATATATATATATATATATATATATATTCACAAACGTGCAGGGTAAGGCGGCCACTTGTATATAACCCAGGAGAGGCAGACAGGGGGACCCCCATATATATTCTTAAACTATATCCTCTATGGAGATTTTTTTTGTTGGATACGTTTCTTTTAATGTTTCCGCACCTATATATGTATCAGTTTGAAACTTCTTCTTCAACAATTAAAAAACACTTATATACGTCTCAGAGCCCTAAAAGGCGGCCAGGGTATATTGCAGGGTTAGGAGGTCAGTGTATATATATACGTCTCAGAGCCCTAAAAGGCGGCCAGGATATATTGCAGGGTTAGGAGGTCAGTATATATATATATATATATATGTCTCAGAGCCCTAAAAGGCGGCCAGGATTTATTGCAGCGTTAGGAGGTCAGTGTGTAATAAGCAGGCAAAGGAGGACAAAGTTTTATATTCAGGGGGAGGCGGCTAGGAGTATTATAAATGCAGGGTGAGGAGGCTCCACGACCTACATAATGGTTTAAAATATGCCAATATGATTTAGAGAGAAAAAATGATCGTTTTCTTTGTCTTCCTATACTGGTAATTTCTTATAGAAAGCCAAAGTGGCTACAACCAGATATCAAAATCTGTTGAAAAAACTAATAATTTCAAACTGAAGTAAATACCAGTGGCGGCCGGCCCATAAGAACTCTCGGACGCCGCCCCCCCAGAAGATTTTCAAATATACTGAATTAAATTAATTTACATATGTATCCGATAAAATGTGTAAAAACCACTAATTTTTATTATACTGACCATTAATAATAAATTCATTTCAACTATAAGCATCGAAATATTTTGCAAAAGTATTTAGGAGTCAACTGCTGTTGCACGTTTATCTCGCGGACGCTGGCCAGAGCGTCCCAATCCAAACGCATGCTATCTTATGGCAAATGCAGCAGACAGTGGAGAGGGTGCTCTGACGTCATTGCCGTGTTGTGTTATACGCCGTCTGGGGCAGCGTCCGAAGATGCGCGCGCACATCAGTAATCAGTGCAGCCACCACAATCTGCTTAGGGCATTAAGAAGCTGAACCTTAGCTGCCGTTATGATTGCACGATTCATGTTGGTGCAACTGTTGTTTATTCGTTTTAGTAACCATAGCAACCCACCAATCTCTCTAACCTCTAAACCGCAACCTAAACGGTGAGGGATGGGAGCTAAAGTGAGGTTATTTGTTTACATTCTGCGTTTCTCGTGTCTCTTTTACTCCATTGAGTTGGTAACCAGGGTTGGTGATAAGTGATTGTTATTATTTTAATATTGAATTCAGTGGATATTGGTAATATTGTAGACCACGAAATTGTGAATAGCAATCAAAGGTAGGTGTAATACACAAAATCCTTAATGCTCTTTTAGTAGTTAGTAGTAAGTGAGTCCTCCCGTTCATTTAACCCACCAGCCGCCACTGGTAATTACTACTTAACATAAAAATATTATCAAAATGCAGTTAGTAGCTTTGAGGAAATCAAAGTTTTTCCTATTATCATTAATGTCAAAACCATTACAAAACTAAAAATTTTCACTAAAAATTCAATTTTGCATATTATTTTACCTACAGAATTTTGTTTTAGAAAGTCCTCACTTCAGAGATTTTGTTCTCAAAGCTAAGCACCTTCTTTGACTCTTCAGAACTTGGTTCTATAAAATCTCGCTTTAGCTCTCTTTTTTCTAAAGCTAAAACGATTGCCATTTTTAACGGATTTTATATTAGAGGCCTATTTAAATCTCATAAAAAATATAGATTTTTAATAAACATTACTCAGCAAAGGCCCGTCATGGGTTGGAAGTAAGAAACTAACTAATCAATTTATATGTCTGAATGTATGTTTTTGCACTTTTCCAGTCGAATGCACTCATTTTAGCGAATTTCCCCTAGAGGGAAGAAGCTATTACCGTAGGTCTCATGGTAAGACCTAAGCCCGAGACCATGATAAGTTTTCGTTTTGGGACCACCAGAAGCAAAAAACACCATTCATTCGAATTTATATATATATATATAGATATATATATATATATATATATATATTCTCAAGATAAGTAAATAAAATTTTTACAAACATAACCCCAAGTGCAAACCGCACGCGTGGGGCAAGAAATATAACATACTTGATATTATAATAGTTGCAGTGCATTGAGGCCAGTCCATTTATATATTCAACTTAAACTATATAGTTAACTTTATAAGCATTTATGTAGCATCCAATAAATTTACTCAAATAAAAAAATATATAATACAGATAAATATTTGTAAATATCAACAAAACAACCAATAACAAACAATTAATAACAAAATAATTAATAACAATTAGCATTTAAAATTTATAAATTATCAACAAAACATTGAACATTTTAACAGGAATAAACATCTCTAATAACAAACAGTAATAATTTGGACATTTATTTAGTTTTTATAAAAATTTGATGAGTTAAGCAAATTCAGTTATCAGGGATCTTATGCTTTTCTTTAATGTGGAATATGTCACAATATTTCCTAAAATATCTATAACCCTACTGGAGTACTTGTTGAACAGGGTTGGTCCTGCAAAGCAAAACTGGTTCCTACTCATTTGTCTGTTAAAGTTGGGGACTACCAGTTCATAATTTCTTGACTGCCTGGTGTTGCAAGCAAATGTCTTGGTTTCAAATATATTAATGTTTTTATACAGAACATAATTATGTTATATCTATACAGGCTGATTTAAATCTAAAATATCAAATTCTTTAAAACAATGAGATACAGGATCAAATTTTCTAATTTTAGCAATGTTTCGAACAGCAAACCTCTGAGTATTTACAATTATACTTAAAATGGTAGGATATGTTCCACCCCAATGTATGATTCCATAACTGACGGTTGCTTGAAACAATGCCACATAGAGTCTTTTTAAACAATCCTCTTTTACAAAGTCCCTCAAATAATAGAGCAAGTAATTAATTTTCCTTAACTTTAAATTTAAACTTTCAATATGAAAATTCCATTTTAATTTAAAATCAATTACCAGTCCCAGATACTTTACTTTGTCTACTAATTCTATATATTCACATTTGCATTTGTACAAACATCCATGGACATGACACATCAACCTTAAATTAGATTTATCTACTTCTCTTTGGGAAAAAACTATAGCCTTTGTCTTACTAATATTAATTAATAATTTATTCTTAACTAACCAATTTGAAATAATATCTAAATCATTTTGTAAAGATATTTTAACTTCCTGTAGTTTTGGTCCTGCACAAACAATTGCTGGGTCATCTGCAAAAGCATAAATACTTTACTTTAAAGGTAAAAATAGCAAGTCATTTATGTATATTACAAAACTCAACGGGCCAAGAACCCCGCCTTGTGCGATTCCATTAATTTGCTCCAGTTAAGTACTGTAAGTATTTCCTACTTTTACAATTTGCTTCCTATTTTTAGAAAATGACCAGAGCCATTTAAGGAGAGTTCCTTTGATCCCATACCTTTCAAATTTATACATTAAAATATTAACATCAACAAATCAAATGCCCGAGCAAGATCCAGATATACACCAACACATTGCTGATTGTTCTCTACATGATTTACTATTTTTGAAATGTGCCCATTTATTGCTTTATCACTACCTCTGCCAGGAATAAATCCAAACTGATGTGGGGAAAAAAGATTGTACATATTAAAACAGTTAACAATGTTATCTTTTACATGAATTTCTATTATTTTAGAGAGTGTTGACAACAATGATATAGGGCGATAATTACACATTAAAAGTCTATCATTAGCTTTATAAAAATAGGTACAATTATAGCGGTTTTTAATCTGTCAGGAAAAACTCAAGTAGTTAGAGATAAACTGTAAATATAATGTAAAATTGGGATAAAAACTTCGAGATTGTCTTCAATAATTTTTATGTTTATCCCGTCAACACCACTAGCAAACTTATTTTATACTTTCTTTATTATATTTACAACATCAGATTGTGTAATACTAACAGAAGAAATTTTACTATCTATCAAAGGAAATTCAGGCATCTCGTGCAGATCATAACCAAATCCTGTTTCTTTCAACTCATTGATACAATTTATAAAATATTGATTAAACTCATTGCTCACTTGTAACTCATTTTCTAAAACATTTAAAACATTATTTCCAATTTTAATTTCTTTCATGTTCTCTTTTGGCTTATTAACAATTTTTCTTACAGTTTGCCAATATTTTTTAGTGTTATTTTTTACCTTATCAATCTCATTTGAGTAGTAATTAAGTTTTGCTTTCCTTATCAGTATAGTTACATCTTTTGCTATTTTCTTATACAATGTACATATCCTATGATCATTCCTATTTTTAGAAAACAATTTATACAACCAATTTTTTTCATTCACCTTATTTACTAATTCATTAGTTATCCATGGAGAACGTTTTTTATTCTGACCAGAAATTCTAACAAGCTTAGAAGCAGATTTAACACAGTTTTCTTATAATGTCAAGAAAGTATTCAGAGCTAAGTTTACATTGCTGCTTTCGTAAATTTCAGACCAATTTTGTCGTTTAAGCCTACAATACAATAAGTTGTTATCAATAAATACTCTATATAAATGATTATTCGTGTTACAATTAAAATTTATGTTTTTCATTGTGACATGAGCGCCATAATGACCCGTGAAATTACATTTTACTACATTACAGGAAAATTCTACATTTTTTGAATTTTTCAAAAAAACATGATCAATACAAGTTTTACTATTATGTGTTACGTGTTATGTGTTATGAGTTATAAGTTTGGGTTCATTTAAACAAGATTCGAAGCCATAGGCAGCTAACAGATTTAAGTAATTTATTGTACTTTTATGACTATTATTTATAATGTTCCAATTAATATCTCCTAATATTAAACAAGGGTTATCAGCTTTATCTACAAGTAATTCTAATCCATTAATGTAATCATTAAAATCTGCTTTAAAGTCCCTGTAGATTCCATAGACAGTAAGATAGTCATTTTTATTAAGTCCACACCCAGACAGACGAAGGCAGATAACTTCAGCTCGGGGCAGAGTAGCTGGCAGTCGAGAGTAAGCAATGTCGCTGGATATGTAGACTATGACTCCACCAGAGCTGTCGGTCAACCGTGGCTGCAGAATCGTGTTATAACCAGGGAGTTGTTATTTGCTTGATTCTTCCTGAGTTATACATACTTCACTCAATATTATCAAATTATAATAAGTTTTACAGATGTGTAAATGCACACACAAATCATCAAAGTGTCTTCTTATACTTTGTACATTGACATGAAATATATTAAACACTGTTGTGGAAGTATTCATGATTACAGTGAATGAAAACTAATTGAATGTAGAAGTCCATTATGGTTTTTATTTTATCTCAAGTCCTTAATTTCCTCAACTGAGTTTACTCGTACAGCTCGACACCCATCGTCCTTCCTAACAAACACTTTACCGTCCTGAACCCAAACATACTTGTAATTTTTCTCAAACTTTACTTTCTTTGCATGGTAAAATAACTCCTTTGTAGCTGGTGTTAAATGTCATTTATATATACTGTTGTGTCAGGGACATTATTGAGAAACTGTAATGCTTTAAGTGTTTTGCTCTTAGCCTTTTTCATAACAGCTTCCTTCTTTTGTCGGTTAGAAAAACGGACAATAATAGGTTTAATGGTCGAACCATTTTTTGCAGGCACTCTGTGAGCAGCTTGTATGTCACTATTTAAAATAATCGGCTCATCAATTGACACGGAAAGTTTATTTACAATATTAAAGATGTTTTCATTGGCCTCCTGTGGAATTCCGTCTGTTATATATGTGTCTGTTAGCACGATAGCGGCCGTAAAAATGGTCCGATCTTGATGAAATTTGGTACAGACATGTAAAGTGGTAATCGATTGGACGAGTTCGTGAACCAACCCGATCGGACCACTGGAAGGGGGTAAAGGGGGATAAACCCCCTCAAAAATGGGTTTTTTGAGCTTTTTACATATAAAAATAAAATTTATCAAATTTGTGTGTGCACCATTGAATTCAACTCAAAAAAACAAACAATTTAGTAATTTGAATCATTGCTCTACGTCCACTGGTTACCGAGATACTGAAAATGGTAAACACAGTACGTTGTCCCAATGTTAACCTTATGGGGAATAAGAAAAATTCTATATCTCGCTTATTTCTCAACATATCTTGATAAAACTTGGTAAATAGCTTCTTCTAGTTCAGATCTACTAAATATTGAATTAAAACCACCCAGTTTTAATATACCCGTAGCAGAAAACCTGCATACTCATTCCCCATGTTATTCTTATGGAGCTTACCAAAACATGTCAAATCTCGCTATGTTGGATTGAAATATGTTGTTTTGCATTTGAAATTCGCTGAGTATGCAGGTCTGCTGCAACGGGGGTATTATTTTAGGCATTAATATTGATCAAAAATTAACATGGAACGCCCATATTGATTATTTAAGTAAGAGACTTTCTAGAGTAATTTATCTCTTAAATAGATTAACTGATGCGGTTCCTGATAATTATATAAGGACTGCATATTTTGCATACTTCCAATCTATATTCAGGTATGGTTTAATTCTTTGCGGTAATTGTAGTAGAATTGAAGAAATTCTTATACTTCAAAAAAAGGCAGTCAGAACCCTTACAAAATGCAATAACAGAGAGCACTGTAAACCACTTTTTATCCAACTCCAATTCCAAACGATTATAAATTTATATATTTTTGACCTAACTATTTACATATTAAAAAATCCAAATTTTCTGAATTTTAAACATTCTGTTCATGATACACGCAACAAAAACCATTCAGCAATAAATTTTTCGCGTTTAAGCAAAACTCTTAGTAGCCATATTATAATTTCATTAAAAATTTACAATTTCCTAGAACAAAAAATTAGTTTGTATCCATTTAAAATATTTAAAAATAAATTTTATTCATGGCTCCTTGAGAATCCCTTTTATAGTGTAGATGACTTTTTCAAAATGAAAATATCAATTTTTAGTTGTACTTTGCTTTATATATGTTCTAGATTTAGTACACTGTTTGAAATATTCTGGTCTGTCTGTTTATTTATGTTGTATTACATAGCCAAAATTATTATTGTTTTAAATATATGCCCGTACAAACATTGCTTGTATAGGATATTCATGTATAGGAGTATAAGATTAACCTGACCTAGCTTGCAAGCTGATCCTTATGACGTTGTCAATGATGTTTAACTTTCTTACGACAATAAAGAATATTTCATTTCATTTCATTTCATTCATAATAAAGGACAAATAATGTTATAATATATATATATATATATATATATATATATATAAGATTTGCCTTAATAAGAGATTTTAATCAATTATTTTTAAAAGGCGAAGACACGATTTGGAAATTTTGCAGGAACAGGAATAGTGTTACAATATCAATAGACTATGACCATTTTGACACAAGTACACAAGGCTCTGTATTGGGGCCCCTTCTTTTCCTCATTTATAATAATAATTTACCGTCTTCAATAAAAAATTCAAAGACTATTTTATACGCCGATGATACAACTTTTTTCACAACTAGCAATGATATTAATAACCTAGATCTATTGGCCGATGAAACATTAAAAACTGCTTCAAATTGGTTTCACTCTAATGGCTTTCTTCTCAACAAAGTAAAAACACAGAATATATGATTCAGTCTTAGACCTATCTCAACAAATTCCCTCCCAGATCAGTCAAATCAAGATCCGTCAATTTTTGTGGATGCAGTCAAATTTAGCGAATTTCCCCTATAGGGAAGAAGCTATTACTGAAGGTCTCATGGTAAGACCTAAGCCCGGGACCATGATAACTTTTCGTTTTGGGGCCACCAGAAGCAGAAAACACTATTCGTTCGAATTTTTAAATATATATATATGTGTCTGTGAGCACGATAGCGGCCGCAAAAATGGCCTGATCTTAATGAAATTTGGTACAGACGTGGAAAGTGGCAATCACTCAGACGAGTTCGTGAACCAGCCCGATCGGACCACCAGAAGGGGGTGTAAAGGGGGATAAACCCCCCCAAAAATGGGTTTTTTGAGTTTTTCACATAGAAAAATAAAATTTATCGAATTTTCGTTTGCACCATTGAATTCAGCTAAAAAAAACAAACAATTTAGTATTTAGAATCACTGCTCTATGTCCATTGGTTACCGAGATATTGAAAGTGGTAAACACAGTACGTTGTCTCAATGTTAACCTTATGGGAAATAAGTAAAATTCTATATCTCGCTTATTGCTCAACATATCTGGATAAAACTTGGTTTGTGGCTTCATTTAGATGAGATATCATGTTTAATAGTCTAAAATCACCACCATTTCCATTTTCGTGGCAGCAAACCTGCATACTCATTCCCCAAGTCATTCTTATTCTTGTATAGTTGTTTTTAATCTTGTTTTGTTTTCAGCTGACCACGAATACTTTAAGTGTGGTCAGTTTCATTCCATAGAGAGGATTTTTGTAATATTATTGTAAATAAGTGCTGGAATAAATCATTATTTCATTTCATTATTTTATTATTTCTTATGGAGCTTACAAAAACATGTCAAATCTCGCTATGTTGGCTTGCACTAAACATTCTTTTGCATTTGAAATTTGCTGAGTATGCAGGTCTTCTGCAACGTGGGGTATATATATATATATATATATATATATATTATATATATACATAATATATATATGATTATTGTGATTAGGGCTACTGATGTGTTATAATCAAAATATATATATAAAAAGAGAGTTAGTTGTGTGTTGGTATATTTAGTGCTTCAGCCAAAACTACACGTCGTAGACCCTTGATCTTGATATCAAATTAAAGCTTGGAATCTCATGATGTGCACTATGGTGGTTGGGTTTCGATATCTTATAGGGTTTAGGCACAGGATCGTCCTAAAGGGACCTATGTCAAGGATTTTGTGAGTAGATTTTATTTGTTTATATCAATACATATGGTTTAATTTGAAATGGTCACCGTGGTTACTGTGGATGCCAACAGGATGCAGCACCTATAATTGTTTTTGTACAACAGGTGAATGCAGTCTTATTTAAAAAATGTGTTATTATTTACGTTTTCAATTATTTTGTAAATTTTTACTGTAAGGTTATGTTATTACAAACATAAAGTGCACTACAACTTAGAGTTACATATTTTTTGGTTTTAAAATTCAAAGTCGGTAGTAAAAATCATAGAAAATGTCAAATCATAGGAGAAAATGTTTGCAATTCCGTATATTATCACACAGACGATAGATTTCACGGAAAAATGAAACAACGAAGCATAAACGGTATCAGGAAACTGACACATACTTTCTCCCTTCAAGTCATTTAAAACCAGAAAACATATTTAGGGAAATGAAACAAATTAACAATTAATTACCACACAAATATATATCAAATGTTAACAAAATCTGTTAGTAAATAACGGAGATATTGGTTTTTAAATATTTGCCATAAGAATAACATTGGACAACGTACTGCGACCGCCGAACTAAAATATCAATTATTTCCGCAACCAGGTGACATAAACTAATGATTCAAAATACTAGATTATTTAGTTTTTCAAGTCAAATTTAATGGTTGCAAGTATATTTTCCTTAGAAGTCACAGATTTTGTAAAATTTGAAAAATATGAATTTTTAACACTTAAACCCCCCTAACTTCTGAACCTGAATTTTTACAGACATGAGTGTGGTGTCATTTTGTTTGTCATCTTAAGCAATAAAAGCCATGAAATTTTTATCAAAATCGTTAGATCCGTTTTTGAGAAATTTGGATTTACAAACGTGGTCTATAACAATCTACATCTTAAATCGCCAGGGATTTTTTTGTCTGACGACTCACCCGTTATTTCCTGAAATATTTTCCAGATAGAGTTGTGACATTGGCATTGGTAAGATTTATTCGGATGGCACATGTCACAGGCGTCACAGGCGTGTAGGACCGAGGTAGGTGATTCACAGCCGGGGCCGGGGGGATCAGGCCCCTGCTATGGGCCGCAGGGATACGGGTATAGTTTGAATCAAACCACAAGGCCCATACCGTCCATAAGCCCAATGCTAAAATTAACATTGATCTTATGGACGGTCTGGGCTTTGAGATTCTATTGTACTTATACTAGTACGTAGCCCGGTACGCCTTTCAGGCCTGGAATCTTTTGGCACCCTCCTGTAAGGAAACTGACTAATATTAGAGTCAGCATACCAACATTGAGCAGTTAACTAAATTAGAATATGGCGTTTCATGTACCAGCATAAATCCGCCTTGAGTAAACAAAACAACAATTTAAAAAATGTAGTTCAATCTGGATCATTCTAAAGCCGATGTAAAACGGCGCGTGTCCGTGCAAGCCAAGGTGGACAGCGGTCGTTTGCGGATGTGAGGGCAACCACGGACAAACCTGTTACAATGCGCGTGATGATCGTTGGCGCAACGCTCTATTCTGATCGCAGAATTGCTCGAATGAGTCGTGGGTTTTAAACGCATATATTTTACTCTTAATGTCTTTCTTAATGGTATTATCCTATACTCTAAGATAAGCAAAGTTTGTACGGGCAACATTTTTATTTCATCCTAAGATTTTTGATTTTTTTTTTAATTTGGGGCTTTAAGCCACCAGAAATCGATTGTAACTGGTCTCAAGTCTGGGAAAATCCGGTTTGCGTCCTACAACCTTTCAAAGGGCCCATTCAAGTGCCCATCGTCATGCACTTGTTTATTTTAAACCACCACAGCTGATTCAGGTTGTTTTTATTTATATGCAGGATAGAAAAATCATTTCATTAGTAAATAACTAGTGTCGCGAGCACGAAATACGGCGGGTGAGTGAGGGCGCTGCTGGCAAAATCAGCAGTATTTTGGTTGTCAATTAGTCATATGATTTAAGTTTACAAGCACACGTTTACATATGAAAGTTTTGCTGCAAGCTCTTATGCAAGATTCTTCTAATTTCGTGCAAGATTCAGACTAGCAGGAATCAATAATAACTGTCAGCTGTAGACAAAAATAAAAATGTAACGATACGTAATCTTTTGTTTTGTTTTTGTTTGTTTTCGGAGATTTCATAAAGTTAATTCATCGAATTACGAAATTATATTATATTTTTTGGTGATAAATTGTTCAACACTTAATTTACATAATCACTCAATTTTAACATATAACGGTTTTTGTTTAATCAGTGTGCAATCTATGAACACTAAGCCTATTTTTTGCAATCTCTCTTATTTTGCCGAGTTTGTTTTGTTTTCATCATGGAGTCAGGAGAAATGCAGTTTGAGCCGCCCAAGGAACGACGGTTACAGGGAATTTTCCAAAGTGACCTCAAGTAACAAATCAAAAATGTGGTTGCAAACGTTCTTAGTTTTGCAAACAAGTTCAGCAGACGAAAATAATCGTGAAGCTATTGACTTCAATAAAAGCCAAGAACTGACATAAAAAATGTGTGGAATTAGTCTCCGGCCTGTTCAAAGGTGTGCCCGAGAAGTAAAAAGAGAAAGTAGTGTACCTCCTAGAAAACTATACTCCCGAGTCCCGAGAGAAGCGATTCGCACATTGATAAATGACTGATTGTTGCGTAGTGAGGGAGGCAGTTTTGAGATTTTATGACAGTGGAGATTTACAAACTGCTCAAAATGGCCGCAAGGAACACAAGCCAGAGAGAATTAATTGGCTACACTGGTAGTATCTGCTCTGTTCGACGGTTTTTTGTGCCCTAGGATTCAGGTACAAAAAAGCCAACGATGGACGCAAATTTCTGATGGAGAGTAGTCGCCGCTCGTGCGCGGTTCTTGCACAATATGCAGTCGCTAAAGCAGAAACCTATACTAAACGACTGGGTGTACCTCGACGAAACTTGGGTGAATCAAAGTCACTCCAGTAAGTTTATCTGGCAACACTCGGACAAGAGTGGAGGATTGGAAGTACCGACAGGGAAAGGAGGGCGATTAATAGTGTGTTACCATAGTTAATGATGTCATGCTGGGAGCGCAAAAGGGTTCATCCCTCATCGCAAGTGTGTTTTTCGTTCTAAGAAGAATAGCAGTGACTCAAAAATGACCTATCCCTATTCTAAATATTCAGAAATGAACTAACTATTCGTTGATCTGTCCCAAGTTTTGAGCCTAAATCGAGTTACTTTTAAGAATATAATTTTTGTACATATTGTGAGTAGATTGAATAAAACTTTAACACAAATTACTTACTAATCATTTCTTAATTTGGTATCAATGAAATAACAATACCCCTATTATGTTATAACATAAAAATTACTTGATTTGAAACCTCCATTCACACAAGTCCGGTACGGAACCGTTACAAATGTCCCATACAAACCAGAAAACTTCAATATATTTCTTGAAGTAATCATTGATAAACATTTAAAATTAGCATTAATTTGTTAAGAAATATATCTTTCATTGCTCTGTATATTTTAAAATCCTCTTTTACAAATATAATAAAAGATTTTATCAAAACTATGATGACGTGTAATTTTGTGGAGTCCCGTACGAGACTAGCCTACTGTTAATTTTTCCAAGAAAAATAAAGTGTTTGAAATGTTTTCAAGACACATAACATATTATAGGTAGTGAGGTATGAGAAGGAGCTTGAGTTTGAAGTTTCAACAGAGGAGGGGAAGAAATTATTGTAATTTATAAATCGACACACAAGCAGAAATATATCCTGGAAAACCAGATTAAATATTTTTTAAAGTCCATAAACTAGTTGTAAACATGGCCTTACCATTGATTATCCACATCGACAATCAATATCAATGTCGATGTCGATAATCAATGGCCTAATTGTCCCGTGTGGAACTTGGAATGGCTGAAATAATTGTGTAACCAAGCAAACATATAAACATACAAGCTTGAAAAATTGTTCGTATAAGAGGATAACATAATTGTTTTTGTTTTAGGTAAATTTTATAGCCTACAACTATCTTTTTATAAGATTTTATATGATAAGAGTTTTTTTTATATGTAGGCCTATTTGGTAGCCAATTAGAAAATTAATTTAGGTTTTGGGCTCGGGTTTCCGGGTGAAAGACTCACTTGCGGTTGGCAATGCTGTTTTGGATCGCAGACGGACAAAGAAAACTTTTAATGAAATATTGCGTCAAAAACTTGCATAGTGTAAAGTCCACGAAAAACACAAACAAGATGTTGACAGCTCAACATAAACATTTAATTTGCTCTTTTCAGCTGACTTTTAGCAGAAGATTTTGTGTGTTTCCAGTTTTTGCCGCCCGCCGTATTTCGTGCTCGCGACACTAATTTTAAATTGTTTGAAGGTTATTTTGAATTAATCGTTTGAATGGATATTTATTCTATTTATAGTTTGGTTTGATTTTGTGCTGTTAAATGTTTTCAATCTTTTTTTCAAAATCTCATTTTTCTATGTTTTATTTTATAACTTGTTTACTAATTGAGATACGACCTCGAGCCTAGTAACCATTTATGTTCTCCACATTTGTTGAATTTAAATGACATTTTGACCGATGTCCTTTCTTGAACCTTTCTCAATATATTGTGGTTTCAGCGCATAAGCCTTCCGCCATTTTTACCCTCCTACCAAGTTTTCGACCACCTGGAAACGTATCAACATGCGTTTCCATTATGAATATAGTCCATATTGTAATGATCAGAAAAAGTATTTGGTCACTCTTCTTAGCGACACCCGGGAATTAGCTCAATATTTGTTCAAAAAAGTAGTCTAAAAATTACAGTTTTCTATATTTTATTTTATGATTCAATTATTATTAGAAATACAACCTCAAGCCTTATAACCGTTTTTGTTGTGGATATTTTGTTTATTAAAAGGACATCTTAACTGATGTCTTCAATTAAGACAGGACGTTGACGTTGAGGACATTAGACGTTGACATTTTGACAAAATGAAACCTAATTCATGTTAATAAAAAAAGGTTCATGGTTTATATTTATTATCATGATAAATATAAACCTTATATTTATTAAAAATTATTATTTACCATACATCTATCTATCTTATATATTATTAAAAGAATTTCTGGTATTTTGTACAGAGCAAATCGACCCCTAGAAATTAATTTTTTTACGTATATTTGGTATCGAATTAAAGCTATTACTCTCTAGATGTTCCTTTTGCGTGTTTGGAAAATATCCCATAAAAAGCCTTTACACAGGAGGCTTCTGAAATTTCAGTGAAAGTGCTATATCCAAGGTAGAACCTGTGAACTTTTTCAAATTCACATTTGTTTGTAACAAAACAGATCATCATGATTTGAAATAGTTCCAGAGATATGCCACAGAATGCAGGGCAAGCAAATGTCATTATTATTTAGATTTCTTAAAATACTGAAGTTTTTTTAGAAAACAGAAAATAAGGAAGAGCGTTTGCCATATTGAAACTAAGACCAACAGTCTGTAATCATCTTAATTGACTATGTTTATTTTCTTAAAAAGGAAACTTAAAAAGGAAAAAAAAGGAAAACTACTGACAGTGAAGACACATTGATACACGTTTCAACACTTCAACAACTGGGTTTTTTTAGATTTTTTACATAGAAATATTAAAATTATGTAATTTTGGTTTACACTATTGAATTCAGCTTAAAAAATCAAATAATTTAGTATTTTGAATTGTTGCTCAATGACCATTGAGATATTGCTAGTGGTAAACAAAGTATGTTGTCCCAATGTTATCCTTAAGGGAAATAAGTAAAACTAGTGGCTTGAAGCCACTATAATGAGGGAAATTCAAACAATCCTTATTTATTATAGTACAGAATACCTTAATAGCAAACTGAATCTACCTTATATTGATATCTAGCTTACCACACGGTTTTAAATCAAGTATCAGCATCACATGTTTCATGTAAACAAAGCAGACGTTTTTAGATCCCAATGCTTTTTAAATGGCAGATATTTTACATTATTTCCCGTTTTCTGGTAAATTTCAAACAATTTCATTATTTTTCCCGCCATCATGACCTTTAATTTGAGGCCTCTCCCATCTTTCTACGACTTGCCAGACGCCCACAATTTTGACGCAAAGAATCGCCTTACGAAATTAAATATATGATGCTATATCTCGCTTATTTCTCAACACATCCCAATAAAACTTGGTATATGGCTTCTTATAGTTCAAATTTACTAAATATTGAATTAAAAACACCCAGTTTTAATGTACCTGTTGCAGCAAACCTACATACTAATTCCCCATGATATTCTTATGGAGCTTACAAAAACATATCATATCTCACTGTGTTAGATTGAAATATGCTCTTTTGCATTTGAAATTCGCTGAGTATGCAGGTCTGCTGCAACGGGGGTATTTTGTGATCTGTTTTAAACCAAGTGAAAAACCAATCAGAATCACAAGGCCTTCGCAGGCATGAGGCTCTGTTCTCCTAACCATATCTTAAGGCAGGCACTGTGTCAAGGACCCAACACCTGTTATTCCATAGTGTCAGAATCTGAAACAGTGATCAGCCTACAAAGATGTTTTAGATAGAATTTCTCCTATTTAAGAGTACCTGATGAGGAATTATTTCATGACATTTATTTTGTAAAACTGGAAGTAAATATTTATCATTCGTTTAGTTACTTACAATAACCAGCAACAAGCTCCTGTGAGGATCAGTACACACTGAATTATCCTGAAAACAATGAAAATAAAAATTAAGTAAAAAAAGGTGTCATTTTGAATTTTTCTTTTTTTTATTAAAAGAGAGTGGCGGCCTCTTTTTCACCTTGGCTTTGCCCCGCCCACATAGACTATTGATCTGTGCATAGACGTTATTAAGCAAAGACAAGGAGTGAGCCGGTACAGATCTAGGGTGAACGGTACTGCTAAAAGTATGCGACAATCCCGAGTCTTGAACCTTCAACGCTTTGAGGCCATAGTTCCGAGGCCGAGTGTGCTACCGACTGAGCCACTGACTCACTAAACAAAAAAAATATATATGTTTCATTTAGGCATATATAACTGAGAAAGACTTAAACAATTCTATAATTATTACAGTTTTTCATATTTAAAATATTTTATTACAAAGTGTGAACCAAGACAAAAATTGTCATAAATATATGACCCATAATTAACTTCACATTCTGTTTTAGGCCTTCATTCCCAGTAATCCAAGCATTACAGATGCACCCTGCTAGTATAAGACTCCAAATTATTGTAATTAACTTGGATGTGTTCTATTGATATTTCAATCAAAAATATCTTTTTGGGGGAATACACTGGTTGTGATTGATTTGATTATTTTAACGCATAAATTAAAATCATGAAAGCCTACAAATAGCTAATGATCATCAGTAGGCAGACCAATGATTAGCACATCAGTTTCAGCCTCGTTTTCTCACGAAACAACTGTATAACCAATTAAGTTACAATTAAGTCGCACAGCAGGACTTCGATGTTCTACTGTACTGACTAAATCGACTGTTTTGTAACTCTAAGAAAGAACATGTTTTTCTAAAATATATCATTATTGTACTTGACAGACAATGTGAAGCAAGTTGTAAGTTCCAGAGTTACATTAAGTCGGATATTTTCAACTAAATATGTTTAAGATAGTTTCAGGATAGGCCAGGGGCGGACTGGCCATTTGGGCATTCGGGCAAATGCCAGAGGGGCCGGCCTCTTTAGGTAAGAAAAGGGCCAGTGGATTAAAAAAATGGCTTAAACCAAAATAAAAATCAGCCTCTTTTGTTGCTGAGCTGAGGCCGGCCCTTGTGGAACTACGTGGCCAATAGCTCATCCAATGAATTGTTCGATAAAAGTTACTGTGAAAGAGAGGCCGCAGCGCCAGGCACCAGTGCCGGAATTAAGGCCGCCGCGGCCCTAAGCCCAGATTACTGTGCGGCCCCCTTGAGGACCCCAACGGCCTCGTCAAAAGGCAGGCCTTTTTTAGCTCAGAGTCTTGCAGCCTGATTGTGGCCTCATATATTCACTAAAAATACCTTATTTCCAACCATTGCGGCCCCTATCGGCGCACAGGCCTGGGCCCAGGCTTTGTGATCTGTTATTTCTAGACTATCTGCTTTTAGGCATTTCTAGATAGCCTTAGGTTCAGATATCCTTAAAACACGATTTTGGTTTTCACATTTTGCAAATTTTCCCGGGGGTGGCCCACGGGCCCCCTCTGCCCTGGAGGGTATTCCTTACCCCCAGCCCTCCCGGAAGGGTAACCCCCTTCTTTCCGGTCTGGGGCCGGTTGCCAGAAGGATGCCAGGGCCGTTTTTCCTTCCCAGTCCGCCCCTGGGATAGGCCTACATAGTTTGGTTATAACTTATTTAGGTTGGATATTAATGGTTTTTGTCACTCAGTTATGTGCTTTTAAAAGATGTGTTTCTGTAGTGAGGTCAATTGTGACTATTTCTGTGGTTCACTCTCACATTAAATTGTTTATCTAGAGGGTTCATGTAGTCAAGTCAAAGACACTTACACACACTGTACATGAAAACATGACTTTCCCAGGGTCACTTCAATATTTAAAATTCTATAATTAACTGAAATCAAGTTAAAATTTATTTTATCTACGACCATTGCAATAAGCACCAATTATGGTATTACAATAAACATCATAATGATATACATTAAAACACCAAAAACCAAGCAGTACTCTAATGACGACTTTAGAGTACTGGAGTCACTTTAGAGTACTGGTTCTAGACCAATGAGAGCTCGGCATTTGACGGAAGTAGTGTCATAATAACAATTACGCAATTCGCACATCAGCTGATTGTTGCATTACGATTCATGTTTGAGTTTACTTATCCCATCAGCTGATTGTTCCACAACGATTCATGGCTCAGTCTGCTTATTTGCCTAACCTCAAATTTTAGTTGACCTATTCCATCATTAGTAAGTCATGAGTTTTGTTTAACTTCGGGGAAAATTTTGTCGTATATTGTTGGTCGTAGATAAAATAGTGTATGCAACGATTGTATTATGCCTTTAAGCCACTCGTGAGATATTTAGAACACTCGCACATCTCACTCGTGGCTTAAAGGCATGCATTATACAATCGTTGCATAAACTACTATTTCAATCCTATATTTCATGACCTAATCGGGTCATTCCATGTCAAATCAACCAGTGCCCTGAACCTTACCATTTCAGATTTTGATAATTTTTAGTACACTTATTGTACCCATAAAACAGACCAAAAATACAAAATTTCAAATTTTTTTAATTAATGTTTTTTATGTTATAGCCGTTTAAAAAATGTAAAAAAACACAATTTTTGCGATGTTTCGAAGCATTTAAAATGCTCAAATTCAAAAACTATGAGACCTAGAGAGCTCAAATTTGTGTCATTTTCTTCAGTTTTTAATGGGCTTTCACCTGATATACAACATGCATATATTCTAGAAACTTTCATTTTTTTCCAAAAAAGTAAAAAAAACTTTTTGAAAATCTTAAAAACACCCCTTTAAATTTTTTTAACAAAAATATATGTTCATTGTATACTTTCAGACTACTTGTATACCAAGTTTCATGATGGAATACTAATTGTATCCGTTTAATTAAAATAATACCCTAAAATCGTGCAAGCCAAATTTAGTGAAAAGCCAGCTTAATGTCCATATAATATGGATGGAAATACCAACAACACAAAACTTACTTGTAAATGCCACATGTAAATGTGCACTTGATACCTTCTCTGTTTTAATACTAATGACAAAAAAAATTATAAATATGAATAGGTAATTAGAGAATAAATTGATATTTATTTATAGTTAACTTAGGAAGCCCTCCACACTAATTCATCATATTGTATGTTTAAAATATGAAATGGTGGGGAGAAATAAAACTAAGAAAATTCCTTAAAAACTGAAGAATACAACTTATTTATTCACCCTAATTTAAAGTGAACACAAGTAGGGTACGGTACCGTATTTACTTACCAAATATCGCAGTGATTGCATTGTATGGTAATGTATAAAATCAAATGGTTAATTTTAGCTTATGTCACTAGAATGCCAACCTCAAATATTAAATTCTTTATAATGTTTAATTATTATTATTATTATTATTATTATTATATTTTATTTTGCATGAAAAAATTATGTAAAAATGTAAGAAAATTGTGTTATCCTCTCAAATAGCTCTGAGCTAGAGAGGTATGCAGGCGCTGCAGTGTAACCTATTATTGGGCGTGCGAGATAATAAATTGAAATTGAAATGATAATAATAATAATAATAATAATAATAATAATAATAATGCACAGTCAAAAGACTTAAAACTAGCCTGCAAAGGCCATACATACACGCTGATCAAATTCTTACACCTAAGCAGCTAGGCCTATAGGGTATGAGTTTACTGTTGAGCATATTTCTGGAACAGAATTAGAATACTGCACACTTGAAGACTACAATTAGGCTGAACAGATTTTTTCCAAAATTTGATGAATCAAAAACAATTGAGGTTACTCACAAACTCCACACATTAATACCAGTTTCTAAAAATCGTCTTATCACAAAGCCATTTTCATCAAGTAGGCCTACACAAAATAAAACAGAAATTGTAACAAAAGACGACTACTTAACACCTTCAAACTTACAAAAAGTTGAATCTGGATAAATGTTACAGTGGTCTATGACAATTCGCGGTGGCTTGCTTGTTTTCTTCAGAAAAATGATGAAAATGAATTCTATGTTAGTTTTCTTCACTCTAAAGGTGATCCTAAACCAAGTGACATACTAACAGTACCCGGTAGATCAACTCTGGAAGTGGTAAATCCCGTGACTGTAACTGGAAGAGAATATTTATCAAGTAAAGCTGAAAGTAATGCATCATCACTTGCCTTGGAAACAAGAAGTCAAAAAAACTAAGAGAGGTGTTAAGTAAAACTCTCTAACAAGAGGATAAATATTCTTTCTTGCCTTATAATGTCATTTATATTTACTGGCAATGATATTTATTAAAAACATTATTATAAAGAATGTAATAAGTGAGGTTGGTAATCTAGTGACATAAGCTAAAATCAACTATTTATTTTATACATTACCATACAATAGAATCACTGTGATATTTGGTAAGTAAATACTGTACCCTATTTGTGTTCACTTTAAATTAGGGTGAATAAATAACTTGAATTCTTCAGTTTTTAAGGAATCTTTTTAGTTATAGCGAATTTCCCCTAAAGGGAAGAAGCTGTTACCGTAGTACTCATGGTAAGACCTAAGCCCGAGACCATGATAACTATTCGTTTTGGGGCCCCCAGAAGCAAAAAAACCTATTCGTTCATTTTCATACATATATGTATATATATATATATATGTGTGTGTGTGTGTGTGTGTCTTTAATCACGATAGCGGCCGTAAAAATGGTCCAATCTGAATGAAATTTGGCACAGCCATGTAAAGTAGTAATTATTTGGACGGGTTTGAAAACCAGCCCAATTGGACTACCGGAAGAGGGGGTAAAGGGGTCCCCCCAAAAATGGGTTTTTTAAGTTTTTTACATAGAAAAATAAAAATAATCGAATTTTTGTTGGCACCATTGAATTCAGCTCAAAAAAATAAACAATTTAGTATTTTGAACCACTGCTCTATGTCCATTGGTTACCGAGATATTGAAAGTGGTAAACACAGTACGTTGTCCCAATGTTGACCTTATGGGGAATAAGAAAAATTCTATATCTTGCTTATTTCTCAACATATCTTGATAAAACTTGGTAAATGGCTTCTTCTAGTTCAGATCTACTAAATATTAAATTACCACGAATTTGTTATCGAAATGTTCACATTTTGCAAATTTTCCCGGGGGTGGCCCACGGGCCCCCTCTGCCCTGGAGGGTATTCCTTACCCCCAGCCCTCCCGGAAGGGTAACCCTCTTCTTTCCTGTCTGGGGCCGGTTGCCAGGGTCGTTTTTTCTTCCCAGTCCGCCCCTGGGATAGGCCTACATAGTTTGGTTATAACTTATTTAGGTTGGATATTAATGGTTTTTGTCACTCAGTTATGTGCTTTTAAAAGATGTGTTTCTGTAGTGAGGTCAATTGTGACTATTTCTGTGGTTCACTCTCACATTAAATTGTTTATCTAGAGGGTTCATGTAGTCAAGTCAAAGACACTTACACACACTGTACATGAAAACATGACTTTCCCAGGGTCACTTCAATATTTAAAATTCTATAATTAACTGAAATCAAGTTAAAATTTATTTTATCTACGACCATTGCAATAAGCACCAATTATGGTATTACAATAAACATCATAATGATATACATTAAAACACCAAAAACCAAGCAGTACTCTAATGACGACTTTAGAGTACTGGAGTCACTTTAGAGTACTGGTTCTAGACCAATGAGAGCTCGGCATTTGACGGAAGTAGTGTCATAATAACAATTACGCAATTCGCACATCAGCTGATTGTTGCATTACGATTCATGTTTGAGTTTACTTATCCCATCAGCTGATTGTTCCACAACGATTCATGGCTCAGTCTGCTTATTTGCCTAACCTCAAATTTTAGTTGACCTATTCCATCATTAGTAAGTCATGAGTTTTGTTTAACTTCGGGGAAAATTTTGTCGTATATTGTTGGTCGTAGATAAAATAGTGTATGCAACGATTGTATTATGCCTTTAAGCCACTCGTGAGATATTTAGAACACTCGCACATCTCACTCGTGGCTTAAAGGCATGCATTATACAATTGTTGCATAAACTACTATTTCAATCCTATATTTCATGACCTAATTGGGTCATTCCATGTCAAATCAACCAGCTGTTTTAGTTTTAATATACCTGTAGCAGCAAACCTGAATACTCATTCCCCATATTATTCTTATGGAGCTTTCAAAAACATATAAAATCTCGCTGTTTTGGAATGAAATATGTTGTTTTGCATTTGAAATTCGCTGAGTATGCAGGTCTGCTGCAACGGGTGTATTATTTCTCCCCACCATTTCATAATTTAAACATATAATATGATGGATTAGTGTGGAGGGCTTCCTAAGTTAACTATAAATAAATATCAATTTATTCTCTAATTACCTATTCATATTTACAATTTTTTTTGTCATTAGTATTTAAACACACAGAGAAGGTATCAAGTGCACATATTTACACGTGGCATTTACAAGTAAGTTTGGTGTTGTTCGTATTTCCATATTAAGTTATATGGGCATTATGCTGGGTAAGCTGGGACATCTGGCTTTTCACTAAATTTGGCTTGCACGATATTAGGGTTTTATTTTAATTAAATGGATATACAATTAGTATTCCATCATGAAACTTGGTATACCGTACAAGTATTCTGAAAGTATACAATGAACATATATTTTTGTTAAAAAAATTAAAAGTGCTGTTTTTAAGATTTTCAAAAAAGTTTTTTTACTTTTTTGGAAAAAAATGAAAGTTTTTAGAATATATGCAAGTTGTATATCAGGTGAAAGCCAATTAAAAACTGAAGAAAATGACACAAATTTGTGGTCTCTAGGTCTTATGGTTTTTGAATTAGAGCATTTTAAATGTTTCAAAACATCACAAAAATTGTGTTTTTTTTACATTTTTGAACGGCTATAACTTAAAAACCATTCATTAAAAAAATTTGAAATTTTGTATTTTTGGTCTGTTTTATGGGTACAATGAGCGTACCAAGAATCATAAAAAACTCAAAAGGGGTGAGGTCCAAAAATAATTTTTTATTGGATGATTTCATATGGAATGACCCAATTATGAATAAAATTCTTCGAGTTCCTTCCATATTTTTGTTAGTCTGGGGAGCTTGTTTGTCCATGTAGTCAAAACGAAGTCATGTACACACAAAACAAGAACACATTAAATCATTAAAAAATGTACCAGGATTGCTCCTGCATTTTGCGGGACCAAGGGAACAATCCACTTTGTCAGGGAATACAGTAAAGAATGTTTTTCCCGCACCTCACAAAATTGGGCTGACCGACAGAACACACTCAATGTCAGAGTCAGAGTCAGGAATACTTTATTCATGATTTATAAAAGCAATGTATACATACAGATTGGAGTCAAATATTAACTAAATACTAGCCTAAAATAAATATTCAAACTAAAAACAAAATATATTTGTACTTTAATGTTCACAAAAAAATCTTTAAACGAATAGCCTAAAACGATTTTTCTATCAAAAACAGTTTAAGTTTCTTTTTGAATGGTTTTATGTTTTCTATTGCATATATTTCTTTCGGAAGGTGATACAAAAATCTGCTGCAACGGGTGTGGGTCAATCCATTTCAAATCACCCAATAAAAATAAAATTTGTTGCTCAACATTTTTTATTTGCCTAATTTTTTTAATATGAGTTCCCTATGGTAAGACAATCACAAAACGCTATTTGAAAAATTTTTACAGGCCATAGTTTTTTTCTGGCGGCCATTTTTAAAATGGCGTTCAGGCAGATTTTAGTGAAAAACAAGGTTTGCGGAAAGTTTAATTGCCAAGCTATTGTTAAAGATATCAGAATAATTTAAAAACCAGTGTGTTCAGCATGAAATGAACTTTAAGAACACGTTATATTAATGTTTCTTTTGTGCAGGAAAGTCAGTCAAACTAATACTGCAAAAACTCGGATGAAAATCATCAATCGTTACTTTTTAAGACCTTAAAGATTTATGAAAGAAATGAGACTCACAACTAATACTTTTTTTCTCTGTTGAATACTTATATAACTACCTGCTGAAGAAGTTTCAGGCCTGAGAATGCTCTCCTTCTTTTTCTAGAGCTTTCCAAAAATGGCCGAAAGCCTTTTATTGTCAATTTTCAGGGGTTAATAACTAAAAAGGGACTGAATGAAAACAAGTGAAAATTTTAAAGAATGTTCTTCATACAAATAGTAATATCTCACAAAAAAATTATGACTGAGACTCAACTACATTTTGAGTTATACCAAATTGAATTTCAGTTAAAACGCTACCCTTTTTTACAGTCGTGAGGTGCCAAGTTAGCAAATAAGGGGTTGTAAAATCCTAATCTATGTTAACAATTAACTTATACTTAACATTTTAAACATACTATTCACTATTTAGGCCTAAAAAGTTTTTGTATTTACAAAAAATATTCATTCAAACCAGAAAAAATAACGGTGCATCTCCAAATAAACAAAACTCATAACTTAACCATTAAATTGCATTAAGTTAAAACGCTTATGTAAAGAGTAAGATTTGGTTTAAGATTTATATAAAGTAAATAAATTTTATAAAATACATAGTGTAAAAAATATATGACGAATACGTTAGTAACTCAATAATCTTTCATAATTGACATATCAGTTATCATTTTGCAACAAGTCAATGAGAGTTATGTAGGATTTGCAGGTATAGACAACGGCAGCATCCTACAGCCCGTACGGCCTGCGTGTTCTTAGATGCGTCTGCAAGTGGTGACATGAACTCCCTCCCCCTCACATTTATTGCGGAGTCATAGGTGAAGCTCAGTTGGTGCTAGTTCTTTGACTAGTGATCATGTCCTGTCAGTGTAGTTTTAAATTAGTATTGCCATTGCTCCGTACTGAACGACCTTACAATTAAAAATTAAATATGAGTTGTTTTGTGGGTGAACTAATAAGTGAACACTCCCATAAACAACATTACAAGAAAGAAGCGCCTTAAGAATTGATTAGGGGAGTGACTTGCCAGCTGAAGAACAATGTTTGCTAAAATTAAGAATTTCAAAAGAAATTACTAATATTTGCTATTACCATAAAGATAAATATTTAGGCAAATACGCCCACATTTTTAGGGAAAAATGTTGTGACCCATTTGGTTGCCACAAAAAACCAGTTAAAAATGGTTTGGGTTGAATACTTATGGAACACCTTTCCAAGTGTAAAAATGTGGATATCAATCTTATTCCTGGACAAGCTCTATGTCCAGCCTGTGCACTTGCAGACACATGTAAGAACAGGCAGGCTGTACAGACAGTTGCAGTTGTCTATCCTGCAAATCCTGCAAAACTCTCATTGACTTTTGCAACATGATAACTGATATGTTAATTATGAAAGATTATTGAGTTACTAACATATTCCTCATATATTTTTTTACATTAGCCTATATATTTTATAAAATTTATCTATTACATATAAATATAATTTTAAATCTAAATGCATTTGTTTTACAGTTAATATATATAGGCCTAATAAACACATATTCTCAACATAAGCGTTTTAACTTATGCAATTTTATGGTTAAGTTATGAGTTTTGTTTATTTGGAGACGTACCGTTTTTTCGGTTAGAATTATTTTTATTGTAAATTCAAAATGTTGTTTAGGCCTAGGTAATGAATAGGATGTTTTAAATATTAAATATAAGTTAATTGTTAACACAGGTAAGGATTTTACAAGCCATTATTTGCTAACTTGGCACCTCACAACTGTAAAAAAGGGTAGCGTTTTAACTGAAATTCAATTCGGTATAACTCAAAATGTAGTTGAGTCTCAGTCATAATTTTTTTGTGACATATTACTATTTGTATGAAGAACATTCTGTAAAATTTTCACTTGTTTTCATTAAGTCCCTTTTTGGTTGTTAACCCCTGAAAATTGACTATAAAAGGCTTTTGGCCATTTTTGGAAAGCTCTAGAAAAAGAAGGAGAGCATTCTCAGGGCTGATACTTCTTCAGCAGGTAGTTATATAAGTATTCAACAGAGAAAAAAGTATTAGTTGTGAGTCTCATTTCTTTCATAAATCTTTAAGGTCTTAAAAAGTAACGATTGATGATTTTCATCCGAGTTTTTGCGGTATTAGTTTGACTGACTTTCTTGCACAAAAGAAACATTAATATAATGTTTTCTTAAAGTTCATTTCATGCTGAACACACTGGTTTTTAAATTATTCTGATATCTTTAAAAATAGCTTGGCAATTAAACTTTCCGCAAACCTTGTTTTCCACTTAAATCTACTTAGCCGCCATTTTAAAAATGGCTGCCAGAAAAAACCATGGCTTGTAAAATTTTTTCAAATAGCGTTTTGTGATTGTCTTACCATAGGGAACTCATAATAAAAAAATTAGGCAAATAAAAATTTTTCAGCAACACAGCCTGGGTGATTTGAAATGGATTGACCCGTGTGTTTATGTATATGTGACATAGACAGTCAAGTTCCCCACCCCGGATAAACAAAAATGTGAAAGAAACTCAAAGAACTAAAACTTATAGACCTGTTCACAATTTGGTGATGTTAAATTTCAATTAGGCCTCGATTTCAGTTACATATCAAATGGAGGTAACATAATGAACACAAGAAATCCCTACTCAAAATTAGGCCATTTAGTAGAATTGGATAATAAATTTAAATTTAATCTCGATTTCAGATATATTTATCAAATCGAGATATGGTAATAGAGAAGGAATCATTTTAAACATCAATCAAAATTATTTAGGGCCGCTTAACACTATCAAATATTTTATAAAAGATCTTTTATAAAAGTTTTGATTTGACCAATCAAAATTCAAATTTTTGTTTTGAAAATCGGCTAGCTTGAATTTTGATTCGTCAAATAAATCTTTTATAAAAGAACTTCAATAAAATATTTGATAGTGTAATGCGGGCCTTAGTCAGATTTTAAAATTTTGTCAGCCCCATAAACTTGGTGTTTGTAATGTGAACTAGTATCGGCTCTAGTTCCACATAAGGTGCACGCTTTGCCTCACTAAGTTATCTAGAGAACTATGCGGGAACCGGGGTTAAGCCTGGTTTACATGATGACCAGTACAGTGGACAGTAACACCTTTAAACAAAGGAGAACAAAAGAATTTTTTCTACTGTCCCACTGTCTGGTCGTCATGTAAACCAGTCTTAATAAAATGGGGAACTATCAACAGTCAAACACCTCATACGAAAGATATATATCGATATTCGCAATCGATATTTCACCAATTTACTGCACCATTAGACATTATCCGACGACGGGTTTTGGCCCGGCTGCAAATTTCCCACATTGCGAATTGGGCCACACTACAAATATCCTCTCTCTATGAGCTTGGCTGCTGCTGCAGGCGCGGCACCGAAGCTAATTAAAAAACCCTCGGCTGCAGCACCACAAAAAAAAGAAAGGAAATAATCACCATGCCTGAAGTAACAAATAAATTAGGCTATGTAAAAAGTTGAATAGATTGAAAACGCAATTTTAACCAGGGAAACAGGAGCCCGGTTTAATTGGTGGTACCCGATGTGGTAACGCCCTGGGTGGCGCCTTCAGGGCATTACGACATCAGGTACCACCAAATAAACGGGAACTCCTATTTCTCAAGTTACAGCTGCGTTTTCTATCTATTCACTTTTTTACATAATTTATTTGCTTTATTTCGGGCGCGGTGATCATTTCCTTTGTTTTCAAACGTTAGCGATCATGTAATTACGGCAGAGGAAACAAAGCACTACGCATTACAGGGCCCTCGCAGTGTTGATCAAAAACTGTTTGAATCGATGTACATTAGATAAATTGCTTGAAATGGCGACCTACCCAGGTAGGTTTATTTTGAGCTAATATTGGTAAGTACATTCAAAAAAACTATCAATATATCAAACCAATTCAATTGCGGGCTTTCGATAGTTTCACACCTGACAACCCTGGTTCCTACCATGGCCTCTAAGTATACTGGGTGTGTAACTTCTGTGGAACTAGTACACCCTAGTATCTAAAAAAGTTCACAACTTTGCATCTTACCCTCTGTTAGGTCCTTTAGGAACCAAAAATGGTAGGACAATTCCAACACCACCCCACAGTACCGACATGAAAATAACAGGAAAGGCAGCAGCGCCCATTTCGAAATTTAAATGACTAGCAAATGGCTACTCTTTTGGAGAAACAAAGTGGATGGAAAATGCTCAACCCACTACTCGTGATCACAAATAATTGACACTTCTTGAAGCAGAAGCAGACAGAAGAAGCAGTAAACTGAGTAAACGAGTAAAAGGTCAGCTGACTCTTATGTCACATGACTATTGAACCCTTACAGGGTGGCCAATCCTTAACAGGAAAACACTCCAAATGAGTTTCAAGGAGAACATTGCACACGTAAATAATTGCAATTTAATACCCCTTTGCTCTATTTAATTGTCACAAAGAAAAAATCAGGTAAAACAAAATGTTATTCCTTATACAGAAATCATCTTCATGGGGATGCTCGTATTTCGTACCGTGGAAAGACCACAGATGTTAGAGTATAAACTGGAGGCATCTTTATAGTTAGAATCAAAACATAAGGCCCACGTCACCGGTCTGACACTTAAATGGAGCCAAGTGGTAAGCTTATTGGGGCGGGTTAGTTCGAAGCGATGGGCGAAATGTCATAATACCGAGCAGAGCAGGTCATGACGTCATCGTTGAGCGGGATAGTTCGAAGCACTTTAGTTGGAAGTCGTTGTAAAAACATGATTTTCTTTTTCTTCACTGAATCAGCCAATCAAAACCACGATAACGATATGCTAACTTCCTATTCCGTTTCCCCTGATTTTCTGTCACGACGTGTACTCAACCAAAACGAGTTGGAATTATTTTGAGTGTGGGAAAATACCTAAAGTACGTTTGCCACTAGTGTAAGTTGTTTCGCGAAATACTGTACTGCGTGATTCATATTGTGCTTAAAGCTATTGATAGAAAATAAATACGTAGATGTTTACATAAAAGCACTTTTAATAAAAATTAACTAAATTAATTTTTATTAAGTCCTTTTATGTAAACATGTACGTATTTATTTTCTATCAATCGCTTTAAGCGCAATAATATGAATCACTCAGTACAGTATTTCGCGAAACAACTTGCACTAGCGGCAAACGTAGTTAATCTATTTAATCTAAACACATCGGTAAAGTCATTAAAATTGAAAGTCTAGCAAACAGAACGAAAATATAAACAAAGCAGACGACGTCGATCGATATATCGCATTGACGATGATCGATATATCGCATCGATCTTTTTAGTTCGTAGCACCATAGATAAAGGGATACATTGTATCATAGATAAAGGGATACAAATGAGATGTCTCACTGGGTAGCGGGCAGTGAACACAGTCTGCTAGAACGTTAAGGCCGTTGGCCGACGTAGTTGACAACGCTCCCGCCGCAGCGCTGTTGAGGCTGTTCCAGTGATTTTGTACTAGTTGTTTTATCGTAACAGATATGTGAAAACTAGTTACCACCACGCATCTGTTACATTGCTTGAAGTGCGACTTAGATTCCACCGCAACGCCGCCGCGCGGCCGTTTCAATGGAGCTGTTTGAAATCGAAATGTAGACTAATTGGGGAAGTACAATGTAATTTATTGTTAGAAATTCTTTTTTCCCTTTATAATAAAATGTTGAGAACTTAAAAATGAGACTTGATTATTTTTAATCCTCAGTATGTGGCGATTAAAATAATTATGTTTCATGGCTGGCTGCATGCCATTTATTGTATTCTTAAAGAAAAACTGTAAAAATAGAGCGCTGTAATAAGTTCAATAAATGGAAAATAAAATAAATGACTAAAAACAGTTTGATACTTCATTTCTTCCAAATTACAAAATTTTTAAATTAGAGACCCCCGTATAATTAAACGCCTTGGTGTGAGGTGTGTTGTACTGGGGATCGGGGGAGTAAGTTTTGTTTGAGTATCCCCCGTTTTTATTTGGGAATAATCTGGTCACCCTACTCCCAATGCCACGTATTCGTAAAAACTCGTGGCGCCTAAAACTCTTGAGCCGGTCCCGTTACTGTACTACAGCTTAAACCAGTTACAGTTTAAAATCCATCTATCGGAACATCTTCCAAATTTTGATATGGTCATATCCTGCCTCACAACGGCTCATTCTTTTTTCAGCCCAGAGCCCACTCACATACACCAGCAGGCTCAACAATGTTTAAATGTTTAAATATGTGGCTACTGCCCCGATGGCACTAATATTGTTCCTAGTTCCTAGTTCAAATGAACTTAAACCCCTTAAGCACATTATAAATTAGGCATCTCTTCATTATTTAACTAGGAAATCATATTTCTTATAAAATCGTATAATACACTGAAAGGTCAAGGCCACAATTATTGGAAAGGCCCGTGTTGGAAAGGGAGCCTTTATACTTTTGATAAGGATTGAAAAACAGTAGCAATTTAAAATGTAATTTCTTGGCCATTATTAGTTTATGCGAAAAGTGACTAGTGAAAGTTGATGAACTCCATTCAAAGAGAGCAGTGTATGCCGAATATTTATGATTGCATATTAATATTATTGTTGAAGGGCAAAAATACATGGAAACATCAGCATAAAAATGATTGTGAAAACATATAAAGCAACGTGGCTTAAATTATGTTGTACATCCATCTATCCCAGTTAAACATTAGCAAAGAACAGTGAGGAAATTCCATAATCCCACGCCATCAACAGGGGGTGGGCGACCACAGCCCACAGGCGAGGAGCGGCGGCAACGGCACTGAGGCGGCTCCTTTGAGACCGCAGCCAGAACTAAAGAACGGCAGTAGTTTTGGGTAGCGCGGCGCGGCGGCGCCGGCGGTAGCCTTGATGATGGCAGTTTCCCGTCATCAAAAAAATAATTTTGAAATAATTTTCAAAATATATGTATTTTGGCCCTTAAAGGGCCAAAATGTACTTTTTCATAAAAAATACGGATTTCAATGCTAATCAGCTGATGTAGCTGTAAAAACCACAACTCTGCCTTAAATAACCGAAATACATTGATTTTAGCGAATTTCCCCTATAGGGAAGAAGCTATTACCGTAGGTCTCATGGTAAGGCCTAAGCCCGAGACCATGATAACTTTTCGTTTTGGGGCCACCAGAAGCAAAAAACACCATTCGTTCGAATTTATATATATATATATATATCTATCTATATATATATGTGTCTGTGAGCACGATAGCGGCCGTAAATATGGTCCGATCTCAATGAAATTTGGTACAGACATGTAAAGTGGTGATCGATTGGACAAGTTCGTAAACCAGCCCGATCGGACCATCGGAAGAGGGGGTAAAGGGGGAATAACCCCCCCAAAAATGGGTTTTTTGGGGTTTTTACATAAAAAATGAAATTAATCAAATTTTTGTTGGCACCATTGGATTCGCCTCAAAAAAACAAACAATTTAGTATTTTGAATCATTGCTCTATGTCCATTGGTTACCGAGATATTGAAAGTGGTAAACACAGTACGTTGTCCCAATGTTAACCTTATGGGGAATAAGTAAAATTCTATATCTCGCTCATTTCTCAACATATCTTAATTAAACTTGGTTTGTGGCTTCATCTAGATGAGATATAATGTATTTTAGTCAAAAATCCCCGAAATTTCAATTTTTGTGGCAGCAAACCTGCATAATCATTCCCCATGTTATCCTTATGGGAAATAAAAAAATTCTATATCTTACTTATTTTTTAACATTTCTTGACAAAACTTGGCATATGGCTTCTTCTAGTTAAGATATACTAAATAATGAATTAAAACTAACCAGTTTTAGCATACCTGTTGTAGCAAACCTGCATACTCATTCTACATGCTAACTCAATACTCAATACTCAATACTCATTTATTTCATGAATAGAATACATAAGCACATGTATATCTCAATCGTCCTAATACAGGTAAATACAAAAGATACATAATTAAAGCACAACTTATATACAACTTTGGACTTAAAAATATATTGAAAATCGTGGACAATGAGAGAAGTATGCCTCGTTATTTAAAGACCTGTGAATTCATGAACACTATAAAATTCATTTTCAGTTAAAAACCGCCTAAGCCTCCCTTTGAATTCCCTTTGCGGGCAGTTTTTTATTTCATTAGGCAGTTTATTAAAAAATAAAACTCCCGCACAAGACACTTCCCTCTCGGAAAGTGCTAAGCGGTGTCGGGGGGTACGGAGGTCACACCGACCCGCGTCAAAAATGACTCACCAGAGCGAAGTTCTGCTGATATCCGATGGAGCGCAGCACGGTCGTTCCATCGACATCGGAAAGCACTGTGTGAGACATCTCCTTAGTATCCCTTTATCTATGATTGTATCCCTTTATCTATGGTAGCACTTTTATCAGACAGCGCTACTGTTCCCTTACCACCGAGTTAACATGGAAGTGTCAACTCTTTACGAAGTTCATTATTACTCTATGCAGTCATTATTGTAGTTGTATTGCTGAATTATTTCTCTTTGAAAAGTTCTGACGTGTCTTTCTTACGTAGACTAAGACTGCCAAAACCAAATCTGTTTACCTATTTGAGACTTCTGCTTGATGTTTTAAAAATTGTGATTTACATTTACTTTGTGATTTTTAATGACAACGTCACGGGCTTGACTCAAATAAATCTAAAATAACTGTTATACTATCTTTTCTTGTTCCCCGTCAAAAATTTGTTAAAATTGCCCAACATTTTATCGTTTACAACCTCTTCTTTTGGGTCGTCAGCGAGGCTGTTACAATTTTAACCTCTTAGCCTACAGAAATCGGAATTGTTAGGATTAAACTTAACCAAACAATGAACTCCTTTAGTTTACTGTGCTCTGTTATTTTTACAATATTTATTTTTAGTTTTAAATCAACTCATGCTCTATACTTTCACATAGGGGAAACAGAAAGAAAGTGTTTTATTGAAGAAATTCCTGATGAAACAACTGTCCTAGGTAAGTTAATAACACTCTTAGCTGAGCTTACGGTAAAGATAGGCTTATCAGATGTCAAGGATTTCCCCAGACAGTCTGGGTTTCAGGCTTGCGTCCGGAGAAACGTCTGTGGTTGAACTTTGTCCGGGGTGTTAGTCAGCTTGTGTGAAAAAGAGAGGAAAACACCCGAAATAAATGAATTGGTAGTTAGTTTCGGGCAATTTTTAAGTAAGTTTATACAAAAGAAATTTGAAATGAACCAAAGGGATATTATATGGTTTTACCAGGTAGGCCTACCACACTAAAAGGGTCTCTTCCGGGCGACGGGTTAATTTGGTTAATTTGTTGTGCAACAACTGCTCAACTGCGTCTTCTGCTTGGTACGAGTTTCATATCTAATCTTCTGCTGGTAGGCTTATGTCTCTTGGGAGTGGGAAATTTTCGGAGGGAAATTTCCCCTCCCGGAGGGATTTTATCCCTCCCTGAGGGAATTTTTCCCTGTTTTCAATATTCCCTATTTTTGGGGCGAGAAATTCAATGGAACCATCGCCGTCCCCCTACGACCCCCCCTTTTTTACCTAAAGGGGGGGTTTTGGCCCCTCTAATTTTAGAAAAATATTTTTTACCTTAGATCGATTCCTTGTATCGCCCTGAACACAAAAATATCGGGTTTGTAACATCTATCAGCTCCCCTTATCGAACTAGGGGGCAAAAACCCCCTTGGACCCCCAGTATAGGGGTCTTGGGAGTCAGTATGTTCCAGTTGAGCTGTGAGGCTGAAACTCAGAATATTCCCTATTTTCGGGGCGAGAAATTCAATGGAACCATCCCCGTCCCCCTACGACCCCCCCTTTTTTACCTAAAGGGGGGGGTTTTGGCCCCCCTAATTTTAGAAAAATATTTTTTACCTTGGATCGATTCCTTGTATCGCCCTGAACACAAAAATATCGGGTTTGTACCATCTATCAGCTCCCCTTATCGAACTAGGGGGCAAAAACCCCCTTGGACCCCCCGTATAGGGGTCTTGGGAGTCAGTATGTTCCAGTAGAGCTGTGAGGCTGAAACTCAGAATATACCCTATTTTCGGGGCGAGAAATTCAATGGAACCATCCCCATTCCCATACGACCCCCCCTTTTTTGCCTAAAGGGGGGGTTGTGGCCCCCCTAATTTTAGAAAAATATTTTTTACCTTGGACCGATTCCTTGTATCGCCCTGAACACAAAAATATCAGGTTTGTACCATCTACCTGCCCCTTTTATCGAACTAGGGGGCAAAAACCCCCTTGGACCCCCCGTATAGGGGTCTTGGGAGTCAGTATGTTCCAGTAGAGCTGTGAGGCTGAAACTCAGAATGTACCCTATTTTCGGGGCGAGAAATTCAATGGAAGCATCCCCGTCCCCCTACGACCCCCCCTTTTTTACCTAAAGGGGGGGTTTTGGCCCCCCTAATTTTAGAAAAATATTTTTTACCTTGGATCGATTCCTTGTATCGCCCTGAACACAAAAATATCGGGTTTGTACCATCTACCTGCCCCTTTTATCGAACTAGGGGGCGAAAACCCCCTTGGACCCCCCGTATAGGGGTCTTGGGAGTCAGTATGTTCCAGTTGAGCTGTGAGGCTGTAACTCAGAATGTACCCTATTTTCGGGGCGAGAAATTCAATGGAACCATCCCCGTCCCCCTATGACCCCCCCTTTTTTACCTATAGGGGGGGTTGTGGCCCCCCAAATTTTAGAAAAATATTTTATACCTTGGATCGATTCTTTGTATCGCCCTGAACACAAAAATATCGGGTTTGTACCATCTATCACCTCCCCTTATCGAACTAGGGGGCAAAAACCTCCTTGGACCCCCCGTATAGGGGTCTTGGGTGTCAGTATGTTCCAGTTGAGCTGTGAGGCTGTAACTCAGAATGTACCCTATTTTCGGGGCGAGAAATTCAATGGAACCATCCCCGTCCCCCTACAACCCCCCCTTTTTTACCTATAAGGGGGGTTGTGGCCCCCCTAATTTTAGAAATATATTTTTTACCTTGGATCGATTCCTTGTATCGCCCTGAACACAAAAATATCGGGTTTGTACCATCTATCAGCTCCCCTTATCGAACTAGGGGGCAAAAACCTCCTTGGACCCCCCGTATAGGGGTCTTGGGAGTCAGTATGTTCCAGTTGAGCTGTGAGGCTGAAACTCAGAATATACCCTATTTTCGGGGCGAGAAATTCAATGGAACCATCCCCGTCCCCCTACGACCCCCCTTTTTTACCTATAGGGGGGGTTGTGGCCCCCCTAATTTTAGAAAAATATATTTTACCTTGGATCGATTCCTTGTATCGCCCTGAACACAAAAATATCGGGTTTGTACCATCTATCAGCTCCCCTTATCGAACTAGGGGGCAAAAACCCCCTTGGACCCCCCGTATAGGGGTCTTGGGAGTCAGTATGTTCCAGTAGAGCTGTGAGGCTGAAACTCAAAATATACCCTATTTTCGGGGCGAGAAATTCAATGGAACCATCCCCATTCCCATACGACCCCCCCTTTTTTGCCTAAAGGGGGGGTTGTGGCCCCCCTAATTTTAGAAAAATATTTTTTACCTTGGACCGATTCCTTGTATCGCCCTGAACACAAAAATATCAGGTTTGTACCATCTACCTGCGCCTTTTATCGAACTAGGGGGCAAAAACCCCCTTGGACCCCCCGTATAGGGGTCTTGGGAGTCAGTATGTTCCAGTAGAGCTGTGAGGCTGAAACTCAGAATGTACCCTATTTTCGGGGCGAGAAATTCAATGGAAGCATCCCCGTCCCCCTACGACCCCCCCTTTTTTACCTAATGGGGGGGGGTTTTGGCCCCCCTAATTTTAGAAAAATATTTTTTACCTTGGATCGATTCCTTGTATCGCCCTGAACACAAAAATATCGGGTTTGTACCATCTACCTGCCCCTTTTATCGAACTAGGGGGCGAAAACCCCCTTGGACCCCCCGTATAGGGGTCTTGGGAGTCAGTATGTTCCAGTTGAGCTGTGAGGCTGTAACTCAGAATGTACCCTATTTTCGGGGCGAGAAATTCAATGGAACCATCCCCGTCCCCCTATGACCCCCCCTTTTTTACCTATAGGGGGGGTTGTGGCCCCCAAATTTTAGAAAAATATTTTATACCTTGGATCGATTCTTTGTATCGCCCTGAACACAAAAATATCGGGTTTGTACCATCTATCACCTCCCCTTATCGAACTAGGGGGCAAAAACCTCCTTGGACCCCCCGTATAGGGGTCTTGGGTGTCAGTATGTTCCAGTTGAGCTGTGAGGCTGTAACTCAGAATGTACCCTATTTTCGGGGCGAGAAATTCAATGGAACCATCCCCGTCCCCCTACGACCCCCCCTTTTTTACCTATAAGGGGGGTTGTGGCCCCCCTAATTTTAGAAATATATTTTTTACCTTGGATCGATTCCTTGTATCGCCCTGAACACAAAAATATCGGGTTTGTACCATCTATCAGCTCCCCTTATCGAACTAGGGGGCAAAAACCTCCTTGGACCCCCCGTATAGGGGTCTTGGGAGTCAGTATGTTCCAGTTGAGCTGTGAGGCTGAAACTCAGAATATACCCTATTTTCGGGGCGAGAAATTCAATGGAACCATCCCCGTCCCCCTACGACCCCCCTTTTTTACCTATAGGGGGGGTTGTGGCCCCCCTAATTTTAGAAAAATATTTTTTACCTTGGATCGATTCCTTGTATCGCCCTGAACACAAGAATATCGGGTTTGTACCATCTACCTGCCCCTGTTATCGAACTAGGGGGCAAAAACCCCCTTGGACTACTTCTCCCTCAATGGAACTACTTCTAAAGTGGGATAATGGGTCACAATAAATGTTGACAATAATGTAAGGAAATTAATTTAATTTTCTTCAATTATAGAAATTTTCTACAATTACTTTAATTCAATTTATTTACATGATTAGATAAATTTTACAATGTTTAATTTATATCTTTGTCATTACTTTTTGGAATAGCTTCAACTAATTAACATGTACACCCAGAAAAAGGGTTAATGAGGTGTACATGACGTGCATCTTTTGCCGTGAAGCAGTAAAACAATTAAACTAATAATCAATACGATATTGAATGTAAGCTTCACGTTGCCCAGGAGACACGACGGGGACATAGATACTCCGATTTCGTCTCCCAAAAAGTTTGTTTAGTGCCCACACTTGTACAATACCATACAATGTGGGCACTTAAATGTAGCATCACCTTTTTAAGGTGTTCATGAATTTCAAGTGTTACCGTAATACAGGAACATGACGGCACTCCTGTAACAAAATTCATAACAGTTAATAACATACTATATTTAAATGAGCAACCAATTATACACAGAATTTATTATTTGTCTGTACGTCTCACCCACGTAATAGGCAAATAATGGATACCTGATGTAAGACTTAATAAATACTTCCTATCAGATTTTGAAAAATAGGTGATTTCAAAACTTACTATATTTAAATTAGCTACCAATTAAACAGAGAATTCATTATTTGTCTGTACGTCTCACCAACGTAATAGGCAAATAATGGATACCTGATGTAAGACTTAATAAATACTTTTTATCAGATTTTGAAAAATAGGTCATTTCAAAACATACTATATTTAAATAAGCTACCAATTAAACAGAGATTCATTATTTGTCTGTACGTCTCACCAACGTAATAGGCAAATAATGGATACCTGATGTAAGACTTAATAAATACTTTTTATCAGATTTTGAAAAATAGGTCATTTCACAACATACTATATTTAAATAAGCTACCAATTAAACAGAGAATTCATTATTTGTCTGTACGTCTCACCAACGTAATAGGCAAATAATGGATACCTGATGTAAGACTTAATAAATACTTTTTATCAGATTTTGAAAAATAGGTCATTTCAAAACATACTATATTTAAATAAGCTACCAACTACACAGAGAATTCATTATTTGTCTGTACGTCTCACCAACGTAATAGGCAAATAATGGATACCTGATGTAAGACTTAACATGTAGAACAAATTCAAATATAACACAGTTAATAACATACTCTATTTAAATAAGCTACCAATTAAACAGAGAATTCATTATTTGTCTGTACGTCTCACCAACGTAATAGGCAAATAATGGATACCTGATGTAAGACTTAACATGTAGAACAAATTCAAATATAACACAGTTAATAATATACTCTATTTAAATAAGCTACCAATTAAACAGAGAATTCATTATTTGTCTGTACGTCTCACCAACGTAATAGGCAAATAATGGATACCTGATGTAAGACTTAACATGTAGAACAAATTCAAATATAACACAGTTAATAACATACTCTATTTAAATAAGCTACCAATTAAACAGAGAATTCATTATTTGTCTGTACGTCTCACCAACGTAATAGGCAAATAATGGATACCTGATGTAAGACTTAACATGTAGCACAGTAAATGGAATAGTAACAAATATTGAATAAATCACAAAAATAAAGAATAAAGGAATAACACTGAGAATTCATATAAAAATAACGATTCAGCAATATTCAAAACCGTAATAACACAACATCAAAATATTAGCATAAACAAATTTCCTATACTAAGGAAAAAAAAGTGTATCAGAATGATAAAAAAAAGAACATCATAATATATAATATATAATATATCATAATATATATAAAAAATATATTTCTAAAATTAGGGGGGCCACAACCCCCCCTATAGGTAAAAAAGGGGGGGTCGTAGGGGGACGGGGATGGTTCCATTGAATTTCTCGCCCCGAAAATAGGGTACATTCTGAGTTTCAGCCTCACAGCTCAACTGGAACATACTGACTCCCAAGACCCCTATACGGGGGGTCCAAGGAGGTTTTTGCCCCCTAGTTCGATAAGGGAAGCTGATAGATGGTACAAACCCGATATTTTTGTGTTCAGGGCGATACAAGGAATCGATCCAAGGTAAAAAATATTTTTCTAAAATTAGGGGGGCCAAAACCCCCCCTTTAGGTAAAAAAGGGGGGGTCGTAGGGGGACGGGGATGGTTCCATTGAATTTCTCGCCCCGAAAATAGGGTATATTCTGAGTTTCAGCCTCACAGCTCAACTGGAACATACTGACTCCCAAGACCCCTATACGGGGGGTCCAAGGAGGTTTTTGCCCCCTAGTTCGATAAGGGGAGCTGATAGATGGTACAAACCCGATATTTTTGTGTTCAGGGCGATACAAGGAATCGATCCAAGGTAAAAAATATATTTCTAAAATTAGGGGGGCCACAACCCCCCTTATAGGTAAAAAAGGGGGGGTCGTAGGGGGACGGGGATGGTTCCATTGAATTTCTCGCCCCGAAAATAGGGTACATTTTGAGTTTCAGCCTCACAGCTCAACTGGAACATACTGACTCCCAAGACCCCTATACTGGGGGTCCAAGGGGGTTTTTGCCCCCTAGTTCGATAAGGGGAGCTGATAGATGGTACAAACCCGATATTTTTGTGTTCAGGGCGATACAAGGAATCGATCCAAGGTAAAAAATATTTTTCTAAAATTAGAGGGGCCAAAACCCCCCCTTTAGGTAAAAAAGGGGGGGTCGTAGGGGGACGGCGATGGTTCCATTGAATTTCTCGCCCCAAAAATAGGGAATATTGAAAACAGGGAAAAATTCCCTCAGGGAGGGATAAAATCCCTCTGGGAGGGGAAATTTCCCTCCGAAAATTTCCCACTCCCAAGAGACATAAGCCTACCCTTCTGCTTTCACAGGTTATGTTCATAGCCTACTGGGTCAAAATCTGAAAATGGTACAATCACTGTCCCTTCATAAAAAAAAATGTAGCCTACTGTAATTATTGCTAAAAATGTTTTATTTTGGAAGTTTAGGTCTTAATCTTATTGTCTAGGTAATTATTCACTACTGTTTAAATCATGAATTAAGAAGAGGTTGGGGCAAAATACTGAGAAAAAACTGGCCAAAGTAGTGACGGTCACGTGTCCCCAATCCCAGTTTTACCGTTAAAGATAGGCCTACGTTTTATACAAGTTCACCAATCAAATAAGTGAATATAAAACCCACGTTTATATTGTCGGATACAGGGAGATAATCAAATAGCGCTTATTACGGATGAAACTATATTATTACGACGCCGAGCTCGGTTAAAAGTCGTGTCCCCACCTTAAGCTGTAGCGTCTGTAGTGTAGTCTGTTTCTCATCGTACAGCGACACTAGCGCTAGTAGCAGCCGACAACGAGTTCAATTCAGGAGTGTCATGGCGGCGAGCAACGACGGATGTCGGTGTTCGTCGTGTGAAATAAATTTGGACGTGGAGGAAAATAGTTTTGTTCATTAAAATTGCCGTGTCTCATTTTAGTGAATTTCCCCTATAGGGAAGAAGCTATTACCGTAGGTCTCATGGTAAGACCTAAGCCCGAGACCATGATAACTTTTCGTTTTGAGGCCCCAGAAGCAAAAAACACCATTCGTTTGGATTTATATATATATATATATCTATATATGTGTCTGTTAGCACGATAGCAGCCGTAAAAATGGTCCGATCTTTATGAAATTTGGTACAGACGTGTAAAGTGGTAATCAATTGGTAATCGTAAACCAGCCGGATCGGACCACTGGAAGGGGGGGTAAAGGGGGATAAACCCCCCAAAAATGGGTTTTTTGAGTTTTTCATATGGAAAAATTAAAGTGATCCGATTTTGGATTTCACCATTGAATTCAGCTTGAAAAAACAAACAATTTAGTATATTTTATCATAGCTGTATGTCCATTGGTTACCGAAATATTGAAAGTGGTAAACACAGTACGTTGTCCCAATGTTAACCTTATGGGAAATAAGTAAAATTCTATATCTCGCTTAATTCTCAACATATCTTGATAAAACTTTGTAAATGGCTTCTTCTAGTTCAGATCTACTAAATATTGAATTAAAACCACCCAGTTTTAATATACCAGTAGCAGCAAACCTGCATAGGTACTCATTCCCCATGTTATTCTTATGGAGCTTACAAAAACATGTCAAATCTCGCTATGTTGGATTGAAATATGTTTATTTTGCATTTGAAATTCGCTGAGTATGCAGGTCTGCTGCAACAGGGGTATTTTGATGTAGCATCGATACATGATTTATTCTTAATCAAAATTAAATCGCTATCCATCCAAATAGTTTAATTCGTGCGTAATACGGCCCGGTTTCAAATGCCGATTCGTCACTAGCGATAGCGTTCGCCATTTTGAGGTTAGCAGACACAACAAGCGAAATTGTAGCGTCGGTCTGGGAAGCGACGGTCGCGAATTTTGGTTAATTTAACACGAGATCTGCTACATTTTGTGACCGGTTTTTCCATTTGACTGATATACCTTATATTCTTAATGGTGATGTATTTTTAGCGAATTTCCCCTATAGGGAAGAAGCTATTACCGTAGGTCTCATAGTAAGACCTAAGCGCGGGACCATCATAACTTTTCGTTTTGGTGCCCCCAGATACCAAAAACACCATTCGGTCAAATTTGTATATATATAATCTGTAAATTTGTATATATATAATTGTCTGTAAGCACGATAGCGCTCGCAAAAATGGTCCGATCGGAATGAAATTTGGCATAGGTGTGTAAAGTAGCAATTATTCAGATGAGTTCGAAAACCAGCCCGATCGGACCACTGGAAGGGGGGGTAAAGGGGGATAAACCCCCCCAAAAATGGGTTTTTTGGGGTTTTCACATATAAAAATCAAAATAATCCAATTTTAATTAGCACCATTGAATTCCGCTCGAAAAAACAAACAATTTAGTATTGAATCATTTCTCTATGTCCATTGGTTACCGAGATATTGTAAGTGGTAAACACAGTACGTTGTCCCAATGTTAACCTTATAGGAAATAAGTAAAATTCTATATCTCGCTTATTTCTCAAAATATCTTAATAAAACTTGGTTTGTGGCTTCATCTAGATAAGATCTAATGTATTTTAGTCTAAAACCCCCGAAATTTCCATTTTTGTGGCAGCAAACCTGCATACTCATTCCCCATGTTATCCTTATGGGAAATAAAAAATTCTATATCTTTCTTATTTTTTGACAAATCTTGATAAAAGTTGCTTTATGGTTTCTCCTAGTTCAGATCTACGAAATATTGAATTAAAACCACCCAGTTTTAACGGAACTGTTGCAGGAAACCTGCACACTCTTTCTCCATGTTATTCTTATGGAGCTTACAAAAACATGTTAAATCTCACTATCTTGGATTTAAATATGTTCTTTTGCCTTTGAAATTCGCTGAGTATGCAGGTCTGCTGCAACGGGGGTATTTTTTTATTACGGCCAATTTTAATACTTAATAGAGTAAAATGAATTAGTAAACAATGTGTTAAGTATGAAAATAATGATGCAGGGTTGCCACCAACAGGGAAAATCGAATTGTGCGGGCATTTTTAGTTCCAGAAGCAATTTTTTATAACTGTTATACATTCTTTTATTTAATCTGAAAATGAAATTAGCTGATAGAAATTCTTTATATTCTTTTCACAGCTTATTCTTTTTAGGAGTATTTGTCCTTGTTTCTGTTTTTACGGTATAAATTTTTAAAATAATCATAAAGGTATTTTAATGTTATTTAAAATCAAATTTGGGTGAATGTTTTTGATTGATTGTTTTTAAGTTTGTATTAGGCCTATATGCTTTAGATTAATTTATTAAGTGCATAGCTTTTTTGACGTTTGCCACCTAACCTTTGTTTAAAATGTTTGATATAAAAAATGTAACATGTCTAACATTGAAACAATTTTTTTTTTAATGCTTCTAATCATTTTTTAATTAGCCTAAGTTACTTAATTAATTAAAATACAGTATGTCTTAATAATATTTTTTGAAATTTAACTTGTGAGTAGCATTTTTTAATTACAACATTTAATTTTTTAATGAAAAGATTTTTAATTTCGTTTGGTCATCTGTTTTTGCTGCAGTTTAAAAAGCAATTTAATAAATTTTGAAAAATATAATGATTTTAATGTGTTTGAACTTACCCTAAGAATAGCTAAACGGGTTTTCTTTCTTTTTTAATTTTATTTTTATGCTTTAAACTTTAACTTATTCAGGCCTAAGCCTATTTTTAGAAATTTGTAATGAAGCCTTCATTAATTGTTGAAACGTTTTGATACACAACCACATTAAACATACCGTGACCATTTAAATGCAATTTTGAAGAATTTCAAAACAATTTTTCATGACTAAGTAATAACAATGAATGATTTTGGAAATAGAACATCCTACACATCATTAACATCATCAAGTCATTAAAAATATTTTGTAGGCCTACCATGCACCTAATGATTCAGTTAAGGTTATTTTAACACTATTGTATTGTCTTGTAATTACTGAAAAAGGCCTATATTAGAAATCAAATTCTTCCTATTTCAGACTATGAAAGGAACAGATGAAGATTTTATATTTAAAAAAAATTAAACAACAAACATGTAATGGAAGTCATATCCATGTAACTGAGGTCACGCGTTGTAGCAGAATGTCACATTTAAAATTTTTTATTTAAAAATATGTATGTCAAAAAATATATAAATGGTTATATTTTTTCAATCAAGTACAGTTTCAAGTTGGTACACAATAATTTTCATGACAATGGAATGGAGTAAACACATTGTGAGGTTAAAAAACCTGACCAAAACTTTTATTTGTTGGTGAATTAAAGAAAGAAGAAGAAAGAAAGAATTTATTTCTCCAATTACAGTTCATTACATTTTTGCTCATAGATACAAATACAAAAGGTACAAATATCACAATTACAGTTAAATTCATTTTAAGATGCCAAGTCTGACCTTTCTAGATGTAACAGAGAAATAATTATTCCTCCAAGGCGTTTAGCCTGTTCGGAGGCTTTATTGGCACTTAACAACTAATAAAATCTAAATGGCAGCTGTTTAACAACAACAAAAATTGCTTATCATTAACATAAAAGTATACTAAGTCATAATCACAATTAACTAAATAAATCATAAAATTAAATAACAACTCTTCCAAACTATCTAAATTGTAACAACAGTAAGATAAAAAAAGTAAATATTCATCATATACAATCTGAGAGCCTTTTTACAATCATACATTTCTTCCCTACAGAAAGAACCATATTATTAAAAGTATAGAAACAAACAAAAAAACTACTAAAATGACACACAATAAAAAACAGTAAAATAAAACAAACAAAATCCTTGTAAATACTATTAAGTTCCAGCAACAGTCATGTATCAGACATCAATGTGAAATAGCAGTTCTTCAATGTCCTGTACAGTAAATAACCACATCCTCAGCATTTTTAGAAAAATATTTATATTATTACATTCTTTAATGTAAACAGGTAATTTATTGTATAGTCTTGGTGCAAGAAAACTGTAGGACTTGGTAAAATACGTATTAGATGGCTTTGGTACAAAAACATTTCTGAAATTTCTTAATTTAACTTTGAATTCCTTATTTTCCCTACAATTTCTACTTTTTACATAAAAAATCTTGAGAACCTTGTATACATATAAGTATCTTAACGGAAGTACTTTCAAGGAACAAAAAATTGGAAATGATCTTTCAAATTTATTACTATTTGTTACCAGTCTAATGAAGTGCTTTTGAATGGTATATATTGCCTTTGAATTTGTTACATATGTACCTCCCCAACTTACTATTCCATATTCCAATCTGCTATGTACCAACGAGAGGTAAAGTGATCTCATCAAATTCTCTTTACACATACCTCGAACGAAATAAAATAATCTGAGTGTGTTATTTATTTTTTGTTTAAGATTAGATATGTGAGCTTTCCAATTTAACATTTCATCTAGTGTTACCCCCAAATATTTTATGCTTGACACCCTCCCTACTTCAACACAAAACTTACTACAATCCCCACCAATAGTCAAACACTTTATACATTTTAGAGTTATTTTATTTTCATGTTTATTTTTCCCTTTCAGTGAAAAATCAATATTATATCAATCAATTATATCTTTTCTAAGCTATTATTAAGATATAGGTCAATCAAAAGTAAGAGGGCTGTAATATATTTAAAAACAGTATATGTGATCAACAAAAAATATGAAATACAATGGGTTTTCCCTTTTATTTCATTATGTAATATTGATTTATCTGGGTGTGACCTCTATTACGAAAAATTGGAGTTTCCGATATAAAACTGCCTCTCCCATTGACATACATGGGTAATGGTGCTTTCTTTATATTTTCTCATATTCTACAGGGTTCAAAGTATTAAAAAATGTAACTGTCATTTAGATACCAAGTAATAACTTTTTAGTTTTTTCCTACTTTGCAATTGTACCCTTTTCAGATTTTTACCCTACTACCTATTGTTTATATGTTTTACCCAGATTTAGTAACTGAACTTCCCAATATGATTTAACATGGGTGGAGATCAGTTTTGTTTTCGTTAGGCCTACTCAGTTCAGGTTTTGGTAATCTGATATCAACTATTAACCTATCATGTTTAACTCAACCGATGTACAGTTTCAACAACCATCAGTAATGAAGAAACATTGATATTTTGGGACATGACTAATATTAATAAACTAACACAATTTTCGGTTTGTTCTGTTTTAGGTATTAGTTCTAAGTAGTTAGTTGTGTAGAAGAGTAAATTAGTTTGAATTGTAGTGTCTGTAGTTTAAAATTTAACCCTTCACTGTGGTTTGCCATATACATGATACGCTGTTTTTATGAAGTGGTCTTGCCGGTCGCACGGGTGGCTGTTACTGAGGGCTTGGCCTCGGAGGAAGACACGGTTTTTAAAATTTTTTTAAAGAGACCTCTGAAAACCTTACTGATGTAGAAATTAAGTAGGCTACTTAAAATGGGTTGGAGATGAGAAGTTCCGGTGGCCTCTAAAAGGGAGATGTTGGCATTGTACAACCATCATTCATTTTCGATGGACCTATCCAAACTCTGTCTTATGACCTTTTTTTAATACCTAAGATCAATCAGAGATGTTTGAATCTTATACAACAACCTGAAAAAATTCAGGAATGACATTTCCTCTGAAATTCACCTGAAAAAGAGGATACAAAGTGAAAGGACAAGTTAATTGACAAAGGCTGTTTTTCAGGGTTTAAGCTGCGGTCGCATTTGTCGCAAAATGCGACATGCTCCACAAAAATGCGACAATATTCGGACAGGCTGTCGCCTTTTTGCTACAAAGTAAAGAGTGGAAATTATTTAACTGTATTGCAGAAAATCTGGCTTTAACCAATACAAATCTCAATAAAAGTCCATTTACTTCCACAAATTATTTTGTATTATTTTAAAATAAAATTATAGTTAATGATATAATGTAGTCTTCAACGTAACCCTCGATCAGATGCCGCGTCATTAAGATCGACAGTAAAAAAAGAAGACTATAGATAGACACAGAGAACGTATAGACGTTCTATACGTTCTCTGTGCTAAAGAACAGTTGGTGCGCACTCTGTAGTGGCTGAGTCGCCGAGCGTTGGCGAATGCGAAAATGTGGAGGGCTAGTTCGCCACCGCTTGGAGTGATATGGAGTCGAATAATCAATATAGTCATTTGATAATTTTAGTTTCAAGTCATGAATACCCTATTTAAGGGTCAAGAAACGTTGCCGTGGATTATGCGGGATTTTTTATGATACTACCGTGTAAAACCGGGAATTTTCGAAACTCAGGGTGGGTAAATCTCATGGCCAGACTGGGAACACTGGCGAAAACAGACGTCTAGAAAACGGTGATGCGAAATATAGTTTGAGGTTATGTTATTCGATTAAGTTGTTTTGGTTTGATGACATGTGCCGTAACTCAGTGGCGTATGCAGGATTTATTTTCGGGGGGGGGGGGGGGAGGGATACACCGGGTGGCCGGTGGGTATGGAATGCCCCCCAGTGGGAGGGGGGTCCGGGGGACCGCCCCCGGGAAATTTTCATGAATTACATCTGAAAATTCACGTTTTTAGGCAATCTAGAGGCATAACAACAAACAGAATAACTCCCAAAATTTGAATTAATTTGAGGCTGCTCGCAGATTAGATTCTGAAAATTTTAGATCACATTTTTAGAAATCTTTTTTACAAAATAAAAAATAGAATATTTATGTAGTAGGCCTAACACTAAAGGACAAATGAGAAAGTATTCAAGAATTATACGTTGTTAATCTTGGTATAAATGAATTTTTTCTGTTAATTTCAAAGTAAAAACTAAGCACAAAGTAAAAAAAAAAAAAAAAAGCAATACCTCACATATTGCACGCCTCGAACCTTCCAGACCTGAAGTATGCGGATCCTACTTTATCCGACCGAGGTTGATAGAGTTAGAAAATGCTGTTTTCGCACTTGTGCAGTGTTTCTCAGTCCCAGAACGCAAACGCCAAGCTATAATCGTAAGTTCTCGTAAGCATCGTAAACTTATCACAATTGTGCCTAGATTTGACGGCGAGACTTGCGTGGTTTTCATGCTACGTAGGTAGATGAGATTTGTCTGCCTGCCGCGATACTGCTACGAGATTGTCCGACAGACGAATAGTGTTAAGTACAAGGCCTTGAGAAGACGACAATGTTTGTATGCCTCATTTTAACATCGTGATTTTTTTACCATGAATATTTCACGTAATACGTATGATGAGTTTTTACCACATGTGACGACGATGACTATGGCAGCAAGATAGCGGACACCAATAATTACCACTGTTGTTATCAGGAGTTTTTGCTTGCTTGCCGTAGGCCTACTCCCGCCAATTACTTATGATAACCGCAATAGGTAAAAATACCCTAATAACCCAATATTCAATCCCCATCCCAATCAGTTATCTTTAAAATAAAAGACTTTAACTATTCAAAAACCTTATAAAAGTTTTGTAATTCTTGTAGAGTGTTCTCTGTTTTATGGCAAGTTTAGTGATATTATTCCACTTCATTAGGAACGAGATATTATTCTTCCCAAAAAATTTCCAAAATCCCCAAAAGTTTCGGGGAGGGGGGATATATCCCGATATCCCCCCCTGGGTACGCCCCTGCCATAACTTAATGACATGCGATAAAAATGCTAAAAGGAAAATAATTTTGCTACAAGTCTCAAAGAGCTTGTAGCATTTTTGCTCAAAGAAATTTTTTCCCAGCTTAAACCCTGCTGTTTTTATTCTTTACGTAGATGCTATGCCTAAGTATTTTATCTTCATAGGTTGACAAATAGTTCCCATTATACTGATTGGTTAAATTCAAACTAAATGCAAACTAAAATTAACTAAAGTGAACATGAAACTAAGTTCAAGTATGCGTCATTTTAGTATAGCCTACTGTTATCAAGATCGAATACTGTTATTTTTCTTTGTATTTTTGCTATAAAAATGATCAATTAGCCTATACAAAATATTAGTGTTAAGCGTATATATATAAACCCTACCTATACAAGGAATATGTATTTTTGTTTTAAAATCATTTAATTAATACTGTAAGGCTTTTACTTTATATTTACACTGACCTGTATTAAATAACAATTTTTTACCGTCCAATAATGCTGTCTCAAAATTTCCCCAAGCCTCAAAAATGATGTCTAGGGCACTGGCTACAAATTGCCCCAGTCAGGTGTTATTTAGCTTGTGTTAAAGTAATGGTAGAGTGGGTGTCTCAAAATTCCCCCGGGCTGCCTCATAATTTCCCCATTGGCCGGGGTAATGATAAGACACTTTTTTTGTGTTTTTGTTCCAACTAATTGATTAATGTGGATGTAATTCTTACCACATAGTTCTGCCATCTATGAGGTGCTGTGATAAAATTTACAACAAATTTCAACCATAACTATATAACCAAAACATAACTATAACTAACTAACGAAACAAATTACCTTATTCCTCATCATCCGCCACCTTCTACTAAAATACTATCGCTAAAATATATATTTTCATAGAGTAACATAACAATCAATTTGAAATACAATGGAATCGGATGTCAAGATCTATCCGACAAACAATATATTGAACTTTGAGTATCGGTAGATCATTCAATATTGTTTTCTTAGAAATCAGATGTTGAATCGTCTGCTATAGGAACGAACGGCAGAAGTTCAGATATGAAACTCGGACCCTTGGTCTATATCATTTTTTTATGTAAGACTATATCATTTTTTTAGCCAATCAGTATTCAAGAAACAGTAGTGAACCACGCAAAAATGGCAGCTAAGGAGTCTGTCTGCAAAGACCCTTAGAGTTACACCGGACCAAACGTTACCACACCATTTCATTTCCCTTGTCCCCCTCTTCCCCCCCCCCCTTTATTTTGGTTTCCGGGGTTGGCTCTGAAAATTTATGGTAGGTAAGCCTAGGGAAAGATGAAAACCTTTACAGAAGAGCATATTTTTAAGGGCTGCAAAACTGATCCTGTACCTGTGAGTTGTAGTTTTAAAATCAACCACAAAGTTTAGTTAGCAGCAAGGAAGGTGACTACTACTATACTATTACCGCAGCGAGCCTGCTGCGAGGCCGGGTAAAGAAAGAAGTAGGTACTAGCCTGTGACATGGTCAAAGAAGTACCTGTCAAATGGTCTTTCTTCATCTGACTAGTGCTATGAACAGCGTAAAAGTTTTGTCTCTAGTAAGGTACTGTACTTAATATTGGGATTTAATTCAGATGCCCACGCTTGGTTCGCAAGTTACCTTTCACATAGATCACAGTATGTTTCTATCTTTGATATAGGCCTAAGTAGCGATAGAATGCCAGTAGACTACAGGGTGGTCCAAGGCAGCAATCTTGGGCCAGTACTTTTTTTAATTTACATCAATAACATCTCAAAATTAAATTTATTTGGAAAATTATTTTTATTTGCAGACAATAGCCTCATTTTCCTCCAGGGAAAGACCTGGCCCGAGGTAAAAGAAAAGGCTATGCATGATTTTATGATAGTAAAAAAATGGTTAAGTCAAAATGTTCTCTCCTTAAATGTTTCCAAAACAAAGTTCATGCCAATATCTATAAACGAGAATACAGATTACAATTTAGATAACCTCATAATTCACGACTGTGACGATTACCGTAGTAGTGTTTGTAAATGTAGTTTTATAGAAAAGGTAAACTCATATAAATATTTGGGTATATTTTTTTATGAGCGATAAAAATGGAACGATCACATTTTTTATTTAAGAAATAAAATCTGGAAATTTATTTTTGCTTTCAAACAAATGAATGAAGTTTTAACATTCAAGGAATTAAAGATGGCTTACTATGCCTACGTTGTTCAATCTTTGTTGTCATTTGGTATAATAGCATGGGACGGGTGTTATAAAAGTTTATTAGAACCTTTAAATGTGGCTCAAAAATCTGTCTTAAAAAAGGGGTTTGGGAAATGTAGACGATACCCGACTGACGCTCTGTTTTCAGAAATATCTGTCTTTACAATTCATCAACTATACCTAAAGAGTATTTTAATTAATATTTTCAAAAACCATGGCGTCATTTTTCAAGAAATCTCCCACAATCACAACACTAGATATTCTTCAAAAATTGGAATTATGGTTTTGCCAATTAATTACACCTTTTCCACAACCAACTCATTTTACATCTCACACATATTTGTAACTTTTTATTAACGTTAAGATTTTTGAATGTCCCTCCCTAAGTTTGCTTAAAATCCGAGTAAATGAATTTATCTTCAGCTTAGGTACGGACAATGCCGATGCTATCATCACGCCCGATTATAGATGTGTCTGACCCGACCTTTGTACCTACTATTTCTCCCCCCCCCCCCCCCCCCCCCGACCGCGCACCTCTCTCTCCTGCTTGCCGGCAGGATTCAAAATAGATATTCCCACCAGCTTTTACTAAAGATTTTTTGTATTTTAAGTTCTGAGTTTAGTCAAGAATTTTTTTCATAATACAGATGTAGCAACTTTTCAATTCGCTACTCCCACTTCAACTATTCTTTAACATTTTTTTTTAATTATTCCCAATTTTGTGGTCTTACTTTGTAATTTGCAAAGCAACGCAGCGGACGCACAGGCAGTACCTGACTGTCTGCTGATTTCCTTGTCTTTCATTTTCACTTAAGGCTACAACAATCGTGTATTTTTTAGTTTTACTTTATCATGTTAAACTATTTATGTTTACTAGCACTTTGTTACTTTTCATGTTTAGTAGCTTAAGTTTGTATGGGTATAAACTTTTCTTTCATTCATTCATTCATTCATTCATTCATTCATTCATTCAATCCTAAATTGACCTGGATGTGTGTAAATAAATTAAGCCATCTGGATTAGAAATGTTAGATTAATTCTTTGTGTTTTTAACTAATTTCCCCTTTAGGGAAGAAGCTGTTACTGTAGTACTCATGGTAAGACCTAAGCCCAAGACCATGATAACTTTTCATTTTGGGGCCCCCAGAAGCAAAAAACACAAGTAATCTTTCATTTTCATACATATACAGGGTGTCCGGGAGGGAATTATGGTAAAATATTCTAGTATGTGATAGTAGAGATAAAAATAAGAAAGAAAGTTTATATAAACATAGGTCCTTAAGTGCTTTGTTTTCCATCTGTGTGACTGTGATTTTTACATATTTATTCATATCTCACGAACCTCTAAACGTATAAACTTCTAACTTGGTAAGTTACATGGATAACCACTATTAAGAACTATTTTTGTATGAAGTATCAAATTTCTACTTTGTACCATTTCAAAATGGCGACTGTTTTTTATTTTCAAAGCTTAATATCTTAAAAACAGCAAATTTTACAAAAATTATTCAAGGGACAAAAAAGTTGCGAAATTTAATCCAATTAACGCTGATATTAAAATTATGATGATCTGACTACTAATAACAGAGAAATTTTAACTTTTTTGAATAAAAACATGGACTACTAACAACGAAGAAATTTTAACTTTTCTGGATAAAAACATGGTTCCTGAGAACATACCCTCTGAGATTTGCATATTTTCATTCGGAAAATTTAAAATTTCTCCATTATTAGTCGTCCGATCATCGTAATCTTAATTTCAGCGTTAATTGGATTAAATTTCGCAACTTTTTTGTCACTTCAATATTTTTTCTAAAATGTGCTGTTTTTAAGATATTGAGCTTTGAAAAAAAACAGTTGCTATTTTGAAATAGTACAAAGTAGAAATTTGATACTTCACACAAAAATAGTTCTTAATAGTGGTTACCCATGTCTGAAGTGTTTGAAGTTTATACATTAAGAGGTTCGTGAGATGTGATTAAACATGTGATAATCACAAACCGACGGAAAACGAAGCACTTTAGGACCTATGTTTATATAAACTTTTTTTCTTATTTATACCTCTACTATCACACCATACTCAAATACCTCTACTAAAATATTTCATAAAATATTCTAGTAGAAAAAAAAATCTGGTAAAAAAAATATTTAGTAGAATATTTCATACTAAAATATTCTATCACCTCTACTAAAATATTTTCCATAATTTTTTAGAATAATTTTTAAAATATTCTAATTTTTAAAATATTCTAATATATGATAGTAGAGGTAAAAATAAGAAAATAAGTTTAGCTCATGAACTTCTGAACGTATGAACTTAAAACTTGGCACATGGATAATCACTATTAAGAACTATTAAGAACTGTAAGAAGTATCTTCTACTTTATACTACCTATTTCAAAATGGCGACTGTTTTTTAATTTTAAAGCTAAATACAGTACACCTCAGATTATCTGGACCCCACATTATCTGGATCACGGATTATCCGGGCCAGTCCATCCGAGAAATTAAAAAATTAAAATCGCGGTAAAAACGTGGTTTTAGCGAGTTTACGGGTGCAATGCGCCTTCTAAAAGTAAAATGCTAATGTAATACATTCTGTACGCATTTGGAATCACGATAATTGAAGGAATCTTATTGCCTAAACAGTACATTACAGCATTTTTGTGAACGTAGTTTTCTGGATTTCTACTTGGGGCGCTAGCAGTAATCAACAAAGCCGTAGTCTACGGCAATTTTGCGAGTTCATTTATTGCTGTCATTTGATGTGTTATGTTATTTCTTGAGTAGATTTACTGTAATTAGTTTTGAGTTACTTTAAGTTTTGTCATGATTATTTCAAGTTTGAGTTATTTTGAGTTTTAATTTTAACCAATTAAATATTTTAAACTGGCGTTTTATTTCAAACCTAAACCTTAGTTACGGTAAAAGTGAACATTATATTCGAATGATTAATAATGAAGTTTAGTTCTTAAATTTGTTTCAAAATTAAACAATAAAGTTTGAAAGACTATATGCTGTACAGTTTTGATACGCCGTTTGCAGCATCAATTGCAGGGGCTAAGGTACGCGATCGATATTTAGGCGATATTGTAATGACCTTGGATTATCCGGATTTTTTGTTATCCGGATCGGTGTTCCGACACATTAATCCGGATAATCCGAGGTGTACTCTATCTTAAAAAACCACAAATTTTAGAAAAAATTATCCAAGAGACGAAATAGTTGCGAAATTTAATCCAATTAACGCTGATATTAAGATTATGATGATCGGGCTACTAATAATGGAGAAATTTTAACTTTTCTGAATAAAAATATGGTTCTTTAGAACATACCCTCTGAAATTTATATATTTTCACGCGGAAAATTTGAAATTTCTCCAATATTAGTTGTCCGATCATCTAATCTCAATATCAGCGTTAATTGGATTAAATTTCACAACTCTTTTGTCTCTTGTATATTCTTTCTAAAATTTGCAATTTTTAAGATATTAAGCTTTGAAAATAAAAAACAGTCGCCATTTTGAAATAGTAAAAAGTAGAAATTTGATACTTCAAACAAAAATAGTTGTTCTTAATAGTGGTTATCCATGTACCGATTTTGAAGTTTAAGTGTTAAGAGGTTCATGAGATATGATTAAATATGTGAAAGTCATAAACAGACGCACAGACGGAAAACAAAGTACTTTAGGACCTATATTTATATAAACGTTTTTTCTTATATTTACCTCTACTGTCACATAGGCTACTAAAATATTTTACCATAATTTCCGGACACCCTGTATACATACAGTAGACCCCATCTTAACCGACCCACTCGGGACCAAACCTAGGTCGGATAACTTAAAAGTTTGGTTAAAACGGGTAATCCTCTAACATATAAAAATGAAAGCTCTATTAGCGAATTTCCCCTATAGGGAAGAAGCTATTACCGTAGGTCTCATGATAAGACCTAAGCGCGGGACCATCATAACTTTTTGTTTTGGTGCCCCCAGATACTAAAAACACCATTCGTTCAAATTTGTATATATATATATATATATATATATACATATACCTTTTGTTTGGGTTCAACATTACAAAAGGGAGACATTTTCCTCAGGGCAAAAAAAACCCATTTTTAAGGGTTTATCCCCCTTTACCCCCCCCTTCCAGTGGTCCGATCGGGCTGGTTTTCGAACTCATCCGAATAATTACTACTTTACACGCCTATGCCAAATTTCATTCCGATCGGACCATTTTTGCGAGCGCTATCGTGCTTACAGACACATTTATATATATATACATATATATATATATATAATTTATATAATTGATAAGATAGATAGATGTAATTTATATATATAGATATATTGATGTATACGGATATACAGTATATATAAATGTGTCTGTAAGCATGATAGCGCTCGCAAAAAAGGTCCGATCGGAGTGAAATTTGGCATAGGCGTGTAAAGTAGTAATTATTCGGATGAGTTCGAAAACCAGCCCGATCGGACCACTGGAAGGGGGGGAAAGGGGGATGAACCCCCCAAAAATGGTTTTTTTCGCCCTGAGGAAAATGTCTCCCTTTTGTAATGTTGAAACTTTAAAACTAAGTTAATCTATTTTTCTCACATGCACTCTCATATTATTGCATATGGTATTAGCTTGTATGGAGCTACAAAAAATGAAAATTTTAAGGATATTTTAAAAATTCAAAAAATAGCAATAAGAACTAATTTTAGGCTGAAATCAGTTGAGCCAGCTAGAAGATTATTCAGTCCTTGCTTTGCACATTCAACTTTGGGAGTGCACAGTCCAATTAATGTGATGATGCGACTGTGCAATGATTTACCTCGCTATGTTGACACATTTTTGCTGACCTTGGCCTCTTTCACAACAAAAATTGAATCATCCTATGTAGCTTTATGAAAATAATTGTTTTCATTACTATAAATTATTATTATTTACTACTGTACTTTTGAACTTGCCTGTTTGCCCATTGTAATCCTCTGGAATGATATGCTACTTAGCATACTTAAATTTACTTGCTTGAATTGTATTATAGTTATGTTATTGTCTTGATTTTGATGTTATGATAGTCATTAAGTAATGCTTGCATTTGTTAAATAAAGATAAGTAGCCTAGTTAGTGGTATATTTTGATGAGCTGTTTATGTGATAACCAACTGCATGATAATATGGACGGCCTCATCATTGTATGACTATTTAATGTTTATGAACTTATATTTTGTCACTTGCATGTAGTGCTGGTATTTATTATTGTATTTGTATTATGCTACAATGTCATTGGATTAATTCTGTTTTGTGGCATTAAAATTGAAATAATAAATAAATAAAGATATTTCAAAGAGTCAAATATTCTCACAGTGTACGGTCTCTATGTTTTAGAGACAATCATGTTTGTTAAGTTCAATGGGCCTAAGTAAAATAATATACAGAATAACCAAAATCATAATTACAATACAAGGCATAAAAACAATTTCATCCCTCAGCATCACCGATTACAACTTTATAAAAAAAAAAACAACATACACAGGGAATAAATTACTTTTACAAATTCCGGAGGCTATAAAAAAAGAAAAGGATTGCGTTAAGTTTAAAAAAGTACTGAAACAGGGCCAGCTCAAGGGTTTTAGGCGCCGTAGGCGAAAGTATCGTTTGGCGCCTCCTCCCCACTTTCTAACAGTTCAGTAAAATGGTATGTTACTATCAGGGCTAGAGAATAAAACTTAAATACCATAAAAGAAAATCCAGTCACTAAAAGATTCAAGGTTTTAGCACTTTTATTTAAATGTTAATAATCTCTTAACAATTGTTTTTACTTCCTTGTGTGGTTAATTGTTGATAAGTACTTGTGAATAAACGAAACGGGAAGAGACTAGTAGTATCGTAGATGAATTACAATTTTTTCGCTTAATTCTTTGCCACGTTTCTCAGGAGATATTGGCACATTATTTATTATTACAATTGTTATTCAGTTCAAACAAAGTTATAAATCGATTTGTCCTATTATGAGATTTGAAGGGTTTTTTAGTTAATATATTTTGAGATGATATTTTTTAATTAATTTTTTTTTTTACTAATGATTTTTGAGAACAATTGTTACTGATTTGATTAGTATCTACTACCACGGTAAAATGGAATAAGGCAGAACGAATAAGGGTGTGAGTTGCTTGGGGTCATTGGAGTCGAGGTGTTGATCAGTGCAAGTTCCCCATCAATTTTACTTACTTTAAAGATAAAACACTGAACAGCTAAGAAAAGGCTTTTTTCAATAAACTATGTAATGAAAAAGTTCAAGGTAATGGTTTTTGAAACTTGTCCGTTTTTTGTTCTCGAAGTTTCTGGTTTAAAAGTAAATATTTAGATTGTAATGAAAGGAAAGTGAATCTTTGTATTTTTGATATCCCCCACCAAACTGTAAACTGTAAAATTTTGTTCAGGGTTTAAACCAGTGATTAATGAAAAACCTCTCCTCTTAAGCAATCCAATTTATTGAAAGGTGAACAATAAATTCCTCCCTAGTTATTCAGGGGCATCATTATGGCTGTTTTTTTTTTCATTAATTAGATAGCAATTCCTGGTAGCCAACAACAACAATATTTAAACCAGTGAATTTGAAGACAAATTTCATTTTGCATTCACTGTAAGAAGTGTCATCATACAGGTATACTCTTATATGTGATATTTCACTTTTTACGCTTGATTGTACAATTATCTAAATCAATCAATCAAAATCACTTTATTAACAAAACATAAAGATTTGTAATGGCGTCATTAGAGTTATATTAGTGTGTCAATAAAGTACATTAGTATTTGTGGAGGTTTTGCTTCCATTTCAAGAACTCATCCAGGAAGTAAAACGGGTTTCTTGTCAGCCAGTTGGTGAGAGCGATCTTCAATTTTTTTCCTGTTTGATTTCTGACATCTTCTGGAAGTGCGTTGCAGAACTTCCTTCCACTGTAAGAAGGTGTTTTCTCGTACAGTGCGCTGTGGTGACGTGGTAGCTGGTAACTTGATGCATACCTGGTGTTATGGCAGTGGATGTTTGACCCCTTTAGAAGAGGTTTTCTATCCACATAGAGAATCACCTCCTTGATGTATGACAGTCAGTATGTTAAGTTCTGTAAAATATTGCCTGCAGGTTTCTCTTGAATCTAATCCTTTGATAATTTGGATGGCTCTTTTCTGAAGAAGAAGGATCCGTTTAAGGTTTTCTTTCCAGCTGGGCTGGAAAGCTGTGGTTCCTCCCCAGGCTCCAAGGCCGTATGTCAGGTGAGACTCAAATAGGGCATGGTATGCGGTCTTTGTGGTGGCTTCGTCACTTGAGTGTTTTATTCTCTTCAGAACATAGAGACTGGTGTTGAGCTTTTTGGAGAGAGTGTCAATGTGATGATTCCATGATAATTGTCCGTCAATATCTACACCAAGGAACTTGGTATCGTCTTCAACTTCCACATCAGGCATTGTTTCTATGTCATCCTGTTTATTGCCAAATGTTAATTGCTTTGTTTTGTTAGCGTTTACCGCTAGGTCATTGTTATGACAATTGATATGCCATATTAAGTGCAATGAGTGAGTTCACTGACAAGTCTTCTGGAGTCTTTACTACAATTAGCAGGGTCGTGTCGTCGGCATACATCAAGGGTGAGCAGTGGGCTTTCAGGTATTGAGGCAGGTCATTTGACAGAAGGATAAAAAGTACAGGTCCTAGAACAGATCCCTTTGGCACCCCACAGGGAAAAACAGCTTTAAATATTTCCTTCAAATTATGAAAATGCTGACTTATTTCTGAGTAAAAACGTGATTTTTAAAAGTCAAATTGCTAGAAAAAATCTAATGGCGTAGGTAATAAAAGGAATTTGAGAGTGAAAATTAAATATTTAACATTGGATCTCATGGGTTTCCATGTTATTAACAAAATGAAAACGAAATAAGTCAAAAGTACTGTTATAATTAATTGTCAATTTCCGGCTTCTATGGTTTACTGTACTTCATTCAGTTTGAGACTGCACACCGAGTATTCAATGGACACGATACCATTTTTTTCACATGGTATTTTTTTCAAATTGTGCTCATAAATTGAGGCTTTATAGAATTGAGATGGAGTTGATTCTTTGGAAAAAATTTTAAATAATATTTTTCAGAGTAGAGGTACCTAAATAATAAAAGAGGATATAAATAAGATATGGTTTCGACCGTTTATCAAATAATAATCAAATATTAAATTATAGAATTGATATACCACTCAAATAATTAAGAAACTTTTAGGCAAGTTATTAAGAACAATAATTTACAAAACATAAACGTATTATTGGGAAAATGGTGGACTACAGTGGGCCGGTCTTGAAATTTGGCTGTCAAGATAAAAAGAAATCTAAACTACTGTATAATGGCGAGGGCGCCTACAGCACAGAGAATGTCGCATGCTTAGTATTGGTATAATCATAAGTTTGGATGGGTGGGATTTTCCACTATTGGAGATGAGAATGAGAGAATGAGAATGAGAATGTTTATTTTCCTTTAAGCTACATAGCAATAGGCATCGTCAATCAACTAGTTACATAGGATTCATGCTTAAACAACTCGCAGGAACAGTCAAATCAAAAATACAAAAAATACATGTCCAAAATTACATACAATACAAAAATATTCATCTAGCAAGAAATTTTACAAGAATATTTACAAATGCTATGCTGGCACACCATGCATAAGCACTCATGCAGCAGGTTGAATGCAATTAGAAAAGAAAAAAGAAAAAATGCATAAATTGATTGATTCTTAATACAGGCAAGTTAAATATAGTACATGCATATGCTGCAAATAACTAAACTAGGCACACCATGCAAAAAACAAACCATGCAACTAACTACAAGCCAAAAAAAAGGAAAAAGCAAACTGCAAGCATCACTCATATGAGAAAAAGCTACTTACAATACCTCTAAGTATTTCATAGAACTCATGCAATGAGTTTAATGGTTGTGCCAGCAATAACCCCTTCACACTAGCCTCAAAAGATTTTTGCGACTGGTTCCGTGCCTCCACCGGCAGGTGGTTGAACAACTTTAATTTAGAGACCTCCTGACTTCTTTGGGCAACTTTTAACCCTACATAAGGCACACCAAATTTGTTCTTATTCCTAGTATCATGATTGTTTACGTCCTTTCGACAGACTATGGAACCTTGTTCTTTTTTTGCTGCAAGCAAAAGCAAAAAGACGTATAAACTATAAACAGTCATTACAGATTCGCTGACAAACAAAGGTTTGCAGTGGGCTAGATGGTCTGCTCCAGCTAGTAGTCTTAATAGCTTTCTTCTGCCACAAGAGCACCTTAGTGACATCAGTAGCACCGCCCCAAAGTAGAAGAAATAAGATTATAGTTTAAAAGGGTTTAAACAAGTATCAAGTAGAGCATGTTCCCGCAAGCTATACCCAAATTATAAACTTATTAATTAATAAAATATAAGTATAAATTGAAGTTTAGGCTACTTGAATGATTTTCCTTTCTAAAATAAAGCGTTTTATTCGCGTCTTCCTTTTATGAAAAAACGGGGCCACTCAGCGCCCCCTTTGGCACCCCTCAAACCCTGGCGCCCAAGGCAGACGCCTAGTTCGCCTATATGGTAGAGCCGGCCCTGTACTAAAAGAATATTTAGTCAATTTGGTATTGTATTCCATTGATGAACTGGATTTAGACAGTGTTGGATGACCAAACATGTTTAGAAATATAAGTGTATTATATATGTAACTAATTAGTAATTTGACACTATTCAAGGTACTAACGAATGTACTCACTACATAATTAATAAAGAATTTTTGTCTATTGTCTATCGTCTATTGTCTCGGGCCTAGGTCTTACCATGAGACCTACGGTAATAAATTCTTCCCTATAAGGGAAATTTGCTAAAATTATTAAATTTATCGCAAACCCTTGAAAACACGAGAAATAGACAATCTTGTTACTCAAAATCGCCACCAGCAACCAAAGCAGTTATAATAAAATTGTATAAAAAATAGTTTTTTGCTCCTCTAAGATATATATTAGTAGGCTAACAGAAAATAAGCAAACAATAACAAAATAAAATATGTCAGCAACACCCATTGGTTGATTTTATTTGGATTGACCCTGGCCTGTCACAACTAGTCTTATTTAGCTTCTTTTTCGATCTAAGTTGTGTTTATTCTTGGTTATCGCCACCTGAATTGATGTTATCAGTTGATAAAAAAGGTGACGTACCGTACCTTATTACCGTTTTCTATACAATGTGTAGAATATATTATGTCTACTTAAGTCTTAACATATAAAATGTCTCTGTCGTGTACTAATTTGTGTTTGTGTAATGTTACAATCCAGTTTTAACAAAAAAAATCCTTTTCAGTCAATTACAAAGTTGAGTTGTATGATCCTCGAAGTGGAGGTTTCATGCCATCAAGTCCAGGGATCGGAATGCATGTAGAAGTAAAGGATCCTGATGGGAAAGTCATATTGTCTAGGGTAAGCGAAATTTAATGTAAAGTTTTATCGTAAGATTAAGATAATTTATTATAGACTGATGATTGAAAATGCAACAAAACTTTGATACTCGACTACATCGTATGTATCAATATTTACAATCAATTTCTTTGATGTTTTCTCAATTTGATGAGTAACCAAATATATTACACATTATGGATGAACCTTTATGGATTTCATGGCTCTTCCTTAAAATTCTTTTCTTCATATTTAAAGAACCGTAAACAAATTGTTAGCATCAATGGGAAGTCATCTCAAGTTGGAGACATTAACTGGGGTGTTCCACAAGGATCGGTCCTTGGACCTTTTCTATTTCTGATTTATATTGATCTGGCAGTAAATACTAAAACTATTCTCTATGCGGATGATACAACTTTTTTTCATTTAAGCCATAACCTAGATGAATTAGAGAAATTAGCAGATCTGACAATGAAAAAATACATCTAACTGGTTTCATTCAAACGGACTTTTGATAAAAGAGGAAAAAACTCAGAATATACGTTTTACATTAAAAAATAATTTTGCTCAACAAAAAATAAAGTAACATCAGCTAAATTTTTGGCTCTACATATCGACAATCAATTATCCTGGAATCCGCACTTTGACCATCTATCTTCCAGGCTATCCCGTGCTATTTATCTTCTAAAACGTCTCACTAATCAAATTCCAAAACATTATCTAAGAACAGCGTAACTTACTTTGCTTATTTCCAGTCAATAACGAGATATGGTCTGATTTTCTGGGGTGGGAGCGCAAGACTAAGTGAAATTTTAGCTCTTCAAAAGAAAGCTTTAAGAGCCATGAATGGGTCTAACCCAAGAGAACACTGCAAACCTCTTTTCATTGATTGGCAGATTCAAACAGTGGTAAATTTATTTATTTTTTATCTCATTAATTATATTCTAAAAAATCCAGAATATTTAAAATTTAACAGTCATGGACACAACACTCGATTTAAAAATAATGCAATGATAGAATCCCACCGTCAGTAAAACCAGTAATAGTCATATTATTTTATCAGGCAAGATATACAATGTTCTAAAAGAGTCCATCAATGCTGATCCTGAAAAATCAGTGGCGACGCGTGACATTTTTGAGTGGTCATCGCTGATTGTGTAGAAGTACACGGGACTGCGCCGGCGCCGCACGGCGGAACGGCTATATTGCTATTTATAGAATAGTCGCGACAGACCTGCGCTTGACCGGCCTGGATATCCATCCCCCAGCGTCATTCATAGACCCCACAACCATAGATAAAAACATCCATAACTCTACTGAAAAGGCGAATGGAATAATACTGATACTTAAAAGCTCTCGGATGAAAGTTGAACATTGAAAAATGCAGCTAGCTATTTTATTAAGCAAATTATGATTTCACTTTTATAATTTTTTAATCAGTTTAGTTTTATTTTTATAATTGTTTCAGTTGAACAATTATAACACCTTCTCCTTCAGTTATTGTTGTGCTCATCGATTAATAATAAAACATGTTAAAAATTTAATTAAACCACTGCAACTTCACTCATTGAAACTGCACAAACACAAGCACAGCGCGCAGCGCAAGAACTATGCGCATGCGCGAGTAGCGGAGCAAGTCTCTCTGCACTGTGAAGTGAACTATTTTAGGTCTCTTTGCGCATGTGCGAGTAGCAGAGCAGGTCTCTCTGCACTGTGAAGTAGCACTGACAGCGACAATGAAGTCGAGAGTTGCCTGTTACGTGGCGAAGGCTGCCGAGTACAGCCGAAGGGAGCCGGACGCCAACCGATTCTCCAGCGACAGAGAATCGCTTGGCCGCCTGTACAACAGCGGTGTGAGTGGTGGGGATGGACGCGGGGAGGTGGGCGCTCCACTAGATTGGATTCTCCAAATTCGGAGAATCGGTTTGGATTTAGTCAATAGAGATCTACGGTCGCGGCGCATATGGCGCGCAAAGCAAAACGCCGTGCATAAAAATAGCCTGATACTCCGAGAATTTATGATTTTTTTTTTTTTAATAATAGACATTTAGGCTTCTAACATTATGTTATTTGTAGTTTTATCTAAAATATTTACTTTAAAAATTGAGTTAGTCATCGGCGAATCTGTAGATGACCGCACGCCTCGCCACTGTGAAAAATATTTAAATCTCTGTTCTACAATTGGCTACTGGAAAACCCTTTTTGTAGCCTGGACGACTTCCTGAACACTGGAAACATATTGTTTTAATATGATTTTTTTCTTTCTCTTCTATTTTTTCTTACTGTGCCCTGCTGCTTTTGATTTTGATTTTAATTTTTTTTCATCACAACCTATTATTGAATTGTATAAATTTTCTTTGTTTGAAATTCATTGTTGGTGATGGTGATTTTATATTTTGATTGGGATTTTTGCGGACATTTGCCATCACTGATTAGTAAAAAACAAGTTTTGCTAATATCTTTATGTAGGAGTTTGAGCAAAAGGCTTTGTCTTTGGCTCAACTCAAACCGAAGATTTGGTGGAGGTACGTCGCTGACACCTTCGTGGTATTTCCGCATGGAGACGATGAACTAAAAGACTTTTTAGGGCATCTTAACAGTATTTCTCCTTCCATCCGCCTAACAATGGAAGAGGAAGTCCAAAACAAACTAGCATTTTTGGATGTTTGCGTAGAAAAGGATAGGGACACGCCTAGGACAACTGTTTTCAGAAAAAAGACACACACAGGACAGTACTTAAATTTTCAATCAAACCATCAAAAATCTGTCAAAGAAGGGGTAGCTTACTCACTATTTGACAGAGCAAAGATCATTTGCTCAAATCAAGATGGATTAAATCAGGAAATCAAAAAAGTAGAGCAAGATTTGGCTAGGAATGGATACCCTCAATCCGTAATAAGAAAGTGCAAAACCCGTAGGGCTAAACAGAATGAGTCAGAAAACACTGAAAAATTTGTTCCTATGTCAATCCCTTATGTGCCGGGATTATTGGAAAAAATTAGAAGGGTTGCTAGGAAGTTCAAAGTTAGAACCGCGTTTAGGACACAAAACACTTTTAGGCAATGTCTCGTAAAAACCAAACCAAAAAATGGCACTCAGGGATCAAAAAACTGTATTTACAGAATAAACTGCAATAGTTGCTCTAGGCCGTATTATGGCGAGACAAAAAGACCTTTAAATGTTAGAATCAAAGAACACAAAGATAACACGAGGAAGGGCTTAGTGGATAAATCAAAAATTGCTCAACAATGCTGGTCTGAAAATCACCAGATGAATTTTGACGAAGCAAAAATAGTACACCGCGAACCTGATTTTTTCAAAAGAAAACTAATTGAAGCTTCATACATAAAACTAGCAGACCAACCAATCAGTCAATCTTCACTTGAAATAAGGCCAGTATGGCTACCAATATTAAACAAAAAATTGTCAGCAAATAGGGTAATTACTAACAATTATGTTCAAAATTCTCAAAACATGTTAACCCGTAGTAAGGCCAAGGGGCAAAATCAGGTTAAAAATTAACTAAAAATCACAAACAGACACACGGAATTTGCATATCACATGTCTCTGTTTCAGGTTTTCGCCGCTGGTAGCGCGCCGTGATTTGGTTGGCTGTGGCTGCCGCCATTTCCGTCGCCGCCGCCATTTCCTTTCCGCCCACCAGTCTCAGCTCAGCTCTGATTGAGTGTGGACGTGCTCTCTCCTGTCCGGTGATTCTTGATACTTGTGATTCCTGTGTTATTGTTTTTTCATTTCAGCTTATTGTTTTCGTGACTGCTTTTACAGTTCCCTGTTTTAGCTGTGTTTTTGTCCAGGTTTTCCTGGCTATGTGTTACTAATCTTGTTATGTTCTAGTCTTCCACCTGAAGACGGGATCAGATTCCAGATCCCGAAACGTCATGAAATTTGTTTTTTACTAATCAGTGATGGCAAATGTCCGCAAAAATCCTAATCAAAATGTATAAATTTTGTTAGAATAGTTCTCTTTTTAGCTATAGGAGCCTTTTAGCTATAGGAGGTTTTTTTCTGCTATTTTGACATTGTCAATAATATGTAATGTATTAATATGACAAATAAAGATTTATTATAATTAATTATTATTATTATTATTATTATTATTATTATTATTATTATTATTATTATTATTATTATTATTATTATTATTATTATTATTATTATTATTATTTTCCCGTGTTGGGCCGGGACAGAATGTCCAACAGTATCCCCTGCTTGTCGTAAGAGCCGACTAAAAGGGGAGGGGGACACACTGGTCCTTTTTCGCGTTTCCTTTTCACAACTCCATTCCCCGGTTCATTTCAATAGCCCAGTTTTTTTTTCTAAATCATTCCGGCCTATTTGCCGGGGTGACTCTGTGTTCTTCAGCCTCCACTGCGCTGGAGGTCTAGGACGAGCAGAGGGTACAGCTTAAAAACTGGGTTCTGCACCTCCCAGGCTGCCGGATAGTACAGGGGCCCGGGTCAGCCCAGCCAGCTGACCTGGCTGCCCTATCAGCCGGCGAAAATCCCTTTGGCCGTGGCGGTGCCGGTTGGCGACCGGATAGGGCCCTGCTGCGGTCACGGGGGGGCTCTGCCGAGGCCACTGCTCATCTGGGACCGCCTGTGTTTTGGAGGCGGTCGAACACGGATATAGTTGCTCTGGCGACGGGTCGGTTTTGACAATCACATTGGGGCACTGTTTTGGGGGGTCACAAACAGTCTTGGGGGCTTATCCAGACACCATGGCAAGTTCTGAAGAAAAAACGTTCCAAAAGGTGCAAGAATCACCCCGGGGTACCCTAACCCCAAAAACGAACCAGAGGGAGCAATTTCCTCGACTACCCTCTCAAAGTGGGGACGTCGAGGTAGAAAACCCCTTTGGCCGGAAGCTTCGTGTCGCGAGGTCGCCACAAGGCCGAGCGACACCAACTGCCCCGGTGACAAGAACACCGGTCCTCACCGAGCAAGCACCCAACAGCGACGCTGAGTTGATGCACACCGACCCGTCCCCCTTCCAGGCGGTGATTGCACTGGCCAGGCAGCAGGAGGAGGAGCACCTCCAAAAGTGCTTCGCCACCCTCGCTGTCATGAAGGCCGCGACTGGTAGGCAGAAGAACATCAGCAGGGATGTGCAGGAAGGCATAGTCCAATTATTGGAGACTAGCCTTAACCACATCCTTCAGCTGAGGAAGTCGTGGCAGTTGTGCGAGTCGGTGACCGCATCGACCCAGACGACGCCATCCTTGCGGGTCAAGGCCCAGCCTGCCGTATGAAAGCGGGCAGCCAGCAGCCCCGCCCAGCCGGAGGTAGAGAAAAAGAAGAGGAGCGACGGTTCTTTGGAGGACAAGGACTCGGAGAAATGGACCGACGTGGTTAAGAGGAAGGGGAAGAAGAAGGAAGTTCCACCCCAGCAGCCTGGAAGCTAGCCCGGCCCCCAGGACAACAAGAAAACGCCAAGGAAGAGGTCACGCAAGACGTGGCCAGACGCTCTTCTCATCAAGCCTCGGAGGGGAAATCCTACGCCAACGTGCTGGGCGAGATTCGCAGCAAAGCGAAGCCCGATGAGAAGGGCGCCGTTATCAAATCTATGAGGAAGACCCGAGCCGGCGATCTTCTGGTCGAACTCGGGGACGCCTCTGAAAGCAAGTCCGCCTTCAGCGAAGACCTGAAGACCATCTTGGGGGCGAACGCGACTGTCAGCGTTCTGGAGCCCAAGTCGACGCTGGAGGTGAGGGACCTCGACGAATTGACGACCGAGGCGGAGGTGACTGCAGCCGTTAAATCCGCCATCGGCAACGTCGAGGTGAAGACTTTAGTCTCGAAGGCGAATGCTCGAGGCCAGAAGGTGGCGATCCTGACGCTGGGAGCCAGAGCAGCTGCGAAGCTCCTGGAGAAGGGCCACCTGAAGATCTGGTACGTGAGCTGTCTGGTACGCGAGAAGCTCGTGGCCTCCAGATGTTTTAAATGTCTGGGGTTCGGTCACGTCGCTAATCGTTGCCCCGGACCCGATAGAAGCAAGCTCTGCTTCAAGTGCGGCTGCCAGGACCACAAGGCCAGCGCGTGCAATGCAGCGCTGTCCTGTGTCCTGTGTACAGAAGCCGGCTTGAAGGGCGACCAGGTCAAGCATTCTGCTGGGTCAGGTCGCTGCGGGCAGTACCGACGGGCCATCCAGGAGCTTCGCCAAACACAAAAGAAATGATCACTGTTCTTCAACTTAATATACAGAGGAGCAGGACAGCAAACGACTTGCTGTTCTAATTCGCCACGGAGCAGGGTGCTGACCTACTGCTTCTCAGTGAGCAGTACCAGAATCGACGCTCCGCGCAGTGGTTCTCGGATCCCTCCGGCACTGCGGCGATTTGGATCTTGGACCTCGGGAAGGTGCCTGTTTTCGATTCCGGATCGGGCAACGGCTTCGTTTGGATGAGGAGCAGGGGTTTCACTGTCTTCTCCTGTTACCTCACGCCTAACCAACCGATTGCAGACTACCACCACATGGTCGATTCCATCGAGGATGAGATCATGAACACCTCTGGCGGGGTCATAGTCGGTGGCGATTTTAACGCCAAAGCCGTGGAATGGGGTTCCCCGCGGACCGACACTCGAGGTCGTTACATCCTCGAGTCGGCTGCCAGGTCGGGCCTCTGTATCCTTAACACGGGCGGCATTTCCACCTTTCGCCGTCCGGGGTGGAGAGAGACGATCCCTGACATATCCCTTGCCTCTGAAGGGATTGTCCAGCGGATCTCCGACTGGCGTGTCTGCGAGGAGTATTCCTCTAGCAACCACCAGGGGATCCTCTTCAAGGTCCTTCCTGAGGGTGCGCGCTTGCGCGCTGAACCTGCTCCTCTGGCTCGACGCTGGAACACCAGTCGTCTGAGCAAAGACATTTTTAAAGAAGTAATGAAAGACCAGAGCATTGTGAATTTCACAGGTGCCGAAGATCTGGCAGCATCGACGATGCGTCTCATCGCGACCGCGTGTGAGCAGTCGATGCCCGGAGTTTCCCGCCGCCACAGGAAGAAGCCGGTTTACGGGTGGACGCCTGAAATCGCGGAACTCCGGAGGAGATGCCTTGGTCTCCGACGAGCTGCGCAGCGAGCCAGGAACCGCCCTGATGCAAATGCCAGATCGGCTGAGCAAAGAGAGGCCCGCCGAGAGCTCCGCGGTGCCATCAACCGGAGTAAAGTCAGGTGCTGGAAGCAGCCATGTCAGGATATCGACAACGACCCCTGGGGGACGGGCTACAAACTTGTAACGCAGAAGCTAGGGGCTCGCTCACCACCTGCGGTCATGGAACCACAAGCCATGGCCGCCGTCGTCGATACACTGTTTCCCAGCCACCCAGTTTGGCCAGTCAGGGAATTCGGAGAGGTAGGCGCCTTCCCAGTTTTCCGGGAAGAGGAACTCACCGCCGCCGTCCGATCCCTATGACCCAGAAGAGCGCCCGGTCCCGATGGCATTCCGGCGGAGGTGCTCAAGCTCGCTGCGGAGGTGAATTTAAGGCTTCTGCTCGATATGTTCAACGCGTGTCTGGCGGAAGGCGTTTTCTTTTCTTCGTGGAAGGCTGCCCGCCTTGTTCTTATCCCGAAGGCAAATAGCACACCGGGGACCCCTTCTTCTTTCCGACCCCTGTGTATGCTCGACACGGCCAGGAAAGTGCTTGAGAAGCTCCTGCGCGTCAGGCTGACCGAGGCCATTGTCTCTGTGGGGGACTTGTCCCGCAGCAGTACGGCTTTAGATCCGGTCGCTCTACCATCGACGCTATTCAGGAGGTAGTTGAGGCAGTGCGGAGGGCGGAGGACCACAACCACTGGTCGCGCCGCGTGGTCCTTCTCGTCACGCTCGACGTGAAGAACGCTTTTAACTCCGCCAGGTGGAGCGATATGCTGTGGGCGCTTGAGCATACGTTCCAAGTTCCCTCCTACCTCCTGCGTATGATAGAAGCGTATTTGTCAGACCGCGTTCTGTTGTACGACACGACCGAAGGTCAGCGGCGCATTCCCATCACTTCCGGGGCTGCGCAGGGGTCCATTCTTGGACCAGATCTCTGGAACGTGTCCTACGACAGCTTGCTGAGGCAAGACATGCCCGATGAGACCCACCTCGTTGGCTATGCTGACGACGTCGCTGCCTTGATCGCTGCGAGGAACGTCGAGCAGGCAAAACTGAGTCTCAGCGTAGTAATGGCCAAGGTCAATGGGTGGATGCGAGATCACGGCTTGTCCCTGGCTATCAGTAAGACGGAGATCGTCGTCCTCACCAAAAAGAGGATAAACACCGTGTTCCCGGTGCAGATAGGTGACGTCACACTCGAGACTAAGCCTGCTGCAAAGTACCTGGGAGTCATGGTCGACAGCACACTGTCTTTCGGCGAGCAGATCCAGCGCGCCGCCGACAAAGCCGCTAAGGGTTTCGCTGCCCTTGGAAGGCTTATGCCCAATGTCGGCGGTCCTCGTTCCTGCAAGCGCTGTCTGCTCATGACTGCCGTCCAGTCAGTCTTGCTGTACGGGGCGGAGGTATGGGCTCACGCACTCGAGAAGCGAGTCTTCCGAGACCGGCTTGCCCGAGTCCAGCGTCGAGGAGCTCTGCGGGTCGCTTCGGCCAACCGCACAGTCTCCGAGCCTGCTGTGATGGTGATCGCCGGAGTCATCCCCGTCCTCTTCCTCGCGAGGGAGAGGCAGGCGATTTACCGGAGGAGGCCTGAAGTGGGCCGGGAAACAGCTGCCAGGGAAGAGCGCGATCGCAGCTTCGACTCCTGGCAGTGCGACTGGGAAGCCGAGCCGAGGGGACGTTGGACCTTCCAGCTCATACCTTCCGTCCGACCATGGGTGGAGCGGCAGCACGGCGAGGTCGATTACTACGTGACCCAGTTTCTTTCTGGACACGGGTACTTCCGAGCCTATCTGCACCGGATGGGCAAAGTCGCCAGCCCGGACTGTCTGTATTGCCCCTGCATCACAGATACGTCCGAGCACACCTTCTTTCAGTGCGACCGTTGGCACGTCCGCCGAGCCTCGCTTTCATCTGAGATTGGCGTGATCGTCAGCCCAAACAACATCGTCGGAGCTATGCTCCAGGGAGAGGGCAACTGGAACTGTGTCCAGCACTACGTCCAGGCCATTCTTCGGGCGAAAAACGTCGACCTCGATTGGCCTTAATCCTCAGCATTTCCCCGCGGAGGTTGCCCTAGCGGCGTAATATCAAAGGCCTAGCCCGAACTAATGTGTGAAACAGTTCCAGGCTAGTGTCCTCGGTGCCGAGGGAGGTGGTTTAGTCGGTAGTTCATGGGACATCGAGCTCGTGGGAGTCCGACACTACTGAGGGGACAACGAGCCCCTCAGTGTGCGTAAACGCATTCCACCTCCTACCCAAAAAAAAAAAAAAAATTATTATTATTATTATAATTGATTCGCAGTGCTGGGCGCCTCCTTTGCACATGCACATTGATGACTTCCTCCCTCCATGGGGCCTAATACAGACTGCTCACAAAACTGTCATCTGTCAAATCATGACGTTTTTATTGTTGTGACTATTTAGGTTATGATATTTTGATGATGTGTATTCATAGAAACGAGATTTTTCCACGAAAATGTTTCCAATAATATATATTTTTTACGGTAATAATTTCTTTGCTGTCCAGACTGTTCTATTATAAGGTGTGATCGTTATTACTTGAAAAGATATATTTTTAGCGAATTTCCTTAGAAATAAGCTATTACTGTTGTTTTAACAGAATGGACAAAAAATATCCGTTCAGGGTAACCTCAGCAATCATATTAATTTTTATATCAATTGATAGCTTTTCATGTTTACTTTCTGAATATCAAGTGAGTTTATCGCGAAAATGAATTTTTACCCAAAAAATCACGATTTGTTTCAAAATTTAATATGAGCTTATATGGGGAAAAGACTTTTCATTTTTTGAGTGTCTGTAAGCACGATAACTCTCGTAAAAATCGTTCGATCAGAACAAAATTTAGTGCACACATGTAAAATTAGGTTCTCTTGGACGAATTCGTAAACTGGCCAGATCGACGTCCAAAGTGGGGTAAAGGCTGCTTTTACCCCCCAAAAATGGGTTTTTTGGCTTTTTCAATTTGAAAAATTAAAGTAATCAAATTATTGTTTTTACCATGGGATTCAGCTTGAAAAAACAAACAATTTGGTACAGTAAACCCTCAATAATCCGGCACTGCGCCAGTCCGGCACTCCAGTAATCTGGCGTTTTTTGACGGCCGTGGTGGGGGATTCAAGTTGAGACACGTCGCTCAAACTATTGTAAACAAACAACTAGCGATCAGTCAGTTGCCTCGTCGTCGTGTAAATTACCCGCCGCGGCATGCGGTCGGACACACACGGGCCAATTTCTACAGGCGCGGTGAAACTTCCGCTCACCTGCTGTGCGAAGATTTAAATGGACGCTTACACACAGGGCGGTAGGAATACCACGCGACAATAATGCCGCGGTCCATTTAAATCTATGCACTATGAGCGAGCGGCAGTTTCGCTGCGGCCGTAAAAATCACTCAGCCTATTTTTTTGCAAGTTTTATTAACAGGAAATAGAGCGGTGACAGTGCGTAGTGCGTGACAGTTTGTAGTGCGGTGTACAGTAGTTCTTAGAAGCAAAAAGAAAATTGACAGTTTTTTTTTATTCCAATGGAATAAGGCGTTCCGAATCACTATTGTTTTGTATCGTAAGTTTAAGGTTATGTTTATTCCTAATTTTTAGTAAGTACGGTTCTACATGCAGTATTAAAATTTTACTTCTTAAAGATCATTTTAAAATGGTGTTTGATTTTGATGTATAACATAATAGTGTCCAGGCCCAATAAAAACGTGTTTTATGCTTTTACAATGTTTTTATTCATAACCATCCAGTAATCCGGCATTTTCACTAATCCAGCAGTACCCTGGTCCCATATCTGCCGGATTGGTGAGAGTCTACTTTATTTTGAATTATTGCTCTAAGTCCATAGGCCTCCACTTCACATTTTTTTTGCCATGTATTTTAGAATCAGGGCAGCATAATGTTGTCCAACGAAACCTGCAAAGTATTTTTTATGAGTTTATCAAAAGCATTTGCAATAGGATTTTGGATTTTAAACTAAAAAAATAATAATTAGCCTATTTATTTATTTATTTATTTATTTATTTATTTATTTATTTTACATGCAACAATACAGGTTATATACCCAATTACATTGTGCATGTTGCAGAAGAAGACATGCAGTTATCATAAAGTCCACAATATTTCAGTCCAGTCCAGTTCAACGAACATAATTGTCACTATTAATGCAAGTAACAAAAAAAATAACAAAATAAATAGCGTAACAGTAACAGTAACAATAAACAAATATTAACAATAATCAACAACGATACACTCTGCTAAGACTTAACAATAACTAGGCTCCAGAGTAGCGAGAGAAAATAAATATAGCCTAAAAAAACAATAAATAAAATAAATACAGATACTTCCCCTCCCCCTTTTTCAGCAGTCTGACTAGAAATTTAAGCTATTAATTTAAACCCCTTTGACAATATCTTTTGTACTGGTAAATATTATTTGCAAATATATCAACTTCTCCCGATAAGGAGTTATATAATCTCATCATTGTGTTTAAAGGTGATGAAAACTGTACCCTTGTGCGCGAAAAATTAATATTGAACAAATTTTGTGACCTATTGTAAAATGTTGGAGCATAAAAATTAATTTTAGACAAACAAAATGGATCAATTATTTCACCTCTTAACAATTTGAAGAGAAATAGTAAATGTGCGAATTTTCTTCTTTTCTCAAGACTTTCCATTTCAAAAATACTTAAAAGCTGATTATATGAAATATCAAAAGTATAGTGACCAGTTTCCTTAAAATATAAATAGCGCAAAAACTTCTTCTGAACTTTCTCAATTGAATTGATATGAACAGCAAAATAAGGATTCCATACTATACTAGCAAATTCCAAATTAGACCTAACAAGTGATACGTACAATGATTTTAATGTTGAAATTGAATGAAAATTATGAGACTGCCTAATAATAAATCCTAAGTTTCTATAAGCCTTATTTATAATAGAAAAAATGTGTTGATTAAAATTCAAAGTAGGGTCTAAAATCAAGCCTAAATCCTTAAAATCATACACTCTTTCAAGATTTGTACCATCAATAGAATAAACATTTAAAATAGATATTTTTTTCCTAGTAAATGTCATGACTTTACATTTGTTAATAATAAAATTAATTTTATTTCTAATACTCCACGCTACAATTGCATCCAAATCCGCCTGTAATGCTTCAGAGTCCAGCTGGTTATTGACTATTCTATACAATTTGAGGTCATCTGCATAAAGTAAAATCTTTGAGGTTTTTATACAATTAACAATATCATTGATAAATAAATTAAAAAGTACTGGACCAAGGTTAGACCCCTGAGGAACCCCTGAAGTAACAACATATTTATGAGACTTGTGCCCCATATAAGAAACATACTGACACCTATTACAAAAATAAGAATAAAAAAACTTAACTAAATCAGATGAGAAACCTAAATGATGCATTTTGCTTAAAATTAAACTGTGGTCTACTCTGTCAAAGGCTTTACTAAAATCTGTAAAAATCACATCTAACTGAGAGTTATTATCCAACTGAAGTAATGCATATTCTGTAAAATTTAACATGTTCGTAACAATAGACTTTTTAGATTGAAAACCATGCTGCTTATCAGACAGTGATGCGGTCAAAAACGACATAATTTTTTTGCAAATTATTATCTCAAATATTTTTGAGGGAGTTGATAAAATTGCTACAGGTCGATAGTTATTAATGAGCTTAGAATTTCCACTCTTAAAAATTGGTGTAACTCGTGTCAATTTAAAAAAATCAGGAAATACATTATTAGTTAAACAAAGATTGAAAATTAAACAAAGAGGTTTAACAAATATGTCTCGACAACCCTTAAAAATATAGGATGGAATTTTATCTGGTCCAGCAGATCGTTTACCATTAAGCTGTTTAATTGCCTCATTCACATCACCTTCACATACTTGATTAAAACTTAATACTAGGGAAGACAGACAAGTTTCAGGGTCAATGACATTTTCAGTTAAGGAGGATGGAGTGAAAGTAGACTTAAAGTACTTAGCAAATGCTTCAGCAGTATTATTATCTCCCTTAATAAACTGACTTCCATCTGACATATCACTATTAGCATTCTTATGATTCCTAGAATTTTTAATGAAGTCCCAGAATTTTCTCACATCCCTATTGATGCTGTTTTCCACACTATTTAGGTAAATGTGATAATCCAATTTTATCCTACTTTTAACAACTTTTCTCAATCTTTTAAATTCTATTAAATCTGCTTCACTCCTACTCCGTCTCCACTTCTTCCTAATTCTTGTTTTTAACCTAATACTACCTATTAATTCTTTGCTATACCAAGCTGGAAATTTACATTTGATTTGTTTTCTTTTGGGACAACAATGATCAAAAACCTGATAAATTACTTTATAAAATAAATCTACAGCTAAATTTGGATCAAACAGCTATAAAAAGGACCAATCAATTGCATTTAGACCATTATACAAATCTAAAAAATTAGTTTTGTTGAAGTTATATCCACTATTGTTATTACCACAATTAACTGACCTATTCCAATTAGTGTATATAATTCTAGCTTCCAAAAATAAAGCAGGATAGAAATTGTCCTCCTTAACAATGGGACTATCACAATGAGAGGCTAAACCCAGCTCTGGCCAATTTGATATTATCAGATCTAATGTTCTACCCTGGTGATTAGGTATGAAGTTATGCATGGACAAATTTCCCAAATTTAAAAACTGTCTTAATTCCTTACAAATATTATCTGCCTTTGCTAAATCTTCGTGGGGAAGTATTCTTAAGTTAAAATCACCAAAAATGCAAATTTTACAATCATGGGTACTACTCAATTTTTCTACAAATTCAAAAAACCTGGCATAAACATCTAAATTAGAATTACACATAAAGTAAACTACCCCAATTAATGACGCAAAACCTTTACTATCCCTAACTTTAACCCATATCATTTCTTCACATCTATCAACTAATATGCATGCTCAGATCGTAAACAATTATTCCTCACAGCTAATACAGTAGAACGTCAATAATCCGGATTAATTGGACCCCATCCGGATTATCAAATTATTCGGATTATCGAAATTACCTTAAAAAAGCCAGTATACACGTTTTATTCACACAAACATTTTAAAATTTTGTATTTTCTCTTATACAGTAAAGGGTTTACAGGTGAAATTAATTAAAAACATATTAAATGTTCAAACACTATTGTAATTTGTTAATTGTAACATGTGTACAGTAAAAACATCAAACACTATTTGAGCTTTTAAAAAATGCGTAATAGGTTTTTGAACTGAAGTACTGTAGTGGTTCGTTTTTTTCGCGGCTAAGTCCTTAATCCGTTTTAAAAGAATCAGCTGTTAGTGTAGTTACTGACGTAGTAACTGAAACGTAACTGTCAACTAATGCACACACAACAGTACCGCTCAGGGACAGTGGACTGAAGCGACTGGAGGGTGGCGGGACGGGGGATGTTGCCACGTACAATAGCAGGCGTGTGACCTTGACCACGCCCCCTCCCCCTTCCGCGGCCACTCGCCGATCTCCTCGCTTCAGTCGCTACATGCCTTTTCGCCATCGCCCGCTTGACGCTAAGGAACATAGTGCAAGGGCAGATGGTACGATGTTTTAATTTTTGCTAGATACAAATCCGGATTATTGACGGTCCGGATTTTTGACGTCCGAATTATTGACGTTCTACTGTAGAACTCCTCCCCCCCTATTCATTCCACTTACTAGCCTATCTCTATCCCTACGGAAAACACTGAATTCGTCATTAAACATTTCTCCACTATTTATTTCAGGAAGTAGCCAAGTTTCCGTTAATGCAATTATGTCATAATCACATGCTAAAATGTTCGACTCAACAATTGTAGTTTTTGACCTAAGACCTCTTACAATCTGATAATAGATGTTCAGCCTATTATTGCAGTTTATGTCAGACATGCGGCAAAACTAAAAAAAAAAATATATATATATATATAAAAACAAAATAAATAGCCTAAATAACTTATTGAAACAATGGTAAGCTCACCTGGCCCCAACCAGTGCCTAATACTACAAATCAGGTTTAATAGGCCTAGGCCTATATTGGTTTTGCTGCTCACATAGAATATGTCTTCAGAATAAATATAATAAATTAATATAAAACTACTCAAGCCAGACATGCAGAAATAATAATAAATAAATAGGCCTACATTACAACTTGCAATGGTTACCCTTATAACTATAAATATATGACCAAGGGCTACGTCTAACCTAAAAATGTTGAAGACTACCACAACACAAATAACTTATCATTAGAATCATGCAGCAAACCGAATAAATAAACATGCCTACCTTTTTCGTAATAAAATAATCCACATAGGCTAACATTCTTGACATAACACAATTAACACGAACACTAGGCCTACATTCATTACTTATCCGAGCTAACATTCTCGACATAGGCTAACACATATACCACAAACACAAGGCCTACATTCATAGCTTATCCAGGCTAACATTCTTGGAAAAACACATAACACTAATACTAGGCCTACATTGATAACTTATCCAGGTCAGCTTCGCAAAGTATCTTCACAGCATTATCGTTAGTAGCTTTTCTAACAAAAATAGAGCAGTTTAGGGTCCATACGTACTGGTAGCCTTTCCTCTTAGCAGCCTCTCTAGTTTTCTGTAGTAGCTTCCTATTTGATGGTGTAAGGGACTCGTTGACATACATATTTGACTCACTGGCATAACCCAGATCCGAAGCTTGTAGTTTGCCGCTAGCTTTCCTCTTCTGGAGAAATTTATCTTTGTCCAAGCGGCTGATAAATTTAATTATTATGGGTCTCTCACCATTTTTGCCGACTGATCCCATCCGATGAGCAGCATCCACAAGGTTTGTGGACCAGTCCTGGAAATTTATTGCCGTCGCCAATCGCTGAATCACATGCAATACAACCTCACTTTTGACCTCTGGTATGCCATATACCACTAGGCAGTTCCGGTGCGAGTACTGCTCAATATCATTTAACTGACGCTCCAAAGTGCGAACATTAGACTTTAATTTAACATTTTTCGTTCTTAACAGTGTCCACCTCACTGATACACAAATCGACTCTCGCGTCCTGCCTCTTAATCGACTCGGATATATCCCTAATGTTGTTATGGCAAAGCTCAACTGACGAGGCTAAATCGACTTGTTCCTGTTGAATAACCTTGATGACAGCACTGTTCGCCTCAATAGCACTGATTATCTTATTCAGCTTCTTATCAAGTGACTGTAAAGTTGGTTCATTATCTTCATTGGACTTGGACATGTTTCTAGTCTTCACATTAGATGTCTTCTTCTTTAAAAGAGATATATAAATTTTTTAAATTAAACCTATTTATTGTATTAATATTTTTGACCTAGACTATGTCAAACAAACGATGGCATTTTATTTCAATATTTAAATATATCACTTTTTATATGTTATTTATAGTAAATTTATTATTTATTGTTTTTATTTTTTTGGAAATTCTCTGAGTACGCAGATTTGCTGCGACGGGGGTATTTATTAATCTTGTGCGTAATGAACTTGAGGAATTTTAATGTGATACAGCTACTGTTTGTTTACCTCCCAACTAGGACGGCGTATTACGGCCCGGTCCTAAGTGAACGACCAGGGCACTTAAAAATACAATTAAATCAGCTTGCATTAGTCCTTTGTGTTTGTTTGGAGCGATACGATACAAACGATACGAGCGACGCGGTTGAAGCTAGTTTGGAAAGGATAAGTTTGTGTTTGGTCGCGCGGCCGTCGCTGGGATCGCATGCTTCGCTCACTAACAAAACAAGAGGATGAGGCTAGTTTTTTTCTTTTTACTGTGAGATTAGCAGAGAGAATACAAAGGTGTTAATGGAGATATTATTTACAAGTCTGGTGATTTACATTGAATTGCAATTTATTGTCTGAAAACTAGCAATTTATTTATGTTAGCTTCACTAACTAGAGGACGAGGCTAGTTATTTCTAATTACATTAGCAGAGAGAATGCTAATGGTGATAATAAGGATAATATTTACACGACTGCTGATTTCCAATTAATTTTAATATTTTGCCTGAAGAATAGCAATTTATTTATGTTACTTGCATACATAGCCTAGCAAACATGAAGAGTTTTATATGATAGAATTGGTGTTGTAGGGTGCTCACGAGTGTGGGACTGAAGGTAACGCAAACTGCAGAGCAGCCTCTCCCTGTCACTCGTTCATAATGGATTTCTAAAATCATCCACCCTTGTTCTCACGACCATAAGGAATCTATGTATAATTAAGATAATTTAAGCAGTTAACTGGAACTTTAAAATAGAGGCCGTTATAATATGCTTAAGAACAGGAATGGGTTGAGAGGGTGGCAGTTTCTGATAAAATTGTTGCTGTCTTTTTGGGGGGTAGGAGCGGCCTAGCGCTTGGAATTCTCAGTTCCACACTCGTGAGCTCACCTCCGTTCAAGCTATTTGTTTTTACAAATTAGATTAATTAGTTTGGTGCATTAAAGTGAATTTGTTGTGTCAAAAATATTATAATATACAAATACATTTTATTGAAGATTTATTTTCTTTATTGAACAATAACAAGTTTCTGCCTCACACACTTTATTTTTTTGCGTGGCCCCAGCTTTAACGCATGTTGTCTTCCGTGATCACTCTAGGTCAGCGACCAGATAGGTCCACTTTTAATGTTTTTTTTGAGTCCATGACCACTTCAACTGCCTTCTCTTCTTGCTAGGAGACAGGATCTGCCCAGGGCCGCCGAGAGGCCATGTCAGCCAAGTCTGAAACTTGGGGCCCGGGCTCTGGAGGGGCCCGGAATGAGCGGAACTTTTCAGATTGAGGAAATATTGGTATCGACTTCTTGAAAATAAATTTAGGCCCACATGTTAAAAAATAAAATGTCCAGCTTTATTACGAAAATTACTTTCATAATACTGTACAGTATTTAGTTAAGGCAGAAACAATTGTTTTGTCTGTCTGTATTATTGGTGCCAAATCTTAAGGCCCACGCCGTCCATAAGATTAATGTTAATTTTAGCATTGGGCTTATGGACGGCTTGGGCCTTAAGATTTGGTGCCAGTTATACTATTTTATTTGCGACTGATTGTACACTACGGCGGTGGCGGTGAGCGAATAGTGAGCGTGACTGACTCATACCTCCCTCACGTACATTGACAACAACTTAAATACAGTACGTTATGATGAAATTATCCACGATGGTAAACAACAAGAGTACAACATATTTTACAATTACGCAGATGGCTTAAAAACAATCGAGCGCATTGATCGTGAAGTTAGTGAGTGGAACAGCGGAAGCTATGGGAAAGAGACGAATATCTTGAAAATCCAATAATGCGGCTGCGGCATCACTGATAGCAGTAATTTTTAATCAAAGTAGACTATTTTCTAAATCCGACCGACCGTTCAGCCTCAATTAGTCCGGATTTTTGTGGTTCCTTTTTGTATGTTGTTCAACCTTTAGACTGCCTAAAAACGCGAGTTGAGAGATCTAATTTTCGAACATTTTCCGGGGGAGAACCCCCGGACCCCCCTTTCACTAGGAGGTCCTCCATACCTCCCAGACCCCCCAAAGGGCCCGTGTGGTGTGCAGACTTGGGGCCCTGCTTGGCTCTCGGCGGCCCTGGATCTGCCAAAAAACTGGCTTTATAGCGACGATTCATTTTTTAACACTTTGTGAACATGATCTATTCTGATCTTGTTAATTTCGCACATACTAACCACACATGACTACTACACAACGGAACCGAAGTGACGGCGTCATTGTATACACCAACACATCACTCTCGGCAACTTCACGACAGATAACACTAGGAGACGTTTATGGGATTTCTTTAAACTTTACCTACTGTAACAAGGTTTTTGACTTGTTAGCGATTTACAGGACATTTGACAGTGACCCACAATTTTTTATTACTGAGCTTGAAGAATATTACAACTATATTGATAGAAACAAACTGTGTATTTTTATTGGTGACGTCAATATAAACTTGTTTGATCAGAATATACTAACTGATACATACTTAAATACTTTACTTGGAGCTGGATTGGAACAGTGCGTGGATAAACCTACTAGAGTGACCCAAAATAGCAATTCTTGCATCGACCACGTTTTCGTGCGCTACTGTGACATGACTGCCGTGAACGCAGCTGTACTACAAACCAGTTTGACAGATCACTATGCCACCGCCCTCACTATCAATGGCGCCGTACACTCACGTACAGTTACTGTTACTGTTACTACGACACAGACTTATCTGGACAGAGCCGCCCTTACTGAAGCACTTGACCACGCCAACTGGGAACCCGTCCTGAATTGTTATGATTTGAATTTATGTTCCAACCGTTTTCATGATATAGTTGATAATTCAATGAACAGCGCTAGTAAACCAATTGTTTTTAAATCTACTAGACATAAAAGAATCAAACCTTGGATTACGGATGCTTTAGTTAAATCAATAAGGGTCAGGTATAAACTAAGTAAAACAGTAAAAAGGGAACCCTTTAATGTTATTTTAAAAAATCACTATCGTCAATATAGACAGAATTTAAGTCGTGAATTAAAGAGGGCTAAGAGGGATTATTATAGGGATAAAATTCAACAATTTAATCGGAATCCGAAACTATTTTGGGGTGTTATAAACGATTTAGCTGGTAGAACAACGAAGAAAGACTCGTTTCCTATTGAAAAAATTCTTCCTGACGAAGTTTTAACTCCACAAATTATAAAAGACCGAATTGCTGACGATTTTAATAGTTTTTTTGTGTCTGTTGGAGAGAATCTAGCCAACGCTATAGACTCAGGCGGGGACCCGGTGGTAAATGTCGCAGACTACAGACTCGACTCTAGTTTTACTCTCAGACACTCTCAGACAGTGGTGACTGAACAAGACATTTTACGCCATGTTACATCCCTACGAGGTGGCTCTGCTCCAGGACTTGATAGGGTCTCGGCAGATATTCTTAAACAACATGTCCACCGCTTTTTAAATCCTTTTTTGCACTTAATCAATTTAAGTTTAACAACGGGGATCTTCCCACAACATTTCAAAACCGCAAAAGTGTTTCCTTTACATAAAGCTAATGACGTCAAAGACAAAAACAACTTCCGCCCCATATCTTTACTTAGTGTTTTTTCCAAGGTCTTAGAGCGTATTGTGAAGGAGCAGCTGGTGGAGTATCTTCGGAGCAATGCCATTATCAGAAGCTCAATTTGGGTTTAGAGAAGATAAAAATATTTCTGATGCACTTTTTGAAGTCTGTAAGGAAGTTAATTCTTCAATTGTTGATAATAATCGTACTATGTTAATTTTTCTGGATTTAAAAAAAGCTTTTGATTCAATAGATAGAAATTTACTTTTGAATAAATTAGACTTTATTGGAATTCGTGGTAGTGCCCTCAAGTGGTTCGAGAGTTACCTTTCAGATCGTTCTCAAGTTGTTTCAATATGCGGGGTCAATAGTGATGCAAAACATATCAACTATGGGGTAGTTCAGGGTAGCACATTAGGGCCAGTCTTATTTTTAATCTACATAAATAATATAACAAAACTCAATTTGAACGGGAAAATTTTTCTATTTGCTGACGATACACTGATTTTGGTTAAAGGGAAATCATGGTTTGATGTCAGATCCAAGGCCCTTGGTGATCTTTCTTTGATTAAACGTTGGTTGAATCAAAATATTTTGTCTTTGAATGTTTCAAAAACTAAATTCTTGCCAATTTCTTTAAGCACTATTACAGATTATAACTTGCAGGAGCTTCGGATTCACTCTTGTGGTAATATATTTAGTGATAGCTGCAATTGCGAACCCACAGAACAGGTTTTCAGCTTTAAGTATTTAGGAATTTTCTTTGATTTTCGTATGAAATGGGTTGAGCACATTAATTTCCTTACAGTTAAATTAAGAAAATATATTTATGCTTTTAGACAGTTAAGTGGGATTTTAGATGATAAAGATGTAAAACTAGCTTACTATGCATACGTTCAATCTCTGCTTTCTTTTGGAATTTTGAGTTGAGGAGGGGGGAGGTATCCAACAATTTTAGAACCACTCAATATAATTCAACGAACGATTTTAAAGGTGGGTTTCCGGAAGCCCCGAAGGTACCCCACTGAAGCTCTTTTCGGAGAACCTAATTTACTAACAATCAGACACCTTTACATATATTTTTTGTTGATTCATATATTTAAAAATTTCAATTCAATTTTTTCTCCCATTGCTCATGAACATTATACTAGATTTTCACAAAATATTGGAATTACAGTTTTACAGCTTAACAGATCATTTTCTTTGACAAACTCTTTCTATGCAGCGCAACACCTTTTCCGAAACCTAAGTCTAAATGATAGAGCCAACGATTTATTTAACTCTCCATCAATTAGTGTTTTTAAGCATCGTTCTAAAAACCTTTTAAGCATTATTAGTATCGATGAGGCCGAGGCCCTTATCAGACCGAACTACATTAGACGCAACCTTTGACATACTGCAAACCCCTGCCCCCCTCTTTTAATTTTGTTTACCGTCATTACATCACTCAGACAGTAAGTTGCTGTTCAGTTGTCGCCAATTTAAATTGATGAATTCTATGCAAATTATAATTTATTTTACATCCCGTTAAAATAAAGTGAATATTCCTCATTATTAGCCTTATTATTTTTATTTTTTTCAGCCTAACTCACAGGTTAGATAGCTGCTCAAGGCTTACGCACAGGCACCTGCCCATGTAGGCCTAATCCTTTACAGGCTAAGTTAATTTATTTATTATCTCTTAATACTGTGTTTTTATGTACTTATTTTATTTTTGTCAGAAAATGGGATAAAATAAACGTATTTCATTTCACATTACTTGATAAAATTTGCAATTATTATGATCGTACCACTATCATTGACGCTAGTAAGAGAAAAGTTAGTGTTTTCTGACATGGTCGCAGTTCTAACCTAAACTGTCCACTTACACATTTCCTTAAAACACAAATAGAAGTTTTACATGAGAAAACTGAAGAAGCTAATCAATACATCTTTTAAGTGTATAATTGTAACGTTAAAAATCTCATCACTAACGTACTGAACTAAAATATAAAAAATTAGAGTGATAAATATATCAGAAAACTTAAGAATAGATGTTGTTTAATTTAAAAACAAAATTTGTCAATTAAGTCTAAAATGTAAACAACTTGTGGTGGACTAATTAGACTTGAGTTGACTGTACGCAACTGTTGTTGGGAAAAATTGGTGAGGGATTATCCATCTCTCTTACACACTTCCCTCCCTACACACCCTCACCGTGAATCAGTCTTTATTTGTTCATGTACTTGATCTAACCACAAAACATGTAATTATCTAACCTAAATAACCAACCTTTACTAGTCAAATTATCTTGATAAAACCCTTTAAGGTAAACAAACCAATGGCCGGCACCCCCTCAAACATCGGCAGCCATAAATTTAACTCAATATAATTAGACTGTATATTTATTAATTCTAGATTAATGGATTATTATTAAATGGATAATTTATTTTATATTAAGCCGTTTGGATTTAGGGAAAAAACTGACCTAGATTCAGCATTCAGATATTAAATGAAATCGCAGAGGCTATTGAGGAGTCACAGGCTACAGTTTGTGTGTTTTGTGACTCCTAAGCTTTTGACTGTGCAGATTATTCAGTAGGTCCTTATATTAAAGTTCAGGGATTACGCTATTGATCGGATGGGATCTGTCTTTCTTTAAATCAGATTGTATTCTTCAAAAAGAAATCAGAGAACAAGCATTCCAAAAAATGGAATTAGATTTTCAGGCTTGGAAAGATAACAATTGGCTTACCACAAGGCTCAATATGAGGTCCACTTTTATTAATAATTTACATTAATGATCTTCCAAAAGTTGTAAATAAAGATATTATTTTATTTGCTGAATATACTATTAAAAAATATAAACATCGAAGAATTGGCTGATCCTCTTGCAGATGCGATATAGAAAATAGAAAACTGGTTTCAGACAAATGGTTTAAGACTTAATATGGACAAGACAAAAATAATAACATTTTCAGGTAGAAAATAATGAAGGAAACAATTTTTTATTGGTCGCGTTGAGTCCCACAAATATTTAGCTGTTCACTTTGATAAAAATACCAATTGGAAAATGTCTATTTAGAGTTTGTTAAAAAAATCTATATCTTTCATTTTTCCCCATTTTTAAAGGGACTGTGTTCCTTTTGAGACAATGCCCAGTCTATCATGCATACGTCAAATCGATCTTAAGATATGGGAACAGGCATCAGCAATAATAGCTATTTTTTAGGCTTCTAAAAGAGTACAATTAAAAGAGTACATTTTGTAAATGTATAAACATGTAAGGGTTAATATTTTCAAATTTCAAAAATAATTTTTACAAGAAGCTTGTGAAAAAATTGATACACATATTAACATGTCAAAATGCTAAAATAATGTGGACTAAGTTACTGTCAGTATTTGAATAGAAATCTGAGGTAAGCTTGTATATTTTACAACAACAATTCTTTAACATGAAGGATAAAGCTGAGAAACAATGCCAAAATTTATTTCCAAAATAGAATAGGTAACTTGTAAGCTAAAGCAGTTAGGAGAAAGTATTTAAGAGCAGATGGTAATTAATAAAATTTTAATATCCTTGCCTAGTAATTTTTGTCATTTTGTTTCTGCATGGGAATCTGTTCCTTCTGTTCGTCAACAATTGTCAGAACATCTAGACTCTTAATTTAAGAAGAAAGAATGAATGAAAAATTGTCTCAAGAAAGTCCATTGCTTGTAATTCAAGTTGCAGAGAAAGACCTGATATTAGAAGAGGTTCGTTTGAACAAGCTGTGAGAAAATTACGTGTAGAGGATGAAAGGGATAAACAGGCCTGCTTGGAGAAACAAGTTTAAGAGGAAAGTGAGAACTTCCAAAGATTGGAAAAAATAAGTAAGCACAAGGAAATAATTTTAAGGGAGGAAGAATGCAGAGTTAAAGAGTGTGCAGGGGAGAAAGAAAGGCAAGAAGAAAAGCAGAAAAGCCATTTAAAAAAGAGGCAAAGAAAAACAAAGTCAAAGACATACCATTGGTTCATCTCAATAAAATTAAAAAAATAGTGAAATAGAAAATATTCTAGCACCATTGGAAAAAAAAGAAACTGATCATAAGTTAAAAGAGGAGCTTTTGATCGCTCATAAGAAACATGTAGAAGAAAAGAATGTTGTTTGGAAAGTGAACTTTGAACATCAAGAGCACTATAGACATATACAGTCGGAGAATATTGCCTTACAAGATAAGTTAGATACGTCTACCACGGGTAATAAGGGAATAAGAAGCAAGGAACTTCGGAATGCATTTCTAAAACAAATAAAAGGACAGAGGCATTCAAAATGAAAGAACATCAGAGCTCAATGTGGAAGGAGAAACAAACCTCGATCTTACATCTTATAGAGTCGGGACAAGATGAAAAGAAGTGTAAAACACAAAGATTATGAAGCTTGTTTACTAGGACTAGAAGATGGACAAAGAACTTTTAATGGGGTAGTGCAAAATAACACATGGCCAAAATCCAGAAAAGTTTAAAACTCTTGGTACAAAGTGGCACCAAAAAGAAAGAAAGAAAGAAAGATAAATAAAACAGCTAACATTGGAAACAGTTTGGGAAAATGTAATCAAGATTGAGTATGTACCTTTGTTCACAAGATCAAATTGCTGATGTGGTAACAAAACCACTGAACATAGACTTATTTCAAAAATGTAATGCTGCTATTGGACCAAGTTTTTATTTGAGTAATCATTTAATTGAAGGGGGGTGTTGTAAGAACAATAAAACAATTGCAGCTAATTCACTAATGTTTTTAAGTATCAGGTGATACGGTATTTGTTTTTGTTGTAGTTTGTTTATACTAAGTTTAAGTAAAAAAATGGAGTCATGTTGTATTTAAAATAAATACACAGTAAATTTGTAGCCAAAGTTACGATGTACTCTGTTAAAAATTTTACGTCGTTTGCCATCTTGCACTTTGAGGCCTCATTGTCAGTTGTCAGTGTTAGGCCTATATGTTGTGTCGCCTGCACAGCCAAGTGAGGATTGCAGTAGAGTGCCGAAATATATCGCCATCTTGTAATTAGTTTGTGTGAAGTTTTAGTTTTATAATAATGTGTAGTTTGGATGTACGAATAAGGGTTTCTTTGCAACAATTCAGATGAGCAATATGTAACTTAAGTACAAATATCAGGGGACCGAGCAAGAAAAATAGGAACATTTTCAAGCATACAAGTTTATACTGCTCCCCACAAAGACAAATAACTTTGTGGTTTGATTTACTGAGGTTTCCATTTTGTTCAACTATTCAATTTATTCAGTCCTTGTTTTTCTAATCAATGCTCTCATTGTTCATTTTTTGGCCAAGCACTTGGACGCTCGTTGTTGTAGATCTCAACAGTGTGTTCATATTACTTTACACTGCCTTTCATTAATTAATTGATTACAATATCACAGAAAATTCAAACTATACAACCTCACTTCACAAATAACTGAAGATAAATTTTCTAAGCATCTAAATTTTACAGCACAAACAGAAGTGGATTGAATTTAAATAATAATGCAATATTTTTTCTATTGGCGTCATCAGATAATCTTGGTTTGAAGGATTTTAATTGGTTCTCTTACCTTCGTCAATAGTCCAAAATGAATGTAAATCAAGCTTACATGTTCCTTTGCAAAAACAACGGTATCTAAGCTTTGCAATGTGGTCAAATATCAAAATATAAGACAGTCACAAAAATAAACGAAAACACGTAACGAAAAGTTTTTGATAGCGCTATCATGACGGACCGACGAGCCCCGGCTCTGGTAGCAGACTGGTGGAATATGTAGCCCCATACCCTCCTATACCATTATCACAGGTGTTATCAGTACGGCAGTGGTCAGCTGTTCTTGACTTTATGAGTGTATTAAATATTGAGTGGGATTGGAATTGTAGCTTCTCATTGAGGATATACTCTCTACAATGTAGTTTGCTGTATAATTTATAAATTTCATATTCCTCAACTGTGTCCAATCTGCTCCCCTTACCACAAACATGAAACACTTCGAGGCCTTCAGCTATATCACATATAGTGTGATTATGATCAACAAGGTGTTGGGCAAAAGTCGATTTTTGTTTATTTATACTAGATACTGGCCGATGCTCTTTGTAACGAATCTCAAAGGCCCGACACGTTTGGCCTACATACTTGCTAGGACGGTCAGATCAGCTGATCCTATAAACACCTGTTTTTTGTGCCTTCTCACTTGACGTTGTGTTATTGGTTGACACGTTCCTGATGCTGTTTTTGGTGTGAAATGCCAGCTCAATACCATGCCTATTAAGTTGTTTTTTCAGGCCATGTTGCAAAGAATATGGTAATTATGGGTCAAACTAATGCATTTGTCATCGTCAGGTGTACAGCTATGAGGGAAGGATTTCATTTACATCACACACCCCTGGAGAGCATGGCTTATGTTTATACTCCAACAGCACCAAGTGGATTGGAGGCACTCAGTTGGTAAGTTTTGTTTATTTAACTGGTTTTAGCACATGTAGTTTAGTCACATAGCCTTAGAGTAGAGAGCACGAAATAGGGCGGGTGGCAAAAACTGCAAACTCATCAAATTGTCTGCTAAACCTCAGTTAAAATTACTAAATGAAATTTGTTGATCTTTAAAACTTTGTTTACGTTTTTCGGGGCATTTCGTGTGTAAATTTGTGTTTACTTTAACACCTGGTCATATAGTTGATCAACTACCCACCAGATAATAAACGATAGTTTCGCCAGCAGCACACTCATTCACCCGCCCTATTTGGTGCCCGTGGTTATAGAGGGTATAGATATTTTAAGAGTTTTGTTTAGCAGCTTTTGAGCAGAATTCTTTTCAACCTACTGGCCTATTTTGACGAAACAGTTCCGTCAAATATTTCTATGACCTCCAGGTGCTGTTAGAGAGGGCTTGGCCTAGTAGTTCACTGGTTTGCCGCGAGGGTCGACTGTAGGCTCTATGCGCCAATCGTTCTCCTGGCCAACAGTGGTACTGTAGCTCTAAAAAGGCTAACACGCCATACTGAAGAGTATAGCGTTGAAGTCATTCAGAGGTGCGTGGGTTCGATTCCCGAGCATTCGCAATCCCTTTTAGGCTTGCAAATGTGCGGCAAAGTTGGTGGGAGGGCCCACCTAAAATAAACAGCGATCGGCTTGGGTGGAAGCTGATGGCATTTGTACGTTTAATAGGGATTGCAGTGGACACCTGTTTTGCTACTTTTTACCCTTGTATAGAGGAGGACCGATTTATTTTTTATAAATTAATTCAGCATATTGTAAAAAAATATGGACAATCAAAAAGGGCATAACCAAAATATTAGACCAAGTACAGACTAAATAAATATAATAAAATTAAAGCCTAATAAATAAAAAAAAATTGGCATGTCAAGGGGTTAAACAAACCAGTTTTACAGGGGGTGTCCCAGAAAGAAATACACTTTCAAAACAAAGAAAAGAGAAAAATGGCTTTATTTACAGATATTTTCACAAGATTACCTTGTTGTACACATCAGGGAAATTACTGGAAGATTACATCATCCAGATGTAGACCCCTCCGGCGCCGGCACTACGCGAAACTAAACCTTACATCTGCGAAGAATCTATGGTAGAGGTCTGGTGGGACGGCTTCAACTTCCTCACGAACATTTTGCTTCAGCTGATTGAGGGTAGCGGGAGGGTTATTTTAGACTCAATTTTTTAAATATATCCACCAAAAGTCTAGCACAGTAAGGTCACGGCTTCTCGGAGGAAAGTTTATGTTATGAAATCTGGAAATGACTTCCCATGAAACAGCTTCCTTATTGCTTTCATGAAGTCTCCTGCTGTACCACAATCCTCGCCTGTTAGTCCGGGGTTACGTATGCAAGAATGGATGTAAATGACCATTAATCGGTGTAATATACCGCAGGTAATTTACTTAATTTTCCTTTCTGATCGATGTGGATTATCCTCTCAGCATCTCGAACATACAATCAACATTTTTTTCAAAACACACCCCTGTATTGCGGCCGATGGGACGAGGGTTCATAATTTATCCTGTGACTTCAAATTTGATTACCCAGCATTTAATTATGTTCACTGATGGTGTTCGGTTGGGATCATGAAGTCTGTATTGAGCGCGGAAGTGACGCCGAACTGTCACATAAAGCATTTGGTAATACTCGTGTACAAAGAAAGCACACTACTCACCAGTAAAGCGATCCATCGCATATGGCTTTCCACGGACATGGCTACAAAGCCCTGATAAGCTCCTTATCTTATCTCTCTTGGACATTCCGCTTTTCCTACAATAAAAGTGCATTCCTTTCTGGGACACCCTGAACTTTCATTTTTTTAAAGACTGCTATTTTGAAAAGTCGCTTATACCTGTCGAGCCATTGGAAGTCATTACTGAATGTTACAAGCTTAGTGAACCAGTATCAAGTTCAATCATGTGCATCTATCCCAAATTTATCACTTATTGTTGGTTATGATACTGTGAAATTTTTCTGATGGGCATTTGTATCTCCATCTTGAGTTTTAGCGAATTTCCCCTATAGGGAAGAAGCTATTACCGTAGGTCTCATGGTAAGACCTAAGCCCAAGACCATGATAACTTTTTGTTTTGGGGCCAACAGAAGCAAAAAACACAATAAGTTTGAATTTATATATCTATCTATCTATCTATATATATATATATATATATGTGTGTGTCTGTAAGCACGATAGTGGCCATAAATATGGTCCGATCTTAATGAAATTTGGTACACACATGTTAAGTGGTAATCAATTGGACGAGTTCGTAAAACAGCCCGATCGGACCATTGGAAGGGGGGGGAGGGTAAGGGGGATAAACCCCCCAAAAATGGGTTTTTTGAGTTTTTTACATTGAAAAATAAAATTTGGCACCATTGAAATCAGCTCATAAAAACAAACAATTTTGTATTTTGACTCATTGCTCTATGTCCTTGGTAACCGAGATATTGAAAGTGGTAAACACAGTACGTTGTCCCAATGTGAACCTTATGGGGGATAAGTAAAATTCTATATCTCGCTTATTTCTCAACATTTCTTAATAAAACTTGGTCTGTGGCTTCATCTAGATGAGATCTAATGTATTTTATACTAAAATCTCCGAAATTCCATTTTTGTGGTAGCAAACCTGCATAATCATTCCCCATGTTATCCTTATGGTAAATAAAAAAATTCTATATCTTCCTTATTTTTAAACATTTATTGATAAAACTTGGTATATGTCTGCTTATAGTTAAGATCTACTAAATAATGAATTAAAACCAACCAGTTGTAACATACCTGTTGCAGCAAACCTGCATACTCATTCCCCATGTTATTCTTATGGAGATTTCTAAAACATGACAGATTTCGCTATGTTGGATTGAATTATGTTCTTTTGCATTTGAAATTCGCTGAGTATGCAGGTCTGCTGCAACGGGGGTATTTACAGGGTGTTCCTGTCCAGCTGATTGTCCAAAACTCTTTCAGATTATTCAGCTTATAAAAACAAACAAAAAATGTTATAATGTTTACGATCTTTCTCGCAGTGGTTTGTCTAACACAGCAAACCTATTACAGGGTGTCTACCAGTCGTAAATTCGGAAAAATGTTGGGGATTCTGTAAGGTCAGGAATAGTCGGGAAAAAGTAATGAATTTCAACTTTTGGTCGGGAAATTCGAATTTGGCTATAAAACTAAACGAAATAGTCGTTTTCTTCGCTACTGTCATCGTCTCGGCCGGAAAATCTCTCGAACGAATCGCGGCAGACAAAGTTTTAGCTATATCACGACCAGAAAAGCTGTCGCTTATTCTGCTGCCGAAAGTTTCTCGGTCCTAATACAGCTGTAAAAACGCTCGCTCGTTTCGCGGCCGACAAGTCTCGCTCTTTACGCGGCCGACAAGTCTCGCTTTTTACGCGGCCGACAAGTCTCTCGCTCTTTACCCGGCCGATGTCTCTCGCTCTTTACGCGACCGAAGGTCTCGCTCTTTACGCGACCGAAGGTCTCGCTCTTTACGCACCAAAGGTCTCGCTCTTTACGCGACCGAAGGTCTCGCTCTTTACGCACCAAAGGTCTCGCTCTTTACGCGGCCAACACATCTCTCGTTAGTATTGCTACCTTAAAATCGTGTGCTTGTTTTGTGGCTATCATATCTATTGGCCACATGAAGGCCAGAATATCTAAAACCCGGCCGTCAAATTCCTCGGTCGTTTCGGGGTCAGCAAACCTCTCGATCACATTGGGGCCGTCAGATATTTTGCTCTCTTCGCGGCCGTCAAATCTGTCGCTCTTTTCGCGGCCATCACATCTTTCGCTATTATTGCGGCCGGAAATCTTTCGCTCGTTTTGCGGCTGGCAAATCTCTTGGTCGCATCTCGGCCGATGACTTCATCCCTCTTTTCGCGAGCGTTAGTCCTCTCGGTCGTATTGCAGTCAGAAAATCGCTCACTCATTTTGGGACCAAAACATTTTCTGGTCGTCTCGTGGAAGACAAATTTTTTGCTCTTTCATGGCCGTTACATCTCTCAGTCGTCTTGCGATAAGAAAATCGCTCGATCTTTTCGCGGACGGAATATCTATCATTTATACCGTGGCCGGCAAGATTTTCGGTCTCGTTGCGATTGGAAATCTTTCGCTTGTTTTGCGGCAGGCAAATCTCTTGGTCGTATCGTGACCGATGATAACCTTACTCATTTCACGGCCATTAGACCTCGGTCATATTGCGGCCGGAAAGTCGCTCACTCGTTTTAGGAATGAAACATTTTTCAGTCAATTCACGGCAGACGAGTTCCTTGCTCTTTTAGTGGCCGTTATATCTCTCGGTCGTATTGCGACAAGAAAATCGCTAATTTTTTTTAGGCCAGTGATATTGTAATTTACAACATGGCCGGCAAATCTTTCGCTTGTTTTTCGGTTGTCGGGTGGCCGATTGTTTCTTGATCGTATTGCGTCGCTTACTCTTTTCATAGCCGTTACATGATTCGGTCGTATTGCGGCCAGCAAATCTCTCTGTCGCATCGTGGCTGTCAAATCTCGGTCGTTGATACCACGGCCGGAGATTCTCTTGGTTACAACGCAGCCGGAAAATCGCTCGTTCTTTCCGCAACCGGAAATCTCGGTACATTATGGCTGGCAAATCTATTGAACTTATCGCGGTCATCTTGCTCATCTTTTGGCGATCTTTCGCTTGCATTGTAGTCGTTTAAATGTATTTATTTACAAATATGAATATCGTTCTCAATATTCGTTATAGGAGACAATGGTAGAGGGAGTTACAACTTCAAAATAGAGGGAGTTGTAACACTCCTATCTGACCATGATGGCCAGGTATTTGAGTTAATGCATTTATTGAGAAATAAAAATGAGAAGGTACAATTCATAAGGAAAATGAGGGATTTTTCTAAGAAAAATATTGAACTATTTATTTCTCTACTAGAGAAAGAAAATTGGCAACAAGTGTTTTTAGCTAATGTCCAGGAAAAGTATGATAGATTTTTTGATATTTTCAATTATTTCAGTCAGTATGCAGGATATAATCAGTCAGTATGCAAATACAGCTGATGTTTATTTTGTGATCAGTGATTGAAATTTATCTTTGAATTTTACGATATGAAGCTAAAATTATATAATTTGTAAGTAAGTAGATACTTTAAAAATTCAATTTAAACAACAGTCTTTCAAATTTCTAAATTATATGGGTGATTCCACTTTTAATTAACATTAAATCACAATATACAAAATATCCTAACCTATAAAAGCTCTAAAGTGTAAAACAACATTGACAAAAAAAAATAATGTCCATTATACAAACAAGATCTCAAAAAGCCAAGACCTCTCGAAAAGAATTGCATGATAAACCTTCAATTATAGCAACATCAATGAATGACCAAAAAAATATCTGCCCTAGAAATAAAAATAAAAGCGCTTGAACTTGAAAAACAAATCATGAAGGATGAGTTAGTGAAAAACTAAACAATGAATTGCTGAGCTTTTTAGCAAAATATAATGAAGACATCTCAAACTTGAAAAATAACATGAATATCAAGGACTACTGGTTAGATGATATAAATATACAAAAATACTTTGATTGTATTGAAGACGAAATGTCACCAAATAAAGATATTCTAATTCTAAGTGGTGTGTTTATGGACTTGTCTAAAGCTTTTGACAGTGTAAAACACCCAATATTATTAGAAAAACTACAATCTCTTCCAAAAATTCTTTGAATTGGTTCCGCTCTTTCCTTTACAATCGTTTGCAGTTTGTTGAAATAACATACATAAATAATAATAATAAAATAATAAAGGCAGCATCTGAAATAAGGCCAACAAAATTTGGAGTTCCACAAGGATCCATTTTAGGTCCATTGTTATTCCTGTGCTATATGAAAAATATCAACAGCACTTTACAATTTGAGCCAAATTCAGAACTTTATCTGTACGCCGATGACTCGAACCTTAAGATTTCATCAGATACTCTGGAAGAATCAGAATTGCACTGTGAAACTGAATTGAATAATATTGAAAACTACCTAAAAATTCATAATTTACAACTTAATTTAAGTAAAACCAACCTTATTCAATTTAAAACTAAACAAAGTAAGAAGTGGCAGGATCCAGTGATAAATCTCAATTCTCAACAAATTGAAGTAAAATCTAACACTAATTTTCTGGGTTTAATTATTTATCATCACTTGAGTTGGGATGACCACATCAACAAAATTCTTTCCAAAATTAGCTCGGGATTATATGCCTTAAAAAGAATGTCTTTTTATTGTAATATTCCAACACTACGCAGTATTTATTTTGCTTACATACATTCCCACATTACTTGTGGAGTCTGCTTATTCGGAGCAACAACTAAATTGAATCTTGATAAAATATTAATAAAACAAAAGCATACTCTGAGAATTATTTTGAAACTAAATCAAGATGAATCTACTAAAACTCATTTTACTGAGCTCAAAATTTTAACAGTGTATGGGCAATATATCCTTGATACAGTAATGATTGTGAAAACCAAATCTGACCCAACAGATACTTTTAGACCTAATCATCAACATAACACCAGAAATAAAAATGATATCATAATTCCTCAGCACAAGACAAAATTTTTTGAAAAGAAACCATCCTACATGGGATCAAAGTTTTTGAAACATCTACCCAGTAACATTAAAAATGAAACAAGTCTAAACAAATTTAAAAAACGCTTAAAAGAACACTTGATCTCCTTAGCTCCCTACTCAATTGATGATTTTTTCTGTGCCTCTTAGGATATATAAGAAATATAACACTTTTCATTTTGCAGAGACCTATTGTATTGTACTGTAGTAGACATGAACTTTTATAGATATGCCAAAACATAATAGTATTTGGTATAGAAGTTTTGACACTATTCATAATATACAATGTATATTTTCATTGAATAAAGATGTTTGAATTGAATTGAATTGAATTGAATTGGCCCAGTAATAACTTATGTGTTGAAATATGGGAACAGTCCAGATAATACTAGGACTCTGAATTCCTTAAATTTTCATGAGGCAAAATGTATATTTTTTTGCATAAGCAACTGCTCTATAAACCAAAAACATGATAGCATAAATGGAAGTCACTGGAGTTTGTTACTGTATGTAAGAGAGAGTAACAGTTTCTATCATTTTGATAGCATTGCTGGAATGAACAAACAAGACGCAAAAATAATAGCTAAAAAGATTAAAGATAATGCAAGTTTCTCAGAAGCCAAAGCTCTTCAACAGAAATCAAACTTTGGATGCGGTCTGCATGTCTTAGTTAATGCAAAAACTATCATAAATGGACTTTTATTGAATCAAAATATACAACTTGAAGATATTTTAAACTTTATAAAAAATCCATACATAATTAAAGACACCAACGCATCAAATCAGTGTACTTTGATTAGTAATAAAGACCTAGAAACCCCTCACAGATTAAATGAAAAGAATAATTTTATTTCAATAAAACAATCCCAAACGGGAAAACTAAATGTATTAAAACCATATACAAACACCAATCCATTGATTTGTAAGAACAGATTTCAGGTTCTCCAAACAATGAAGAAAAAAATATTAATAATAATGAAAAACCAAAAACATGTAAGACATTAAAATCAGATCCAAAAGGTACAACTAACAAAGACTATAAAAAGTCAACTTCTACCATCAAGAAAACCTCAACAATAAGGAAAAGAAATAGTTGTGACCTGGGTGAAATCGAAAGAAACATATCAAAAAATGGGTCTACATTTGAAAAAAATACTACTCAAAATGAAAAAATAAAACAAAAATTGAAATAGTTTCCGATAGCCAAGGAAGAATGATTCAAACACAGTTATCTAATAAACTACCAATTAAATACAAGATTGTAGGAAATGTTAAACCAAATGGAAGACTCAACCATATTCTTGAACATGCATCATCCACGGCTAAAAATTTAAATGAAAATGACTATATAATTATCATGGGAGGGACAAATGATATTAAGAATAATACAGATGTAACAAATATTTTAAATCAATTAGATAACTACCTTCAAAGATATTTACACAATAGAATAATAATAGTTGGAATACCTTTAAGGTATGACGATCTATCATTGAACAAAACTATAATGACGATTAATACACATCTTCAAGAAAATGTTAATCGAAATAAAAATGTTAAATTTTGTCCTGCTGACATGGGGCCAGAATATTATACTTTCAAAGGAATACATTAGGATAAAACAGGAAAAAATGGTACTTACTAATGCTTTGAAAGAAACAATAAATTCATTCAATAAAAATGAAAACCGATCAGTATTAAATAATAATAATAATTACATACATATAAATGAGGAAAACAACTGGAGTCATATTTCAAATAAACAAAATAGTTACTGGTATTCAAAAATATCAGGTAGTAGAATCTACTACAATAAATATTTTTAGGACGTCCTATTCTACCAACAATAAATCAATAACCAAAGCTCAAAGTACCAAAGTTCAGTCAACTGTAAGTAAGTCTAAAGAAGACAAACAAAGACTAAATAATTTAAAAATTATTCATCAAAATGTGTAAACATTATCCAATAAGATTTCTCCAATTACAGTTTTCCTAGATGAAGAAAATCCTGATATATTTTGTATAAGTGATCACGATTTAAAATATAATGAAATAACAAAGATTAATTTCCAAGGATACTATCTTGGTTCATTTTTTTGTAGAGAGCAATCTTCATTTGGAGGAGTTTGTATTTTCATAAAGGATTGTTATAAATCCAAACAATTAAATTTTCAATCAATTTCTCAAGATAAAAATTTTGCAACTTTGACAACAGATATATAAAAGACATCAGTGTAATTATATCTGCAATATCAGACCACTATGGTCAATCTATTACTATTACTATAAATAAATATAAAAATAGAAACTCAGCCTACACTTGGGTGAGAAATTTTAACACTTCAAACATAAATAATTTTAAAGAAGACCTTGGCAACGAATTATGGAGTGAAGTTTATGAAGCTGACACGGTGGATGATCAATTCAACAATTTTCATGATAAGTTTCTATGTCACTTTAACAAAAACTTTCCACTATTCAAAAAGAAAATCAATATTAAACATAAATCACCTTGGCTAACTAAAGGCATACTGAAATCTAGAGATAATCTTAAACGCCTTTATGAGAGAAGAATATCAGAAAAATCAGAGAACTTTGGTATATTTATAAAAAATATCAAAGCATTTACAATTCAGCATTAAAAATGGCAAAAGAAAATTATTATTCTCAAATGGTAAAAACCAACTTGAACAAATCAAAGAAAATGTGGGATATTATTAAATCTGAAATTGGTGATAAAGCAAGCAACGAATTTGAAGAACTAATCTTAGAAAACGATCAAGTAGTTACTAATTCACAAACAATTGTAAATCATATTAATGAATTCTTCTCTTCTATTATTACAAACATTATGAAAATAAATTACCTGATAAATTAAAAATATCTAAAATAGTTCCAATTCATAAAAAAGGTAATAAACAGGACATGTCAAATTATCGTCCGGTTTCAGTTTTACCTTCCATATCTAAAATATTTGAAAAAGCTGTTCATTATAGACTTCACACTTTTTTAGAACAAAACAAACTGCTAAACAATTTTCAACATGGTTTCAGAACTGGTAAATCAATAACTGCAACAACAGATTTCCTCAATTCTGTAATAGATTTAATTGATAAGGGTGAACTAACAATTGGTGTCTTTATGGATTTATCAAAAGCTTTTGATACAGTAAATCAAACAAATAAAAAACAGTTTTTTTTCAGTAAAAACTCTGGAAAATGGGTGTGAAGGGGGTTCATCTAGAGTGGTTCAAATCTTTTCTGCAAAATCGATATCAGTTTGTTCAAGTAATTAAAGTCACAGAAAGAAAAGAAATTCAAAAAATAAATTTAAAATTATTGCCTATAGATACTGGGGTACCTCAAGGATCATTACTGGGACCCATTTTATTCCTTTGCTATGTCAATGAAATATCTGAAAACATTGATAGTAAGAATAATCTATTATGCATGTACGCTGATGATGCTAATCTCAAAGTATCAGCAAAATCAGAAAATGAGCTAGAGCAGCAAGTAAACATAAATTTGAAAAATTTAGATTTTTTCTTCAAATCGAACAATTTATTTTTGAATTCAGAGAAAACGAAATTTATAACCTTTTCTACTCGACAAAATAGAAAAGTTGTCAATCCAAATGTTTCGGTTAATTCAGTGGCTGTGTCAGAGGTGAATGAAACCACCTTTCTGGGTTTGAGAATAAATAGATTTTTGACCTGGGATGACCATATTGACTTTGGTGTTGGTAAATTGAATTCAGGACTATATGTTTTAAACCAAATGTTTTTTTTGAGTTCAGCAAATGTTTTAAAATCTCTTTATTACTCACATATACAGTCACATTTAGCGTTTGGTATAGCAATTTATGGAGCAACTAGTAAAAAAAAATATGGATAAATTGTTGAAAATTCAAAAAAAGGCTGTAAGAATTCTTTTAAATTTGAAACAAACTGATTCAGTCCGAGAACATTTTAAAAACTTAGGGTTTCTGACTGTATATGGACTTTACATATATGAATCAATTTTATTTGTAGTAAATAATGAACAGCTCAATAATAAAATTCCTAATCATGGCTATTTTACTCGAAATAGAGAAAATTTAATTACTTATCGGCATCGCTTAGAACTTTTTAAGACGAAGACTGTATATGCGGGTAATAAATTTATAAACTTTCTTCCAAATTATATAAAAACTGAAGTGAATAAAGTTAAATTCAAGACTGAACTAAAGAAATACATTACTGAGTTAGGTCTGTACAGTTTAGAAGAGTATTATACTTCAATAAAGAACAAATAAAAAAGAGGGATGTAAGAAAAAGGGGACTCTATATTATTGTAATTAGATTTTATTTATGTATTGCATAATGACTTTGTCATACTCTTGTACTTTGACACTATTCTTTGTACCAAGATGTACTATATTACAATGAATAAAGAAATTTTGATTTTGGTCATGTTTCCTAGGGTCAGGAATTTTTTTTAAATTGTCGGGAAAAGTCTGGATTTCACTTATGAAATTTGGTAGACACCTTATATTATGAAAGTTTTAAAGAGTTTTTTAATAGCTGCTCAATAACAACCAAACTACAGTAAAACCCCGTTTAACCGAAATAATGGGGGCGGGACCCTTCCGGATAACCGATTTTCCGGTTAATCCGGAGTTGGTATTTTAAGGTTAATTTCGGAAAAAAACGCATACAAGTTCCAGTTTTCACAACGTAAATTTATTAAAATAAGGACTATTTACAATTTTACAATATAAAAGGCTATTTCTTGAAGTAATCAACAATCTTTTTCTGAACCTTTTCGTCACAGCGGTTTCGGGCAGCCTTGTCTCGCCATCTTTTTATGAGTAGCAAATCTGCGGGTGTAGATTTGTGTGACTGCTCGACGAATTGGAGTGCGACCTAAAAAATACCCATATTGTTTTGTACCTACATATTCTTCATTTTTATTATGAATTTAAATAAGATACATTATTTAATACAATATGAATGAATAAATCCTACCTCGAAAGCATTAAAAGCAGCGTTTGCTGATTCTCGGTTGACGTCACATGCAGTCGACGCATCTACGTCGTCATCTCCATCAACGGGCTCTGCTGTCTCTCGCACCATGTTCACGATGTCTCGATCGGAAAGCTCAAGTTCGGCTTCGTCTCCTTGGACCCATTCTACGACTTCATTGTCTTCTAAACTTTCGCATCCTGGCACTTTCTTTAACAATTGTGATAGGTTTTCGAAATCTTCCTCCTCCCAACCATCATTTGACGTCACACCATCATAAAGTTTATTCCAAGCTTTTTGCAAAGTGGTTGCTTAGACTTTTTCCCAGGATTGAGCACTCCAGTACACCACTTCTTTCATTGTGACAGATTTTAAAGCCTCTGGCAAAGTCTTGTGGCCAACGTCACTTTTTTGGAGAATGTGCCTCAACAAAAACCCTCTATAATGCCGCTTCAGTGTCTCAATTACTCCCTGGTCCATGGGTTGGATTAGACTAGTGACATTGGCTGGTAGGAAATGAGCAATAATTTCGCCGTCCTTCAGAAGCCCCGGATGTGTTGGAGCATTGTCAATCAATAAGATTGCTTTTATTGGCAGACCTTTTTCCTTTAAAAATCTCTTGACTTTAGGCACAAACTGTTTGTGGAACCATTCTGTAAAAAGATCAGATGACATCCATGCACTTTTTTGGGCTCTGTAGTAAACTGGAAGGGCGTTGGGGGCGATATTTTTGAGTGCCCTAGGCTTGGCTGACTTTCCTATGCACATTAATGGAAGTCTGAGTGTACCTGATGCGTTCGCTACAGTTAAAAGTGTGATTCTCTCTTTTTGCATTTTATGACCAGGAGCAGAAGCCTCTTTTGTGCATGCCAAAGACTTTTTAGGCAACATCTTAAAGTTTAACCCAGTTTCGTCAGCATTAAAAATTTGGTCCTTTGCGTACCCTTTTATCATGTCTTCAAATTCTGTTTTAAACACATCAACTGCATTTTCATCTGCTGACAGTTTTTCGCCACACAAATGCAACTGACGGATTCCATATCGGGTTTTAAATCGATCAAGCCACCCGTTGCTTGCAGTGAAACCTTTTCCATCATTTCCAAGCATTTCAGATAAAAGCTTTGCCTTTTCTTGAAGAACGGGCCCAGTTATCGGGACCCCTTTCTCTCTTTGTTGAGTGAACCACAAAAACAACGATTCATTCACTTTTTCGAAATCGGAAGTTTTCATAGTTTTCCGGTTAGGTACTGTTGTAGCATATTTTAAAAGTTGGTCCTTATTTTTGACCCAATCACTAACGGTTGAGGTACCTACATTGAATTCTGCAGCTACCTTCCTCAAAATCTCTCCATTTTCTATCCGTTTGATTGCTTCCAACTTATCACTAATGTTCACGACTACACGTTGTCTCTTGGTAGACATCGTGGAAACACTACACGTTCTTTTAATATTTTATACTTTACAAATACGGCACTACTCTAAACTTTACAAACTTTCGTCTTCGGCAAATTTCACCACTCAGTCGAAACAATAACACCGTTGTCACCACATGCAGGTGTGAGATTCTGCAGTACACTAAACCTTTAGTGCGAAATGGGTCAAGCCCCCACCCCCTCGTGACTGGTACAGGAATGTGGAAAACCCGTCAAAACAACCCCCGAGTTCAGTGACCGCCGCGGCCGGCGATGTCTCAGCGCAACATGACTCATCCCGCCGGGCCGAACCTCTCTATTATTAATTATTTATTTCTCGTAAACCGTTCCGGTTAACCCGGGTTTCGGTTAGGCGGGGTCCGGTTAAGCGGGGTCTTACTGTACTGTACACTGTAACAAAATACTCTTGTTGCAGCAGACCTGTATATTCAGCGAATTTCAAATGCAAAAGAACAAATTTGTGAAGCGGAAAGTGAAAAGGGACCTCAGGTCGGAATTTTCCGGTTCTGAGTTATCAACATCCTAAAATTCAGCATTAAATTGTGAACAATTTGACGAATAATTTACAGTGCTACGATTTTTTTTCTTTGATTTATTGGCATTTGAATTTCAACTAATCAAAACAGGTATTTTAAGAAATTAATGCCCAATGCTATAAAAGTTCACAGTATACTTATTATGAATCTTTAAGAAATGTATCAGATGTATATCAAAATAAAGCTGAAAACTAGATGTTTTAATCTAAACTAAAAAATACATTATACACTTACAATTTCACTGTTAAAAGTTAATGAGGAAGTGATAAGTTGGAAAAGGGACCTCAAGTTGAAAGGCAGAATACCGAGGAATGCAGAAGAAATACACTGTCAAGACGGTGATTTTTGGACTTGGACAATATTCTTTATCGATGATTAACCTTAAGCGAGATAAGACATAAGTATAACATGAGGAATGAGTGTGCTAGTTTGATGCAACAAGTATGAAAAAAATGGGTGGTTTCAATCAATCAATCAATCAAGTTCTTCATTCATTGAGTATACATCAAATATACAACTGAATAGTGTCTTATTCTATCAGAAAGGTTTATTTAATAGTTGCTAAAACAAAAGGGTACATAAAGTTGATTAGTAAAAGTAAATATAATTACAGGTCAGTTATATAAAAAAGAGTCTAATAAAATGAAAATATCTATTTTTTAACCATAACCCAATAATATATCCAAGAGGAGGTGGTAAAAAACTCATCCCAAGAATACAAGGATTTTTCAATTAAAAAGCTTTTAAGTTTAGATTTGAACTTTTTGAAGTTTTCTTCATCTTTAATATTACTGGGTAAATGTTTAAAGTTCTTCTGCCCAACATATGATGGCTTCTTTTCGTAAAATTTTAATTGTTGATGATTTGGAATAATAAATTTGTTATTTCTTGTGTTATAAGGATGAATTTCCGGTAATGTTTTATTTTCATTATTTTTCGCCAATAGAATTGTGTCAAAAATATATTGGCCATACACTGTTAAAATATTGAAATCTTTAAATTTTTCTTTTGTGGATTAGCTTTTTTTGTTGTTTAAGGATTCTATCCATGTTTGCTTTAGATGTTGAACCGTAAAAACCAATACCAAAAGATAAATGAGAATGAATGTTTGCAAAATATACTTCTCTCAATGTTTTTTGGTTACAGAAAAATGACATTCTGTAAAGGGAATAAAGGCCTGAGCTTATTTTCGATACTATCTTATTTACATGTTTGTCCCAATTTAAATGCTGATCAATTGTTAACCCTAAGAATTGCACACAATTTTTCATTTCAATATCTTGAGAATTGTATATAATCATGGGATCATTTAACTGTTTATTTTGATGGGTTCTAAATCTTTCGACGTTAGTTTTTTGGGGATTCAGAATTAAGTTATGTTGTTGTAAGTAATGTCCAATATTTTTTAATTCAGTAAAACTTATTATTTCTACTTAATGTACTGTATTGGCTGATACTTTAAGATTTGTATCATCTGCATAGAAACAAAGATTATGTTCTGGTAAACATGTAAGTGAATTTGGTGTATCATTTATGTAGCATAGAAACAAGAGAGGGCCCAAAATTGAACCTTGCGGGACCCCAAATTTAATGATATCGGTTTCTGAGGACACTTTAAGAATTTTGCTCTCATGTGTTAAGTGTGTAATTTCCACAAATTGAGATCGGTCTTGAAGATAAGATTCAAACCATTTCATTGATGTTTCTGATATACCTAGAATTTTTAATTTATTTATCAATATTTGGTGGTTGACACTATCAAATGCCTTTGACAGGTCCATAAAAATTCCAATTGTATACTCCCCCTTATCCACTGATTCTATTAAAGATTCAATGAAAGATAAAGCTGCTGTTGTTACAGATCTATTAGGCCTAAACCTGTGCTGTGAATTGTTGATTAAATTAGAATCTTCAAGATACTTTAATAATTGATTATAAACAATCTTTTCATAAATTTTTGATAAAGCTGGAAGAATGGAAATTGGTCGGTAGTTCGAAACAGTTTCTAGGTCATTTTTCTTATGGATCGGAATTACTTTAGATTTTTTTAATTGGACGGGGAAAATTCCTGAAACAAAAGATGAATTTATTAAATGGCTTAAAATTTTACTTAAGTATAGCTTTGCATGTTTTATAACTTTAATGAGAATTTCATCATATCCACATGAATTTTTATTTTTTATTAAAGATATTACTTTACCAATCTCCTCTTCATTTACAAATGAAAACTTAAAACATTTCTCAAAACACTGAGCATTCTTGTTATTATCGGCAAAAATATCACAATATATATTTTTAGAGTCAGACTACATAATATCCTCCACTACATTAACAAAATAATTATTAAATAAACTAGATAAAGTTCTGGGATTGATTATGCTTTTATTACCTTCCAGCAAGGACATGTTTTTAAATGCATTTGTGTTTTTCCCACCAACTTCAGAGTTGATAATTCCCCATACAGTTTTTTGTTTATTTTCAGATTTATGTATTTTACTCTCAAAATATTTAGTTTTAGCTTCCGTTACCTTTTTTTTATAATTTATTTTTTCCTACTTTAATTCTTTAAATAAATGAGTGTGTTTTGTCCCTCTAATTTCTTTTTCTAGTTGGATCAGTTCACTTTTTTCTTGTTTTAAGTCAGCTGAAATCCAGTTTTGTTTTCTTTTTCTTTCTGTGACCGTGGTTTTGGGGAAAGCTGAATCAAAATAAAATTTTTGTTTTTTTTATAAAATTCATCATATTTTTTATTTACAGGAGCCATGTAAACATTCTCCCAAAGTTCATTTTCTAGTAATTTTGAGAACAAGTTTAAATTATTAGTTGAAAACTTGCGAATTGTACGTTTTATTGGTTGGTGTTTTTTAGTTTTCTATCACTGATGTGCAGTAGTTGTGCATCGTGATCTGAGAGACAAGTTATTATTCCCTCCACAGTTAGTTCAGAATCATGAAAATTTTTTATGATAAAGTTGTCAATTGCCAATTGAGAAGTTTCTGTTACTCTGGTTGGAAAGTCCACAAGATACCTCAAGTTATAATTCTTCAGTGTATTTTTAAATAATTTACAATCACTATCATTTTTTAATACATTAATATTGAAATCCCCTCCCAGAACTATATTATTATATGCTTTTTTGAGAAATATTCAACTAGTCTACCTAATCTGTCTAAAAAAAAATTCACAATCAGAATTTGGTGATCTAAAGACTCCTACAACTAGACATTTTAACTGATTAACAGTAAAGTTGCAGGCACAAAACTCAAATTGTTTTTCTTCAAATAACCTATCTGATAAATTTTTAGATAATATCACCTGCTTATACTTTAAACCCTTTTCACAAAGTATCATGACCCCTCCTTTAGAGGCATTTTCTCTACAGTAATGGCTAGTTAAAGTATACTCTTGTACATTAAGTCTACTTATTTCATCACATTTCATGTCATGTTCTGTAAGTATTATGATGTGTGGTTTAATCTCATCCAGAAGGGCCAGCAAAGAATCAATTTGTGAGGGCAAATGTATGTTCTGATGTAATATTTTGAATGAGTGGTTTATTTTTTCTGTTTTGTTACTTTTTGTGTTCATTTTGCTACTATTTTCATGATAAGGAAAGGAAACAATGTCATACTCTGTTGTGTTTACATCTGTTAGTTCAGACTGAGGTGAGATTTTTATGGTGGAGTGAGTTGTGTTGTGAGCCTTAGCAGGTTGGATTAATACATGTCTTGTGGTGTTTATGTTTGAGGTGTATTTTTTTGGATCAGTGGTGGTATGGTTTATTTTTTTGCAATACATCGGTAATTTTTCTAAAACTACACTTGATCTTCTTTCACTGACATTTCCACTAAAAAAGGGGACTCTACAGAAATGAGACCTTGGCTTGAAACTGCACTATCACCAGTAGTTGTCTCACGGCTTGAAGCTTTATCCTGGTCGTTGTTCGGTGTAGAGCATAAAGGTGGGAACTCATTCATCAAAGAGATTTGTGGCTTGGCAGGACTGGCAGATGTCTTCTCCTGGCACTCCAGGTTAATGGCATGATGTAAGGATTCAAAATAGTCTGTGTATGAAAGTCCACGTCTCAGCTTATGGTGTGATGATTCATCTGAAGTAATGATACAAACTTTAGCTCCTGTGATTTTCTGTAAGTCAACTATATTAGCTGCAAAAACATCCGGAAGGATCTGGTCTCTGTTGCATCCCATTGCAGAGCAGATGAGATGTGTCAAGTTTCTTCTTTTGAAATCTTGCTTAAAATCTTGTAAAGCTACTTGATAGTCTGTTATTTTTGGTTTGTTGTAAAAATTAGGCTTAGTTATTAATGCATACACAGTAGCAACCTTAGTTATTTTTTTCTTGTTAAGTGACAGGTTTGGAGGGATGATGGTCTGCCAAAGTGTCTTCTGGAAACAGCTTGCACTCATATTTTTGTTGTTTAGCAAGTCCCATGAAATGTTGTGTGCGAATGCAATCTGTTCGTTATCTTTAAAACGCACTATAAAGTCTTAAAAGTTGGCATCAATAAGCTTTATTTGTCCTTGTAGATAATCATGCGCCTGTGAACTGCTCTGCACTGCCACTGAACTGCCACTGCTCACATCACATGATAATGGATTTTGGATTGATGTTACGCTTCTTGAGGATATGTCCATAGATTTTACGGGGGATTTATTATTGCCAGATATACTAATATTAGTACAGGTTTGTGAGGATGAGCTACTCTTTGCTTCATCATGTTTACCTTTTTCAATGTACTTCAAAGTTTTCACGATCAAGGAAGATAGCATCTTCTTTCCATAGTAGTTTACATGGAGGCCATGAGATGTGAAGTGCAACCTTTTCAGTATTTCCAAATCTTTCGAATGAACAATGCTCAGTGTCAATGTCAACTCTCTTAAATAATTATTTAGCAAAGCTATTTCGTCATGGATAGGGTCATTTATAAGTGCATCATGGCGTTGAGGAATTGTTGTAATGCATACGGCCCTCCTCTTGCCAATGTCTCTTAATTCATTTTCCAGCTTATTGTAAAAAACTGCAGTTGATCGTTTTAAAGCATTATTTGTTCCTGCTACAACTACAAGAGGAATGGTGAGTGATTTGGAAGCATTGTTGATTACTGTTTGAATAGATGCACCCGGGCTAACTAGGCCACTAAGTTTGACACTGCCACTACTTAGAGTTTCAACGATCTGTGGTACTCCTCTTCCTTGGCTGTCAGCACAGAACTCGGCTCTTATGGTATTGTTTTTTCTTCTGCTCTACTTCTAGACAGCTTCTTATCAGTTTCTTATCCGTTTTAATTCAATATTCACTAGATCTGAACTAGAAGATGCCATTTACCAAGTTTTATCAAGATATGTTGAGAAATAACGAAGAAATAGAATCTTTTATTTCCTATAAGTCTAACATGGGAAATAGTGTGCAGCTTTGCTGCCACAAAAATGGAATTATCAGGGATTTTAGGCTGGTATGCATCAGATCTCATCTAGATGAAGCAACAAAAGAAGTTTTATTAAGATATGTTGAGAAATAAGTGAGATGTAGAATTTTACTTATTTCCCATAAGGTTAACGTTGGGACAACGTACTGTGTTTACCACTTTCAATTTCTTAGTAACCAACAGACATAGAGCAATGATTCAAAGTTTGAATTGTTTGTTTTTTTCGAGCTGAATTCAATGGTGCAAACAAAAATTGGATTATTTTAACTTTTCTGTGTAACAAACTCAAACCCATTTTTGGGGGGGTTTGTCCTCCATTAACCCACTTCCGGTGCTGTCGGACTGGTTTATGAACTTGTCAAAGTGATAACTACTTAAGATGTCTGTGCCAAATTTAATTTAGATTTACCATATTTACAGCCAGTACACTGTTAACAGACAGATATATACTAGAGGCTTGAAGGGGCTAAAAGCCCCTAAAGCCCCTAAGCATAATCCTTATCTATTGTAGTATAAAATACCTTCGTAGAAAACTGGCTTTTAGATCCACCAATTAATGTTTATATCTAGCTCATGGTTTTGAATCAAGTATCAGTGCCATATGTTTTATGTAAACAAAGCAGACGTTTTTAGATCCCAGTGCTTTTTAAATGGCAGATATTTTAGGTTATTTCTCATTTTCTAATAAAATTAAAGCTTTTTCAGTATTTTCCTTTGGAGTCACTGGAATCAAGACCTTCAATTTGAGCCCTCTCCCATCATCCTGTGACCTACCAAATGCCCACAATTTCGGCGCAAACATTTTCCTTATATAATTATGTATGTATGTATATATATATATATATATATATATATAATCTTGTAGATAGATAATAATTCTGTGTCTCAGGTCAATGACCCATTAGTTCCTATTGACAGACATCATCCCGTGCTTTTGGTTACTCTTGATCTTAGTGTGGCATTTAATAAAACTGTAGTAGAGGGTAATTTTTTAGTACAACTTTTTAAGGGCAAATTTCTATCAAATATACAAACATTTAAGTTCTGTCAACTGGGATGTTTAAAACACATTTAATAATGTAAACGATACTGTTAATTGCTTTTATGAAAACATATACCAAGCTTTAGATCTGTAATGCCCTTAAAAACAATTTTGTTAAAGTTACTCGTACCCAGTTTGTTACACACAAGATATTATCAGATCTTTAAAACTTAAGAACCGTTTGTTCCGTAAATTCAAACGACTACAACGGATGAATGATATTAGATGTCATGAGGTATACTTAGAATTTAGCAGAATTAGAGCCTTAGTGAAAAAATATGTTAAATTAGCTTATAACAATTATTTAACAAGAATTGAGAACAATGTCAGTGCTGATAGTAAACAATTTTGGTCTTACATTAAAAATAAAAAGAAGTATATAAGCATCAGTAGCTTACGTAGCTATGTATACAATGGAGTTAGTTGTGCTACAGCATCTGACATAGCAGAAAAATTCGCAGATTTTTTTAAGTCGACCTATGGTTCATCACCTAGTTCTGCCGATATTGAATTAGCTTTATCTGATCCTGATATTATCAGTTTGCTTCATATCAATTTGACTCCCCTGGATTATGATTATGTTCTGGGTATATTGAATAAACTAAAAACTAAGATATCAGCTGGGCCTGATATGCTGCCTCAGTATCTTGTCAGGGGTTGTGCGGACGTCTTAGCGAAACCGCTCACTCATATTTTTAATTTATCTTTGCAAACTCATACTTTTCCTGACTTTCACAAAAGTTACTCCAATTCATAAAAAGGATAGCCGAAAATGTATAATAAATTATCGCCCTGTAGCCGTTTTAGCAACGCCTGCTAAGGTTTTTGAGATTATATTGCATGATAAAATTTTTCGAAAAATTTCTCCTTTTCTGTCAAACAGCCAGATGGGTTTTTTCCCGGTCGATCAACCGTCACTAACCTTTTCAATTTTGTGCAGCACGTGTCCCAAAACCTGGATGCCCGTGATCAAGTAGACGCAATTTTTACTGACATCGCAAAGGCCTTTGATAAAGTCGATCATGCAGTAATCTTGAGAAAACTTAGTTACTACGGTCTGTCTGAGAATTTACTTAAGCTTTTTACATCGTATTTTAGTAATAGGCGTCAATTTGTCTGGTTTCAAGAAGTGACGTCTGAAAGCTACACTGCAACTTCCGGTATTCCTCAAGGTTCAAATTTGGGCCTTTCTATCTTCAATCTAGTTATGGACGGAGTAGTTAAGTCAGTTTCACATTCTCAAGTGCTTCTTTATGCAGGCGACCTGAAGTTGTACAAAACCATTAGAACTCAACAAGACGCGAATGACTTACAAAGCGATTTAAATGCGGTGAATGAGTGGTTAAATCGAAACAAGTTATTTTTTAATACTTCTAAATGTTCTGTAATGACTTTTTCTAGAAAAATCAATACTTTGTTTTGTCAGTATTCACTAAATGGGGCTGCGTTGCGGAGGATAGAGGAGGTAAACGATTTGGGTGTTCTTCTTGGTAGTAAGTTAACATTTTCAAATCATTTTTCCAAAACTGTTAGTTTAGCTTTTAGAAACTTAGGCTTAATTATGAGGGAAGGAAAAAATTTTAATTCCATGAAAACGCTCAAAAATTTATTTTTTACTCTAGTTTGTTCTTACTTAGAATACGCCTGTGTAATTTGGAACCTACATTTTGCAGTTTTTAAAAATTACATTGAAAAAGTTCAGGTACTTTTTTACTAAGATATTTATTTTTCAGAAGTAATGGGTACTATCCTCATTTAGTTTCGTATTCTCAGTTGTTACAAATGTTCGATTTTCAAAAACTGGAAACTAGGCGTAAAATATGGCAATCTTTATATTTATTCAAGTTGTGTCGAGGGTTCATTGACGATCCAGAAACTCTGCAGAAAATTGGTTTTCGTGTCCCACCTTTTCGTAATAGACACCATAATCTTTTTCATATTCCGTTCTCCCGCACCAATATTCACCGTTTCTCGCCATTGTTAGAAATAGTGAGACAATGTAATGAATTACCAGATTCTGCGGATATCTTTAGTGATAGTCTTGACTCTTTCAAATATAAATCTTTATCTTATTTCCAATCATTTGACAGATAACAAACAATATCCTTTTCCTGCACATACCTGTTGTGATGGCTGAGGTAGCCTCTCAGTAAATTGTATTGACTCATATGTTAACTCGTGCGAGCGTTTCTGCTGTGTCATGATTTCCCTCCGTAGGCCTACTCTGCTCGACTCTTGAAAAATTCATGTTTATGTATATTTATATTTATGAATGTTATTCCACTTATATTTTACTGTAGCCTGTATGTTTTGTGATTCAGTTACTTCCAATACATCTAATGGACATTAGTTTAGTTATTCAAGATGTGGACTTTTTCACCGTATTCATTCATGTAATATACAGTGTGTTCATTTTTTTGTGCACACCATTGGGATCTAGTAAACTAAAAGAGATACAAGAAAGGTTAAATTAGCAAAGTAATGCGTAATAAAAAGACAAATAAAATGGTAGTGAGCAATTTAAAATATTCGACCAAACTCGTTCGCTACGCTCAAAAAACCAAAACCATTTTGGCCCCAAAACTAAAATTGCCCATAACTCCCTTATTTTTTAAGGTACAAGACTGTAAGTGGGGTCAAATTTACACGAAATTTTACGTAGAATCTAAATATCTAGTAGAAAATGTGATACCATTTATGGTTTTCTGAGAATAATGTTCAAGTCCAGAATTTTAAATGCCAACATGTAAAATTTTATTTTTCATTGGAATGATATTTTTTTCCTGATTACAAAAATACCATACATGTGATATTTTCCTCTTCAAATGTGTTTTTAATTAGAGAAAATATTTTTTTGTCAATTAAAATGGGTTATAATGCACTGGATTTATCATAAAAACGATTACTATGAAAACAGCTGATTTTTAGTAAACAGCTGATTGACTCAGAACAGCTGATTGGCAGCAAAAAGCTGTTTCACGGAAGCATCTTCATTTAAAACAACTGATTTATTTGTAAACTATCCTTTTACTGTTAATCAGCTGTTTCTAGTCAACCAGCTGTTATCTATTCCTCAGCTGTTCCCTTTCTCTTCTGTTATTATGAATTTAATACGTTAAAATCTATTAAATATTTTAAACTAATGGCATGTTCAAGTTAATTCATTATTGTACATGATGATGGGCTATGATGAATTGGATTCATAATAAAAATAAGGAAAAGGGGAACAGCTGATTAATATTTAACAGCTGATTGACTAGAAACAGCTGATTAACAGTAAAAAGATAATTTACAAATAAATCAGTTGTTTTAAATGAAGATGTTTATTTGTCCGTAAAATAGAACATTGCTGCCAATCAGCTGTTCTGAGTCAATCAGCTGTTTACTAAAAATCGGCTGTTTTCATAGTAATCGTTTTTATGATAAATCCAGTGCATTATAACCCATTTTAATTAAAAAAAAAATATTTTCTCTAATTAAAAACACATTTGAAGAGGAAAATATCACATGTATGGTATTTTTGTAATCAGGAAAAAAATATCATTCCAATGAAAAATAAAATTTCATATGTTGGCATTTAAAATTCTGGACTTGAACATTATTCTCAGAAAACCATAAATGGTATCACATTTTTTACTAGATATTTAGATTCTACGTAAAATTTTGTGTAAATTTGACCCCACTTACAGTCTTGTACCTTAAAAAATAAGGGAGTTATGGGCAATTTTAGTTTTGGGGCCAAAATGGTTTTGGTTTTTTGAGCGTAGCGAACGAGTTTGGTCGAATATTTTAAATTGCTCACTACCATTTTATTTGTCTTTTTATTACGCATTACTTTGCTAATTTAACCTTTCTTGTATCTGTTTTAGTTTACGAGATCCCAATGGTGTGCACAAAAAAATGAACATACTGTATATATGAACTGCATTATTGTAATTGGGTTTAAACCTGTTATAATGCATGTAAATAAATAAATAAATAAATAAACATATATATATATATATATATATATATACACACACACACAGTGCCTGATTTGCGGCGGAACGCGATGGAACGGCGTTCCAGGACCTCTTTCTACCGAAAGAGGCGATCGTTTGTAATCGGTCAGAGTTTTTGTTGGAAGAGACGATCGCGTTGAGTCGGACGGATAATGTTCCGAAAAATACAATCGCGTATAATCGGCCAGAGTATTCGTCGTAAGAGACGATCGCTTGTAATCGGATGGAGACTTGCCGCACAAGTCGATCGCGTGTGATCGGCCGGAGAATTTGCTGCAAGACGATCGCGTGTGATCGGTCAGAGAATTTGCCATAAGAGAGGTAGATGTGTAACCAGTCAGAGTATGTCGGAAGGGTCGATCGCTTGCAATGGACCGGATAATTTCACCGAAAATAACGATCCCTTAAAATGTACGGAAATTAGGCATGGACTTACGGCCTGAAATTAGCCCTCTTTTGTCTAGTTGTTTGAGCTAAGTCGAATGTTGAAAACGCTAAAAAGCTCCGAATACTCGCACAAGTCATCATAAAAAAATCTAAAATTTCTTGAAACGATTTATTTTTCAGTAAAATAATGCTGTTAAATTTACTTATTAAAAAATTTGATATACATAAATGAGACTTTTTAAATCTACATAATTATTCACATAGACACATTCTTCTCTTCTTCTTCTTTGTTGAAGAGAAGAATGAAGTTGTGGGGGGGGTTATGTACAAACTGGTAAATTTCAGTTCCAGTACCTCAATTTTAGCGAATTTCCCCTATAAGGAAGAAGCTTTTACCATAGGTCTCATGGTAAGACCTAAGTCCGAGACCATGATAACTTTTCGTTTTGGGGCCACCAGAAGCAAAAAACACCATTCGTTCGAATTTTTATATACCTAACTATCTATCTGTATATATATACTGGGTTTCCCATAATAGTCCCCCCCCCCTAACTTTTTCCTATATTTTTTCAAATATCAATTCCACACCACCCCCAAACATTATTGGTTAGTTAATACTTCATTTTGAGGGGGTACCCAATTTTGGCCGCCATCTTGGATCCGCCATATTGGATCCAAAACAATTTTTTCAAATGTAAAAGTGGTGTTATGACCCATAATTTCGAATTACATTTTTTCACTGATTACAATGCCGCAATCCGTTTTTTAATATCTCAATTGGTTCTCAAGATATGGGTACTTTTAATTTATTTATTTTCAACCAATTTAAACATTACAAATTGATAAAATAGGCCCATAACCACAAAATAACGCTAGACAGTGACAAATAACCACCATCAGTTATTGTTGAGCGATTTACACTTAACTTTTACTAATGTAAATTTTTTGGTTGGCCGCCATCTTGGATCCGCCATTTTGAAATGAGGTAAGTTATTTCAAATATGAAGTTGGTATTGTGACCCATCATTTCAAACTAGTTTTTTACGCCAAATTCAGTACCGCAACCCATTTTTAATTATAGCGTTTCGTTTTCAAGATATTGTCATATTTCTAATAAAAATCTTAAAAAATATGAATTTTTCATAAACCAAATTTTATAGCTAAAAACGGGTTGCGGCACTGAATTTGGCGTAAAAACTAGTTTGAATTGATGGGTCACAATACCAACTTCATATTTGAAATAACTTACCTCATTTCAAAATGGCGGATCCAAGATGGCGGCCAAAAAATTTACATTGGTAAAAGGTAAGTGTAAATCGCTCAACAATGACTGATAGTCGTTATTTGTCACTATCTAGCATTATTTTGTGCTTATGGGCCTATTTTATCAATTTGTAATGTTTAAATTGGTTGAAAATAAATAAAGTAAAAGTACCCATATCTTGAAAACAAATTGAGATATTAAAAAACGGATTGCGGCCTTGTAATCAGTGAAAAAATATAATTCGAAATTATGGGTCACAACACCACTTTTACATTTCAAAAAATATTTTGGATCCAATATGGCGGATCCAAGATGGCGGCCAAAATTGGGTACCCCCTCAAAATGAAGTATTAACTACCCAATAATGTTTGGGGGTGTTGTGGAATTGATATTTGAAAAAATATAGGAAAAAGATAGGGGGGGGGGACTATTATGGGACACCCGGTATATATATGTGTCTGTCAGCACGATAGCGGCCGTAAATATGGACCGATCTTGATGAAATTTGGTACAGACATGTAAAGTGGTTATCAATTGGACGAGTTTATAAACCAGCCCGATTGGACCACCGGGAGGGGGGGTGAAGGGGGATAAACCCCTCCAAAAATGGGTTTTTTGAGTTTTTACACGCACAAATATAAATTATCTAATTTTTGTTGGCACCATTAAATTCAGCTCAAAAAAATCAAACAATTTTGTATTTTGAATCATTGCTCTATGTCTAATGGTTACCGAGATATTTAAAGTGGTAAACACAGCACGTTGACCCAATGTTAACCTTATGGGGAATAAGTAAAATTCTGTATGTCGCTTATTTCTCAACATATCTTAATATAACTTGGTTTGTGGCTTCATCTAGATGAGATCTCATGTTTAATAATCTAAAATCCCCGATACTTCCTTTTTCGTGGCAGCAAACCTGCATACTCATTCCCCATGTTATCCTTATGGGAAATAAAAACAATTTTACCTTCCTTATTTCTTAACATATCTTAATAATACCCCCGTTGCAGCAGACCTGCATACTCAGCGATTTTCAAATGCAAAACAACATATTTCAATCCAACATAGCGAGATTTGACATGTTTTGATAAGCTCCATAAGTATAACATGGGGAATGAGTATGCAGGTTTGCTGCTACAGGTATATTAAAACTGGGTGGTTTTAACTCTATATTTAGTAGATCTGAACCAGAAGAAGCTATTTACCAAGTTATAACAAGATATGTTAAAAAATAACGGAGATATAGAATTTTACTTATTTCCCATAAGGTTAACATTGGGACAACGTACTGTGTTTACCACTTTCAATATCTCGGTAACTAATGGACATAGAGCAGTGATTCAAAATACTAAATTGTTTGTTTTTTTTAGCTGAATTTAATGGTGCCAGCAAAAATTCGTTAAATTTTATTTTTCTATGTAAAAAACTCAAAAAACCCATTTTTGGGGGGGTTTAACCCCCTTTACCCCCCCTTCCGGTGATCCGATCGGGCTGTTCACGAACTCGTCCGAGTGATTACTACTTTACACGTCTGTACCAATTTTCATTAAGATTGGACCATTTTTACGGCCGCTATCGTGCTAACAGACACATATATATAGATATATATATATATATATATATATAAAAATTCGAACGAATGGTGTTTTTTGCTTCTGGTGGTCCCAAATCGAAAAGTTATCATGGTCTCGGGCTTAGGTCTTACCACGAGACCTACGGTAATAGCTTCTTCCCTATAGGGGAAATTCGCTAAAACTTGGTGTATGGCTTCTTCTAGTTAAGGTCTATTAAATATTGAAGTAAAACCAACCAGTTTTAACATACCTGCCGCAGCAAACCTGCATACTCATTCCCCATGTTATTCTTATGGAGATTACAAAAACATGTCAAATCTCGCTATGTTGGATTGAAATATGTTCTCTAGCATTTGAAATTCGCTGAGTATGCAGGTCTGCTGCAACGGGGGTATTTACAAATCAAGCACTGTATGTATATATATATTCATATATTCACATATATATTTATATGTATATACAGGGTCAGTCAGACCACCCGTCCACCTATTGTAGCGGGAGAACGGTTTGAGATAGAAACGTCAAATAAAATTATTCCCCACTAATTTGCATATGAAGAATTCATTAAAAATATTTTCATTGCGATTCATGTACATGGTGTTCCAGAAATGAAGGTCATGGGTTCAAATCTCAAAATTTTCTTAAGTAAACCTATAGCAAATACTATATCATTTTAAAGGTCTTGTTAAAAGAAACATTTTGGTGAAAACAGAACTAAATTATCTCAAGCCGTTTCAAAATGGCGGCCATTTTTGTGAAGATTTTCGATATTTACGGAAACCCCTGTATTTTCCAAACCACTCAACATTTTTCAGATATGATTCAAAATTCTTAATCCTTGGTAACTCAGCTTTACTATGATATGCCACATGACAATATTTAAAATTTGTTTTAATTTTGAAAAAAAATTCATTTTTGAAAATGTTGGCAGCCCTGAAAATAAAGAAAAATCAAATAGCAACATATGCCAAAAAGCATATCATTTTAAAGGTCCTCAAAATTCCTACAACTTTGTAATTTATATAAGTATTCTAACTTTTTTAGTTTTTTAGTTATGGTCAAAAAACTCCATTTTCCCATATGAAGTGCATGTTATTTATGCAGTTCATAATAACCAAAGGGTACCCACAGACCGTTTGCTATGGACGTGCAAATAACATGCACTTCATATGGGAAAATGGAGTTTTTTGACCATAACTAAAAAACTAAAAAAATTAGAATACTTGTGTAAATTACAAAGTTGTAGGAATTTTGAAGACCTTTAAAATGATATACATTTTGGCATATGTTGCTATTTGATTTTTTTTATTTTCAGGACTGCCAACATTTTCAAAAAATAATTTTTTTTCAAAATTTAAAATTTTTTTTAAATATTGTCATGTGACATATCATAGTAAAGCTTAGTTACCAAGGATTAAGAATTTTGAATCAGAACTGAAAAATGTTGAATGGTTTGAAAAATACAGGGGTTTCTGTAAATACCGAAATTTTTCATAAAAATGACCGCCATTTTGAAACGGCTTGAGATAATTTAGTTCTGTTTTCACCAAAATGTTTCTTTTAACAAGACCTTTAAAATGATATAATATTTGCTATAGGTTTACTTAAGAAAATTTTGAGATTCGAACCCAAGACCTTCATTTCTGGAACACCCTGTATATGAATCGCAATGAAAATATTTTTAATGAATTCTTCATATGCAAATTAGTGGGGAATAATTTTATTTGACGTTTCTATCTCAAACCGTTCTCCCACTACAATAGGTGGACGGGTGGTCTGACTCACCCTGTATATATGCTTGTAGATCTGCTATACAGGGTGAGGCAGACCACCCGTGCACATAGTTTTACGGGAGTACGGTTTAACCTAGTAACGCCAAATAAAATTATTTCCCCCTAAATCACTTATGAAGAATTCATTTAAAATATTTACAACATGATCTGAGCACAGGGTGTTCCAGAAATGAAGGTCACGAGTTCGAATCTCGAAATTTTTTTATGTAAACCTATGACACATTGCACATTTTCAGAAAGGTCTTGTTTAGAGGAACATTTTGGTGAAAACAGAACCTAATTATCTCAATCCGTCTTAAGATGGCGGCCATTTCTTTGATTTTTTTGCCTATTGACGGAATACCCTGTATTTTCGAAACCGCTACAAATTTTTCAGTTCTGATTTAAAATTCGTAATCCTGATAGACTCAGCTTTACAATGATGTGTTACATGTCATAATTTTCAAAATTTTCAATTTTTACCAGAATTTTATTTTTTTTAATGTTGGTAGCTCTGTAAATAAAAAAAGTCAAATGGCACCATATGGCAAATAGCATATCATTTTAAGCGTCTTTTAAAGACGAACAACTTTTCAATTTACACCTACTGTCTATTTTTTATAGTGTTGTAGTAATAAGCCAAAAACTCAATTTTTCAATATAAAATGCATGTTAATTCCATTACAGAACAGCAGAAGATTTTCCCCCAGCTTATTATCGCGCTATTCTTTAAGGGAATGTGTAATAGTTTCATTTTTCATTAGATTTTTATAATATTTTAAAATTCTCAGATCCAAAGATTGTAAAACATTAATAAATACCAAAAAAGAATAAAGCCACATTAATAAATTGCAGCATGTTGTATTTTTTCTTTTTTCATTACAAATACTATTAATTTAATCTTAAAAACCTGTTTGTTGAAATAAAAATAAGTAGTGCTAAATTTCGTAAACTGGCATAATAAGGGGTTTCGGCTGACGTAAGAGATAGAGAAAAAATTGAAAAATACATTAAATACAGAAAATACATTAAATGTTCATTTTAAACACATTTCATTTTATAAAAAATTTATTATACCTTGCTATTTTGATTAGAATTTTGACTTTTAGGCTTTTTTACAATCTTCGGATCTGAAAACTTTTATAAATTAAAAATCTAACAAAAAATATCACTATTACACATTTCCTTAAAGAATAGCTTGATATTAAGTTGGGGGGGAAATCTTATGCTGTTCCGTAATGCAATTAACATGCATTTTATATGGAAAAATTGAGTTTTTGGCTTATTACTACAACACTACAAAAAATAGACAGTAGGTGTAAATTGAAAAGTTGTTCGTCTTTAAAAGACGCTTAAAATGATATGCTATTTGCCATATGGTGCCATTTGGCTTTTTTGATTTACAGGGCTACCAACATTACAAAAAAATAAAATTCTGGTAAAAATTTATCATTATGAAAATTATGACATTTAACACATCATTGTAAAGTTGAGTTTACCAGGATTACAAATTTTCAATCAGAACTGAAAAATGTGTAGCGGTTTCGAAAATAAAGGGTATTCCGTCAACAGGCAAAAAAATCAAAGAACTGGCCGCCATCTTAAGACGGTTTGAGATAATTAGGTTCTGTTTTCATCAAAATGTTCTTCTAAACAAGACCTTTCTAAAAATGTACAATGTGTCATAGGTTTACATAAGAAAATTTTGAGATTCGAACTCGTGACCTTCATTTCTGGAACACCCTGTGCTCAGATCATGTTGTAAATATTTTTAATGAATTCTTCGTATGAGATTTAAGGGGGAATAATTTTATTTGGCGTTTCTAGGTTTTACCGTACTCCCGTAAAACTATGTGCACGAGTGGTCTGCCTCACCCTGTATATATATACATATCATTTAAAAAACATTCATTTGTTAGGGCTACTATAGTTATGATTGAAATGAACATAATATTAACAAAGTACCCTTTTTTTATAATATTTTTATTTAATTTGATAACATGTTTCGGGTATTATCCCATCTTCATGGTCAGAATATAAATACTTAACCTCATAATATTTGGTAGTAAACATTTCATTCAAAATCCACTTGGTGTACTGTTATGGTTTGGTTGTTCTTAATTATTTAATTTTATATTTCTTATTTTCATAAATATCAGGTTGTTGTCGTATATATGTGTGTTTAGAAGTTCATGGGGGTTTTCTTTGTATGCATTATATATTTGAAATTCTTCTTCAGCATTCATTTGTTCTCCTTTGGGCATACAGTTTATTATTTTTAAATTTTCTTCGATGCTCTTGTAATTGTGGTTTGTGGACAAGAGGTGTTCAGCGAAGTTAGATCTCATGGATGTTTGATTATTGCTTTTAAGCGCTTGAATATGTTCCTTAAATCTTGATTGAAATGATCTTCCTGTCTGCCCAATGTAAAATTTGTTGCAATCTGAACAATTAATTCGGTAAATTCCAGATTTTTTATATTTATTATTTTGTTGTTCTTGTCTTGAGAGTTTTTCAGTTATTTGCAATGTATTATTTCGGGTTGCGTAGCTCAATGATAATTCTTTTTTATTATGAAAAGTTTTGCGAATGGCTTTATTAATGACGGTGTTGTATGGAACTCTAATGTATTGTTTCCCTTCATTAGAAGGTGGATTATTTGAGTTCTTTAACCTCTTTTTCCTTATATTTTTAATCATTTTGTCTATGATTTCTGGTTTGTAACCATTATTTTGAGCTATGTATTTTATTATGTTTTTTTCTTTTTTAAAGTTTGTTTCATTAAGTGGTATATTTAATAATCTATTGACCATGGAGCGGATGCCTGACATTTTGTACTTCCATGGATAGTTGGAAGATGACGACGGTATTATTAAGTCAGTTTGAGTAGGTTTTCTATAAATATCAAATTGATGTTTTTTTATTTTGTTTATATATTACAATATCTAAGTAGTTAATTTTGTCAGTTTGTACTTCCATGGTAAATTCTATCTTTTCTGATAATGAGTTGAGGTATTTTAATAAATTTTCACTTTCTTCTTTCGTTCCCTTGAAAAGACATAAAAAGTCATCAACATATCTATACCAGTATATAATGTTGTTTATGTAAGGATTGGATTCATTCATGATTTGGTTGGTTTCTAAATTATGTATGTAGATATCTGATAACAATCCTGATAAAGGAGAACCCATGGCTAATCCGTTTTCTTGTTTATAGAATGTGGAATTAAATTCAAAATAATTCTGATTAGTACAAAGTTTTGTCAGTTTTATTATATCTTTAATAGTTTGTTTATTAAGTTTTTTGTTTTTCTGTAAGTCATTTTCTAAAATTTTTATAGTTTCATCAGGAGGAATATTTGAATACATGTCCTTTATGTCAAATGAAATGAAGATATGATTTTCTTGAATTTCCTTGTTTTTAATTTGGTTAATTAGTTCTATTGTATTTTTTACTGAATAATTGTTTTCCCATATTAAATTATTTTTTATTTCGTTGTTTAAATACTTACAAAGATTATAGGTTGGTGCTGAACGAAAATTCACTACTGGTTTAATTGGGATATTAGGTTTATGGTCTTTGGGTTGTCCTCTGAGTTTCGGGGCTTTGGGATTTATGATTTTAAGCTTATTTTGTTCTTCTTTTGGTATTGTTTTGCAATTTGATATACTATGGTTTGTTTTCTTATAAAATTCTTGAGTAGGATCTTTTGGTAATATTTTGAAATCGTTGTTTTTGAGAAAAGTATTTACTTTATTTTCATAGTCTTCTTTATTTATTATAAAAGTAGTGTTTCCTTTGTCTGCTTTACAGATAATTGCATCGTTGTCTTTTAATTTATTAGTGATAGACTTTATTATTCTTATATCTTTAGCTGCTTTCTTTGAAGTAGTGTGGTTGTTTGATTCCAGATTTATTTTATTGATTTCATGTACAAATGCATGTCTTAACGGGATTTGGATTTCTTTATTTGTACTTCTTATAGCTACATCCATGTTGATGAGTTCATCTTTTATTATATAATCTTTGTTGTCGAGGTTGACATTGTATTTCAGTGATTTTTCTATTAAACTGTTTTCTTCTTCATCAAAACTAATATTTGTTAGGTTTTGAACTTTAGGATAAAAAGTTGGTAAATCTGCTTCAATCAAAGGTTCAGTTTGTTGTTTGAGTAATAGGTTTCTTAGTTTTTTCTTGTGTTTTTCCTTTTTCTTTTTATTATAGGACTAATCCAATTTGTTATATACTCTTGTATTTCTTCTATTGTTTCTTGGTGGTATTGAGATTGTATATTCTTATAAATTTCTTCTTTTTCTTTTCTTATACTTTCAAGTTTTTCATATAAATTGTTTATTTCTTCTTTATGTCAAATTAAATAAAAATATCATAAAAAAGGGTACTTTGTTAATATTATGTTCATTTCAATCATATATATTTATATATTTATATATATATATATATGGTTTTTCCAGACCTACTAGATACAGTATCAAAACCACCCAATTTTTATATAGTACCTGTCGCAGCAAATCTGCTTCCCTATGTTTTCTCTCTTGGAGATTACAAAAACTCATCATGTATCACATTTGCTGGATGGAAATATGTTTTTTGCTTTTGGAAGTCACTGAGAATGCATAACTGCTGCAACGAGTTATCTTGCTTTTAGCAAATTTCCTTAATGGAATAAGCTATTACCATAGGTCTCAAGCCTTAAGCCTGAGTTCATTACAACTTTTTATTTTAGGGCCCCCAGAAGCATAAAACACCATTCGTTTGAATTTATATGTATCTATAAGTATAAAAGAGGATGTTGGTATATATATATATATATATATATATATAGCATTGATAAACTCAGACACCGCTGGACCGATGGCCACGAAACTTGGTAGATACATGTAGAATTTCTTGGAGTAGGTTTATACACCTTCAATGTCGTGATAACTTTCAGGGCTTAGCCCTGGGACCGTCTTAAAGGTACCCATGTCAGGGATTTTGAAAGAATTTGAGTTAGATTTGTTTACTAACAAAACATGTGAAAGTAAAATTCAAAACAGGTGATGTAAATTGATGTTATTTCTTTCTGCTAATTAATTGTATTTGTTTACATGAAGATTTGATACTTGGTGCCAGATGGTTGATGAATTAAGACTTTTGAATATATTTTAAGTGCAATACACTATATAAAATGCTGGTATGTAGTATAAAATAAATAATTGATATTACTCAAGGACTTCTGTGATCACTGATCACTTATACTTGAAGGATTTCTTTTTTATGACAACAAACTGTTGTTTAAAGAGGAAGGGTGTGTTATTGTAAAGAATTAATTTTATCTACAGCACTTAAACAAATTGCCGGGACGGCTCATTCAATCTTTTTGTTCAATATAGAGACTAAAAACGTAAGACAGCACTTTTTAATAATTGCTGGAGTGGAATTGTAATTTTTTGTTCAAGGTAGACAATAAAACCTTAAGAAAATAATCTTTTACAGTGAATAAAATTTCAAGTCATGTTCTATGGTTCCTCTAACACATATGCCTTCATGAAGGAAAGAAATAGGATTTCTAATACGCAGGTCTGCTGCGACGGGGGTGCAATAAATTTAAAATTAAGAGTAACTATGCTCAAGGTCCCACAGTGTGGCCTTGCTATGCTACATATGCGAGCAGATTCAAAGCCGTCGAAAAAGCCAAGGGTGCCATTCCTTATATCGTGCCCCATGATCATCATCAGGGCAAGCTCAGATACCGTGCGTTAAGCAGAAACGACCTTAAATTCTTCTTGGCGTTTGTCTTGGGTGAGCCAGTCTCTGTAAATTCGCTTCTTGAGTGTGTGAGCGCAATCCTCTTCACCTGATAGCAAGATCGACTGGACAGCCGATACAAGCAAACAGCACTTGCAAGAGGAAGGACCGCCGATATTGGGCATGAGCCTATCCAGGGCAGCAACACCATTTGGGGCTTTGTCGGTGGGGCGCTGGATATGGTCACATTTTTTATATAGACAGGCACTTTAGGCAGGAATAGAATACCTCCGTCGTAGCATATGCGTACTAAGAGCCAATTTCTATAAACGTTTTTTGTTTTATGGATGTACATTTGATATGTTTAAAGAAGTAGATTTTAAAACAAGAAAAATAAATGGGAAAGCAAAACTATATAATTGATGGGTGATAGTGTATGTTTAATTTTTATCGTGAGCGAAGCCACGGGCTCTTCTAGTTATATATAAATTTTAACGAATGTTATTTTTCAAACTCAAGCTTAAGGCTTACCATGAAACCTACGGTAATAGCTTATTCCTTAAAGGAAATTCGCTAAAAGGGAGATACCTCCTTGGAACAGATATGCATTCTCTGTGACTTTCAAATGCATAAAACATACTTCAATCCAGCAAAAGTGATATATGATGTTTTTTTGTACTCTCCATAAGAAAATACATAGGGAAGTAGATTTGCTGCGACAGGTATATCAAAATTGGGTGGTTTTGATTCAGTATCTAGTAGATCTGAACAATTACATGATGTCCATTTAGCGGGATTGTTGGGAAAACTGGGAGCCATACAGAAATAATTTTTCACCCGGAAATATGTGTGAAATATATAGGAATTTGGTCTAAAATACAGGAACCTTTGTTTTGAAATTAATGTGTTTTAAATATGTTACTGTATTTCAGAGAGTACACTTGGATATTCAAGTGGGAGAGCATGCCATTGACTATGCAACGGTCGCCCAGAAGGACAAACTGACTGAACTGCAACTCAGAGTCCGGCAGCTGCTGGACCAGGTTGATCAGATAACTAAGGAGCAGAACTATCAAAGGGTAAATGAGTGCTAGTAAAACATCTATTTCATGTGGTTTCCTATTGTCTTACTAGTTGGTTTTTATTGCAAATTATTTAGACTCATCTTACCATTTAAAACTTTTGATGAATTGATCGAGAACTAGGTTTCATTTTCTTATCACCATCATTGACTTTATAACTAAAAGGAAAGGTTTAGGCTCCTACTTGACACAAAAGGTAACATAGCCTTTTATTTGTACTAGAGGTGTGCGGATATCCGAAAACTCGGATCGGATTCGGATCGGATCGGATATCCGAATCCGATCCGAGGGTTTTATAAATATCCGGTAAGACCGACTAGATATCCGACTCTATCGGATAGACTGCACATTTTGGGGGAAATTTTAAAGAAGGATCAAATTATCAAGTTTGGAAAGTCTTCCAAACAAAAGAAGTCACTGCCGACGAAAGTACATTAGTGACAGAAAACATCGCGGAGCAAAAACTACACTTTGAAATGTGACGGTTGCGACAGCGGCTAGATTAACGCCTCAACACGATCCGATTATGTAGTGGTATGCATCAATCGATGTATTTCGGTTACTGATATTGCGACTCGTGATTAGATCGAGATCGTTGTATACGATCAGAGTATTGCGCAATACACGACACGATAACAAATATTTTCGTAAGATAAATTATTGTATCGTAGCATTAAATCAGTTAACAAATAATAATACATCCTTTATTAGTTCTGTCTCCATCAGTATCCGTTACCGACAAAACATCATCGATTGGTATGAGAGAGAATCGCAACCAAGACGAATCAGAGTTCGCCACTGTCCGATATCCGACAGTGTCCAACAGTCGTCTTCAATTGCCAAAACGAAATATCCCGTAAATACCCCATAAATAAATAGTCGTGTTGATGTTTCACACGACTATTTCAGGCCGTAAAATATCTTAAGTGGCCTGTCGATACGATAAAATAAAAAGCCTACAATATTTTTGGGCTGCCAAAGAGTTGGCTAACCTGTTCATTTCATTGTTTGACTTTACATCTCACTTAGTTTTTGATTTTGAGTGTCGTCTGCCGTCTGCTTAAAAACTGAATTAACTCAAGAACGTCTTTCTTTAAATTGACAGATTACTTTATTTTTACAATTTAGCAATTACCCACCTAGAAATTGAAAGCTGAACGATCAAAAATAAGTTTTAATTTTGCTGAAATATTAATCTTTGTCGAATTAAGCCGAGTCAAAGCCGGCCGGCCGTATTTTCTATACGTGATTAAAATGGACAATTGTAAGATAACAGTACAATGCTGAGTTGACAACCACGCCTATGAAAATAATTAGTGAGTATGCTTGTTGTTTGTTATCTAAAACAAATAGACCTTTGTTCTAATTAAATGCCCAAGCTTTAATACTGAACCCTACAACATTTGAAACTTATTTTGAAATTTAGGTTAGTTTTACTGCTCAGTCTTATTATTTTGTTTTTATAGTGTTATTGTAGTGAATCAAAATCTTGGTTGTCAGGCATTAATGCATAAATAAAAATGTAAAGCTTTCTTAAAATATGAAGTGATTGGTGAATCAAGTTTTATGTTTAATTCTTTTGCCTAATCACAGGCCTAGTCACTCAAAAAATAAGGAAAAGAACTACAAATACTGAGGCCAAATAGTGAACAAATTTAGGTTGCATTGAAAAAGCAATTTTTAAGTTGCAAATCCTGAAATTGATTTAGGCCTAAATAAGCTTATTCAATTAAATACTAAGCCTACCTATGCTTAAGGGAAATTAATAAATTTCTAAATTATTAACAGATAATTAGTTGTACCTTTGCATACCTTAATAATTAACATTTGGCCTATATTGGAAACAATATATCACAACAATCAACAACTCAAGCATATCAAGGCAAACCTTACCTTACACATTAGGATAATATGGTAGTTCCTTGTAATTATCTTAGGCTTATGAGAAAACTTAAATCTGCTCATTACGCTGCGCCGTAAATATCCGAATCCGGTACTATCCAATCCGAACCTGTTGTTATCCGATCCGAAACCGATCCGAACATAAGCTATCCGATCCGAATCCGATCCGATCCAAAAATTCACTATCCGCACACCTCTAATTTGTACAGTAGCAATTCTGAGACTACAGAAAAATAAGTCTATAACTTATAAAGTGTTCTTAATTTTAGGCACCAATAGCTTAAGAACGAAGCTATCTTTGTCAAACAGAGAGAGATCAGAGAAAGGTTTAGGGAAGGAGGTCTGCTCATGCTTATGGATGTTTTGAAACCAGAATTTGAGTTCTCGCTAAATTAGTTCGGCACTCAATACTACAGATTGCGCCAGGAGTGTGATTGCACCATGAAGATTTGTATCTGTGAAATAGGAAATTTTGCTTCTACTAGGCTAAAAATATGGTATAGCGTTATAAAAGGGATTTTATCTATCACATCTCAAAACTAAAAGGGCAAAAGAGAGGATAAAATGGTATTTTTAATTTCTTCAATACCAAAATTCTCTACCAGAATGTGCTAATTTTTGATATGATCAAATTTTTTGGCTTCAAAATTAGAGGTGTGCAATGCAACATTTCTTTTCGATTCGATACATGATAGGATTAATAAAATTTCAATTCGATTCGATGCAGGACGCCATCTTCAATTACTAAATTTAGCTTATGGCTGCATGTCTTAAGGCTGAATTGAGCATACATGACATTTACAAATTTTCTGATTTAGTTTCCTCATCAACCATGACAGTAAAATAACCGTAGAAATAAAACATAGATAAAAAATTAAATAAAAATACATATTTGACCCTTAAAATTAAGTCAACTTACTCAGGCCGAGGAGTTTTGACTAAGGATTTAAAGAATTTACAACAGAAAAGCTTTAAAACAGTGATGTTTTGAAATGTTTCATGTCATTATCATACATTTTTTTATCGTAAATGACCAAATATTTTAGTATAATTTCTTATGTATTTGTGTAATGCAATAAACAATAAATAATAAATGAATGAATACCATGATTGAATATAGATAATGATCCTTAAACCCCATTATACTTATGATACTCCTTGATAATTTAATGTTGCTTGTATAATTAATATGTATAACCACCCTTAATATGTTTATGTGTAATCACCTCTCAGAAAATCATTAATCATCTAGTATAATAAGTAATTAATTTTATTAAATAAATAATTTAATAATTCATTCTTGTTTAAGTGTTGAGTATTTTGTGAACCCCTAGTGCAACAATAGTTACCCCAGCCTTCCAGAGACACTCTTGCAGCAGAAGCCAGACTAAGAGGATGTGTAGAGCCAGTAGAGGATGTTGTAGCAGCTTGGTAAGACCCAACCATATCCTTATATTTTCCTACTAGCAAGTGTAGAGAAGAAGAAACTGTTAAATAATTTAATAATTAATCAAATATAAATTTAAAGAAGAATATTTTACTAAGCCTACAAATTTTGAACTTTAATAACATTTCAGCCTAATTACTTCAGGAAGTGAACATTAATCTTCTACTATTCGGCCATCTTATTGTGAAGCTGACCATTGGCTTTGCATTGTTGAACACATTTTCAAAAATTAACCATTTGAACTTATTTATGTTTTTATAAACTTTATTTCAAAACTGAATTTGTCTAGCCGGCACGATACTTCCCCCTGAGAAAGACCTATATCTACCCTGAGTATAGCCTGGAACAATATTTAATTGTTATTTATAGAGACATTTTCAAATTTGATCTGGCCTTCAGCCTAATTGTAAGACCCATTATTGTACTATCCATGTGTCCCCTTTTATAATCAGATGCTCTTGTATTTCTTGAATAAATCATTATTCTTATTGTAAAATTGTTTTCTTAAAAAACATAGATAATAAGATAAGGTTCAGTACTTACTGTGTCAAACACTACATGGTATCCCTTGGTGAACTAAATCATCAAACTACTGAATAAAGTCAAATACCTGGACAAATCACTAAGAATCATGAAAGACAACATAGTTTTAGAATATTTATTTATTTATTCATCAATATTGTGTTTGTGTGTTTTTATAATTGGCGCAACCAACGTGTGGCCTAGACAAATTCAGTTAATTGTAGTTTCCATCTAGTAGCCTAGACTGTAAAATTGTCAACCTAGCCTAAGTAATTAAGGTATTAGATTTAAGCATAACAGCCCCCGTAATACCCTATCCCCATCCCATTAATAAATGAACTACAATTTAAGGTATTCTAAACGCTATCCCGTCAAAATGAATAAACAACCGAGTGATCGAAAGAACCAACGCGGTAGCCATTTTCTAGAAACCGACGCCACAACATCACAGTTAAATTCACAGCCATCCACACAATCAGCTGACAACACACTCAGTTCCTCATCTAACGAAAAAATCAACCAATCACATTCTACTATTCCAGACGAAACACAAGACATGGACATTGAACAAACCGTAAATGCAGCAATTGAATCCAGTCCAACACAAATAGAATACACTACTGTATCGAATATCGTAGCGAGCGAAACGAGACAGTACGAATCGAGCCGAAGCCAGCCGATGATGAACGATCAGACACTGCCTTCTACAACAGCGGACATGACGCGCTCAGGTAACCATGACGACCGCGCGCAGCCAATCAGAAGTGCCGACACACACCCGATTGTCCACAGCCCAAATGAACACGCACAACCAATCACAGAAGCCGACACAGAACGCTTAGACGCCAACGCACATAATTCAAACGATGATTCAGGGTTAAACACTATTTTGAATTATTTAAAACAGATCGACACTAAACGAAATCAGACAAATTCGAATTTGATTGAGACAAACCTTAAATTGGACAAAACTAAATGTGATATTGACAATAAGTTAGATCAAACAAAATTAATAATGAGTCAAGAAATCAAAGCTTGCCGACATGCTCTCGAGTATCAAGTGAATGAAATTAGAGAAACACAAAGAGAATTTAAACAAGAAATCGAAAATATCAAAACGATCCAAAATAATCAATCGGCAGAAATGGAGCTAATTAGCACCAAACTTGAAATCCAACTAACTGAGACTAAATCAGAAACAAAAACATACGTGCGTGACACAATGACTCAGCAACAAAGAGAGCTTAAAGACATGATCACAAATGAAAATACAAATCTAAAACGAGAATTAGAGACACACATTGAAGAAACCGAATCCGATTTAAAGGAGCAAATCAGAACACAGACAGAGAGAACACTAGTTACCACAGAAAATACTACACGAGCATATATCAAGTCATTACACGATGAGCTCGCACCCGCCATCAACGAGACCCAGAAAAAACTTAACGAACAAGATCTTGAAATTAAGACAATAACCGAAACGCTTGAAAAATGCGAACTAGACGTGAAAGCTCTTAAGACCTCAAAAACAAATCACACTAACTCAACGGGACCGATACAAGTTATTTGTAACGGAAGTGAATCGATTGAAAGACAGATACCAAAATTCAATGGTCGGAGTGGTAATCCCAACGAATACTTGCAAAGGTTGAAACGTTACTACCAGGAGAGTATTGACAGACAACCAGGAATCAATAGACAGGAACATCTGAGAGATATCCTCGAGATAAGCTTTGAAGGTCCAGCTTCGAGATGGCTTCAACTGGTGAAATATGATATCACAGACTGGGATACATTTGCCATGGAATTTTTAAACAAATACTGGAGTCGAGAGGTTCAGAGAGGTATCAAAGTGAAGATTGAAAATGAAAGGTATCGAACCCAAGGTAATTTATCGAGAACGGAATACTTCACGGAGCGAGTGTTATTACTTCAATCGATGACACCCACGATGACAGAGGAAGAAATAGTCACATTGCTCGCCGAAAGATTCGACAACTTAATACAAGACAGTGTTAATGTGCAGAACATAACGACCATCAAACAGTTCGAAAAGCTTTTACAGAAGGAAGACATACGTGAGGGACCCAAGAAACTCAAACACAACAATAATAACCACTCAGAAAATAACCAAAGACCTCACAGCCCAAACAATCACAATCGAAACACGAACAACACAATGAACCAAAACCACAGAGCCTACCAGCTCAAATGGCAACAACAACAACCATCACATAACCAAAGAAACGAACACAACGAACACAGGTCGTACAACCACCAGCAGCACAATTCCTACCGACCGAAATTTAATAATCACAGACCTCACCGTGATTATAAACCATACCGAAGCGACAACAGATATTCAAACAGACATAATGAACAACAGAACCATGAACAGAGACGGTATCCAACTCGGGAACAGGAGCAAGTTCTCGCTATCATCGGTCAAAACGATCCCATTGCGCTAGCAGAAGCGATGAGCAGACCGCCACCACCAATTGTAAATAGCCCGACGACCAGTGCAAACTCTTCCGCAACGCCGGAAAACTAGAGAGCACTGTACTTATAAGTCGAGGAGCTCACCATGTAAATAATAACGTAATTACAGCGCTGGAATTTCAATTCCTCGATACATCATCATCTGAACAGTACGAAGTCAATAGTATTATGTGCGATAGAGATTTCTTATTAACTGAAAATACAGATAATAACACTCACATCTCCAAACCAATTAAAACTAAATGTCCTGAAATACAAATACAAATTAACAAAGTTATAGTTAAAGCATTGATTGATACCGGTTCATCCATAACTTGTATATCTGAATCCTGGTTTAAAGATAATCAGCAGCTTATGAGACCTTTTGAAGAGTTACCCTTAACCAACACGATAATCAAGACAGCCACAGGAGACAAGTCAAAACGAGTATCTAAGATAATATTTGCACCAGTTACTATTCAGAATCAAACGACATATTTACAATTTTTCATCGTACCCAACCTCATCAAACCAGTGATCTTAGGAGTGGATGTGTTAGCTATTTTGAGAATGGACATAAACTTTGATAATAATGAAATAAACATGTTTATGAATAATATGAACATTATATTGAAGTTTGATGTGGTTATTAATGAAGGACAATTATGTATGATCACTACTGATAATGGCCATAGGCAAATAAATAATTATGAAGACGAAATGTCATGTATTAATAGTAATGATAATTTTATGTATGAGGAGTACGATAACAGTAATAACAATTTACACAAAATGCAAGAAGAAACTACAAGTAACAATGAAATATCATCTGAAGCAACTGTCAACGAAGGTCTTTCAATGAATACCTACATCAATGAAGAACAAAAGAATTCCTTGAGTAAGCTGTTGTTAAAGTATCAGCATGTATTTTCAGATAAACCCGGGAGATGCAACAAATATGAGCATGAATTGGTTGTTAAAAATTCCCAAAGTTTTACAATGGACCTTTTGTAATAATTAAAATTCTTGGTAATGCAACATACAACATTAGTGATTTAGCTCGTGAAAATATTTATGGTCCCTACCATATTTCTGCGTTGAAGAAATATATCGATCCACAGATGTAACAGATGACCCTATCGATGAGGTGAAATTTCAAGGAAGCGGTGACTCCTAGAAGACGACAGTGCTCCCTAGCTAACCAAACAGACAGTGATTTTATCTACCTCAAGAAAAGTGAAAGGACACTTGTGACATTCCATATGGGATGGAGGGGATTAAAAAAAAAAAAAATATATATATATATATAAACTGCAATCGCAAGTGCGTGAACTATTAATTTTCAGTGTTTTAATAATCAATGTTCCCTATAATCAGTTTTGTTACCTCAATTAATGTTAACATGAGTTTAATATGTGAAATAATAATCAATGTTTAATAATCTCTTAGTTATAAGTAAATATAAGATCACCAATAAATCATTCATTTAATGTTTTCTCTTACTATCTGTAAGTATCATTCATAACGTATGTTTCATATGCCATTTCACATTTTATCGAAATTTATCTGAATTTCATCTCATATAAATTTCTGAGGGGATATTGAAATGTTTCATGTCATTATCATACATTTTTTTATCGTAAATAACCAAATATTTTAGTATAATGTCTTATGTATTTGTGTAATGCAATAAACAATAAATAATAAATGAATGAATACCATGATTGAATATAGATAATGATCCTTAAACCCCATGATACTTATGATACTCCTTGATAATTTAATGTTGCTTGTATAATTAATATGTATAACCATCCTTAATATGTTTATGTGTAATCACCTCTCAGAAAATCATTAATCATCTAGTATAATAAGTAATTAATTTTATTAAATAAATAATTTAATTATTCATTCTTGTTATCAAACTTGTCCTTAATCATGTTAAATAAACAGTTACTGAGTTAATTAATTTCTTAAGTTAATATCATAATCATATATATATAGTATGTACATGGAAACTACAATAATATAAAGTTATTCAAAATTTACAGCTTCATAATAATCTAAATTCTAGTGATTTTGGTGTCAAGAATATAAGTGATGAGTATTTTGTGAACCCCTAGTGCAACAATAGTTACCCCAGCCTTCCAGAGACACTCTTGCAGCAGAAGCCAGACTAAGAGGATGTGTAGAGTCATTAACTTAGGACATTGTTCCTAATTTTAAAATATCCCAAGTCAGAGGACTGGAATTGCATGGCCAGTACCTAAATTATTAGTAGGGAACTCTGCCAAGTACATTTTCGAGTCAAACCCTTTTGTTCCTCATTCAAGATTATTATATTTAGTACTTGGTGAAGATTGTTGTAGCAGCTTGGTAAGACCCAACCATATCCTTATATTTTCCTACTAGCAAGTGTAGAGAAGAAGAAACTGTTAAATAATTTAATAATTAATCAAATATAAATTTAAAGAAGAATATTTTACTAAGCCTACAAATTTTGAACTTTAATAACATTTCAGCCTAATTACTTCAGGAAGTGAACATTAATCTTCTACTATTCGGCCATCTTATTGTGAAGCTGACCATTGGCTTTGCATTGTTGAACACATTTTCAAAAATTAACCATTTGAACTTATTTATGTTTTTATAAACTTTATTTCAAAACTGAATTTGTCTAGCCGGCACGATACTTCCCCCTGAGAAAGACCTATATCTACCCTGAGTATAGCCTGGAACAATATTTAATTGTTATTTATAGAGACATTTTTAAATTTGATCTGGCCTTCAGCCTAATTGTAAGACCCATTATTGTACTATCCATGTGTCCCCTTTTGTAATCAGATGCTCTTGTATTTCTTGAATAAATCATTATTCTTATTGTAAAATTGTTTTCTTAAAAAACATAGATAATAAGATAAGGTTCAGTACTTACTGTGTCAAACACTACATGGTATCCCTTGGTGAACTAAATCATCAAACTACTGAATAAAGTCAAATACCTGGACAAATCACTAAGAATCATGAAAGACAACATAGTTTTAGAATATTTATTTATTTATTCATCAATATTGTTTATGCAGCAAAAGTGTTTGTTTGTGTTTTTATAGTTTACAGTCCACTGATACTGGAAATACTGGAATCATATTGGAATTTCAAATTTGGTACTGGAATTTTGTTAATACAAGTGATGGAATCTGTTAAAGTAGTTTTTTCCAATACATTCAGATATAAAAAACTCAACAACACATTTTTAGCAATGAGTGTTTGCAAACTTAAATTGAACCACTTTTAATTCAGTTCAATTACTTAACATCCTTAATCAGATTTACAATTTTATATGTTGTGATTTTTTAAGAATGGAGATGTTCACAACATTTCTTACATTCATATATTCACATTTTAATTTTACTTTCATAAAACAAATGATGTGATATAAAATTGAGAGACTGTGTCAAAAGACACTCATAGGAAATTAGAAATTTTGTATCCTAAATTTAATTAATATGCTTTAATTTATTAATAAACTATGTATTTGTTTTTAGCTCTACTTCTAATAAGTCAGGAGAAGAAAAATGTAAAGCTGAGTGTGATTAAAAATGATCAGTTTTGTATTTCATTTTATTATTGACTAGCTGATAATCCCGGCTTTGCCCGGGATATTATTTTCTTCTTGTCGTATTCTTGAGGTTTTCTTAGCTGCCCATTCTGATTTTTTTTTTCTGTTAGTAACCATAGTAGCTATTTATAATGAGAACCATAGCAACTATTCAAAGAACTCCCAAAATCCTTTACATGGGTCTCTTTTGGACGATCCTGTGCCTGAGTCCTTGAAGCCACCATAGTGCACATCATGAGATTTCAAGCTTTAATTTGACACCAAGATCAAGTGTCTACGACATGTAGTTTTGGCTGTAGCCCGAAATATACCAACACACAACTCACTTTTTTTATATATTTATATATATATGATTATTTATTACTTTTTCTTGCAAACTGTTATGTACTTTGTCTTGCTTGTAATTTTGTATTGATTATTTTGATAATAAAGTGGGAGGAACGTAGGGCTATAAGGGGGGTTGGAATGCCCTCATAAAATCAAACAAATATGGTTTTTTTCCTTGACGAGTTTTTATTATATTATTTATCTTAGTTGTCAGTGACGTAAATCAGTTATTTAATTTTAACAATAAACATTATTCATATTAATAAAAATTTATTAATGTTACTGCTTTGTTCGATAAAGTTGGCAAGTGATACTGGAATTTTTGAAAAAATTGTACTTGAAACACTGGAAATATACTGGAATTTTAAAATCAGATGTCAGTAGACACCCTGATCGTAAAATATTGAACAATAATAGCATTTTTTATTCAAGTGTTCTGTATAGCTAAAGTCTTACAAACTTTAAGGACTGTCTAAAGAATAAACCAATATCAGTTTTTAACATATTTAAAATATTAAGGGGGATTTAGGCATAAAAGCTCGCAACTGACACCACCTGCAGTCAGGATCTCTCTCTGTTTGACAAAATTAGCTTCGTTCTTAAGCTATTGATGCCTAAAATTAAGAACACTTTATAAGTTATATACTAATTTTTGTGTAGTCTTAAAATTACTAATATACAAATAAAAGGTTATGTTACCTTTTGTGTCAAGTAGGCCTAATTCAAAAAGCCAGCCATTGGAATTTTTGAATTCTATGCAACAGGAAGGCTACTTTAACCTTTTATTTTAATATGCTAACTTGATTTATATAGAACACTGGAGATGTATAGACCTAAGCCTAAACCTTTTGTTAAAATTAGGTCTGTAATTTGATGCCTGTGTTGTGTAACTTAGGTCTGTTAGAGGATGGCATAAACTTTTGATTGCTCCTTCTGAAAACTAGGATGGTAGCATTGATTTAATTATTATTGTTTTAGCCAGTAGACACCTATATTTATTCAAGTTACTTTACCTTTACAGGTAGCCTTAGGCGTCCAGAGTATCGTGATGCTGCGATACACGTTTCGGATTAATTACAATCCATCTTCAGTCGCGTGGTAGCACAGGTTAAAATTGCCCACCTAAGTGGTTGTCACAGTATATAAAACAAAACACGAACACGACAGACGATAAAACAAAGTACGAGAACTTTACACAGTACATTGACGAGTCACACACACGATTTCCCTGATAATAACACCTTCGGAAGACGACATGATGACCGGTACCGCACATGATTGTAGGCCTACTGGCGATAACTGAAGTATGACCAGTAGGCCTACAATCATGTGCGGTACCGGTCATCATGTCGTCTTCCGAAGGTGTTATTATCAGGGAAATCGTGTGTGTCACTCGTCAATGTACTGTGTAAAGTTCTCATACTTTGTTTTATCGTCTGTCGTGTTCGTGTTTTGTTTTATATACTGTGACAACCACTTAGGTGGGCAATTTTAACCTGTGCTACCACGCGACTGAAGATGGATTGTAATTAATCCGAAACGCGTATCGCAGCATCACGATACTCTGGACGCCTAAGGCTACCTGTAAAGGTAAAGTAACTTGGATTTAATTATTATTTACCTTTGCCTGATAAAATTTGAAAGTCTACCTGTTTTTGCTGCTATTTTGGTTTTTCAAGCTTTGCAAATTCTGAAATCTTTTCAATCACAAAGGAAATAATAAAAGGGATTTATATTTATTTTGTCACTAGCACTAGTACTTGTTTCTTCACTCAAACTAACAGAAGGAGTAGGATCGGGATGTCCGGGATCATCAATTAATTCTTCATCTAGTCTTGACGTATTAAAACAAAATAAACTATGAAAATGGATAAAAGACATCGAGATCCGGAGACTGAGCAGACAGCAGGAGAATGTGCAGGCATTAGAAAATGAGGGCCAAACCATCAGTGTAACCTCAAAACTATCACTGTACTGAGCAAGAAAGATTTTGTACTTTCTTGTTAACTTTGAAGTCTGTACTTAATTTATGAAATCATACTGTACGTACACAAAGAAGTGGAGGTATTAAAAAAATTAACTTATAGTAAAATGAAAAATACATTTAATACATTTTAAAACTTGTAAGCAATAAGTTGGGTGTGTTTTGTATACTGCAATGCTTAAAAATTATCGTACCGGTATGTCTTTCATTACTGGCACTCGTTCCACAATCAGCCTTGACTGCCTCCTATATGTGACAAGTTGGTGGGCGAGTTGGACAGACGACAGTCGAGTTAAAACTTACTTGCCTTTATAGCTGGCCAACTTACGTGATGTTTATTTAGATCAATTTATTGAAAAAGTATAAGCGGGTTGGTGTGATAATCTCACTCTCCGAATACTATATCGCGCTTCTTCATTAACAGTCCCATTAAAATCTTCCCTATATTATTACCAAAACTATTTGAAATAATAATCTTCAAACGGTTGACTTATCTGTAGACAGACATATTCCTCCGTCATTGTTGCCTTCACGCTAAAGAATAATAAAGTCATTATCAGAGTTTATTAAATAAATCATATATTTTCTTTGTTACCAGTAAACATTTCTTATCATTTATTTATAATAAATTATTTATTAAGTTAAAAATTCAAAAGTTCCTTGTTTTAATGATATAAAAGTGGCTCTAATTTTTTAGAACACTTGTCATTGCGCTTTATTACTTGACTACGGTGGCTACTGTAATCTGTACTTAAGGACTAGTGTGCTGTTGACGGGCACAACTGCAGTCGAGTTTGAAGCTTTTTCTCCTCACACAAGGCCTTGATGATAAATTTAAAACACATTTCACAAAGTGTAGGTAGAAAAATAGGATTAAATTAAAACACAAACATAAAAATATGTTTTACGCGTTAGGTAAACCAAAAAACCGGCAAGAATTTTGCAGATTTTGACTGCATCGAATGTATCCGATGCATCGTCATTTCCATTACTTAAGCATCAAATTGCGATTTGATGCATCAAATCGAATGCAATTCGATGCATCGAAATTTTGATTCACCGCACACTCCTATTCAAAATTTAACATTGCTTGGACTATCTATTTTTTTCTTTATAATCGATGGCACTATCAACATGGACTGAAACCCAGGTCTCCTCCAAGGTACACTAATTTTGTATCATTAGTTAAGCCTAAATTGTATTATGGTATAACATTTATTTGAATAAACTCTTTCCACCATTATTTTATTTTACTCGGAAAACTCCAGTTGCTACATGAAAATTAAAACAAACATTTTGTTTTCAGTATCGAGAAGAAAGGTTCCGTATGACAAGCGAAAGCACAAACCAACGTGTCTTTTGGTGGTCTTTGTCACAGCTGTGCATCCTCCTGGTGATGGGAGTCTGGCAAATGAGGCACCTAAAGAGCTTTTTTGAGGCCAAGAAACTGGTATAACTTAAATATAAGATTTTCTGCTCATGTAAAAGTACTGCACGGACTGCGGGTGTAAGAAGTTTAAAAAATAAGATTTTTTACTGTTTATCATTTGAGTGTAATGCAATTATTGTTCTAGTTTTGCCCCTTTTTGTAAATTGTGTGTGTAAATAAAAAAGGTGATTTAAATTTATTTGTGTTTGTAAGATAGTGGAAAATAAACTGATGATTTTTGATGGATTTGTTTGTTTTAATTTAAAATCCTGTAATTCTTTTTGATAAGGTTCAATGATTTAGCAAAAAATATAGGATTAAAAAGAATAAATGAACTCAGAGAGGGAGTAAAGTTGTAAAGCCGATCATATTTATTTTAAGCCTGTTCAACTAAGTTTCTTATTAATTTAAACTTAGAATGTTAAAGCAATGGGAGTTGTATATCTCGTTACTAGCCCGGTTAGTACTGTTGTACCAAGCGAGTATGAGTTCCTGCTCAAGGTAGAGGCAAGTGCGGGTTTTTCCTGTGAGTATGGTAAAACTTAACAGGCGAGTAAGGGAAGATACTTTACATCATACTACATAGAAACATCTGTATTCTGTGCCTTACTCTTGGCTGGAAAGTTACTTTTTGCCGATCACTGCACAGTAAATTTACCGTGCTCTAGGAAATAATGGAAGTCAACAATCAGCTGATTGTAGTAAACCGATGTTTAATGCATGTTTATTGGTTGCTTCAGAGTTGTCGTGGCAGCACTGGTAGCAGTAGCAAATGTTAGTATGTTCATTATAGACTATGTTAGAAGAATTGAAAATGTAATAGTTTATGCAAGGAATATGTTATGATTTAAAAATATAATGTTTTTTTTTAGTAGTATGATGTAGAGTATCGTACGTCACACGCCCGGTAAGTTTCTTATTCATAGTGCAAATGCCTCCAGAACTGTATTCAAATTAAAACTAGGTTACAATACCTTTCCGTCGACAGTTCTAAACAGGTCAAATAAGTTGACTACATGTTTCGGAATTTAAAATTCCATCTTCAGGTCATGGGTTGGTGTCAAATTAATCATCAAATAATGTTGACCTTGTCAAAATATTAAAACAGACAGTTTACACATACCGTAGGCCTACACACTGCACACACGATGACACTTAACGTAAAACATTTATTGGTACAAGCCGGCCGGTGAATAGACTCCGGTGAATAGCAGTCGGAGTAACGCACCGACCGGCGCGGATACCGGGGTAGTAACGCAATATATTATTACATCATGCTACTTGGAAAATACCCCCGTTGCAGCAGACCAGCATACTCAGAGAATTTCAAATGCAAAAACAACATATTTTAATCCAACATAGCGGGATTTGACATGTTTTTGTAAGCTCCATAAGAATAACATGGGGAATGAGTATGCAGGTTTGCTGCTACAGGTATGTTTAAACTGGTTGGTTTTAATTCAATATTTAGTAGATCTGAACTAGAAGAAGCCATTTACCAAGTTTTATCAAGATATGTTGAGAAATAAGCGAAATATAGAATTTTACTTATTTCCCATAAGGTTAACATTGAGACAACGTACTGTGTTTACCACTTTCAATATCTCGGTAACCAATGGACATAGAGCAGTGATTCAAAATACTAAATTGTTTGTTTTTTTGAGCTGAATTCAATGGTGCCAACAAAAATTTGATAAATTTTATTTTTCTATGTGAAAAAACTCAAAAAACCTATTTTTGGGGGGTTTATCCCCCTTTACCCACCCTTCCGGTGGTCCGTTTGGGCTGGTTCACGAACTCGTCCGAGTGATTACCACTTTACTTGTCTGTACCAAGTTTCATTAAGATCGGACCATATTTACGGCCGCTATCGTGTTAACAGACATATATATATATATATATACACCCCCGTTGCAGCAGACCTGCATACTCAGCGAATTTCAAATGCAAAACAACATATTTCAATTGTAGCAGTGGTCAAAGTCCTTGTTGTGGCTTTTTGCATTAATGGCCACAGGTTTTTCTTTCTCAGACTTAAATAGACATAGCAGGTGGGGCAAAAAGGAATATCCAAACTTTCTCCTATTATATTTTAGGAGACCTACTAATTTAATCTCACATTAATTGGACCACTTTATCAGATAATTTTGTATGTTTTGGTAATAAGTTTGATCAACTCTTAATTGATGCGTTCAGAAGCCAAACCGATTAATTCAATTTTTTTTCTAATTGAGATGGTATAATGGTCCAGTTGCAAATTTTAATTTTTTCAGTGTCAAATACGACTAACTCCACAGTTCAATTGTTTGCCATGAGAATGCGCTAATCACTTTGGCAAGTGAATGTTTCCCCAGATGTTTCAGTGGCCAGTTTGATTAAATCCAAAATAAATTCTAATATCTTTATTATTTCTTGACATATCTTGATAAAAGTTGGTGTGTGGCATCTTCAAGTTGAGTTTTACAGGGTATTGATATAAAACACGCAATTTTCATGCTTTGCAGCACCAAACCTGCATGCCCATTTCTTATGTTATCCTTATCCCTTGAGCGGGCGCATGCGGAGTTTTCCTCCGCACGTGTTTTTTTTTTATTAAAATAAACAAGGATAATGGGTCGGCAGTCGTGTCTGGCTTTGTACCTCACAATCCTCATTCCAGGAAGCCCCTAAAGCTATTTATACCGTGCCACACCCCCTTGGTACCTTGTAATTTGTAATTCAGTGATACCATGTCAGCTTGCGGAGTTCCCTCTCCCGTAACACATACAGTGATTCCTATCTTTACTAGAAAATCACTTACTAAATTCAATCGCATTATACACCTGTTAAGTTGAACAATTAATTGTATCAACGATGAAATGTGATTCCAAATGAAGTTTGTCAACATGTTAATACAATATTTAAAGTGATACATATTCTATAGGCCTACTAGAAAATTACTATGTTCAATTGAATTTGTGACATACTTTACGTGGAGGTGATTTATTTTGATATTAAAAATAACAATACGCCACAGTAAAAATATAATTTTGCCTGGACGCTCAAGTATTTGAGCGGGGTTTGTTTCCAGGGGTCGTGGTATCAACTTAATTGGTTGAGGTTTTATTTTACCCGTTGGTTTTGCACCTACTGTAGCATAAAATCTTCTATCTTTTTTTTTTGTTTTACACCCACAGAAATTGAGCGAAAACGTGTTTCTCGGAAAAAACGTAAATTAATGAAATCTTGCGTACGATCATGAACTAATATATAGTGTGACTCTAAATATAGTGTGAAGTACATATATTTTTAGCTCATCTTACTCAGACACAGCTAAAAATATATGTACTTCACACTGTCAAAGTATCGGGGATTGAACTCGTCTATCTAAATTAATATATAAAGTTTGGCGGGGAAATTTAGTAATTTGAGGTTTTATGGCACCCTACAATTTCGTAAAACTTAGTAAAAATAAAATTCCTATCTCGATGTCTTACCCCAATTCCAAGCGTCTGACTTTGTTAGATAGGGTTATTTTACACCCCTTCGTAGTAGCGAATTTCGTTTCGATTTGGATCAGTTATTTTGCCTATCCCGGAAGCTGAGTTGTCTCACCATAGCACTGCCAGGCAGGGCCGGATTTAAGCATAGGCGCCATAGGCGCGCGCCTAGGGGCCCGCGCCACAAGAGCGGCTGCACCACACAAAAATATATAAAAATTATTTTTTTTAGAATGCAGGAATTAACGTTGTCCGAGGAAACCAACAACTCAATAAACTTCGACCAAGAATAAAAAAATAATTTATCAATTGTTATCCCGATTGAACATGAATCATAAACAATGTTATTTCAGCACTTAAATAGCAGACAACTGAAAAGATTAAACATCGTCGACTGCAGGCCAGCTACAGTTGCGCATAGCGACGCTTTGTCGGCTGCAAAGTCCTCCAAGTGGGGGTGGGGGGAAGGGGTCTGCAGAGAAAAAAAGAGTAGAGAAGAAAATGATAATAGTATTCAGGTTGTATCAGTTGAAAATGAAAACAAATTGTGACGTGGGGACCGGAAACATATAACCTGCAGCTAGGACAAAAATTAACTTTAACCAATCAAAAGGTTATTTCTGACACACCTCATTTAGGCTATATTTTTACTCGATAGGCTAATAGAGCTTGCAGAACCGGATATGGGTCTACGATTGACCGTCACAAGCTTTGGCTGCACCACAGGCCATACGGGAGTTAGGCAACATAACAGGATAATAATAGTAATAGGAATAATTTCATCATTTTGATTGGGGGGGGGGGGTCTAGATTTTCAGACCTCTGCTCCATACCTCAATTTCAACCCCCTTTCCCTTGAAAATGTATTAGACGCTGAGATTTGTTGAAGACGCTTTGCCAAATGACGGCCGCGAAATGTCCGAGATTGCAGCGATTTCGTGGCAGCGATACAACTGATGTTTGCAGGCCACGAGCCTAGCCTAGCCAAGAGCTGTTTGCTATTGTCATAATATGACTGAGAAATTTGCCAGCCGCTGTAAACCTAAAATGTGGTATCCCCTAGATTTCACCTATTAAATTTCCAACTTTCGCCTTACATTTCCTTCCATACTATTAAAAAAAAATCCCGACCAGTGAAATCAACAATGCAACTTTTAAATTGAATAGCTAAGCACTATCTCTGATTTTCTGGCCACAACAAAAGGCCAGATGTGACGGCCACGAAAATAACGAGAGGCTTTGGTTTTGTAGGCTGTAATGCGACAGTGAGACGCAAAAGACTTGCGACCGACAGATTTATCGGCCGCAATATGTCGAAAGATTTACCGACCGCAATGAGACCGAGAGATTTGCTGGCCACAGAAACACTCGGCGATTTTCCGGCCGCAATATGACCGGGAGACTTGCCAGCCACGGTATTGTGACCGAGAGTTTTGCTTTTGGTACAAACAACCGCGGTTTGACAGCCGCGATGTGACCGGCAGATTTGCCGGCTGCATTATAAACAACAGATTTCCCGGCCACAATGTGGTCAGTAGATAACCAAAAGCGCGAGAGACTTTTCGGTCGCGAATCACCAAGGAATATGCCTGTCAGCTGCTGTAGAACTTACAGATTTTCTGGCCATAACAAAAGGCCAGATGTGACGGCCAAGCAAAGAACGTGAGGCTTTGTTTTTATCGGCCGCAATGCGACCAACAAAGTCGGGAAGAACGGAGGACAGAGGTTAAAAAGGAGGACATGTCCTACTAAAAACGGACATTTGGTCACTCTGGCCCTGGGGGCCCGCACCACTGAGTGAGCCTAGGGGCCCAAAAGTTCTAAATCCGGCCCTGCTGCCAGGCAGACTGACGGAGCGGCTGGGCCCTTGGCAGTCACCGACTGACCACCCTCCCCTACTTCCCCTCTGGGGTGGGGAGAGAACATGTCGGGTGCAGCAGTGAGCACGACTGTTTGCCGCGCCGACGAGATTGCAGGCGTTACAAATTATTGCACCTATTAAGTTGACTAATTAATTGTATCAACGATGAAATGTGATTCCTAATGAAGTTTATAAACATTTAAATACAGTATTTCGGTATTAAACAAGTAAAAAGGGTTAAATTTATGCAATTTAATGTTGCGGAGTAAAACTCCGTTTTACTAGTGAAGTATAACGCTCAAGGGTTATAGGAAATAATAAATTCTATATCTTTGTTATTTCTTGACTTATCTTGATAAAACTTGGTATATGGCTTCTTCTAGTTGAGTTTTAAGGGTATTAATATAAAAACACAAAATTTTCACGCTCCTGTGGCAGAAAAACCTTCATGCTCATTCCCCATGTTATTCTTGATGGAGCTCAGAATATTTTTTTGAATCCTTTCAGTTGGCAATGTGATTTAACAACATACAAAGTTAATTTTTTTTCAATAGAGAGCCATTGGATTTTTATAAATATTTATACGGTGCTAAAGAGTTGCCCTTGCATTTTAACAATACCCCTGTTGCAGCAGACCTGCATACTCAGCGAATTTCAAATGCAAAAGAACATATTTCAATCCAACATAGCGAGAATTGACATGTTTTTGTAATCTCCATAAGAATAACATGGGGAATGAGCATGCAGGTTTGCTGCAACAGGTATGTTAGAAATGGTTGGTTTTACTTCAATATTTAAAAGATCTTAACTAGAAGAAGCCATACACCAAGTTTTATTAAGATATGTTAAGTAATAAGGAAGGTAGAATTGTTTTCATTTCCCATAAGGATAACATGGGGAATGAGTATGTAGGTTTGCTGCCACAAAAAAGGAAGTATCGGGGATTTTAGACTATTAAACATTAGATCTCATCTAGATGAAGCCACAAACCAAGTTTTATTAAGATATGTCGAGAAATAAGCGAGATACAGAATTTTACTTATTCCCTATAAGGTTAACATTGGGACAACGTATTGTGTTTACCACTTTCAATATCTCGGTAACCATTAGACATAGAGCAATGATTCAAAATACTAAATTGTTTGTCTTTTTGAGCTGAATTCAATGGTGCCAACAAAAATTAGGTAATTTATATTTTTGCGAGTAAAAAACTCAACTGGTTTACGAACTCGTCCAATTGATTACCACTTGACATGTCTGTACCAAATTTCATCAAGATCGGTCCATATTTACGGCTGTTATCGTGCTGACAGACACATACATATATATATATATATATATATATATATATATATATATATATAGATAGATAGATATATAAAAATTCTAACGAATGGTGGTCCCAAATGCTTCTGGTGGCCCCAAAACGAAAAGTTATCATGGTCTCGGACTTAAGTCTTACCATGAGACATACGGTAATAGCTTCTTCCCTATAGGGGAAATTCACTAAAACTTACGATATTAATCTACATATTCTAAAACAATAATTGAGTTTTTTATGAACTCATAACTTTATTTCTTCATATTGAACATTTTCATTTTATGGAGTTCATTGGTTTGGTTTCTGAATGCCTTCATTATTTACCTTAAGTAAGGCAAATATCTTATATTACAAATAACTAAGAAATTAACAGATAAACTTAAAACTGCAGATAAAATTATGAAACTGTATTTTATTTTTTAAATTGATCAAGCTGAAATGGCTATACTTTGTTAATAGACAGAACTTTCAAAAGCAAATATTGTTCTATCACAGTGAAGGGATTAACTGGGAAGACTGCCAAAGTTAAAAGAAGACATTCCAAATTAAACTCGCTATCGTGGCTAACCTGTGAATCAATCATCGAGCTGAGTTGCAGTGGTGCCACGATGCTGTCACCACCTTAAGTCCCATCTATCACATTTGATCCTTTTACTGTGAGTAATTTAAACTTATATGGAAAATATTTTTAAGGCATTCATCTTTTCTATTTATGTCATTAAATTATCTTAAAATGTTAACTTTAAATCTTAGTACTCAATATTCAGGACATTAGCATTGACTAAAATTCAGAAGGAAGCCTATATTTATTTCCACTATTAGCTGGGACTTGATAGAGGATGCAGTTATCCTGCCAGCTCTGCTGTCAGTTGAAGAACATTTTAACAAATTTTTTGAAAGAAAATTAATTGAAACTGTAGTGCGCGTGCGTGGACCTCGGATATCGCTCATGATGGTCGCTTGATGCCAAACACTCGGAAATCTGGTTGCCAAGCGATCTCTAGGTCGCCCAGCAATTTGGTGGATCCCCTGGGAAAATCGGACAATCTCGGGGATCTCGGAGACCTTGAGATCGCAGTCAATCTGATCGAAACGGCCCCACACATTGGGCCCTGGGCGATATTTGAGCAATTTGGTCGCAAGCATTCAAATTGCTGGTCCACAAGCGACCGAGTTGCCTAATGTATGGCCGGCTTAATATATCTAGTATGCGTGGATATTTGCAAGGATCAAATGGTTTAAAACATGATTTATGTTTATTCAGAACCAGAACCACATTCATTTTATTAGGATAGTATTCTCTAATCTTAAATTCTTGTGTTAGGACGTACCATGAGATCTACAGTAATAGCTTCTCCCCTATCGGGGAAATTTGCTAAAAAGATCTTAACAAAATGTATGTGGTAAGTGATCTTAATGTATCTAATATGATTTGCAAGGGTCAAATGGTTTAAAACATGATTTATGTTTATCCAGAACCAGAACCACATTCATTGATTCAGGATAGTATTCTCTAATCCTAACTTGTTATTTTTAGGAAACATTCCAAGTGAATTTTGTCTACTGATCATTTGAACAATGAGTTCTAAGTGGGGAGCCAATTCAAAACATGATTCCTTTCCATTTTATCACCATCACAAGTGGAAGGAGGAGATCCTTATGGTCAGTATACATTTTGTAATTAATTAAAGCAACAAGTAAATCATTATCTATAAATTAATACGCAAGCGGTTTTCTTTTCACAGTCAAACCTCAATAAGGCTGGACAGATTTTAGCCTGAGGTGTCAAATTAAAGGGATTTTTATGTAGCTGGCTCTTCCATCAACGTTTGAAAAAGTTCAGTTTACTATGGTTACAACTGAACATATGATCATGCCTTGAAATAATTCCACAGGTAAATCACAGATTGCAGCACTTATAATTTATTTTTCGAAAAGAGCAGTTTTTATTTTTAAAGCTGCTTTGGATACTCTGGGACGTGACAATAAATTGTTTTCAAGAGTTTTAGTTTGTTTATTATCGTTTTATAGGTAACATTGGCCTCGATTACCACATAATAAAGTGTTGTTTTAATTGCTTTTTCAGTGCAGTTACCAGTTCACTCGTTTTCAATGTAGTTTACGATATATCAATACATTTCAGCATAGTACTTTTTGTGATTTTATTAACTTTAGCCAATTTATTTTTGGATTTGGTGCAGTTATAAGAAGAAGACGCACATTGACCGGTCGGAGGGGTTACAAACGTAACCACTGCCATCACCCTCCCGATGCATTTGATGGGTACAGAATGGTATCACTAAATCGTCGTGGTGCTCCTTGAGGACCAATGAACTTAAAATGTTTACATTGCGGCGGCTTGAATATCAAGAATGAAACGACTGGTAGAGATAATGCATCATTAACCCTTTGCTGCCATAGAGGAAAGGTCCATTTGTCTAATTTGCAGATTTCGCTGTATTTTCAAGATATTAAAGAAAACTCACGATCTGAAAACAGGGCTGTATACTTTTAGTTTGGCCTTGGGCTGTTAGACTTTAATCCAGAAACTTTTGGGATGACATTCAACAACTGTTGCTATAATCAGAGCACAATCTTTTGCCGGTATTATAATTTACATTTCAGAATCAAGAGGTGCTGAATGTTACAACAATAACAACATGTCAAGCAACGTTAATACTACCATACTCAATATCCTAATCTAAATAATTACAATAATAACATGCCAAATAATGACAAACTACCACGCTCAATATGATAATCTTTATATTAATAGACAAGCATTTTTTCCATAAGGTTTTTGTACTCCTTTTTTCTCAGCCTGTGTGCAACGTAGCAAAAATCTAAGCACACCGATAGAATTGTATATTCCTGTAGATGTGCAGAATCCCATTGAAATTTATATTAGTCTCTTAGAAATTTAGAAAATTCAATTTAAAATTTCAAAAAAATTAACATTAGCCTTATGAGTTGCTGTTTTGGTGATATTATAACAACCAAATGTAAACAAAGTTAGCATCATATGTAGCTGTTATCACTTGCTATTCTTCGTAGAGTAAAGATTTGATGTAGAAACATTAAGCCACAGTTAATTGGGGCATGGAGTGAAAATATAGAATTTGATTGAAATTATAAGAAAATTATGTATAAATTAAGCAGGACTACTTAGAGAAGATTAGAGATATCATACTCAAATGTGTTCTATTTTACATATATATGGAAAAATAAAGTTTACTTGCTTAAATAAGATTAAGAGATACAAATTTTCTGATAAAAAGGGAAGAAAAAAGTACATTAAGTTTCTACCATCCAATGTACTAACTGACATGCAACCGGCAGGGCCGGTGACGGGGGGGGGGGGGGCAAATGCACAAGGGCCTGGACTCACAGGGGGCCCGGATCCACACGAGATTAGTAAAAATGGGGCCCAGAATCGAGATGAGTAAAAAAAAGGCGGGTTTCTCAATTGCACAGAGGCCCGAAAATCCTGTCACCAGGCTTGGCAACCGGAGTATAAATGGACACATTATATTCAAATTTTGTATTTATTGGTGGATAATGGGTAAAATATATATTACTGTACATTTTAGTGATAATAATAGGAAGGGAGGGAAGGAGGGAAAAAGTTCCAAATGGTAGGGAAAAAGGGAGGAGAGATGGTAAGAAGAGAATGAAGGAGAAAAGGAGGGAAAAGTGGAAAGAAGGTCGGAAGTAGAGAGTGAGGAATTAATGGAGGGAGGGAGAGAACTGTGGTAAGGGGTGTACAGGATAAACTGATTTGATGACTTAAGTTTTACTTTCCTCTGATTCAATAATTATTTTAAAAAAAATAAACATGAAATATTAATAAAACAGTCACTATCTTAATAAAATACTAATTACTAAAAACCATGCCATAAGCCATAAATGAAGTAAAATAATTAGTCAAGGACTGAATCTTTCTCTTTTGTTTTTGGGCCCCCAGTTTGGTTATATTATGTGTTTACATGTAAAATATGTACTATATGAAATGTAGTTAGAAACGCATTGGTTTATGCGGGGATTATTTATAAAATTAGCTACCCCTATTTGTCACTTTGAAAAATGGTCGAATTTTCGACCACTGGCGATTTCTAGTCTTAATAATTACAATAACAACATGCCAAGCAATGAAAAACTTCCAAGCTCAATATCTTAATCTAAATAAAATTAAACCTTGATCTTGTTGTCAACACAGAGAAGAAATAAGACAGAGGACGCATCTGATGTTTCGCTAAATATGTGTCGAGCAGTGCCGTAGAGTGGACGCGGGGGGTAGGGGGGCGCCCGGAAGTCTATTCTCTCCCTATTGTTTGACTTCCTGTGTGTCGCGCAGTTACCCGAATCACTACTGCCATATGAGTGCGTACTCTGCTTATTTCTCCTCTGTGGTGTCAAATTAACCCAAAGAATCATAGCCTTAATATTTTTATGACTGAATCATAATCATCTGTCTGCAAGACTACTCAAGGTTAAAAATCAAGAAAAAAAATATTTTAAATCAAAACTGTGATATTTCTTCTTTGGAAGTAAAGCAAATTTAATAAACTTTTGAGTGAATCAATATTTTAAGTCCTAATTTACTTCACAATCATTTTACAGAATTTTTCCAAAATGATATCAGGTATTTGTTTTCAATTTTTTACTATAGTTTTTAAAAAGTCGTAATACAGTAGAGGCCCCCTAGTTCGGCTTCGGTTAGACCGGCCGCCGGGTGGTCCAGCCGGCCCTAGGAGGGTGACTCATATTCATCATATCGCTACGCCGCACCGCGGGGAATGACCTTCGACAGGATTTATCCTGAATGTTTAGTTTCCGGCCGCAGAAGTAAACTATTTATGACAATTTAGTTTGCTGGCAAGCTTGTAATTGATGGACACACTTGACCTCAAATAACAAACGATGTTGTTATCCTTTCAATATAAGGACTGAATAGTAAGATTTAATCTGGCATAACAAAAGAAAATAACAGATTTCTTTTAATTTGTTTGTAATTTGTTAAGATTCAAGTAATACGTGTAAATTAAATCAATCGAATAAATTCCTAGTATGTTTTTACAGTAACAAGTTTTTCTGTTCACTTTATATCCTCAATACGGGTGGAGACACACTGCGGCAGTTTCGCCGGGGCGATTTTATCGCCACGGCGAAACTGCCGCTCGCCTGTAGTCCATAGATTTAAATTGACACATAGGGCGATAGGAATATCGTGCGACAATAATGCCGCGGTCCATTTAAATCTAAGCACTACGGGCAAGCGGCAGTTTCGCCGGTTTTTACGGTATCAGTAAAAACTTACCTATCTTTGGGTGACGCAATATGACAGTTCAACATTAGAGACATCAAAGTATTTTCTTTGGCAATTAAGCACTGTAAACATCTTTAAAGAATGTGTTTTGTTGATTTTTAAGCATTGGTAATGAATTTAATAGGGTTATTTTACATTTTTATAGTACATCCGGCTAGTCCGGCTATTTTGTAGTCCGGCTGGTGGTCCAGCCCCGAGGTGGCCGAACTAGAGGGCGTCTACTGTATATGGATTTTTATTAAATGGTGTTTTGTTAATGTTTCTTTTTAAATCTTTGTAAACAAAGCATGAATCACTATGCAGAGCTCCAAATTCAATTCATTAAAACAAAATATATATATTTGAAAAATGGAAAAATTGACTACTTTAAACACATATTTCTATCTAGCTGTCCCGACAGACGTTGTCCTGTCTTCTTTATGAATAATTTGTTTTAGTTTGTTTGAATAAATATCAAAACAGTCACATCAACAACTTAGCTTTTATTCTAAAGCTTTTTTGATATAAAACATTGTTAGTTTTGTTTTCTGGCGCCAAAATTATTTTTTCAGTGTTCCGACACGGGAACAGGCGACATACAATTGGCTATGTGAAAGTCATGGATTTTTAAGGTTGTTTCCACAACGACTGTCCATTTAATTCAGACATTGCAAATGCAAGCTGCTGAAAATAGTTGCCGCTTAAGAGGAGGTTGGATAGACGGATGCTACTTATAGAATGATGCGGCAAAGCTTGAAACTATATTGCTCCGCCGTATGCAATGCACAAAATAGTGCCGTTTGTAATTTTTAGAATGCAGCTAACAGCTGGGACAAACATGACGTTATCCAATATTCTCGCAAATGTCAAACATCGTAATTTGAGGCAGAACTTGGATTTGTGACCGACAAAAACATCAGATCTCATGCGTATTATTGCTGTGGTATTGTTAACTAGAATGATTATCGTACTTGAAACTTATATACCATATACTTACATTGAAACCTTTAAGCTTAATTTCCGCTAAAGGTTATTTAATTTAAAAACGAAATATGGTAAATAGTAATATTAAAATTCCAGACTAATTTTTAATCTAACCATATTTACGTGCTAGTATGAGGCATTCTATATTGAATGCTCAGGTATATTTACTAATTAAACTAAATCACGAGCACGAATTAGGCTGAAATTAAATTAATTATAAACATTACAGTGGAAAACATAAGCTACGTTCTCAGTTATACGCTCAAACATTTTGCCGAGTGTGTCGGCGAGCAACGTATGGTATCGTTCTATTTACAAATTATATTAAACGTAATTTTTCCCATATTCTTATTATGGCGGTAAAATAGTTGGCAGTGCGTGCGCATTATTCTAAAATCGTACTATCTCCTAATGTAAATATTCCTTACAGACAAGACTTAAAATATACCAAACAGAATGTTTTTTGGCACATTCTCTCACAATAACGTTTATTGTCTTTTTAGGTTGGTACTGAATAAGCTCTAAGCCTTCATTTATTTTTGGTATAAATAGCATAATCTTCACAACATGGGAAGAAGCCACACATAGTAATATCATGATTTTGTCTGGATTCTAAAGACCAGCGTATACGAACGAACAGTTGGTGCTTGCCGAAATGTTCGATCATGTATGCCCTTCTTCCCAACATGCTTGCGGATTTGTTGAGTTGGGCACTTGGTTCGAAATACTCAACCAATAAGGGTGGCTTGCCCAACTGTTCGTACCTGTATGAACTCCTTCTCAAAATGCCAGCCAACAATCTAACTAAAAAGTTCGACGTTGTCTATACCTACCTTTCTTTTTTAGTTGGACGTTCCGTAAGTCAAGCCGCTCAATCTGGAGGCCTATTGGCATGACCAGCACATTTAAACTCAAACATTCTGTACCAGTACCCCTAATGTTTTAAACATTGGGATTGATGCCATTAATTTCATGTTTTGAGAACAAAAATATAACATAAAGCATGTAAGATAAGTTCAAGACTAGCGTCCTTTACATCAGTGTGCTGCGCCTTCTCTTGTTTTTGTCATTTTGTATTCGATGGTATTTTATATGTGAAACTTTGTGGATATATATCTATTCAAGGGTTTTAAATGAATGAATTAGTTAAGGTCTGTTGCATCAGGTACTTTTCTGCCAAGATAAGCATTTTTAAATCCGTTCCAGCTTAAGAATAAACTGATACACTTAAAATACTAAAAAATAACTTAGTGGAATTAGAAAAAAAATCGGTACATGTCAAAATTGACGACAAAGAAAAATGCAGTTAGAGCAATAAACTGTTTCCCATCTTTTTTACTGTATATCTATAGAACATATAACTGATGATTGAACTGACCGATTTTTTACGAAGGCAGTAACATACAACTGTCTGATTTCCTTTATCGTACAGCAATCATTAATGTATTTTAAGTAGGCTTATCATAATTTTGATTTCAGTAATCGTGTGTAATAATATTGTTGAAACTTTTCAAAAATATTAAATCTAATGAAAATGTCGTAAACACACTGATTTCAACTAATATCTTTAGTCAATGATGCTGAAACACCAATCAATGGACACATTGGACACATACGTGAAGTAGTCACCAAGCAGAATGTATTCCTCCGCGCCGGCTAATTTTCATCACAATTCAGCTGATCGTTAACAATTCCTTCAAATTTACCTTGAGTTTGCGCTTGACATGCTTTTTGGTATGCGAGATTTTGACGTTGTTATTAGTTAGATAATTTCGAAAGCCGAATATTAGAAATCTTAATTAAATTATCTACCGGACGTAGGAAGCCGATTTTCGATATAATAAATAACGTAAAAAAACGCAGTCAAAAGTTATTTTTTCAATTTTACAAAAAATGGCTAGTTTATGTGAAAATGTAATTCCTACGTCCGGTAGAGTTTAAAAAGAGCTTTAATTTGACATATAAACTTTAGTTTTCCGACCAAAAATAAACGAGAAATCCCGCATACCAATTAACATTGGTTCTTATGGAGTATAAATCCAATATGGCCGCCAGCTCCAACCTCCTCTTAAAGTCAAAGGGCGTATCATTTGGAATCATTTGGATACGTGGAATAAAAACGTCTTCACCTTTGTAGTTTTTTTTTTGCGAAATCGTTGCCTCAATTATGTTATTAATTAATTTTTTTACCATCAGCTAAAAAAATTAATTAATAAAAAAAGTTTAAAAATTAAAAATTAATTAATTTTTTTGTCACCGTGCCATTACAAATACAAAGTGAGTTAATACTCCGCAACACAATAATTACTGAACATAATTACTGAACCGACGTTTAGCTGAATGGATATCCTTCATTATATTAGCTGATATCACATAATCCATTTCATTCGGTTTTATCCTCTCGACCAACCAAATAAGGATGTGTGCGTGTTGCACCCCGCTTTTTTGCCATTCTATGAATACATCCCACAAATGCGTCTCGCCGAACATGCAATGCTTAACAATGAAATCCATGAGTAACTTTGATTTTCTTTTAAAAACTCTTGAGTAATATGGCGATCAATGGGAGATTGGCCAGGAAATAATTCTTGTAGAGTTTCTGACCAATTTGAATTGCACATGAACGTAATAAACAAATCTGGTGTACCATAATGAAGTACATCCAACTTAGCATCCTGAGCATTATCATGCATTATCATGCAATTATCATGCGCATATGTCGCGGACTTCCGACGTATGTTGCTGGGAGAATAGTCACTCTGCCGTCATTAAATGCATTTCAATCAGTATTGGTAGAATCCCCAAGATATATACGTATTCCTACTATGAACTCAAACACTTCTCAACCTCTCTGGTCAAATAAAAAACTGCAGTTTTTCACACTCATATAAGGCTTCAATATGAATTTTTCTAAAACCAAACAAAACTATGAGGATTTATCTTCATTTCTGTACATCCTAAAAGGTTAGTTAGATAAAAAAGTAGATTCACGTTTCATGTATTCAGAATTCTTCAGATACATAAATTAACTTTAGATTAGACTTTTTAGTTTCACAAAATCCTTGAACTACAAAAGTAAATAATCCAAGTGTAAATAAACAAACACATATTTCAGATTCACATTTGTTTACATGTCAACGTATGGTTATGATTTGAAATAGTTCTCAAGTTACTCCACCAGAATGCATACAAGGTCAAGTAACATGTATAGGCCTGTAGGACAGAGCCCTAAGGTCGTATTAAAAATTTTATTTCACACACACCTTGTCCTAAAATTTACGAAGAAAACAAAAAAAACTATCCAGTTTGGCGCACAAATAAAAAAGTTGTAGATGTACAAAGCAATAGGATTGTTTTTATTTATTTAGGTAAGATTAACATTGGAACAATGTACTGTGTTTACCACTCATCGAATTGATTTTTATTTATATAGATTATACTTAATTGTAGTTATTCATCTGAAAAACTACTAAGTTTAGAAATTTGAAAAACATACATCACAACTGCATTATTTCTAATAAAATGAAAAGTAAATTTTATAAAATGTTGTGTGGAAACATAGTTATGTCTTGATTGACTTTACAAAACTTTTTCATATAACAGCAAAACAGCACCAACGCTAATTAATCATAATGATTTGTGATCAGACGACTGTGGAAAAAATGGCATGAACACCAACAGTAATTTTTCGTGTCCCAGTCTAAGGCGCAAGTTTCTAACCTAAAGTCTAATGGCCTTCACACACTGAAAATTGGCACAGGACTGTCAGGGGACCAAAAGAGACAACTAGAAAGGGGATGGCATCCACACTAATCTATAAACAACTGATCAGCTCATTTTGGAAATGTTGTTTCATCTGTCAGACGAATGATAATGATTCTAGGATTAGGTAAAGCTTGGAATATTATGATGTGCAATATGGTGGTTGGGTTTTGATAACTTTTAGGGCTTGGGCACAAGATCATCCGAAAGAGACCCAAGACAAAGATTTTGGAAGAGCTTTAGTTTTTTTTTATATGTCAAAAGATATGGTTTAGTTTGAAATAGTTACAACAACTACTATTGAAATATAGCGCTTACTAATACAATAACAGAGAAAGTACTCTCCCGAGCACCAGCTAGTTTCATATAAAATAACTACTTTGGACTGTGATAGTTCAATTTGTAATAATGATGCTCTATAAATTGAGTGAATAAATAAACAAAATTAATGTTAGTTTGTAAATTATTTAACATAATGTTGTTTGAGTGTGTAATACATTTTGACTTATTAGCTGAAACTGTTTTCTGTTTTTTACAGGAAACAAAGACAGAAATGTCTGCATTAGAGTGTTTGCCTGCCGAAGTGTTAAACATGATTGCACAATACTTATCAGCAAAAGATCTATTAGCTTGCTCTGCAGCTTGCTCCCGGCTCCGATCTGTATTCAATGATGACATCATCTGGCGGAGATTTTGTAAGCAAGATATTATTTCATATATTGAAAATGCCAAGCCAAAAGTTAATACATCTTATGGAACTTCTTACATAAGACATGATTTAGGCCCATTATGCGATGAAAGAATTAGCTACATGCACCAGAACCAACTATTGAATAATTGGAAAAACGGAAGATTTGTAGAACATAAAGTCTATTCATCCACAGGGCTTTATTACATGTGTTTGAAGAGTGGCACACCGATCATTTATGAAGATATTTATTTGTTTCTTTATGACTTTTATGGGCACAGATTAGTGGTTTGGAATATAGAAGACATTCCATTTCGACATACAAGTGTTCGTTTGCTTTATCATAACTATTTTTATGAAGGCCTCCATTACGAAGTCGCTGGAAATAAATTAATTGTTGTAGAAGTTGGGAAGCTCATTCAAATGTATGGTATTAATCTTCCTGATAAAACTTTGCCTTTAGTACACATCATTTTGTTTGACCAATGTGAACCGATGCATAAAATTCCAGATTTCAACACTCCTGAAGAGATGTATACAGTTTGCTACCACAAAATAATAGAAAAGAAAATTTACAGTCATAAAGTCGGTAGGCCTGTGATTCATATTTGGGACACAGAGACTGGGAAAAAAATCGCAGCTTTGGAGCCCCCTAAAGCTGGAAATGATTTTGATGTACTGAGTGCCGCTAAGAATGGGAATGATTTGACACTTTGCTTGGAAATTAATGATCCACAAAGACAGTTCAACGCATTAGGCATAGTATACGAAGTCCTAACATATAGCTTTTCAAGAAATTTCTTCAGGACATTCTGGACTAATACTAGAGGTTCTTCTACAACCTATGTACCTTTTCATGCTGTTCAGTATAGAGACCTAATAATATTATTTTGCCGTTTGCATAACTATTTCATAGAGGATCAATCATTGCCTAAAACTGTAATAGTGTTGTATGATTATAAATGGGGCATCATAATCGGGGAGAAATCCTTCCCTGAGCTCGTCTGTCACAGGCAGTCCAAGGTTGTGAATGGCCAGCTTCTCTTAGCGACTGCCTTCTGTGTGTACCTCGTAGACCTTTTAACACTGGATACCGTTCTATCTTTCAAGTTTGATAGTGGAAAAATTGAGCTACTTGATGTATTTGATGGAAGTTTTATAATCACCACACCGAAGTCCTTGGTGTCCGTTTCAAAAACCAAGAGGAAAGAAGTTTGGGATATCAAAAATAGAAGAAAATGTGTAAATATAACTTATGTATTCACAAGTCCATATACAAAAGACTCTGTGTTTGTTAATAAGTCATTCACCAAACTCATTGTTGTTGGGAAGGGTACTTTGGGTGTTTTGAATTTTTGGTAAAATCTGAATTTATTTCAGCCCACATTATTTCCTTATTATTCAGCTGAAAACTATTATTTCTCTATTATTCAAAAATGAGAAACTACAGTGACAATAATGTCTCTTAAGAAGGTAACAATAAATTAATTTCTAAATTAATAACTAAAGCTATAAAAAAGGAAATAAAACTCTTCAACACTTAATCAGTTTATTGTTCTGATTTTATCCCAAAATATTACATAGTGTCAAAAATGTATTTAAAAACATTTGTTTAAAAAAGACATATATATTAATATACTACATTTAACAAATCAATATTAATTTGATTATAAATTCTGATTCATTTCTCAAGTTTCTTCAAGTTTTTATGGTGACTTGGTGCACCCAATATGGCATGGTGTAAACAATTATTACAAAAAATCTTGACTGTCACAAACATAGATTACTTGGCCTAACTGCTTGTTTTGAACTAGATTTAAATTTTATTTTTGTTATACATCTACTTAAGAAAGATATATTTTTTAAATTTGTAAATAACTTCTTGATTAGCATGATAAGTGTTGTTTAATATACTGGATATAAATAAAAGACGTCTTACAACACTTAAAATATATTTACACTTATACTGTACTCACATACAAGACGGTAAATATACATGCAAGATGGAAAATGGCGATCGATTTCGGTTGGTCACACCGAGCATTTTATTAACTGGTTATAAACTGGTCACACCAACCGAAATCGATCGCCATTTTCCATCTTGTATATATATATATACCGTTTTGTATGTGAGTACAGTATAAGTGTAAATATACTTTAAGTGTTGTAAGAGGTCTTTTATTTATATCCAGTTTAAATTTGTCAACATAAACCTAGTTTTTTTATGGGATTTTGAGAATGTAACTAAAAAAGGAAAGATTGGTTTCCAAAATAATCATGAAATGAAAATTACCTGAAAATGATTGATAATATTCATGTAAACAAAGTTATAACTGGCGCCAATTCTTGAGGCCCAGTCTGCACATGGGGCGGGGAGTGGGTAGGCTGGGAGGAGAGGGGAATGGAAGCGGCAGCGGCAGCGGCGGCCGACGGTGTACTAGCCTGACTGTGTACATTCAGCAGCTCGCACGTAGTTGCTGCTTACCTGTCAATCGTTGTTCATAGTAACAAGACGCTTTAATAAATACTAATGAAATATTATTGTTTAATCTTATGCTGTATTTTACTTTAATTTTAAATGAGAGTCAATGTTCCGTCGGTCAATGTTTTTAGGACAACATGTAGTGACACGCTATTGTTGACGGCTGAGAGCAGAATGACAGTGCTGCGCTCTGGTGACGAGTTGCCGCGCATGCGCACTAGCCGTTTTTGCTGCCGCGCAACCACCGCACTGGGCCTCAATAATTGGCGTCAGTTATACAAGTCTATTTGTTGTTCATTTAATACAACCGGAGGCCTACTGCACATTTAACTATGAGGCAATACTGTCAGTGATCTACCAACTCTGATAGGATGATTTACTGATATTATTAACTTGTAATTTATGGTGTAATAAGGCCCAGAAATTACATTCTGTCGTTTGATTTAATTAAACTTGTGGTTCATTGCAAATATATCAACTAAAGGAGTTTAAAGAGGGAAAAAAGGATTAATGACATGACATAGAATAGTTATTTGTGCATTTAGGGACTAAAGTGCAACTTTTTCTCCCTGAGGGAAACTGTTGTCACTTGATGGCGTAGCCGAGGTAAATAAATCACATGTAAATAAATACCTTAAGTATTTAGGCAATTTAAACAACCGTTATATTCATACTATTTTTAAATGCTATTTTTTCTGCAGTCTATTTATTAAAAAATACCTCGCAAAATTTGTAGGTTTGAAACAATGTTTATAAAATGTTCGGCAAACAGTATTGGCAACAATAGGCCCCCAGGATAACCCAAAGTGGGGGGTTTCACTGGGGAGGTCTTGGTCCTGGAAAAATTTGGTAAACTCGCTTTTTAGATAGTCTAGTGGCATAGGAGTTAAGGATGGTGTGGTGGCTGCGGGTGTTTTGATTGAGGGATTTAATAAATAAACTAGTTTTTAATTCCTGAAAATGTAATGATTTAATACATTTATAGTATTTTTGTAATGGTTATACCAATGGGCGTAATTTCAGCATTTTGGTTAGGGGCAAAATCTTCAGACCTTTTCCTCTTTATTCGTTCGATAATTTAAACCGCCCCCACCCCTTAAAAATGTGTATAAGAATCTAAATTTTTATCAAAAATCTTTAGCAAATGATGGCTATGAAATAACTGACAGATTTACCGACAGCGATACAGCTGAGAAATTTAAAGTGCGATACCAACAACAGATTTGACGTCCACAGAGTACGTCCCCATGATACAACCGAGATTATCGGCCACGAGAACAACCGTGAAATTGTATTACCGTGATATTTGCCGATGGCTGAAAATCTTAAAGATTTGTTATATTTTGAAATAAAACCATAATTTTTCGGCTGCAAATAATCGATCAAGGTATTTGCCTCAAAATACGATCGAGATATTCCACATGCAATGCAACCAAGAGATGGCCGCTTCAGAAGCGACACACCACTGTACGACCATGAGCTTTGTTTGCCGTAATACAACTGATGTTTGCAGGCCACGCTATAGCCCAACCAAGAGCTCTTGAGCTCTTTTTGCCATAATATGCTAGTCGCTGTAAAAACCGAAGCAGAGGGTGCCTAGCAGATGTCAGCTATTGAAATTTTTTTCTAATCTTTCCTGTCTTCCGCGGAAACAATGAGCAATTTTCTGATCGCAATGTAACCAAGAAATTTGCCGGCATATAAACGACTGCGATGTGACCAAAATATGTTGTTGCCACGAAAAGAGCAAAGCTGTTTCCAGGTATAATGCGACTGAGGGATAAGCCAGCTGTGCACTGTCTGTAGAAATGACAAACGGCAGATTTTTCGGCCGCAATAGAGATGACGATCTCGAAAAGAGTGAGATTTACTGGCCGCGAAACAAGCGAGAGATTTTCCGAACGCAAAGGGACGGAGAGATTTTCCGGCCGTGACATCACAAAAATGTTAGTTTGTTGCGATTCAATCGAGAGATTCGCCGGTCACGACGACGATATCAATGATGAAGACCATGGTGAAAGGAAAAACATAGGTGTGCTACTCCGACAGTTCAAAATGGACACCTACTGCGCATCTACGTCATCCAGGAAGCAAAACAACACATCACGTGATGCTCTCTGGCGGAAAATTGATGAATAATTAAAGATAAGACTACGAGAGAACGTTGGCTCTTATTACTATTAGGTTTTGTTTTTTCCATTTATTATAGAACAATTTTTCAAATCGAATGAACAATTGTTAACTAGATACAATGGTATTTATTTTTTCAAACAATATACTTGTTGCATATTTTATGAGTACAGTCTATTGTAAGTTTGAACTTTTTTCAATCCCTTAGTTTAATAAAAGCATTTTCCTCCAACGTTAATTTTGGACATTTTGTTACTGCCAAAAAAAAACTGTTCAGGGGATTTGCTTCATAGTTTACCAACTATTGTTCATGAAATATTAAACGTTTGTGAACAATTTTAAACCCAGGGGTTAATTTCAGCCGGAGCACACCGGAGCGCACTCTCCGGTATTTCTCAACTCACCGGTGCGGCTCCGGACCTTTTTTTCTGGCCAAGTAATTTATTTATACCTACTGTTTAGAAACGATTCTGTAAAAGTGTATTAATTCTTTCTAATTGGAGAATTATCTTGTACTAGCAGTTGCCTGTGGCTTCGCTCACGATAAAAATTGCAGCTGATCTTACTTCTGCTCTTTGAACTATCAAATTGTAGTATTCACAGCTGTTTACATTTCGGTATTTGAATATTTACATCCTGATAAAATGTAAACTTTGAAGCTAAAAACGTTCACGGGGCATAGCCTGAGGGAATTTTAAGGAAGTGAATAGGCCTATGTGTTTCCCAGGTTCAAGATCTACCTCTGTGTGAAATTTCAACCCAGTCGGTTCACTATTTTATGCATTCACTTGCCCCATACATACATACTCTTCTTTATAATAGTATAGATTGGGAATTATCTTATATTGTCATTTTTTGCAGTAGTGCCACTATAATTATTGCTAGGAGTAGGGTCACCTCTGGAGCCACACTTGAATTGTTTGAAAATCTAAGTCAACTTTAAACTCTATTTTCCTTTACATAGTTTCACGCAAGGTATATAGATGGTAGCTTTTTTAACCTCTTTTCTGGATACTGATCACTTAATAAAATCAAGATCGGCTTTAGCGAGTGATGGTGGAAGTTTACTAATGTAAAAGCGATTCCAATCCTGGCCAATACGGGCATGCACTGGGTGCATTCGGCATTACTCGTTTCTACATCGATCTTAAAAGGCCTCTTCCGGCAAATAGTTCGTAAAATATTTGGACAAGTCAGATGTGCCCTTGTTTGACGATAGTTAATTCCGACTATGAGTAATGAGTGGCGCTAACACACGTTGTGCTGGAGATCACAACCTTCATGATCATTAATGGCACAAGTACACTCTAGCCGCGGCAGGACAAAACCTACTAGCGCCAAAGTGAAAACGGCCTAAATGTTACACAGTGGCCATAAACGTTAAAAAGGCACCAAATTTAATCGTAATTCATAAAAAATATCTGTGGGAGGGCTCCTGGCATATTACCTGTTTTAATACGATACAGTTGAATAAACCTAAAACACGATGAAATGCAATGATTGTTAAATCATTTTTAATTGTAGCAAAATAATAAATAAGTTAGTTCATTTAATAGCATAAAACGCCAATATAACTGGTAGTATTTTTTAGTCTTAGTTAACCGTGAACTATTACAACAGCATTGGGGAGTCATACCAGGTTGTTCCCCTATAATTCATTCTAAATTAAGCGGTGGTTTTAAATTAAACATTAATTTCTCTAGATTATTAACTATCGTTTTTAGTTACTCGTAATGAAAACATTTTAATTTTTTTTAATACATCATTTTAATTTTCAGACATAACTCTAGGTTCTTCAACAGTTTCATCTACATGATTTGGCGGACTTGTCGGCCTATCTCCAATCATGGCTGTTTCTCGGTCACCCCATCGCCGTTCTTCTAATTCATCACTATTTGCTAGTTCAAAGTTGGCACGGATTTCTAAAATTTAGAGGGTTATAATTTAGAAGTCGATTTTGAGCAGTGTTCTGAAACTGTCTTCACTGAAATGTTGACTGCACATTTGTGCATAGTTTAAATTGATCTTTTCTTGCCGATTACACGCTCGTATCCACTGTGATTTTAAGTCTTCGTTCGAAGGGAATTCGTAATATTTTTTTAAAGGACCTTTAGTTTTTTGATTGTAGTTTTTGCAGCCAAAAACTGCACAGCCCGGCTTTTTTTCAAAAACAGTTTTGGCAAAACAAAACAAAACAGAAAAGAATAAACATGAATATAATAATAAAAATGACAGGTACAATCAGCTGGCTGTCAGAATCGCCCCTTTGTTTCCTGAGTGACGTCACATGACCTGCGCAATATCACACCTATGTTTTTCCTTCCTCCATGGATGAAGACGATTATTTCGTTTGGCTTTATTACCAATATTGATTTCCCTGACCAAAGGTTTAATTTAAGGAGGAGCTCCAGTCCCGCGCGACTACCTGCTTCTCCCATAAGACCAATGTTAACTTTCAAATTCGTTACAGCGTTGACCATTCAACCAAATTCGTTGATTTATAACTCATCTGAAAGAACAAAAAATTATCTAGCAATTCCAGTGAGCAGAATTTTGAAATAGTTGTTTGTTTAGTGTTAAAAATTCGCAGCAAATTAGATTTTCGGAATTGTTTATAAATTATTTTAAATGTAGTGACATCGAAATTCCGCTCACTGCAATCGCTAGATAATTTTTGTTCTTACAAATGAGCTAAATGTGAGGTACAGTCAAAAAGTTCCCGGAATGAATTTTTGTAGACATATAGCGCGATCGCCAGCGGTAAATTTGTCTTGCAGTAGTTGGTACGACTCCTTAGGAGGGCATATCGGTAATGGTGGCATAGCTGACTTGCCATAGTGCAGCATTGGAAAGGGCTTTTCGTGTACCTGCAAGTCGACGTTGTCGGATTTTTTAATAATGGCATTTCATGAACAGCGCACTGGGTGATGTTGATAAAGAAAATATTGGGAGATTTCTTCAACGCCTCTTCTCCATAAGCTTGAATTAACAACTGAAGAGTCTCACTGAGTGATTTTTAAAGTAAAACAAGAACAATGTTCGTGTGCTGTTCATGAAATGCCATTTTTCAAAAATCCGACAACGTAGACTTGTAGGTACACGAAAAGCCCTTTCCTATACTGCACTACGGCAAGTCAACTATGCCACCACTACCGATATGCCCTCCCAAGGAGTCGTACCAACTACTGCAAGACAAATTTACCGCTGGCGATCGCGCTATATGTCTACAAAAATTCATTCCGGGAACTTTTTGACTGTACCTCGTATTAACAATATTGGTTGAGCGGTTGAAGCTGTACAGAATTTGAAAGTTAACATTGGGCTCATGGGAGGAGCAGGTAGAAATGTGATATTTTTCGTGACTGGAGCTTTCTCTTAATTACATTTTCCTGACTTTTCCAGAATTTCTGACAACCTGCAGACACCCTCCAATGGATTTAGGCATTCAGGGATTTGATAGCCACGATACAATTGAGAGACTCTCGGCTACGAAAAGGCCAAGATAGATGGAAAAGGAGCCTTAGTAATTTGGATCTAGCAGACCTGTCCTGAAGTACGTCCGCCCGCCATTCCCGGAGTACTGGGTGCAATTCGCGTCAAACGTGTCGTGTGTTCGCGACATTTTTTAGTCGGCGTCACTAATTTTGTCACAATTGTGTCCAATCACAATCCTGTTTTCCATTGTTTTTTATTTTTTTTAAGGTAAAAGAGGGCTCAAACCCCTAAACCCCCCCCCCCCCCCCCCCGGTTACGCCACTGTTAGCAACAACAAACTCTTAACCATGTGTATTTATATTCAGTATTGCACAACTTAATTCATGCAAAAAAATTATTACCTGGCCATTAAACGCATATGGTTTTGTTTTCTTAAGTTCAATCATTGAAGTTCTTGAATTAAATTGAGAGTAAGCAAATGAAAATCGACACTTTCTGAAAATGCAATGTTTTCTTACTGTTCATTGCGGCGTTGCCGGATTTCTTCCCGTGTATTTCTTATAAGATTATTTTTAGTCCCATGGGAGGAAAGTCAACTTAAAAGACCACTTTAGATAGGTGGAGGAAAATTTCATTACTATATGTACCGCAATGACACAAGGCCACATAGTGGCCTTAACTAGTGGAATAGTGTAGTGTGGCCTTAACTGACAGCAAAAGCAATTATATTAAGCTTAATATAACTTTTGTTAAGGTAATGAATTATTCTTAAGGAATTAAGATGGCTAATAATAATAAACATAGCATATGTATGCTTTTAAAAGCTGTCAAGAATGTTTTTACAGCTAAGCTCAGGAGCATAATTGACTGTTTTCTTAAAATCAGCAAAGGAACAACAATAGGTGTATCCTTTGGTTACACTGTCCATGTCAGTTGGCCATCCATACTGTTGACAAATGTTCTTACAAACTGTTGAGGGTTTCTTGTTCAAAAAAGGATTATTGTGAACTAAAAAGACAATGCAAGAGTTTTTATTTGGATTCGCAAGAATCTTCCAAAACAATTTTGGTACCGGCATCAATTGTTGATTGGGATCTAAGAATATTTTCTTTGGTGAACCTCTACTGTCTTCTGTCTCCATTATCCCATAAGTTCCAGTAGTCACAACAAAATCTTCTTTTACCTAAAGGTAAACCAACAGGTAAACTCATTTGTAGTTTCAATTTAATTTTCATAGTATATTTTTTTGGTCCAAACCCCCCCCCCCCACCCCACTTACAAACATAAAAAATAGTGTTCACAAAAAATTCTGAATGAATCTTTAATTTAACTTTAGTTTGATTTGATTTTCTTTTTATGCCCAGTCAAATTATACTATTTATTTATTTATTTATTTACAATTTAATTGCTTACAACAGAGAATAAGCTCCAATTACAGTAAACAATATTATTATGACTTAAACATAAGAAATATCTCACACTGGTGAATGTTCTTTCAAGATCAATAATAGTTTTTGAATTCTTCATTTTGTTACATGTATCACTTTCACTTAATATATAAATATTGTTATAAAAAATATATTTTTTTTTTTTTTGGGAAAGGCAGGTGGAATCCATTTACGGACGAAGTGTGGGACTCGCCGAAGCCCTACCCACTAAACCACCTCCTCGTTCCGGGCGAATCTCCCCCGGATAATAATAATAATAATAATAATAATAATAATAATAATAATAATAATAAGGAAACATGATAATAATCAAGGGCAATAATCAAGGGCTGGATAACAAGGCAGCGACCTTTGCCTTAAACTGACTGTCACTGTGATGAAAAATATCTACATCAGCATTTAATGAGATAACATAATTGTAATTACGGATCATGGTATTCAGAGTAGTATTAATCATATAATTTGTTCGATAATTCCTTATGAAAAATAAACTATTTGACCTCCTATTAAATAGAGGTATGTAAATATCTATTTTCTGCAGGGTATTAATATCATCTACTTGTCCTGAAACTAACTTTTTTAAGTAAAAAACGGAAGCTAATTTTCTTCTTGAACTTAAAGTTTGAATGTTGAATAAAATACATAAATCATTGTAGCTAACTTCATACGTGTAAAAATTAAATTTTTTATAAAACAAGTATCGTAGAAACCGTTTTTGAACTTTCTCAATGGCAGTACAATAAGTATCATAAAACGGATTCCAAATTATTGATGCAAATTCAAGCCTAGATCTAACTAAAGACACATAAATTTGTCTTGTAATTTCAAGATTTTTGAAATTTCTACAGGTTCGAACTAAAAATCCTAAACACAAAGTAGATGTTTTTATAATATTTAAAATATGATTTTTAAACGTTAACTCAGAATCAAGAACTATACCTAAATCAGTTATACTATCAACACGTGACAGTAGCTTGTTATCTAAATAATAATTGTGAATGTAATTAGAATGTTTTTTTGAAAAATATATTACACAGCATTTACTAACATTCAAGCTCATTTTCCTATCTGAAAACTCATTTTACTATCTGAAGGAAAAAAGCTGGATCGCTGAAAATTTTCACAGATGTTCATTTGACTCTTTTAAACGTCATATTTAAAGTCCCCAGGGGTGGGGTTCAGCATGAGGAGGAAACAGGGTGTTCCAGAAAAGGAGTTATTGGGTTTGATCCTTGAAATCTTCTCATTAAACTCACTAAAAATGCTTAAAAAATTTTGAAGGTCTTGATAAAAGTAACATTTTGGTGAAAACAGACCTCAATTATCTCAATTTGTTTTGATTTTCTAATATTTACGGAAAGCCTAATATCTCATAAATCACTTAGCATTTTTTCTGACTCCATATTCTTAATCCGTACAACTTAGCTATATCAAATGTCAGTCTTATAAAACATCATGTTTTTCTTAAAATATCAAGTTTCTAAAAAAAATATATTTTTGAAGTATTGGTATACCTATAACATATCAATATACATTGCTTGAAATGGTGACCTACCCAGGTAGGTATTTTAAGCGAAGAATGAATGACAGATGAGTGAAGGATGATTGTGGCGAGATATTGTAGTCTTGTTACTGACTAAGGCCGACATGTTCCTTATACAGGATTGTTAATTAATAGCCCAACAGCCAACTAAGGGACCTACATTTTAACAAGGGATCCGAACCACAATTTTGCCTGGTTTACAATTTACGAACAGGTCTAATTATGAGGACGGCCCTATGAACGTAGTATTCAACAGTGCGGACGTTAATCCCCATTAGGGAACACCACACCCACAAGCTTTCGCTCATAACTATCCACAATTCGTGACCTCCAAGTAGCTGGATTACAGGATACATTACAGTCCCAGGTAATGTTACAAGAACAAAGAATTTAGTATCAGCACTAAGTTTTTAAGTAGTTTACAATATGAAGGGTAAGGAGGTACATCAACAACAGTGTGATTTTCTTTAGGCAAACAATAATATTTTTGAACTACATTATTGTTTATTATTGTTCCCCGTAAACTTAACACTATTACCAAATGATATACACAGATAGGTTTAACCTTTTGACCCAAAGAAAGAGAATGATAACACACTTTTCGTCCAGCACGATTATTTACCAAGGCTGCGGATCTGGTGGCATTGAAGTTTGAGGCGGCTATTTTGTTTTTGAGTTACAGAGAATATAGCCCTATAATAAGCTTAATCCGACCTCCACCATATACTGACAGACTCCTAACGAGTATATCTACCCAATGCCAGTGTCCAAACGCCTGTACCCCTCCCCTCCCTTCACTATTCACTAACATTACAGTACTTACTTAAAAACATGCCTTGTGGTATTGATTATGAATAGAGAATAATAAGTTGGATTAACCTCCCTATTTTCCTCGTCCTTGTATCGGTTTAAGCCTGAATAGTTCTGTTTGTCTCATTAACAACTTATTTTATGTTAGACATAATTAAAAATTATTGAAAAATGACCTTACAGTTTTAGCAAAGTTCCTGATGGTAGCCTCTAGTTTGAGCCAATTGCCTCCATTGATGGTCTGCCACATCGGAGCAGTGTTGATGTAGAAATAGGTGAGATGCTGCCACGAGCCGAGCAGGAAGTCTCCGTCAGGTGAGAGATGACTGCGAGCCAGGTACGACCGAGCCAACATGTAGTTCGCCTTCTCCTCCCCCAGCCAGCGGGACAAAGTCTCCCTCTGGGTAGCCTGGAACCAACAAACTCTACCTAAACCAAGGAAAACAAGTGCAGTTTTGAACTAATAACATGTGCAAGCTATTTTTATTTGTTGTGCATGTTATAATTACATATTGTAATCTTCAGCTAAAATTAATTGTTTATTCTTGACTTACCTGCTTGTAAGCTGTGCTAGGATCGATTGACTGGTAGAGGTGGTGTGGGCCTTTGTTGAAGTATGTCTGGTGACCCTTGATCTCAGCCCCTCGCAAGGTTGAGCCGTAGAGGATATGCGTCGTGTGTAGGGTGCCTGCTTGGCTTCGGTCGTAGCACAGGGTCACCAGCGGATGCCACCCTTCCACCTGTAATATGACTGACATGAACATTTGGCTGGTTTCCAATATTAAAAATCTTAAGGCTACAGCAGAAAAACAACGGCACACGATAGGATCTTGAAAGAATTGTTAGTTTATCATGCTCATAACTAAGGTTCAGTGATGGAGGCAAAACGTAGAAATAAAGGAAAAGCTTCACATAGACTTAATTGGTTTTATTGATTAGAGCCACCTTTAGTATTAATTATTAGTACCTAGAATATTTAATGATTTCTTAGAAATCATAAGAAATCTTTTCCCATCATGAAAAATTTTAGAAAATATACAATATTTATGTTTCTATAGTAAATGATATTATCTATTATTTCTAATTGAAATACCTTAAACTCAGCTGCTTTTTAATATGAAAATAAATTTTTTGTTCTTACACATACAAAGCACTATACAGATTAACAATTTAGTATATTTTTCGTGCCATTTTTTCTGGTGACCTTGAGTTTGTTGGGCTGTTTGCCACCCACACTGCTAGTAATTATCGTCTATAATCTGTTCTTCGGTACCTCAAGATCTGATATGAATGAAATTTCTTGTGATACCAATTCAGTATGGGCGACAAAATAAACCAAACTTTGATGCGTCTAAATAATGGACAACAAAATAACAATAGGTTGTCAGTCTGAATTACTCCTTCCTTTTGTGGTTTTAATAAAAAAGAGTTGATTTTTTACTTTGAGCTTCTTGTATTTGACCCTTTGAAGTGGAAGGACAAGGTGCTTGAATATACTTTGGCGATTGCAGCAATGTAGACAGGATTTTGGGAAGAAGGGAGTTCAGATGACCGAGGGGTTTGGAGGGTATGGAATACCCCCAAAAACATGGGAGGCCGGGCCAAACTTTTAAAAAATGTCGAAGTTTTTGGAACAAAATGTTTATCAAAGAAAGGTATAAAATTTCCTGGTACTGCCAAATGATTCAATGTTGGTTTCAACAACCGTTGGTTTCAAACCTCAAGGGTTCATTTTCAAGTTGAGAATCAAGCTATTTTAAACATTCTCCTTCGAGTTGATGGTGTTGAAGAGACGTCATCACACTAATACAACAAAAACACGACATTTACACGAACTGACAGACATCAAACATAAATTTACAAAAACTGGCCAGTATTTAATAAAACCGCACATGTGTTATCAACGGAAGTTGAATCATGAAAATGAACCCATGATGTTTGAAACCAATGGTCGTTGAAACCAACATTGAATCATTTGGCAGTACCAGGTAATTTTATACCTTTCTTTGGTAATATACAGTGATTCGGAGGCTATTCAATCATCAAAATGTTTAGTTTAAGACAGTTTTAGTCATTAAAATTCAATTTCAAGCAGACGTTTTCTTTAAACCGTCTTGAGTTCAACTCAAGAGTTCTGACTATAAAATTAAAATGAAATTCATTATTTTTTTAGCTGATGCATAGATAGATCTTTGTCAAGAGGCCAAGAGGGGGGAAATCACACCTGATGGGGGACCTGGGGAATGTGGACGACCCCCACTGGAAAAGAGTCTAGGGGCAAACCCCGTGGAAAATTTTTGAAAGTTAGAATAATAAACTCACATTTTTAGGCAATATACATTACACCAAATTGTCGCTGTCATGTTTGCTAGTTTGCTGTCCGGCATCGACTTATTTCACCTTCTAAATTAAATCAAACTCAAACTCGTCCTTCAAATCGTCATCAAAACTACTTTGCTACCTTGTAGAGGAGCTTTTAAACGCCTTGGGATTCTAACTCTTTCTTCATTATATATTTTTAAAGTAGTTCTGATGGTCAAACTCAAAGCTGGTTCACTTCCGATCGTGGGGGAAGGCCACAGGTATCCCACAAGACATGGCACAAACCTCCTTCTCCCTCAAATCCGTCTATGCTTGAGTGAAAGAGAAGCGCTCCATGCCGGTGTTAAATTTTTTAACAAACTGCCAAATAATGTTAAAGAAATAAATAATTTTAATTCTTTTAAAAAGTCTCTAAAGCTTCTCCTCTTAGATAACGAGGCATACACTATTGATGAATTTCTCTCTGCCTGACTGTGACATTCTTTTCCAGAGTAATTTTATTTCTTTATTTTATTGATTGTTTCAATTTGTATTTTATTTTGACGACTGAGATATACAAATGTAAACTTTGTATCTATTCAGAAAATAAATGACTATGACTATGACTATGACTACCTCTTTAAGTTTACTGTTTACTCAACACAACGAACACAAAACAAAAACTTGATACTATAAAAGTTCAAAGGTATTTAACAGCAGGCAGCAGTAAAGTAAAATGCTGTTCTCACGTTTTACACATTTTTATCTGCTCAATGAAAATACTGACGTTTATAATTTTGTTTATTGGTACAATACAGACACGGAGATGTTCTAAAAAATATGAACATTCATACAAAAAAAGACGAATGGCAACCATATAGCGAATGACTTTATGCATGGGTATTAGCTATTAGATAAAGCAAGGACTGAGTCGAAAAGGGCACAAATTTACATGCTTTTATCGAGCAGCAGTTCCTATGATGGAGACGACGCTTTAGCCAACATCACCATGTCATATTATTGCCAAGCTTTACTTTTTAAACATTTGGTTTTATAAGTTTTACTTAGTTGCACTTTGAAAAGAATGAACAGTGGAAACTTTTGTAGGTGGGTTCAATTTCATTATTATTTTTTTAAATATTTCACAGACCCTATGTCCCTTTGTTTAAATTCCTGATCGTGGTAAAATTCAACTTCCTCCTCCTACGAAGTTTTATGCTAATTTTTTTATAACTTTTTATAGTGTTTTTAACCCACAACCATATACAATGTATTCTTCAAATACTCGGAAACACCATTTCTTCCTTCAGTTAGCTCTTTATCTTTTAGCGAATTTTCCCTATAGGGAAGAAGCTATTACCGTAGGTCTCATGGTAAGACCTAAGCCCGAGACCATGATAACTTTTCGTTTTGGGGCCACCAGAAGCAAAAAAGCATTCGTTCAAATTTATATATATATATCTATCTATATATATGTGTGTCTGTTAGCACGATAGCAGCCGTAAAAATGGTCCGATCTTTATGAAATTTGGTACAGACATGCAAAGTGCTAATCACTTGGACGGGTTTGTAATCCAGCCCGATCGGACCACCGGAAGGGGGGGTAAAGGGGGGTAAACTTCCCCAATAATGGGTTTTTTGCGTTTTTCACATAGAAAAATTAAAGTGATCCAATTTTGGATTTCACCATTGAATTCAGCTTGAAAAAACAAACAATTTAGTATTTGAATCACTGCTATATGTCCAATGGTTACCGAGATATTAAAAGTGGTAATACAGTACGTTGTCCCAATGCTAACCTTATGGGAAATAAGTAAATTTCTAAATCTATATCTCGCTTATTTCTCAACATATCTTGATAAAACTTGGTAAATGGCTTCTTCTAGTTCAGATCTACTTAATATTGAATTAAAACCACTCAGTTTTAATATACCTGTAGCAGCAAACCTACATACTCATTCCCCATGTTATTCTTATGGAGCTTAAAAAAACATGTCAAATCTCGCTATGTTGGATTGAAATATGTTGTTTTGAATTTGAAATTCGCTGAGTATGCAGGTCTGCTGCAGCGGGGGTATTTATATATGCGGTATAACATTGATGGACACATTAAGCTCCACTCACCTCAAATCCAAGTTGTATTTCCTTTCCCATGTAGTTCCCACAGTCATTGTTAGTCTCCTTTAGAGTTGTAAAAACTTTCTTTTTACATTCCAGTTCTATTGAAGTAATCTCCCTCTGTTGTAACTGCAGGGTTTTGTCACTGACACAGGTGGAAGGTGCTGATTGTGTTGGAAATCCCTTGATCTCGTTTCTGTTGCCAGGACAAGCAATATACAGTTGGTCTCCCTTGCCCAATTTGAATACTCCTTCCTCCTCAACCAACTGGGGCATTGCCAACTCAAAGCCTTTTCTTGTTTTGGTAAGGAACACTGGCTCATGACCATGATTCAAATCTAAATTTAAGTTTAAACTACACCCTGAAAAGATTAACCATAAGTTAAAAAAGGGACATAATAAGCAAGATTGCACTCTACTTTATGTTAAAAATGATGAGAGTGATTTTTATTTTTAACACATTTTTTATCAATTCTTTGCTGATTTGAGTTGGTAACCTTTAGATTGAGATGCAAATACATTACTTTTTAACCAATTTCCATGAGAAAATAATGAATATATATGTAAAACATTTCATTGGGGTGGTTTTCAACTCATCTTTAGACCACGTACACATTTGGCATGTTCAGCCGCACTCAAATTCTGTAAGCGATTTTTTAAAATCAAAATTGTGAGAGTTTTACAGCTCGCAGGATGATGGGAGAGGGCTCAAATTAAAGGTCTTGGTCCCAGGGGGTCGGGAAAAATATCAGATTATGTCCAAACATACCAGAAAATGAGAAATATCGAAAAATATCTTCCATTTAAAATGCATTGGGATTGAAAAACGTCTGCTTTGTTTACATTAAACATGTGGTGCTAATGCTTGATTCCAAGCCATATGGTAGATGTTGACATGTGGGATTTTTTTTCAAAATGCAGCTGACTATGCACATTCAATGTACTATAACAAAAAATATTTTAAATTTAAGATTTTCTGATTTTATAATAAATAAGGGTTTGAGTTTTTTCATAATTTAAAATTATATAAAGTTAAGTATGTTTGTTTAGTTTATGATATAATGATGCAGATTTAATACCAAATGATCTATAAATATATATAATTACGTAAGGCAATATAACTCGAAAAAAGTGTGAAATACTGAATAGAAAATAAACTGTGTTTTGACAGAAGCGAAAATGTAAACAAATAAACATCTGATCAGCTGTGTGGGATTTAAAATATCCTATACAGATCACAGACCAAGAAAAAAATGTAGATATCAAAGTAGTTCAAAACTCAGCCCAGCTGTTTTTTTTTATTTGAAATGGAACAAGACGACGAAAATTTGTTGTGATCGGACACTTTATATTCCTTCAAACATGATAAGAACGAGTCGACGAAGAAGTTTTGTAGCGGTCGGACACGGCGGGGCAATGTACGGTAAGATGTTCGCATACGGCGGGACAACGTACGGGAAGGTGTGCAAACAGAAGCTTCATACACGGAGCTGGAACAATTAGTGGAAAATTACACTGACAAAATTGCACTAACAAATCCAAGGATTTAGCAACATTAACTTGGCAGGATGGCATTACCATGTCAGAAATGTGGTGGGCATGTAGTAAAATTAAATCTACTTACATCTCGACAAAGCGATTACATTCAAAGCCTTATTATTGGTACCGTAGACTGAGCTGAAACTGCAAAGAAAACATTAATTCCAAGAACTCTGTGCTCGCAACGGTAAGCAAAAGAGCTATTAAATTGAAGAAAACAATGGCGGAGGGTTTTTCATGTATAAAGTGTACGCAACAATTTATCACTCAATTATAGCACCTTACAACCGTGAGGAGAACATTCATTATATGCTCTGTATCTATGACGGACATCAAAATTGGTGATCAAGAAAGAATGCTAAACAAAGCCAACGGCTCTTGCAGCAATGAACTCATGTACGGCTTGACTGAGAACTTGGTTAAAGTTAATCCCTAAGCGCAAATTTTCAACGTGAAGAGTTGCGTTCTGAAAAATATTCCTGATGAGCAGCACACACAACTTGAAATGCATTGTCTGATATCGAAAAGAATATTAGCACCGATACAACGACATAACTTCTAATGATGTTGCTATTATTTTTAGAGCAAACTATAGCGAACCACCAAGTGAGCGTAACTTGATTATTTACCCGAAAGATAAGCCACTTAGAAGAGTACATATTCTTCAATTTTGCCTCGACCCAATGGCTGACCTGTTGCTTTTTCCATATATTCCATTTGAAGAAAGTGCACAACGAACATCGCTTACAATGCTGCAATACGCATTCTAATGAGTGGCTATTAGAGACACTTTCAGCACGCTACATCATTCCGAAAACCTATTTTTATAGTAGATTGACGACATATGTGCGCATGTAAGGCAGCCGATCATCTATAATTTAATTAAATCGTGTGAATTCGCACAGGTTCACCTAGTACCAATAATAAGTGAACATAGTGATGGATTTTACCACCTACCGGCCAATGTTGTACCATCAACCAAAAAATTTGTATGGAAGGTTCAGTTAATAACTTGATATTGTTGATTGTCAAAAGGTGGTGGATTTGCCTTTGCAGACTAATGGTAACCAGTGACTGATTGGTGAGTGTGGCTGAACCTTCAGTCCTCGTAACCGTAAACTGGTTTTCATAAAAAGTGAGCTGACAATTTTAATCCAAAAGAAGTACCAAAGTGCTAAGCTTTGCTTTGAAAATGAAGTTAGTTTTTGTTGTATTGCACTGCATCTATTTAGATGAACATATTTGCCAATCAATATCAGCTAACAATGTTTTGTCTGAAAAAACTTGATGCTCCTCAAGGGTGAATACCCGATGATGCCCCTTAAAATGTGAGAAAAAGTGGTGGAGCGCACACAGCATAAACTAAAATAATAATGAACACAAAATTTTGATAAAAAAAACATCAAAATAAATGTTTGGCGAACATTTTATTCTCATTTGAAGTACATTATATTGCTTTCCAGAGATACATTTGTAACAAATTAAATGTAGACTCAGCTTTAGCATTGGGCCCAGGCCCATGACAAGAGGCATTATTTATTTTGCGGAACAGGTTTACAAAAACGGGCAATAATTTGAATGTTAAAAAATATTATACACAATGAAATTGGACAGAAAAAATACACATACATTCATAAAATTTGATTAAAATGTTTTATAAATTGATCTTGAAAAACAAAAGATTTTTGAAACACTTACCTTTTGATTGTTTAAACCATGACAGTGGATTAAGACTCCATGCAAATGAATTGGGAATCAACAGCATTACTACTTGTGTTGTTAAAATTTTCATTTTTACGAGTACTGGATCCCTCCAAGTCGTTATTTCTGTAAATAATATATTAAGTTTAAATTATATAAAAATTACTGAAATTCAAGTACAATATGTCACATGAAATATTGTATCTTACGCTCAATGTCTTAATTAGCTCTTGAAAGAGGAAAAAAATAGTTTACTGTAATATCTTTAATTAAGAAGGAGGCAGCTACTTGATCTTCAAGAAATCATTTTTACTGAATATCTGTATGTCTTACAGAATAAAAAAATCAATTATTATGGAGTTTTTTACAAAGGTACTTTATTTTATTCCATTAAAGAGCAGAAAATAAAATATGTTGGATAGTTGGCTGTTAAAATAAATCAAAAACACGGATTTGTAAAATGTTTCTCCACCAACAGCTTGACAGTAACTGATTAGGATGTTCCTATTAGAGAATCAGCTTGGCAGGTTATGGTTCAAGGGCAATGAGAGTAGTTAAAATTAGTCGTAAAAACTAAAATACCTTTAACACTTTTGGAAAAATAGAATAATAATCAGAGATAATAAGAGATAAATGTTGGAATGTGAACTTGAAATTGTTAACCATATTTAATTTTGAATATAAATGAGTATAGCGTCATATCTACATTATTCATTACGAAATTAAAATATTTTTAAAGAGACATATATACATGAAAAATATATTGCATCAAAGTAATTTAAATGATAAAGGTCTAAAATGTGTATTTGTAAATAGACTAAAAGCTAATTCAAACCATACAACAACAAAAAAAATTGACTGTTTAGTTGTGAAAATTTATATCATAATTCTATGCTTGTTTTACTTACATACTTTACACATTGTCATAGAAATATTTAATTTGATAAGATCTTATTAGATTTATACTCTTGATTATTGATGAACAACTAGAGTGATTCTATGTATTAGTAGAGTCAAAGGTCCATTGACGATCACTGCTGGTCTGTAGGTTGTTCTGTGCTTAATGCTATGACTCAAAACTAGTTCCAATGCACGTTTGATAGCTCACTTAAAATAGCTGATTAAATTATGAAGCAAATCCCTGAAAAGTTTATTAATAATTTGATTTTTTTAATATAACTTAAAAAAATACATTGTGATAGCATTTGCGAAAATTGATTTTTTTTCTCAATAATATAGGATACAAATGAAGATAATTTAAAATACATAAGAAACCATTGATATGCCATGAAAAATATTTTCCAGTAAAGTACATAACCATAACATGGAAAAATTCTTCAATTAATTTAAGAGCGGTTTTAAAATTATTAGCCTGGTGAAACAAAAACAAATCTTAAGCATAAAAATCCCAAGGAAAATGTTCTCTAGACTTCAAATCCAATAGGGATCAGATCGCTACTGTACACCTGTTTTACTACTCGGTATTTTTTGGTACATTGGGAGAAAGTTATTGAAGTGTTGTTTTTTCCATCGGTATTAATTATAAAAACTTTTCAAACTAATGGCTAATGTATATTATGTTAAAATCTCCAATATTTAAATTTTTGTGGCAGCAAACCTACACACTCATTCACCACGTTAACCTTATGGGAATTAAAGAATATTCTACATCTTCCTTATTTCTAAACATACATTGATAAAACTTGGTAAAAATGGCTTCTTCTAGTTCAAATAATTAGTATTGAATTAAAGCCAGCCAATTTTGACATAGCTGTTGCAGCAAACCTGCATACTCACTCCCCATGTTATTCTCTGTGAGATAACAAAAACATGTTATTCTTGCTCTGTTGGATTGAAATATATTTTTACACATTTGAAATTCGCTGAGTATGCAGGTCTGCTGCAAAGGAGATATTATTTTATGTTGTCATTTACCTTGTTGCAAACATACAATGCTCAACAAATACTGTATTTTGTTATTGGCATCATGTTCTAGTTAAAATGAATAAAAATTCATTTAAAATTTAAAAAAAATTATTTTTTTAAAGTCAAATAATAAAATAACTTTAGTTTGAGTTGACCCAATGAGCAAAACTTTTATTCACATGCATACTTTTATGGAGAGTTATCACATGGTTTATTTTTTGATTTGATGTAATTCAGTGAATTCAAATTAAGAACCAAACTAACCAAAAAATAAAAATTTATAAAGCAGGTTTTACATTGTAAAACTATTACAGTTGGCGCACGGTTATCCCGACCAGCGCGAGAATTTTGACGCATCAGGGCAAGGCCACACAGTGTGGCCTTGATCAGGGTGTGGGGGAGGAGGGGAAGTCACTCCACTACTCAAGCCCCGCCCCTTTACCACTGCAACGAGCTGTAAATATGTGAACTAATATTCAAAACAAATGTAAAATTCTTGGTTGTCAAAATATATTTAAGGTTATGATTTGAGGTTTTGTTTACGTAAGTTTTATCTTTGTAATTTCACCTGTAAAATTGGAAATATGCATTGTACTCTCCGAATGTGTATGTACTTGTTATTAAATAAGAGTTTAAATTTGAAATAGTTTTGTTTTCATAAATTTTAATTAAAAAATAATTTTCCCAAAAGTAAACAAGTATTGTTTATTTTCTTTGATTGATGACAGCTGTCAACTCGGTCGAGGTTTAAGAGTCGCTATCTAACGGATAATGAAATCACTTCAAGAACAAGAAATAAAAACAAAATGATCAACCAATACGAAACCATAGGAAACTAAATGTGTAAAAAAAATTTGCTTCAGCCAGTGACAAACGCTTATTTAGGAATTGTCTATCTCTCTCTAAACATTCATTGTCCATCTCTCTCGCACACGTTCTTTAAAATGGTCGGTATGACCGTGCGCCAACTGTAATTTTAAATTTCCCTTTTCCCATAGATCAGATCCAACTGAAGATTCTGATGCAATACATATAGATAGGTACATATCATGGTGAGTTCATCCATGAGCTGTAAAATTGGGTTTGAGAAAATGTTCCGAAGCTTACCCAGATAGCACATTAAGCTTTGATTTTCCTTAGCTCAAAGCTTGCCCATGCAAAGCTCTAAGCTTTTAATTAGGCTTGCAATGGCAAAGGTAAAAGGTTAAACTAAGACTAATATAACCTATTGGTAAGCTTACGAGTTTACGCATGCAAACCATTTTTTAAGCTTACAGGCAAAGGGAAAATTAAGCTTAATACAAAGCTTTAACATAGGTTTCGCATTGCTAAGCTTGGTATATGCTAAGCATTGTGCTAAGATTATGCTAAGCATTGGGTTAAGATTGTGCTAAGCATTGTGCTAAGACTATGCTAAGCATTGTGCTAAGATTATGTTAAGCATTGTGCTAAGATTATGCTAAGCATTGTGCTAAGATTATGCTAAGCATTGTGCTAAGATTGTGCTAAGCACTGTGCAACGATTATGCTAAGCATTGTGCTAAGATTACGCTAAGCATTGTGCTAAGCTTCGTTAAAGTTAGTAGTTTGCAGTTTAATTGAAGGTTTACAAATATATCACAAAAAAATACATAATACAACAAAATTAAAAACTGCATAATACAAAAATGCGCTACTAACCCTTTTATCTGTTCATGATTACAAAAATTATTAATATTTAAATAATAAAATTAACATGTGTCTAAAGGGTTGCCATTTTGGCATGAATAAGAAATTTCTAGAAAATAATAATAGTAATAAATAAGTGTGTTTAATTAGTTTATTTGCAAAGGAAATCTAAAAATGTGAAACATAACCGATAATGTCAGTTATAACAATTCACACTTCTGTACCATTTCAGGTCAAAGAAAAATAACACTATAAAAGTATAAATTTGATTGGAATTTCGGGCCTAAATTAAGATTTTTTATAAATAAATCACTCTTAACAAAATAGAAAACTTAGTCAAATCTATGAAATTTCACTATTTTTTCCTTACTACTTGGAAAACGTGTAACCTTACTTCGGAAAAAATTCAGGATAAAAAATACAATTAATATATTTTCACAAATCCAAATTTTTATTTTAACTATCGATACAATGCCATTTTTTTGTGTTGGGTTCTTCAATTGTTTCAAACGTTATCGTTTCCATCCAACTCCAATGTTCTCTTCTCCTCTTTCTTCTCCCTGTAAAATAAACATTTAATCAAATAGCAAAAATTCATTTAAAAATTAATACAAAGAATGGAGGTTGCCGTTGGAAAATTTCCTATTGAATAGTGGGGTTTTGAGGGCCCAAAATTTGTCATGTTAGTCCTAATGTTATTAAGTGATTTTAAAAAATATATGAATATGTTAAGCCCTCTGTTAGTTTTTAGGACAAAATATAATGAATTTATCAATAAAAATGTGATTTTACTGAACGCAGTACATTGTCTTGAGGTCATTTTGCACTCTGGTGGCCGCAGCAATCATCAAATTTCCTTTCAGTACATGGCAGAGCTATTATTATCTATAATCTGATTGATACAACTGTCTAGGGAATGAACTGGAACATCACCACAATCCCCATTTTTGGATACTGCCCAAAATTTTGGGTTTCAAAATAAAATACCCTTTAAACTAAAAATATGCCCCCTCACAACAGTGCGTACTGATTGTAATTCCCAAGGATTAAAAAAAATTGTTATTTCTTTAAAAAATACAGCTTGATATTTCAAACAGATGTAATTAATGCTAAGTAATGCACTCTTAAATCTAATCATTTCAACCATTATAACTTGGCCTATTTATGAGTTTTTTATGTTCTGACAACATATACAGGTCAGTGCGCTTCTATCTCAGGGTGTGTAATGACATCTGATTTTAAAATTCCAGTATTTCTAGTGCAACTTTTTCCTAAATTTCAGTATCGCTCACTATTTACCTAACTTAGGGGTATCGCTCACTACTAACCTAACCAATGAAAAAATGTAGCTTGAAATGATGGGTCACAACACCACTTTAAAATTTGAAAAAATATTTTGGATCCAATATGGCGGCCAAAATTGGGTATCCACTCAAAATGAAGTATTAACTACCCAACAATGTTCTGGGGTGGTGTGGGATCGATATTCGAAAAAAATTGAGGAAAAAGGTAGGGGGAGGACTAGTATGGGACACCCGGTGTGTGTGTGTGTGTGTGTGTGTGTGTGTGTGTGTGTGTGTGTGTGTGTGTGCGTGTGTGCGTGCGTGCGTGCGTGCGTGCGTGCGTGCGTGCGTGCGTGTGTGTGTGTGTGGGCCGCAAAAAGTACAAAGCAAGTTGTTTTTTTGTACATTTTAAAGATAGTTCAAATTGAAATCACCATTTTCAATCCAATATTTTAAATTTTATTGATAATCAAATAAATTCTATAATTACAGAGTTTCTCCAAACACAAAATGGGGGGCTGTACAGGTAGTTTGGCTAAGAGCCTCAACAAGTGTGCATTGTCATAAGTGTAAAAATTTGCAAATATAAATCCGGCACTGTGTACAACTGTCCCACTTGAATTAAAATGTATTTCAACATCGTATGGTCAACATTATATTATGTTTTAGAATTCATAGCAAAAATGAAATAATTTTTAAGTTCAATGCTAACCTTCTTAACTTCCTAAACTTGGCCTGCATAAGCCAGTCGCTGATTCCTTCTCGGAGTTTGCCTTGCTCCCCATCTTTGAACCTCTTGAAACAGATTTCTGCAAAAAAGTAAGGAAATATTATTTAGGTGATGTAAACAAGCCATGATTGTAAACAGCACACTATGGATTTTCCACATTAATGTTCCAGAGTCCTGATGTGTATAACAAAAAACCCAGTTAGTCTGAAGAACCATGACAACAATGCATGTTAAATTATAAAAAAGTGATCTTGGAACAAACCATCTTTGTCGTAGTCAGATCATGGCAGTCGACGATCGTAATAATTAGGCATATGAAAGTTTCGCATCAATGTTTATCTTGATACAACAAAACAAATCCACAAGTGGTCTATTGAAAGTTAGGAAACGCCTGGTATATTTTTATTTGCAAACTGAAGTTATAAACTTGATTCAAAATGACTACTTATATTGAGAAGACGTTAGGGATATACTTCTGCACCTCTATACACAGCTGATCATTGAATTAGTATGACATGAGATTACCATGTTGGAGGTACGGGTTCAAATCCTGCCCACTTAGGTAATACTTGTTAAGATTAAATTATATTTTATCCTCCGTACAAGTTGATTTCTTTTAATTGGCAACTTAAACTAGTGTAGATGTGAGTTTGTAAACTTTTTCTTTTATTTTCATCAATTTTATAAAAATTTGTTGCATTTATTTTATAATGGTTAAATAAATACTATATCAGCTGACAGGAAAGTATTTCCACTCTCTGTGAAGTTAAGTCAGGTTAGTCTAGTTTAATAGATTTTTTACATAGTAAATTATGTAAATATTAGCTTTTAAGTATGGAAAAACAAAAATTTTCCAGACCCTCTGCTAGTAGGCCTATGGGGAGTATTCCATACTCCCCAGACCTCCTGGTGGTTGGTTATGCCCCCCCAAACATACGGTTCACAAAATGTGGGGCTACACCGATAGTTTCGCTAAGAGCCTCAACAAGTGTGGATTGTCACAAGTGTAAGAAAATTGCAATTATAAATATGACATTGAGTACAACTTTCCCACTTGAATTAAAAAATATTTCAACATAGTATGTTCAACATTACATTCTGATTTACAATCCATACAATCTTATATTATTAATAAGCTACATGAAAACTTTCTATAGGATAAGGCTTTTTTATTTTAAGACTTACCCCTAGATATTATACATCAAAATACATGTCTCTATGTGCAGATTCACACATCTGCACATATTTAGATTTTAAATTTAGGCAATATAACATGAAAAAAGTGCGAAAAACTTATTATAAAATAAAAAATGTTTTGACAAGACGGGGAAAATTTGTTGTGATCGGATACTTTATATTCTTTCAAACATGCTAAGAATGAGTCGACGAAGAAGTTTTATAGTGGTCGGACACAGCGGGACAATGTACGGAAAGATGTTCGCACACGGTGGGACAAACATACGGGAAAGTGTGCAAACAGAAGCTTCATACGCGGAGCGAACAATTAGTGGAAAATTACACTGACAAAATCGCACTATCAAATTCAAGAATTCAGCAGCATTCACTTGGCGGGATGGCATTACCATGTCAGAAATGTGGCACGCTACATTTTCAAGGAGAAAAAAGAGGAAGAGACAAAGGATTTTCACACAGCTGCCATAAGGGAAAAGTAAATCTACTTACATCTCAACGAAGCGATTATGTTCAAAGTCTTATTACTGGTACCGATAGACTGAGCAGAAACTAAAAATAAAACATTAATGCCAAGAACGCTGTATTCGCAACAGTAGGCAAAAGAGCCATTAAATTGAAGAAATCAATGGATTTCATGTATAAATTTGTACGCAACAATTTATCACTCAATTATAGCACCTTACAACCGTGAGGAGAACATTCGTTTTAAGCTCTGTATCTATGACGGACGTCAAAATTGGTGATCAAGAAAGAATGCTAAACAAAGCCAACGGCTCTTGCAGCAATGAACTCATGCACAGCTTGACTGAACACTTGGTTAAAGTTAATCCCCAAACGCAAATTTTCAACGTGAAGAGTTGCGTTCTGAAAATTACTCCTGATGAGCAGCATACACAACGCGGAATGCACGTCAGAGATCGATACAACGACATAACTTCTAATGATGTTGCTATTATTTTTAGAGCAAACGATAGCGAACCACCAAGTGTGAGCGTGACTTAATTATTTACCCGAAAGATGTGCCACTTAGAAGAGTACATATTCTTCAATTTTGCCTCGACCCAATGGCTGACCTGTTGCTTTTTCCACAATTTCAATTTGAAGGAAGTGCACAATGAACATCGCTTACAATGCTGCAATACGTATCCTAATGAGTGGCTATTAGTGACACTTTTAGCACGCTACATCGTTCCGAAAACCTATTTTTACAGTAGATTGACGACATATGTGGGCATAGAAGGCAGCCGATCATTTATAATTTAATTAAATAGTGCGAATTCGTATGGGTTCACCTAGTAATTTTTAATACTAACCTTCTTAACTTCCTAAATTTGGTCTGTATCAGCCAATCACTAATTCCTTCGCGAAGTTTGCTCTCTTCTCCATCCTTAAATCTCCAGGAACAGACTTCTGCAAAAAAAGTGGGGAGATATTATTTAGGTGACGTAAACAAGCCATAATTGTATACGGCTACGGATTATCCACATCAATGCGCCGGAGTGCTAATGTGTATAACCAAAAATCCAGTTAGTCTGAAGAACCATGACGACAATGCACGTTACGATCTAAAAATAGCGATCTTGGAGCAAACCATATTTTTTTCGATGTCAGATCATAGCAGTCATCGTAATAAGTTGCATGTGAAAATTTCATACCGACCTGATCGGTAACCAAATTTTTTACATATAGCCTGGGTTAATTTTATTTATTTCGTTAAAAGTCATCATATAAGTTACAACTAACCTCAAAGATTACAAAAAAATCACATAACTGAAATTTCAACTAAAAAAGTGTGTGGATGAGGTACCAATCAGAACAAAAATATGCTTGGCAGCTAACGTGTTAAACAAATTATGCATTTTGCAATTCATATTTAAAGGTGAATTAACGAAATAGTTACCATTTATTAATGGGAAGGTGAAGGTCTGCAGCCTATTGAAAGGTTTTTTGACAACACCTGTCGTAACTCGCTCCGTCAAAGTATATTCCTCTGCAACACCTTCGTTTATATCAGCTTCCTAATTAGGCTTGAGGTAAGATGAGGAGTTTCCCTTTATATTGATCAGAAGTCTGGCCTGCAATGAAACAATAAAAGTATTTAAAATATTGGAATGTTTTTGCAAAAATGAAAAAATGACATGATTGAAAATCCTGGGAATATCAATATGGGAATATCAACACGAGTGGCCGCCGGGAGGATATGGAAAACTCCCCAGCAGAAGGGGGGGTCCAGGGGCCCTCCCCCAGAATTTTTTTGAATTGTGATTAAATTTGATGCCTTTTTAACGCTTATGACCACAGTTTAACTATTAGGCCGGTTCACTTTCGCGCTATCTAGGTTTGCCCTGCCACGGATAGAGTGTACTTGATGCCATAGTGGTCGTGAAGGTTGTGATCTCCAGCGCAACGTGTGTTTAGCGCCACTCACAACTCAGTGGGAATTTACTATTGTCGAACAAGGGCGCAACTGATTTTTCCAAACATTTGACCAACTATTTGCGCAAGAGGCCTTATAAGATCGACGAAGAAATGAGTATGGTAATGCCGAACGCACCCAGTACACGCTCGTATTGGCCTGGATTGGATTTGCCCTTGATTGAAGATAGTAAACTTCCACCATCACTTGTTAAAGCCTATCTCAAGTTCATCAAGTGATCAGTATCCAGAATGGAGGTTAAAAAACTGCCATCTATTCCCTTGTGTGAAACCAAGTAAAGAAAAATAGAGTTGTTAAATTGACTTAGAGGATTCCCAAATTAGAAAGAGTTGTACATTTTTATAAAATCACTTTTTAAACAGTATCAATAAATTACGTGGCCAGAAAAAGGGTCTGGAGCCGTACCGGTGAGTTGAGAAACCGGGCTCCGGTGAGCTCCGGTTTCCTAAAAAGTACCGGAGCTGTGCTTCGGTGTGCTCCGGCTGAAATTAACCCCTGCACTTAATCCAATTTAGTAAAAAAATTAAGATCTCAATTTAAGGTATACAGGCATAGGTACCTAATAGATATATATATGTGATTTTGGGTGATTCTCTGGAAAGTGAAACTGACACGATGTTTTTGAAAGTAATGTTGTAGAACATGTACTGTAATGGGTATATTCTGTTATTAAAATATATTAATAATTATGATAAAAAATATTACTTTTCCTCCACATCATGAAAAAATTACTCCAATTTAAATGTATATTTTTATTTGGTTAGGCTATATTGGAATACTTTCACAAAAAGATATAAATACATTATTGCTTTGTCTTAAAGCAACACACTAATAAAATAAAATGGATGTTTCAAGTTATTATAGTCACTTAAAACAAAAATTTTCCTAACACACCTCATTGTGTCCCGTGCGTCATAAAAAACATCCAAGTTTCTTTCTGCTGAGAGTGCTGACTTCAGGGCCGTAACGACCACCGGGGCAACCGGGGCACCGCCCCAGGGCCCCCGAGGATAGGGGGCCCCGAAGGGGCCTCCGGCCGAGCAAAATAAAACCATACTTGACACAGACCTCGTCGCGACCGTACGGTATTATTTCCGAGAAAGCGTGATTTTCTTAGGTTAAAACCAGTGAAAAGATTAATAGATGTTTAAACAGCTTTGAGACTGGAATTTTCCTCTACAACTGTTTTTATTTGGCCATATTACCATTGATTGTAATAATGTAGTAAATGTTTTAGAACCAAAAGCTACAGAAACCGTGGTATAAGGGATTATGAGGCTTGGTCAGTAGTCAGGTGGTGTCCAATAGGTGATCCAATAATTTGGGTATTAACTAAACCGGAATGATTTATTTAATTTGTGGCCGAAAAATCTGTCGACTACATTGCCGTGGTCTGAGATTTCCTCGATGATCCGTCGCGATCATTTCCCGGTCATTTCGTCTTTCCAAAGCTCCCCTATCGTCTTTTTTTATGTCGGCCAGTTCGTAGCCGAGTCTCTTCGTTGTATCGTGGCCGTCAAATCCCTGTAAATCCTTTGCAGGGTGACTACCATTCGGAAATTAGAGAAAGGTCGGAAAAACGTAATTAATGAAACCTTTGGTCGGGAAATTCGATACTCGTGATAACAAAACGAAACGACATAACGTCGTCGCCGTCAAATCTATCGATCGAATCGCAAATAAAATTCGGTAATATTGCTGCTGGAGAATCACCAACCGTTTACATCGCGGCCGGCAAATCTCTCGGTTCAATTTCGGTCGTAAATCGCCCGCTCGTTTCACGGCTAACAAATCTCTCGTTAGCATCGCTTGCCGTCAAGTCTGACTCTTTCCGTGGCTACCACATATCTCGGTCGTGTAGCTAAGAAGTTCGCCGGCTCATTATGCGGCTGGAGAATTGCTCGCTTATCCCGCAACCGAAAAATTACAGATCTATTTTCGTGATCGTCATACATGTCGGCCATATTTCGGCCGGAAAATCTGTCGTTTATTCCGCAGTCGGCAAAACTTTCGGTCGAATTGCAACCGGAAAACCGCTTACTTTTTTCATGGCCGTTACATGTTTTGGTCGCATCGCGGCTGTAAAGTGCGGTGGTTTATGACAAATCCCTCAGTCATAGTGCAGTAAAAAAACGGCCAGTAAAATTCTTGATTCCATTACGGCTGTCAAATAATATTGTATTTTGCTTCGGAAAACGACATTAACCAAACATATACTGAGTTTAACATTCATTTGAAAAGAAGATTAAAAAAAATAAAACAGGAAAAGAATTGGCAGAACTTTTAGTTATTGGTCATAGTTCGTTGTCTTCGAGTTATCTACTCCCAGTAGGCCTAACCACTGCAGGGGCAGAGTGATATTTTTCTAAACTTAAATTGTTAAAAATATATTTTAGAAGTACAATGGCACAAGCCAGTTTAATTAGCTTAGCTCGAATCTCTATTGAAAACGACGGAGCTCAAAAATTATATTCTTAGAGTTATCGATGACTGCCTGCACGAATAAAAGAATAAAACAAATGTTTCAGTACTAAGATGATATTTTAGTAACTATGTGTTGTAAACCAATAAAAACAATAAAATATTACAATCATTTTGAATTATTTTATATTACTATCAGTTAGCTCCCTACATTATTTAGTTTTGATCGATTATTCATAAATTAAGGTTATTATGTTTTCTTTCTAAATGCTATGGCCTACAAAAATCATAAATGTAATTAAATTTTGTTTTATGATTTTTGACACTCGCACGCTCACGCTTGAGTAAGATATAAGGGGGCCCCATCACCTAGTCTTGCCCCGGGGCCCCCAAGTTTAATGTTACGGCTCTGGCTGACTTCCAAAATAGCATTAATACAGATAAACCAAGTTTTAAAATACAGTGTGTTTTTTAAAACACAACCCATTTTTATGATTGAATAATGCACATATAAAGATTGAAGTGGGTATTGTTTTGGTTATCTTTGCATTTTATACAACCTATTATTTAAGTTTTATCGCATTTAGCTTATATTATGTGTTCAAACAAACCACTATTGACATTTATACAGAGCTGTGTTCTCTCTGTCAAATTCCTGAATACATTTTGCATAGTACCTCTTTGAATTTCTTGTATTAAATTTGTTAGGCCTTTGTTTGTTTTGAGTTGCTGAATATCCTGTGAATTGTTTTCGTAGGCCAATCTTTTTATATATCTGCAAAGAAAATAACATAATGGGGTCAAATCCGGGGATCTTGAGGGGACTAATCATTCACTGATAAAATAGTTTTGGGTAACGTTTTTAAAAGAACACCCTGTACAACTTAAGTTATCTGTTGTTTGTCTTCAACTTTTTTTCATTAGCATAAGAAGCCCCTGCAGTATAAGGGCAACACAAGCCAGGCAACACAACCACTGTTAACGGTAACTTATAATTATTTATGTTAACCAAGGAGTCAGTTAAAAAATACTCACCTAGTCAGATCACAGAAGCATAGTCCTCGGCAGTTGAGTTAATTTGGCTGCTGATGTCTCAGATAAACCGGTACAAAATTCCACTTACTTAAAAACTTTAAACTTCAAACCACAAACTAAACAAACTATCACATGATTTCTAGACTGGAGATAACAACAGTTTAGTCTAATCACTGATATAAGCAACACGCAGCTCAGAGAAAGAGGATACAAACATTGCAATATGGCTGACTGGCTCCCCATCCCATCCCCATCCCCAACCCCGCGCCCCGTCAGGACCGGTTTTCATTGTTTTATTTTCACAAACCTACTTCCGCCACTGCCGCGTCAAATACCTGCGAACGGTAAATACGCGCGATAAAATTAAACGGCTCTTTGCTTATTTTAAATTTATTCCTGCAATTGATAAATACGCGTAATAAAATTTTACGGAAATTGTTTGCAAATTTATGGCTACTTGCGATCGATACATTACGTCTACCCTCTACCCACCCACGGACAGTAGTAATACAGGTGCTCGAGATAATTGCTCATCCATCACATTAAAGACACGTTAGCAATTAGATAGAAATCTTGTTTGGTGCCGAGGGGGGTGAATGACGCTTTCGCTGCAGGCGACAGAAAGTGTATATCCGTCACTGCTCGAAGAAAACTAAAAGTACAAGGTCATAAATTAAAACATTCTTTCAATTTCGTTTTCAAAGTTAGTTATATTGAAAGATTTCCTGTTGTACCTAGCTTTCCTATTTTTTAAGTTTTGGGTGGGAACTGGGAAAACCCTCTGAGGCACCGAGATTCCGAGACTGATGGGACGGTGGCGTATCCTGTAATCCACCTACTTGGAGGTAGGCCTAACGAATATTTTGGATAGTTATAAGCGATGGCTTGTGGACGCGGTGTTCCTTAGTGAGGATTAACGACCGCACTATTGAATGCTACGTTCATAAGACCGTCCTCATAAATAGACCAGTTCGTAAATTGTAAACCAGGCAAAATTGTGGTTCGGATCCCACGGGCTATTAATTAACAGTCCTGTCTAAGGAAATGTCGGCCTTAGCCAGTAACAAAGATTACAAGATCGCGCCACAATCATCCTTCACTCATCTGTCATTCATACCTTCATACTTGGCATAAAATACATCCCTGGATATGTCGCCATATTCAAGCAATCTATATGTATGTATACCTACCTATTCTGCAAAGACGAAACGACGACAAGTGCTCGCGGACGCTATAACGATTATATTGTCATATCATGAGTTGTTTTTTAAACCAGGATATAGTTAGCTTTCTTTCAGCCATGTATTAGTCACACGTGTCACCTTTTCTCTATTTTCCAAATAATTAAATTCAATTTTATGAGTTATAATTTTGGTCATAAACAATATAATTTTGTTTTAATTCCTCACTAAAAATCCGACCAATAATAAGGGGAAACAAACAATACGTTAGATAAAGGTCTTTAGACGATATTTAGATGCGGTAGGCCCTGTTTGTGATGTCCCTGTGACACACGCACGCGATTCGTCACCATCAACCGCGATCGAAGAATAGAACCGACCTATGTCCATGCGTTAATTAAGTAAATTTATTGCTCTTAATTGTCTGTAATTTTACCTTCTTTTATTTATTCACCTCCTAACGGACTCTGGGGAGATGAAAACCCGTTGTTATATACAATAGATGTTTAATGGTGTGACCATACACCACATAACATCAATCGTAGATAAAAACACAGCAGTGGTGTACCCATACACCACTTAATATCTATTGTAGATAAAAAACTGTTTCTAACTATCGGTAGCATTTTTACAGGCTCAAGCAAAGAAAACCCTTTCCTTCATCCGAAAAAATCATTTATACCATGATTCTGCATGAGGTCTCAAAATATATCAGTTATAAAATGTTCTTGTACGCACCCTTAGATCTAGAGCATTTCAAGTAAAAAAAAAATATCCGACAATTTTTCAAAAAAATGACTATTCATACTTTAAGTCTGTTAGAGTAGTTTTTGACTAAAAGTGAGGAACTATTGCTTTGATCTAAAAATTATACACATTTGATTGCAGTAAAGCTATTCCGGAATAAATTTAATCTTCAAAGAATTTTTTAACGTCTTCTTAATGGGGGATTTTTATTAATTGGTTAAAATTATGAATTACTAGTAAACTCGTTGCTCGCAATCGAGCAATTGTCATGTGTATTGATTAACTTATAGATAAAAACAATAATGGTAAAGTATTCTATAAAGTTCTGGACAGCCTTACTGGCGGGTGGCGAAGATTGTAATCTCCCAAAATGTCTGCTAAATAAACACGTGTTTTGGTAGAACTGTCAAAACTTTGTTTACGTTTCACCTCATTTACACTACAAAAGAATGCCTTGTAATATTTCACCGAGAGATTTCTTACGCAATTAAAATTTCTGGAAGATATTTGTGCAATGCATCAGCTGGTCTTTTTGTTTTGGCAACCTTTCATCTTAAATGATTTGTTTACATTTAAGAATGCGTTTCCACACTTTTGTCGTCGTACTTCATGAATTGTGTTGAGCTTGCAAGATTTAACATTAGTTGCACAAACGGTTGCAGTAAAATATTTTCTTGTGTAAAGTACCTTTACATAAACAAATGACCATGTGATTTATTACCAAAACATTGCAGATATTAAATACTAATTACGACTACGACAACAGCGCACTCACTCACCCGCCAGTAAGGCTGTCCAGAGCTATAGAACAAATTTTTTTATGATATGGTTAAAATTCAGTCGCTTCCAGTAATACTGAGATTATTTACCAAAGTTCTTTACAAACAATATTTTTGGTGAATACTTTATCAACTTTCAGGAGATGATTTGATTTAGGTTGAATTATTCTAGTTCAAGTGTATATGAATCATCCTTACAACAACCAAAGAACGTCACCTAATTAAATAGGTACCAAATTAATTTACATTTATTTTATAATTTCAATAATAAGATTAAATAGTTACATTTAATTAAATTGATCCAGCGCGTTAATACGGCTGCTACATTTTCATTTTTACGTCATTACTGACAAACAAACTTCACATTAACTATCACCGTAAACTCATACTTGGTTAGAATGAGTCAATGACCCAAAGTGGCTCATAACTTAATGCTACTGAGTAAAAGAACTCAGTCGAGATTGTAAGATTGTAAACTCAGTCGAGTTAACCAAGCGCATTTGTCATACTTAAATTATTAGTCTAAATAATTATTACAGGCTATAAGAAAACAAACATGTTTTTGAATGGGGTGCTTTTAATTAGACAATAAAGAAGTAAGTTATATTTCGAAATTGTGGGGTTTACGTTATTTTAGCAAACATTATTCTGTAACTCAGGTTCTGTTACAAAATTATAACCCTTTTTAACCTTAACCTGAACTTAATTCACTCACTAAATCTACTATATATAATTCTACTATATAATTCTTAAATGTCTGCTTCAGTATAAATATTCAATGGTTTCAATTCCAGTAATAACACATGGCTTTGCTGGAAAACTTTGTTTACTGCATCAACTGCTTTATTTGAAATTTCTTTTCTCATATTAAACTTATGGACAAATACAAAACTTTAAGGGCGTATAGGGCCATTCCCTTTAGTCTAATTTTTTTAAATTTTATTTCCTGCAAAACTACACACCAAGCTCTTTCCAACGACACCTATAAGTTATTAAATTTGGCCCAGTAGTTTAGGAGGAGTAATGACCACAAAAACCCCTAGCGTATTAAATAAGAAATAGATTACTAGCAATCGGACATACATTAGATACATTACTTTGAAATAGCGACCTACCCAGGTAAGTATTTTAAGCCAACTTAGAGGGATAATCTTTTCAAAGATTTTTTGACGTATTCTCGATGGTGGATTGTTGTAAATTTTGTTGTTGAAATATTTTATTTTCTTGCTTTATAACAGGTTACAAAACCCAAATACATTAAAGCAGTTAGTTAAAACTAATATAGGTAAAGTATTTTGATGTAGGTTGAGTGTGGCAAAGAGTCCTCACACAGCACTATACATTATATTAATTGTTAAAGAAATCTGGAGACAATAGACTAACTTATAATACTAAACAACATATTGTCAATTTTCAGATTGGTAGCCAACTTGACGCGTCCAAGGACGCGCCCTTTGTTTAGTGGCGACTTGGAGGGCCAATTCTAAGAATGTCGTAAGGGGAGAGAGGATGGTTTTCCCGGGCAATCCCGCGTATGGTACCGTTAGGACGCCGACATTACGCTTGACCAACCACGATGAGTTCAAAGGTAGGCCTACTCATCGTGGTTGGTGTGAGGTTTGAGAACACCTTTTAACTGAGATATTTGTTATTTAATGGTACGGAGCTTGTATCACAATATCCATAAACCATTTCCCTTCAAACGTGACTATTGCGGATTTTTTGCGAGTAAAACAATATTAATTTTAAACTATACTCGTATAAGATAAGTATGATGTAAAAATTTCTAAGTTGATATAAATATTTTGATATTCAATTTTTCTGACATTTGGCATCACATATTAGTAAAAACATTGTTACTTAACAAACATTGTAATGGTTAAAAATGTATTATAAAAAATTAACTAAACCATAGTGAAAATGAAACATATTAAAAATATCTGTAGGATATGATATTATCAAAGTTGTAGATTACTGAAAATTAATGATACAGTGGTTTAGAAATATGTTTGTTAAGATCATAAATGACATAACCAATGATGTTATTAATATAAAAATCATTCCAACATGAAAATATATGATTTTATATTACTGTACTGTAATTAAAAATTTTTTGTTATATTTTTAACTCTTAAAATTGGATGAAATTGTAAAATCTTTAGAAATTATTTTTTGACGATATTTTCTTATGGACGGCGTAGGCCCCAAGAATTGGCGCCAGTTTTTTTTTTGTACTTTGGTATTATACGGAGGCCACCCTTATACAGCGCGCTGCGGCGGTTATGTTAGGTTGGGTTATCATAAATATGTTAGTAGGACTTTCCTCGTTTCGTAACGAGTCTAACGATACCAGATGAGTAAAATTTTAGCCCGCCAAATCCCTTCCAAGTAGGCCAAGGTCAGGTCGTTGACCGGAGCACACGCATCACCTGTCACCGCCGAAAGTGTGACTCGTCTGGCATTGTCCGATTCGTAACGAAACGAGGAAAGTCCTAAACTAACATATTTATGATAAGCCAACCTAACATAACCGCCACAGCGCGCTGTATAAGGCTTGCCGTACATAATGTGGCGACCGGATGTGGTCGCTAGCGAAGGCGACGTGTTCAACTCACTTCTCACCAACATCGCTGACTTCTGGGAGGCAGAACACAAGGACCGCTCATCATAATTATGTCAAAATTGGACTGTATGTCAATTAAAGTATGTTCTTTCCAATTATATGATCATTTTTGGTATCCAGTAAATAAAATCTCTCAAAAAATAGTGGCCTCCGTATAATACCAAAGTACCTTTTGAAACTTTGCATGAACGTTCCTCTCAGGGCATAGGCATCCAACAAGGACGGATTTTTAAAAATTCCCTCAGGGCTACGCCCTATGATACATCAAACTTTCAATGTTACAGTATTATAGGGAAGCTCATGTAGTTGTCATGGCAACCTTAACATTAAATCATGAATTCAAAGAAGTTTTTCTGCTTTTCCACAGGTAAACCGTGTTGATCAGCTGTGTCGTTTATCAAATTTTTTTATAATAAGTAATTGGATGAGCTGGAAATATAAAATAATATCGAGCAAGGCTCGGTCCACCAGGTACTGGAGTTTTAAAAGAGGGTTTTTACAAAGAAGAAAACGGAGATTTTTTATACAAAGGTGGGATGAAACTTTTCGAAGTTTATTGTTACTCTTAGGGATGAACCAGCATCCTTTGGATGTTCTGGTAAAAATGAAATATTACCGGGCAAGACCAAGGCCGCGTTACAAATATAGTTATTTTTCAGTGTGGCCTTGCCAAGACTCAGTCCACCAGGTACTTTTGGAACAATATAAAAAATACCATTCAACGTTTATCGTGTTGTTTTACCGTAGATCAAGATCATTAACGTAATTTGAAAGCCGAAGATACAAGGCGCGTGGATTGACGGCCAAAGCCATAAAACCGTACGCTCCTCACGCCGCTGCGGCGCCGGTTAGCTAGCCCAACTGCCGCGGCGCGCCGACCGTCAGGCGCGGAGCGGGCGTTCCCGAGATAAGTCGGTAAACATTAAAGGTGCGTTCTGGCGCGGACACATTCCCCCACCCCTTGAGCTCATTTCCTCTACTATAGTTATTGTTAGTTTTGATTTTATTAAGTGGCGTTTCTTATATATCTTTTTTCAAAGTGGAGTAGGCAAATTGTCTAATTCTCGAGTTTTTGGACTTATACGAGTTAAAACCTGTCGTATGGGACCCTAAAAATTACAAACCACAAGGATGGAAACGCGATTTACGACGGATGGAAGAGGATTCAAATCTCTTTAAGCACAGATGTCACAGATGTATCATATTTAAACAGCTAAAAAAATCCTTCACCAACAAGTCAATAATTCTGAATTATGTACCAAAAGGGGAATATGTTAGCTATGAACATTTACTACTGTAGTGAAAAGGGTAAGCTTTGCATTAAGATTGCGCGTATGTTATGCTGTCCCTTTAAAATAAAGCTTAGCCCGGCCATTTTTCGCAGCAATTAGCAGGATAAGCTGTACATGAGACTTGCGTGCTAATGAAAACTAAGCTTTGTGTTAAGCTTAAGTGTATCTTATGCTGTGCCTTTAAAGAAAGCTTAGCCTGGTCATTCCCCGCTGCAACGAAAAGGCTAAGCTTTGCACGAGACTTGCGTGCTAATGAAAAGGTTAAGCTTTGTTGTAAGCTTAAGTGTATCTTATGCCGTACTTTAAAAGAAAGCTTAGCCTGGTCATTCCCGCTGCAACGGAAAGGCTAAGCTTTGCACGAGACTTGTGTGCTAATGAAAAGGCTAAGCTTTGTTGTAAGCTTAAGTGTATCTTATACCGTGCCTTAAAAGAAAGCTTAGCCTGGTCATTCCCCGCTGCAACGAAAAGGCTAAGCTTTGCACGAGACTTGTGTGCTAATGAAAAGGCTAAGCTTTGTTGTAAGCTTAAGTGTATCTTATGCCGTGCCTTAAAAGAAAGCTTGGCATGGTCATTTCCCGCTGCAACGAAAAGGCTAAGCTTTGGACGAGACTTGCGTGCCAATGAAAAGGCTAAGCTTTGTAGAAAGCTTGTGAGTATCTTAGCCAAGCCTTAAGAGAAAGCTTAGCCAGACCATTTATTGCAGCAATGAAAAGGTTAAGCTTTGCAATAAGCTTGTGTGCTATCTGGGTACGAATTTAAAACAGTTTGATTTTAAAACCACTGAAAAAATTACTTATGAAATTATAAAGTATAAAGAATTATTCTTGCAATGACTTGGTGATGTATTCAGTTGTGAACTTTGAAATTAATTAAACAGCTAGAGGTAGAGGTAAGTTGTCACTGACAGCTGCTTATATAGAAATTTGAAAGCTCGCAGTTGTGTTTCCCTTAGTCCAAGAGCCCACGACTGCCAGACCTTCGTTATTTTACAAAAGCTGAAAGTTCCGCTGTGCAATGTTCAGAATACAGGTAACAATGAATCAGCGACTATGAGGTTTGGCTGGTGGTTGCTTTGGATGATATTCGCAGATTCATATCACTGCAATCTTCGAAATTACTGAAACTTGGAAAAAGAATACCTATCAGCAAAAGTTATAAGTACAGGAATTTCTGACCATACAGCACAACTAACCACAGCATATGTCGGCAAACCCCAAATATTAAATCAAAATAATGTATGCAGAATTCTAAATAAAGGAAACCTTGATAACCCCAAGGAAATCCTTGAAAACCATTGTTGGGATGAGGTAACAAACACACAATGTGCAGACCAACTGTACAGCAGCTTTCTCCACACGATCAAAACGGCAATGGATATTGCCTGCCCATCAAAGAAATTAAGACCCAAAAGGAAACACAAACCAAAATACTTCGCAGATAATAGAGCTTTTTCTCTTAAAACTGAGTTTCTGACACTCCTCAATAGGTACAACTGACTGGCAATGAAAATGATAAGCGTGCCATGGTAAAAGTGAAAACTGAATATGATCTACGGCTCAAAGTGCTTAGACATAAAGCATCATCAGACCACATTGAAAGGGCTGAAAATAAATCAAAGGCTGTCTGGCAGGTCATAAAAAATGAAAAAAGAAGTAACTCACCAGAAATCTCACAGCCAACACTTGAATTAGATGGAATTAAAGTCAATGACCCAAATAAAACTGCCAATATTTTTAATGAATACTTCAGCAACATAGCACAGCAGACCCTGAGCACAAATCCAAAAAGGAATGGAAAAATACAAGCCTTGCCCCCCACACCAAATGATCTCCTCTATCCACTCCCAACCAATGAAAATTAAATAAGGAACATCATAAACACCCTCAAACCCAAAACATCTGCAGGTGCGGATGAAATATCAGCCAAAATGTTAAAACATTGTAGCAATGCCCTAATTAAACCACTTGTCAAAATCATGAATCTTTCGTTAACACAAGGACTTTTTCCAAGTGGCTTAAAAATGTCAAAGATCTACTCCAAGCACAAAAATAGCTCCAAATTATAAATTAAAAACTACAGGCCTATATCACTTGTACCAACGTTTTCCAAAGTGATTGAAAAAGTATAGTTCTGAGGAGACTGATAAATCACTGCAAACACCACAACAACCTCCCTGAGAAACAACACGGCTTCACCAAAGGAAAATCAACAACAACAGCAATCATCAAGTTAATTGAATTTGTAATAAACAAGCGAGAAAAAAGAACCTTGTTACAGCCATAATGCTAGGTTTCAGTATTAGTGACTCACCATAAGGCGCAGTACAACTGGGGTCTAGCGAAACTCCGGAAGTAGGCGAACTACCCATCTAGCACCTATAGAGGTTGTTAGTGACCCGGTTTGATGGCCGTAATCACCACAAAAGCGGGAGCCGGTTTACCATAAATTAATTGGTTACCCAGTACTCCAAAAGAAGGAAGGAAAAAAGGGAAGGAAATTGGAATTGAAAGGTGTCCCTAACTAAAAAGGAGTACAAGACAAGAGAGGGAATGCCCTCAACAAGCTTGTTGGAAAAAGGAAGTTGAAATTGAAAGGTATTAAAAACATATTATATAACATTCTCAAAATTTTACATTATCACTTTAAACTTAAACACTCCAGGCAAAATATATTGTAAGTAAAAGAAAGATTTTAAATTAATACCAACTACTAACTACCAAACCAGCAAATTTAAAACAAACTACAAACCCTAGGGTATCTACAAGCACAAACAACTACCATGCTTAAACTACCATGCCTTAAAATTAATCAGTTCTACGTCAAGATGTTATTATACAACAACACCAAGATATTTTCACTGAACAGTAAAAATGATAAAATGATCAGGGCGCCTTCTGAGCATGTTACCACCTCACTGCCTAGCGAGCAACTGATACCGAAACACAAGTGCGGACCCCCTTTTGTCAACTCTGGTCAAGGTCATCCCCCCACCTCCCCCCCTTCCGCCTCCGCCCTCCCCCCTCCTTGCTTACCCCCTCCCAAACCACAGGAGCCTTGCTGCGGGTTTAGTTTTTATAATTCTTTCGCCACTGTTCCAACAGGCAACAACACTTCTTTCTTTATTTTACTTAACATTGGAATTGTAAAAGTTTTAAGAGTTAAAACTTCCTAATATTTAATATTTTAGGACTTAGAAAATTGTACAAACATTTGCTTCAACATTTACTTTACAATATCAAGTTTCTTTTAGAATGCCTCCAACAGACAACAATTTTCCTACTGGACTTACAATCTTAGAAAAAATATATAAATCGGTTGAGCCAGAAGATTTAACTGATGAGGAAAGTATTTTTGAAAATAGTTTGATTGCAGTAGAAGATGTAACTGATGAGGAAAATATTTTGGAAGAACCAGCAAGTCCAAGCTATGATTTTGAAATAATAGGAGGAGAAACGCTAGAGACTGAAAATAATGTTAACGTAACACCGTTAACATCTGTAACGTGCAACAGTGACACAGAACAATTTATGTATGCTCTCCGTGTTGTTCGTCGTTTGTTTCCATCAGACACGGAGGAAGATGGAAGCGATTTGGAAATAGAATATTTGGACAACACCGATGATAATGATAGTTACAACGAATAATATGTATTTTTTAAACTTACGTTATATAACCTTGGCACTTAGATTTTTTAAACTTACATTATTTGACCTTGACACTTAGATTTTTTAAACTTGCATTATCTGACCTTGATACTTAGATTTCTTTTTAAACTTACATTGGATGATCTTGATACTTAGGGGTTTTTGAAATATAAGAAATTTAACTGTTATTTACACTTTTTGTGTTTAATACAGGAAAAAGTGGTGGGGGTAATGTTATAAAAAGGGGTAGTTTTAGAGTGGTTTTTATTATTAAGGCAACTCTTGTGGAGAGCACACCTACATCATGTATTATTGCATCAGTTGCGAAGAATCTTTTGAAGATGACATTTTACTAAAAGTACACCAAGAAGTTTACCATAACAACGAAACAAACCAAAATGCAGAAAAAGAAGAAGAAGATTTGGAATATTTAGATCAAATGCTGGCTACCCATCAACAACAACTAAATTCAAGACCAAGTGTTATTCAGTACGCACCCGGGCCATCTTTGGATGTGGAATTACACGCCCGAGCTTTACCAGGTAGTGTAGTAACTCATTTTACGATTGACAATGCTCAATTGCAAATTGCACAATTTATATCAAAAGCAAAAACATTAGTAACAGAAACATTGAACAATGAACTAAGAAGATTAAATTTTATAACGTTTAGAATATTATTAGATACTGTATTTACAAATGTTCAGAATGAAACATCGCCAAGAAGATTTTTAACTAAAACCAAAACCATCATGTTTGCATCGGATATAAGCTCAATCGTGGATGAATGTTTTGGAGAACTTCTAACAAAATTACAAGAACATGAAGGAAGAGGTTCTGAATGGAGTTTGTTAGGTATAACAAGCTCAGATGTAAGAGTTCATAAACATGGATATGGAATTAGAGGTAGTAGTTATATTGCTTTGCCAAAGAAGATTCATGTAACCAAATCTTGTGTTAACGTACGAATTGAAAATGCTCAATGTTTCAAGTATGCAATGCTTGAAAAATACGTAAAAAATCATGCGGAACGACCAAGTAGAGCATACGATGAAATTTGCCATAAGTATAACTTTCAAGGCATGTCTTACCCTGTTACAATTCAAGACATATCAAAATTTGAAAAGAAAAATCCTTTTGCATCTGTAAACATATTTGGTTTAGATTCATCCAACAATGTCTACCTCTTACGTATAACACCTACCGAACGCAGAGATCATACTGATTTATTATTAATAACCAGAGGTGATATTTCTCATTATGTGTATATTAAAGATTTTGAAGCTCTAGTTTGCAAACAGTTATCAAAACGTGAACAACCAAAAAACAACTTGTAAAAGTTGTTTCTGTTTTGTAAACAAACCTTTAAGAAGAGGAGGTTCAGAATGGTTGACGGAACACAAAAGATTATGCAGTGGAAACTATGAAGTAAGAATTAAATTACCACACCCTAGCAGATCACAAGTAAAATTTGACAAAGTTATCCAACAATACAGAATTCCCGTTGTAGTGTATGCAGATTTTGAATCTTCATTGCTTCCACTTGAACAAGAAGAAGGTGAGGAAATTACAAGTAGAACAAAGTATCAACTTCACGAACCAAACAGCTACTGTTTAATAGTAAAATCCACTCTGCCTGAAGAACATCTTGAAGAATATGGTTTGTCATCTACACCAAAGATCTATCGTGGTGAAGAAGCAGCTCGATACTTTGTTGATGATTTATACGACATCGCTGGGAAAGTGGAAGCAATGTATAGCAATGTAGTTCCTATGTCACCTATGACACCAGAAGAACTTTATGATTCAGCTACAACATGCTATTTGTGTAATAATCTATTTACACAAAACAAGGTTAAAGTTCGCGAACATGACCATCTGACGGGAACCTACAGGGGTGCAGCTTGCAACGGTTGCAACATCAACTACAAACTACCATCTTTTATCCCTGTGGTTTTTCACAATCTTAGCGGATACGATGGACATTTTATCATTCCCGAATTAGCAAGAGACAACGGTAAAAATGATGTTATAGTACAAACTATGGAAAGATTTATAAGCTTTTCAAAAAAGGTGGCCCAAATTAAACTTAGATTTGTTGATTCTTTTAGATTTATGCCTTCTAGTCTTACGAAACTTTCTGAAAATTTAAGAAGACAAAATTTAATAGAAACAAGCAAAATTGTACCGGCAGAAAAAATGGATTTGGTTCTTCGGAAAGGAGTCTTCCCGTATTATTACATCGATGGACTACATAATTTCAAGAGACATCACTTCCTCCACCAAAAGCATTCAAAAGTAAACTTACCGATTCGGAAATTTCACCTGAAGACTATCAACACGCATGCAGAGTTTGGGATGAATTCGAAATGAACACTCTGGGAGATTATTCTGACTTTTATGTAAAACTCGATGTGACCCTCCTCTGTGACGTGATGGAAGAATTTAGAAACACCTGTTTTGAAGCCTACTGATTAGACCCTCTTCATTCTTATACTTCTCCAGGACTAGCTTGGCAAGCTATGCTGAAAGAAACATAGTGCAACCTTCAATTATTAACAGATATTGACATGGTGTTGATGATCGAATCGGGCGTTAGAGGTGGATTAACCCAAAGTGTTACTAGACATTTTAAAGCTAACAACAAATATCTTCCAGACTACGATGAAGATAAACCATCAGTGGTCTTGGGATATTTCGATGCCAACAATTTATACGGATGGGCCATGTCTAATCCACTTCCTTTTTGTAACTTTGAATGGGTTAATCCAGACTCTATTGGTGATACTTCACAAATTTCAAAAGACAGAGACACCAGATACATATTGGACTGTGAGTTTGAATATCCAGAACACTTGCATGATCTTCATTACGATCTTCCGCTCCTTGCAAAAACAGAAGTTTCACAAATTGGCAAATATCCAAAATTAATGATGACTCTTGAAAATAAACAAAGATACGTAGCTCACTTTTGGGTTGTTCAACAAGCACTCCAATTGGGTTTACGTATAACCAAAATTCATAGAGTTTTAAAACTTCCCAATCGTGCTGGTTAAAACCATACATTGATTCAGACACCAGAAGAAGAGCAGCTGCAACATCAACATTCCAAAAAGACTTTTTTTTTAAATTAATGAATAATGCGATATTTGGCAAAACATTGGAAAACAAAAGAAAACATAAAAATGTTAAATTAGTTATAGATTCGAAAAAACTACAAAAACTTGTAAAAAAAACCAAACTTTGGAACATCCGTTATTATCAATGAAAACCTTGTGGCAGTATCTATGATGAAGACAAGCGTGAAAATGGATCGTCCGTTGTTCGTTGGAATGTCAATCTTGGATATTTCCAAAACTCACATGTAAGACTTCCACTACAAAAATGGTCAAGTTCTACGGTAGAGATAACATCGGAATCGCCTACATGGACACGGACGCGCTGATCTATTGGATTCGTCCTAAAGATATGTATTTGGATCTTCGAACATTTGTTCACAAAGATGAATTTGATTTTAGTGACAATCCAAAAGATCATTTAAATTTTGACAATGATCGAAACAAAAAGAAACTTCGAAAATTTAAAGACGAAGCAAATGGAATTTTACTGGAAGAACTTATTGCACTAATGTCAAATTTGTATTCACTACAATTGCATAAAGAAGAAAACAGTGTTATTAAAAAAGCTAAGGGTGTAAAAAGTTTGTATCTTAAGAAGAATATAAATTTCGAACACTACAAGCAATGCTTATTTGAAGAAACGACTATGACTGCAAAATTCAACACCATCAGAAGTCTTAACCATCAACTGTACAGCGTAACAGAATTGAAAAAAGCACTCTGCTGCAATGATGACAAACGGCACATTTTTCCAGACAAAATTCACACTCTACCATTCGGTCACTATTCTCTCAATCCTATCAATCAGTAAACCCGTTCATCAACCAACTACCTTTTTATCCTTTACCTTTCCGTAAAAAAAGGGAAATCACAGCATGCTAGCTGTGATTTCCCCTTTTAACATACGTTGAAATGACCTTGAAATATAAAAGCGGATGCAAAAAACATTCAATCCTAGCTTGACTGTATTAGTAAAAACATCATGACAGAGTTAAAGGAGAAGGTTGTTAACGAACTTCATAAACCTGCAAGAATAAAGTTTCCACGAAGAAATACTGTTGTAAAAGGAATAAATGATATATATCAAGCAGATTTAATTGAAATACAACCGCATAGTAGAATAAATAAAGGATTCAAATACATACTTACAATTATTAATTGTTTCACTAAAGTTGCAGATGCTTTACCATTAAAAGACAAAACCGCTAACAGCATAACAAAAGCTATGGATGTAGCTATAAAAAAGAGATAAAAATAAAATTAAACATTTACAAACTGATGATGGAAAATAATTCTTTAATAAACCTTTTGCCCTGTTAATGAAAAAATATAAGATAAATCATTATTCCACAAATTCTGAGAAAAAGGCGGCTATAATTGAAAGATTCAATAGAACCTTAAAAAGTGCAATGTATAAAATGTTTTCGAAAAGAGGTTCTTACGTATGGGTTGATATTTTACCAAAATTAATAAGCGAGTACAACAACAAGTTTCATAGAACTTTCGGTATGCCACCTAACAAAGTGAATAAGAAAAACGCTAAACTTGTTTTACAACGAATTAAAAAGAATACACAGCCTAAAGCGGAACAAAGAAAACCAAGAAAATTTAAGGTAAATGATAAAGTTCGAATTAGTAAATACAAAGGAGTGTTTACTAAAAAAAATACCTGCCCAATTGGACAAACGAAGTTTTTACAGTGTTTAAAGTGCAACCTACTGTACCGGACACCTATATTTTAAAAGATAACAAAGGAAATTTGTTACAAGGCGGTTTTTACGGACATGAATTGTTAAAGTCAACAGTAGGTGATGTCTATCTTGTTGAAAAGGTATAGCAAAGGAAAAAAGACTAAGTTAAAGTACGTTGGTTGGGGTTTGAAAAAACTGAAGATTCGTGGATACCTATAAAAGACTTGATTTAGTTTTTTAAATCAACTTATTTCTTCTTCTCCCTTTGAATAAGATGGAGATTGTTCACCATAAAGATAAATTTAATATTAATAACATTGATGATTTAACTATAGATAACGTTAAAATCAACATTAGTAAACACGGCAGTTTATTTCCAAACACTGTACGATGTATAGTAAGCGGTCCTTCAAACTGTGGCAAGACTAACGTTGTGTTTAACTTAATCACAAACACAAAAGGATTGCGGTTTAATAACCTATATATTTTTCCAAAGTCCTTACATCAACCAAAGTATCAATTGTTGGAAAAGATCCTGACCGATGTGCCCGACGTCAACTATTAAAAATTTAACGCTAGTGACAGTGGTATGCAACCAGACCAGGCTAAGCCTTATTCTGTATTTGTATTTGATGATGTATCTAGTGAGAAACTATTTTGCCATGGGAAGACATAATAATATTGATAGCATATATATCGGACAAACATATAGCAAAATGCCGAAACAACCAATTAGAGACAATGCAAATATTCTAGTTTTATTCAAACAAGACGATACAAACCTAAAACACTAAAACGATCATGTGAATGCTGATATGACATTTGAAACATTCAAAGAGCTTTGTGGAAAAGCTTGGGCGGAAAAATACGGATTTTTGGTAATTATGAAAGATAAAGCTATAACAGATGGTCGTTACCGCATGGGTTTTGATAAATTTGTTTTAATATGTTAATTGTCAACATTATTGTACAAGTCTTCATGGTGTAAACATGGTTAATCAAGAAAAGCTATTAAAAGAAATAAAATCACTTAGTGATTCTATTAGACATAAAACAGAGCGTTAAGATTAGGAATAAGTGAAAGAGAGAAATTTCTAGAATCAACATTTAAACCTATTACTGAACCATTAAATAATTGGGATAAAATGTTAAAACTTCAACATTTAATTTTTCCGGAGACGTTTTTTACCCATTTCAAAATTTGAACAAAAAGAAGAATATGAAGGTGATACAAGTTTTACGCAACAAGGAGAAACAACTGAAGAAGAAAGCGAAGAAGGTGAAGAAACATATGTTTTAACAGAAAAAGAGGGTCTTTCTACAAGCGAAGAACAGCAAGAAGAAGAAGAGTCTATTAATCCGTCCAACTTGAGCAAATTAGGCTCGGATATTGCGTACAAAGGGCCGCTTGCAAGACAATTTGTATTAAAAATTTATATTCTACACAACCAAATCGAAAGTATCATACTTTTGGTGCTAGGATACCAGAAAATGGCCTAATGATTGGAGATAGCATGCTTGATGTAGACGAACGTGACAATATAAACAATATAAGGGTACAAAAGGATTATTTTAACTTATTTTTAAACCGAAACCTAATAATTATACTAAAAAGGATTTAACCATTTTTTAACAAATATTGGAGAATACAAATACGCATAGGAAAAATTATTCTAAAAATTTCTATGTTTATAGAAATTCATCAGAAAAATATAAAACTATTATTGCTAAACTTTTACCACCAAAAAGAAGGGTTCCAATAAAAAGGATATCATTATCTTCTGCTGAAATAAATGTTTTACATAAAAGGAGAAAAACAAATCAACCGAGTTTATCAGGAAAAGGATTATTGAAAAACTTGTATGATATTAATATAATATACTACAACGATATAAACAAATTGGTTGACAGAATGAAATTGATATATGAAGCTAAAAAATCCGGACATAGCGGTTTAGAAAACGAATGGGTAGCTTTGGTCGGCGAACTGCGAAATCGAGGAGTAATCGCATAAAATATGAGTATATATATTTTCACAGCGTAACAGAAAAGAAAAGAGCACTCTGCTGCAATGACGACAAACGGCACATTCTTCCAGAGAAAATTCACATTCTACCATTCGGCCACTATTCTCTCAATCCTATCAATATCAAATATGAGTATATATATAATACAAGTATAACCGATTAAACATTCAGTATAACCATGAGTGTGGATAAGTTCGGACGGTATTCCGAACCTCGAACCAAACCAGGATCTTATGGAAAAAGAGGTGGTTTACCACTAACATCCGATGGAGATTATGATGTAAGTAACAAACGTTTAAAGTTTGTAAATGAACCAAAAGATAATAATGACGCAGTAAATTTCAAAACTTTAAAAAGTGAAACATCATCTAGCTTAAAGCTTCAAAATGAAGTGTATAGTGCTAATTTTTATAGAATTGTAAATCTTCCAAAACCAATAGATAAAATGTTTCGGTAAATAAAGAATATTTAATGTGGTACATAAACCAAACTTTAAGATATGATTCTAAAAGTAATAATAAAGTATATAATGCAAAAGATCTTAGAACAGCCAATATAGCAGATCCTGTTAATGATCAAGATTCGGTTACCAAAAAGTATTTACATTCAGTCATCCCTGAAAAAACAGATAAATTTTCCTATTTTACAACTTTGTAATACACGATATTGGAGACACTAAAGGTGTGAAAGATGCGGTAAACCTTCAATATCTTACAGATCATTGTATTACACATGATAATCATACGATTGATTGCTAAAATAAAGTGTTAACTAACGTTAAGGAAGGAACTGCAAAATCAGATGCAGCTACAATAGGTCAAATAATGAAATTAAACAATAAGAATTGGGATGCGGATGCAAAAATAATTACTAATGTTAAAAAAGGGTCGGATGAAATTGATGTAGCAACAATTGGACAAGTACCTGTATTACAAGAATATAAAGAAGGCGGCCGACAAGCCTTTGATTGCAAAGGGAGACCCCTAACCAATGTTGGAACAGGAATAAAAGACAGTGATGCAGTTACAGTAGAAGAATGGCGTAAAAGAAGTCAAGAAAAGATAGAAATAAGGAGTATTGTAATTGTGAATACTTGCGATTAAGCGCCTTAGATGACCCTCTCAACTTTAATGATGCTGTTAATGTAAATTACATTGTAAGACTCTTAAGTGTAGTGTTATATGATGTTTATAACACAATAAACCCCATAAAAACTTATCAAAAACTACATTGGGTTAAACAAAATGTTATGGAAAAAATATGTTTTAAATAAGGAAACTAATAGTTTAAGATCTTCTAGAAATAATGATAAATAATATACAATCCTACCGCAAGGCTGGAGAAGAATTTATTACCCAAACAAAAATACTTATAAATGTTCTGTTACATGTTTATTATAAATAAACAATGTCAAGGGATATGTGCATCATTCATTATAAAGCATTTATAAAATAAACAAGTATTAACATTTCTTTTCACTATAAAAGACCATGTTGAAAGTTCAACGCATCAGTCATAATCGACACGTTATAAAGAGAGGAAGAAAAATAGCATCAACAGCACTTTCTCTTATTACTAAGCCGGTTGAAGCTATAGTTAATAAGGCTATCGATTTATTACCTGTAAAACTACATCTACCCGGAGGTTATAACATTGTGGTCCTGGAACAAAATTGAAAAAAAACACTTGCTAGAGGAGATCCTGGAATAAATAAACTTGATCAAGCCTGCAAACAACACGATATAGCATATTCAAAGTTTGCAGATACTAAAAATAGATCAATAGCGGATAAAGCACTTGCTGAAAAAGCTCGGCAAAGAGTAACGTCCAGTGACGCTAGTATCGATGAAAAAGCAGCAGCTTTAGCGGTATCAACAGCAATGAAGGGTAAAACGTCGTTTGGAGGTGGAAAGAAGAAAGGAGGTGGAAAAAGGAGGAGAAAACCTGCAAATAAACGTGGAGGAAATATAAGAAGAAAACGACGATCCACCGCAGGTAAAAATAAAAATAAACCAACAATATGGTCAATGATAAAAAAGGAGGAGGATTATACCTAAGACCGTACCGTGTGTATTAAACAGAAATAACAATTACTAATTCCAAATAAAGAATCAACAGATAAAGAATTAATTACCTATGTTTCTTGTTTAAAAGTTCCATTTTTAAAGGAGTGTTTATGAAAGATGCATCACCTGCTAAAAATTTGGAAAAATGAAACTGGAATAGTAAATTTGGATAATAGCGAAGGATCTGGCACTCATTGGGTATGTTATAAAAAACTGGGATCGACTATTTACTACTTTGATAGTTTTGGTAATCTTCCGTCACCAAAAGAACTACAATATTATTTTAAAACAGCTAAAAATGTACTTTACAATCATAAAAGAGAACAACCTGGTAATACGGTAATCTGTGGACATTTATGTTTAGATTTTTAAGAAAAAGCGTTAGTCAACTTTAAGATGTCTTCCTATACAGTATCATTAACTGGGACTTCATCTACTTTGCGAAGCGTTCTTTTTCCTGCGTTACGTTTGGAAAAAGATAAATTATGGGAAGCCGCATTATTAGATATAACAACTTATAATTCTATTCCCAACGTTACTGAAAATATTAATAACAAAATACTTTATTAAAGAATAAAAGATAAAAATACAAACAAATACTCAGATTTGGAAGTATTTAGTTTACCCACTGGAGCATATGAAATTGATGATATAAATGAAGCTATACAAAATCATATGGGAAAAGATAATATAACAATAAAAGGAAATAACAATACTATGAAAGCTGAAATCAAATCTAAATTTTATATAGATTTTAGCAAAGAACATTCAATTGGTAGTTTATTAGGGTTTCCTAAAACAACGGAAATTTTACAACCTAATACTAACTATGCAGGTGATAAAACTGTGACAATAATGAAAGTTAACAGTATAGATGTTACATGTAATATTATACATGGCTCTTATAGAGATGGTGAAAATACTCATATATTGCACACATTCTACCCAACTGTCGCTCCGGGTTTTTAAATTGTGGAAAAGCCACAAAACCTAGTGTACCTACCGTTAAACACCAGTTTTATTTCAGACATTGTGGTGAACATACTAGATCAAGACGGAAATCATATTGATTTTAGAGACGAACCTATAACTATACGAATACATATAAAATCAACCGCATAACAATGGGAATATCGTTTAAAAAGAAAGAGCTGACTGGTAAACAAGTCAGTAGCAAGTCAGCTATAGAAGGATTAACAAGTGATAACATTCGTTTTCTAGAAGAAATTGGATTAAAACTTATAAATAATGGAAATATTGGATATAGCGCAGGGTCCGACATTCGTCGAAACCTTAAGGGAAAAGGAATATCATACGCACAACCCTTACGCTTCGTCAAAATTAAACAATAATGATGAAATTAGAGTTCCTATACAACAACAAGATATTCATACACTTCCATGTGAAAATTATTTGTATATCGAAGGAAGAGGAACAAAAAAGGATGGAACCGCTGCAAGTACTGTTCCGTTCATAAATAACCCCATGGCATATTTGATAAAATAACATATGAAATTTCCGGAGTTACAGTAGATTCAACAAAAAAGGTGGGAATTACAAGTACATTAAAAGGATTAGCATCTTTAACACCGAGTGAAAAGAATATGTTGGCCGCCGCAGGATGGGTAGCACCCGATTCCAGTACAATCACTCCAAACAGTTCAGGCAATTTTGACTTTTACATTCCTTTAAGATTACTTTTAGGCTTTGCCGAAGATTGCCGAAAAATAATAATAAACGTAAAACAAGAATTAGTTTTGTTAAGATCATCAAACGACAAAGATATTATTAAAGCGCCTGATGGAACAACGGAAACTAATTTAGAATGGAAAATGCATTTAGACAATATTGTTTGGAGCGTACCGCATGTACGGTTAAATGATCAGAATAGAATTTCATAATTGAGAACATTAAAATCAGATCGTGATATCGTAATACCATTTAGAAGTTGGGAGTTTCATGAATAACCGGTTTTACCGGAAACACAACATCATACATGGACTGTAAAAACTTCTACACATTTGGAAAAGGCAAGATATGTAATGTTCGGATTACAAACAAAAGAAGAAATGAGATAACTAAACATGCTGGTGAATTTGATCATTGCAAACTTACAAATTTTAAGGTGTTTCTAAACTCGCAATTCTTTCCATACGACAACTTCAACATAAACTTTACAAAAGAGAGGTTTAGCGTTTTGTACGATATGCACGCAAGATTCCAAAATTCCTATTGTGGAAAAACAAACACACCTTTATTAACGCCAAACCAATTTAAATCTACCTATCCGATTGTTGTAGTTGATTGTTCCAAACAAAATGAATCTGTAAAATCTTCTAGAGTAGATATAAAAATAGAAATGGAATTTGAAGAAAATGTACCCAAAGATACATCTGCTTATTGTTTAATTTTACGTGATAAAATTGTTACATATTCACCTTTAACCGGTATTGTAAAAGCAGTTTTGTAAAAATGAAAAAATTACCCCCACCACTCGTTATAAAATCAGGAGCGGGAACGCAAATTGTTTAGTTGATTGTCTACAGTTGTACGGGTAACATCGTCTACAGCATTATAAACAAAATGATTTCTTTATCAGTTGTACAAGTGTTTCCGAAACAGCACCTTTATTGGAAAATGATGATGATAAACATTTTGAAGAAAATGTTGTAAAGGAAATTGATGAGTTTTTAAAGTTTGGAAAACAAAATAAAAAGTCGGAAAATAATAAAACAATCGTAAGAAAGAAAAGAAAACTTGAAGAAAATATTCCACCAAATATTTGAACTGAAGTTTTTCTTCGCATCTTTTATCCTATTTCATCTTGCATGAGTAAAAGGTGGTCGATAGGATTGGTAAAATCATTTGACTACTCTCCCATAGTAATACTGAACCATGGTACAAAGATGGTTTTATTTTCAGAAAATGCTTGGGATTCCTTTTTAAAACATCTACATCTTATTGAATGTTATTTAGCCAACAGTTTCTTTGGAAGGAAAACTAACATTTGACTTTTGGATTGTGACAATGAAATTGACATTATTAAACATCGTGGTCAACAACAAATAAGAATTAAAGACTCGACACAATTTGAGAATAAAATTCTACTAACACGTGAAGAATTCCACATTTTAAACTATGCAACATCACCTATCACTGGGTATATGAAACAATTGGTATTTTCAAGCTCTGTTATTAAGGAATATTTGGTAGATGCATGTGAAAACAACCTGACAGCACTTTACAATACGGACCAATAGATACATACATCTTTAATAGAATACCTCACGAGGTGGAAATGTGGAGGCAGTTGAGAAACTTTGAACCTTTTACTGAAACTGCAACGGAAGCTACAGAAGAAGAAACCAACAACAATACAGAAGAAACAAACAATGACAATACAGAAGAAACTCAGCAAGCTTAAAAACTACAAAGTAACTTAACAAAAGAATAAACCGTGGGGTAGCCCTACCGGGGACGGTGCCCACGTTAAACATACACCAACGCGCCTACAACTGTACGGTCTGGTTTATATAACTAACCTACCGTGGTGTGGAAAACAGTTGATCGGCAGACACCGTAAAAAGCAGACTGGTTGAAGAAATGGAAGCAAAACCTTGTGTAATTGAATTTCAAGCATTTCGCGGAAACGATGATAGATTTATCATAAAAGAACTGGTGATTTTAGATTAGCTCACACATTTGGCGTACCCGTTCTTATTTGAAGCACCGTCTCCTGTCCATGAACTAAAGTCAAAAGCTAAAATAACAAACAGATGGCTAACAAATAATTTTCATTATATCCATTGGTTTGAAGGTTTTCTACCGTACAACAATGTACACAAAATTATGTTTCATTTCTGCAAACAACTTACGCACATATACACCAGAGGATTGGAAAAAAAGAATTGGATTCAACAGTACACCAACAAAGAAGTTTTAAACATAAAAGTGGACAAAACCTTTCACTTTGATGCTAGAAATATTTGCGTTTCTACAATAGATCCGAAACACAAACAATCACAATGCGCGTTACAAAACGCATATCACTTGGCTGCTTACTTACAACAAACGGAAGAATGTGGTGGGGGTTCCGAATGTTATACAAACGAGAAGGCAACACACCCCGAGTACTCCATACTCTTACTCCATACTCCTAACAGACAACATCTCCAGTGAAGAAGATGTCATCACGACAGTTTCTCCAATGTTTAGTTGAACAATTCTACTCGCATTAAAAATCAAATACTCTAATTATCAAGAAATTCAGCCAGGATCATTATATTTGGTGTCACACGGAATGAACGGCAACAAATCTACGGAACTCACTCTGCACATCACACAAAAATAATAGATTAAAATAACATTGTAAATATTGTATTGTAAAAATGTTTTAAATAAAAAGACAAAAAAACAACATATAAGTATATGTTTTTTATATACTGATATGTTGTATTTTTTTAAAAGCTCAAACGGATGACCTTGAACTTTCAATCAATAGTATTATTCGATTATTTTATTCGATAGTTTTATTCGAATACTTTACATAAATTCGAAACCTTAACGTTGAGAGACTCAGTTCTGTTTAAGACAAACTACAACCAACATGTCATCCAAAAGAAATAATCTACCACTTTTATCTTATTTTTGCAAAGAAAAATGTTTTAAAATACCTGAAGATCAAGTTGACGGAAAAGTTTGTAATAAATGTAATTCTTTCTGCTACTGTAAATGTAGTTGCAAAACATATCAAAAGAACCGGTTGGATAAACTAGAAGAACTGCAACATCGACTCGGTCTATTGTGGCAGCGATTAAATGCAAAGTGATTAAACAAACGCCTGCCATTTTTTATCCCCACCACTACCCCCACCGTCAGAGGTACCCGCAGCACCGGCTTTGCAAAAATCATTCCTGCTACACCTCTAGTCGAGTAAACAACTCTAGTCATGTCTCTCAACATTCGCGGGATCCACCATAACACTATCAATCTTACAACCTACAAGGATTTGGAATTTTTAGTGAAGAACTAAAGCAACTTATAGCCACTGGGTTCGGCTTATCTTTAGAACTTTATGCAACAATCAAAACGAAAAATGTGTTTTGCCAACTTACATCAGGAAGAATGAAAATAAGCAAGAAACTTCAGCACCGACAACAAACTACTTTTCAATTTTGGGAACAAACTTTTCAAACTTAATGTAAAATAATACTTTTGCAAAAAAAATAAAAAAATAAATCTTGCATTTTTGGATTTCCCGAAAATGCAAGAACTTTTTTAAAAACATCCCAAGCCGACCTTGACTCACTTCAGGACATTTAAACTTTAAATACCCACCACAGCCGGGCATTTAAACTTTAAATGCCCACCTCACACATCACAGCTCATGACGTCACTTGCGGTTGCGTGACCGGAAGTAGCTGTCAAAAATTTTGATTGGCCCAGAAACGCCACTTGCCCACTACTCATAAGGCCAATGTTAAAACTTTACAGCTTTTAAATTCGATTTATTACGTTAATAGATTTTCTCTGGCCAAGTAATCTGCATAAAAGACGTTTTTGAGCCAAAAATAACTTATTTTCAAAATTCGAAGGAAATCCTCGGAGCCGTTTTAGAGATAATTGTACAAGCACGCAAGCATACACACGCATACAAGGGGATACAAGCACTCATATGAGTATAGGATAGGATTTTTTCTTTTAGTATTTTTTTTGAATATAAACATATGTGAATATAAATCTTCACACATGTGATTCAAAGTAAATGTTTTTAAAACTGAATTCTGACCTTAAGTATGTATTAGGATAATCGTTTATTTATTTACATCTTCCATCAACTGAAATGTCTCCAGCTCTACATACAATGGTTTCAATTCCATTAACAACATATGGCCATGGCTTTGCTGAAAAACTTTGTTTGCTCCAATCAGCTGCTTTATTTGAAATTTCTATTCCCATGTTAAATCTTATGGACTAATATGAAACTTTAAGGGCGTCTAGGGCTCTTCCCTTTAGTCAAACCCAACGACATATAGAGGTAGTTAGGTATGAGAAGAAGCTTGGGTGTTTACAAACAAACCCAGATGAACTTGGATTTCCAGGAGGGGAAATAAATATTTACATATGATCAATCGATTCAACAACAAATTTCTTGTGTCAGTCATCCTACATGCTAAACGAAAAACATGTCACCTGTTTATTGATTGTTACTCAAAGAGCAAAACATTGTTTCTAAAATCAACCCACATTTTGTTTTGGTTTAGTATTTTTTATCTACCAGACTAGTAGCGTAATCACATGGTTTTGTTTACTTCTACGTCATCAGTGATTTCTTCCCCTCCTCTGTTGAAACTTCAAACTCAAGCTTCTTCTCATACCTCACTACCTCTAACTGATATAGACTGCTTATGAGATAGGAAAAAGTGAAGCCTTACTGGAGGATTGTCACCGACCTTCAAACACAAACATCAAAGACTTGAAAACATGAACATGATTCTAATTTCGTTTGTCGTTGTTTTTGAATCATTAAAATGTTATATGATAAAACAAAAAATTAGTTTTCAATAGTATTACTATCGTTTTATAATTTAATTATATACTTATCTTACATCGTAGACGACATCGATAAATATTTAATATTAGATTAAATAGTTTTAGTACTAATTTAAAAAGTGATGTGCACAAAAAGTGACTCCGCAGCCAGACACAAGACGACCTCTAATTTTGCGGCCCTCTAATTTTGTTAGGTTAGCAATAGAAGTGGAATTAATTTCGTACTCTACATTATCAAACGAAAAACGAACGATTCAGCGATGGGAATTGAACCATTTAATTGATCGAATATAAAAACTTATTTTCAAAGAGACGACGTAATTAAATTAGTTTTGTCGTTATCTTACTTCAATTAAATAAAATACGCAAAAAGTATTAAGATTATAAATCTGTACAGCATTTCTGACATATTTTAAAAAATTATTCGAATCTTTAGTCGTCTTCAAAAGATTCGTTTCGTTTTAAATTACTATTGAAAGAACGTCAAGTCCTAAATTACTATATTACTCCCCTTCACATTGCCTATCTTTTCATCAACCGCTTTTTCATCAACAAAGCATTGTGGCAATATCTCCAGTACAACAGACTCTGACCTCCTTGTTTTGAATAATTTAAAGGTCGATGAAGTGATGAAATGTTTTGTGGCGGCCGTGAGTTTTCCGGTGACGGCCGTGAGTTTTCCGGTTTGTTAGTTTTTTTAGATAATAGCCAACATGGCAGCGCCCACAAAGGCTTCACTTTTTTACAACGAGATGAGCAGTCTATATATTTTAAAGGTCGTTGGTCAAACCTTTTTCTAAATTTTATTTCCTGCAAATCTTTACGTCAAGCTCTTTCCATTGACACCTGAATTATTAAAATCGACCCAGAACTTTAGGAGGAATCGGTGCTGTTGACAATGCAAATAGGCCTATGAACACAGACCATACAGTAACAAATCACAACAAAAACGAATGGACCAAGCCTAGGAAGTCTTTTAAATCTGACAATCGTAATCGTAGTATTAAGTTAGGATCTTTTTTGAGTGAAAATAAGTTCTCCCCGTTAATGAATGCCACTGATCGTGATGTCATAGTATGTGAGAATGTATCAAATCCTCAGTCAACGCCTGCTCTGAATAATGTAGCCAAAACTCGAAAACCTCCGCCTAGGAAACTTAGTTTTAAGAACAATGTTAGTTTTAAGTTGACAGTTGAAAATGAGAGACAGGCCTCAAAACCAACAGTCCACATAGTAGGTGACAGCCATGCCAGGGGCTATCTTGACAGAATCAATTACAGGCTAGGTAATAGTTACAGGATAAGATCTTGGGTGGGACCTGGAGCTCCGCTCCAAAAAGTTCTGGAAAATGGGGCTAGTCAGGTTACTAAAGAATTAGGGGTAAATGATTTTATTGTCATTGTTGGTGGTGTAAATGAGGTAACTAATGAATCTATTAGTCAGCTCGGTGGAGAAATAGGGTTATTCTCATCTCAAAACAGGGGTAAAGTAATTTGGACTGAAACACCGTTAAGATTTGACCAGCCTTCTAAAAACCAGCTAATCAGAAATCAGAACAATGTAATTAGAGATAAGTGTTTAGAATATAAGTGGGCCTACATCAGCATTAACAGCTTGCTAGACAGGGCGTGTTACACCAACCATGGCCTGCATATGAACGCCTTGGGTAAAGACATTGTTTGTGAACTTCTTGCGACTTATGTTCTCTGCTCTGATATCAAAACTGTCCCTGCTGGCCATGAGGCCAAGAGAGTTGTGGCGAAGGACTCAAGACCGGACACGGCGGAGGTAAGTGTTGCTATGGAGGATGAATCCGTTGGGGGCGTCTCTGCGGAGGTGAGTGATGTTCCGAGCGCGAGGGACGGAGATCAAGATCCCAGACAAAAAAACTTGCTAAGCGCGGATGTGACAGGAGGGGGAGGGGGAATCTAGGTTCCAAAACTAACAAATCCAAAATAATTCATCTTAATGTTAGGGGGTTATTTAGTAAGATTGAGATGCTTGAAATTTTTCTTGATAAAGAAACTCCTGATATTGTTATTCTCAGTGAACATGGGCTGGACCCTGACAAAATAAGCAGCATAAATTTACATGGGTACTATTTACTTCATAGTTATTGTAGACAGGGAAACAGAATGGGAGGGGTTGCCATTTTTGCCAACAATAAAACAATATAAGAGACATAAAAATAATTAACGATTGTGAAAGCATTGGACAAGACTTTGTGTTTGAATTTGCCCTAACTAAAGTAAACTTAAATGGGGTGGCCTGTTTAGTTGCAGGGCTTTATAGGACACCTGATGACAGTAAATTGAATGAATTTTTCGAGAGGTTGAATTTGCTGTTGGACTTTGCTTGTAAATCTAGTGATAAAATCTTGATTGCTGGAGACTATAACATTGACAATCTTAAACAGGATTATAGGTGTAAAAAATTCAGAAACATAGTAAAAAGCTATGCCTGGATCTAGTTTTAAACATACCAACTAGAGTTACCGAGACATCATTCTCATGCATTGACAATTTTATAACTAATATCAACTATTCAAAAGCCTCTGTTATATCCCCACTTATCTCAGATCATGATGCCATTGCTATTTGTGTCCCATCTTTAAACAACAAAAAAACAAAGTCCATTTGGTCCTGGGATAGGGAAATCAAAGATAATAATCTTTTTGAACTGAAACAAAGGCTTAGATCTGAACAATGGGAAAATGTATACAATTCACCCGATGTCAATTCTATGTACAACAACTTTTTAGAAACCTTTCTTTTTTATTTTAATGTAGCTTGTCCGATAAAAAGAAAAAAAGTAACACTCTGCTTGCAACGAAAATGGGTCACCTCTGAGGTATCTGCTTTAAAATCTGAAATGTTTGATCTTTACAGAAAATTTAAGAATTCAAGATTGCCTGTAGATAAGATAACATACACAAACTGTAGATTAAATTATATTAATGCCATCAAAGTAGCGAAAGCTCAGTGGATTGAAAATAACTTGTCTAATGCTAATAATAAAACAAAACAAACTTGGAAAATAATAGATAGGTTCCGACAGACTGGTCCCACCATTGTAAAAAACTTGGTTTTAGAAGTAGAGGGTGAAATAGTCAAAGATCCCAAGGTAACTTCTGAATGTATTAATAAGTTTTTTGTTAACATTGCTGATAGCTTAAAAATAGATAACCATGTAACAACAACAAACACCCCTCTGCACCCGGTAAATCACTGATCTTTTTTTAACTTCAAAAAAATCAGCGAAACCGATCTTTCCAAATTTATTTCCAAGTTTGCACCCAATACTTCCACAGGATTTGACGACATAAGCATGAAAACAATCAAAATCTGTCAGCTTGAAATCATCAAGCCACTCACCCACATTATTAATGCCTCACTAACTAGTGGGGTATTTCCACAACAATGCAAAATAGCTAAAGTCAAACCTCTTTTCAAAAAAGGGGATGAGTTGGACATGGGAAACTATCGTCCAATCTCACTCCTTCCTTCCATTTCTAAACTCTTCGAGCGAGTGGTGAGTGAGCAGCTGACTCACTACTTAGAAGCGAATGAACTCATATGCAAAAAACAATATGGGTTCAGGAAAAACAAATCAACCAAATTGGCACTCATTGATTTTGTAAATCAGTGCATCGATGCAATGGAAGCCGGAGAATCTGTTATTAGCTGCTTTGCAGATTTATCCAAGGCATTCGATTGTGTCGATCACCAAATTTTGCTCAGTAAGCTGAGGGCGCTCGGGGTGGGAGGATGTGTCCATCATTGGCTGCATTCCTTCCTCACCGAGCGCTACCAGTTCGCTGAGCTAAAACACCAATCAAATTTCAAAATTCAAAAATTCCAATCAAGCAAACAATTAGTAAAAAACGGAGTTCCTCAGGGATCGATTCTTGGCCCGATACTGTTCCTGACATATATTAATGATATGAAAGGGATGGTGTCGAACGAGAGTCTATTTATTTTTGCAGATGATACCACTCTTTTCACCAAAAACAATAATGTCCAAAACCTGAAAATTGACACCTTTTCAAAAATCAACGCTCTTGCTCAACATTTCTCCAGCAACGCACTAAATTTAAACACCGAAAAGACGGGGTATCTCTGCATAAGTACATGTCAACTGAGGAGGTCCAAAGCAATTGATGATTTGAATGTCTTTATTGGGGAGAACATGCTGGATCCTTCCAACTCTTCTGATTTCCTAGGAGTGAGGTTGGACGATGGGTTGTCATGGGCCGACCAAATAGAAAAAATAGAAAAAAGCTTGCTTCAGGGCTGTTTGTGTTGAGAAGAGTTAGTAAATTTTGCAATTTGAATGTTTCTAAAATAGTTTACTTTAGTCTACTAGAATCTCATATTATGTACTCCATCGCCTTCCCAATGGGCATTTTGAGGGGAAAAAATTATTTTAAAATCATAAATTAATCATTTGTAATGATTATAAAACAATAAAAAATTATTTTACAAGCTGTTAACTTAGTAACTGGTCAATTTTAAAAGTGATTTTCAAATCATTGTAAACTCATATCAAAATGGTTATTACATAATTTTTTAATTATTGCTATGTGTATCTAGTCAATTTTAAAATTGATTTTTAAATCATTGTAAACTCATATCAAAATGGTTATTATATAATGTTTTAATTATTGCTATTCTCACGTATTCAAGCATTCAGGTAGTAATTATGTGTATCTAGTCAATTTTAAAAGTGATTTTCAAACAATTGCAAACTAATATGCAAAGGTTAAATGAATTTTTGTAATAATTGCAATGTTATATACAGGGTGTCTGTAAAGTCCGTCACCAAACTCCATAACTTGGTTTATTGGGTCAAAATAAGCAAAAAAGTTTATATAAAGGTATGTCCTAAAATGCATATTTACCCAGATATCCGCCATTTTGTATTTTTCAAAAAATATTTTTTATCTCCATCTGTGTAGATATGCATTTTAGGTCAAACCTTCATATGAACTTTTTTGCTTATTTTGACCCAATAAACCAAGTTATGGTGTTTGGTGATGGACTTTACAGACACCCTGTATAATTCATTTAAAACTGATACACCCTGTATAATTAATTTAAAACTGATTGTCATAAGTAGAAAACTCATATGAAATGGTTTAATAGATAGGTATAAAAAGGTTTGTTAGTCGTTAAAATATATTTAATGGCTGATTATATTGATCATTGCATATTATACTAAAATTCCTTAGGCCAGCCTCAGGTACTGTTCAAAACAAGTTACAGTTTTGCTATTTAAAAAAATTAAATGCCCTTAACATTAAAAAACCATTTTGGCCAAAATTAATACTCTTTTTCTGTTGTTGACCATAAGTTTTACTGCAAATTAACATTACAAGACTAATTTCAATCATCTTGGGCTTCTGCTGGATCAGTGAGTGACACTTCTTCCCACCTGAAACAAATAATTTTGTCTCAGTACTGTTAATGAAATGCTTACGAATGAATTAATGTTATTAATTATAAGTTATTCTCCTAGACTGTGACTACACCATGTGTCCCACACTCCCAATGCCAGATTTACCAACACTAATTTTTTTAAACTCATTTTTAGACCGTGCAGCTTTGTTTGGACTAGTTAGGAGGTGAACATATCCAAAGTTCCCGTCTGTAGCTCTTGAGCGGGGGGAGGGAGGGGAAGTCTAAAGGTACAATTAATTCTTTTTGGTTCTTCCTAAACTTATTGAAAACTATTAACTTTTAGTATTCCCTAAATTGGAAAATTGTTTAAAATTACATTTTCCCTGACATAAAAATTGGTCTAAAATAAAAGTATGGCAGAGCTCACAATAAAGTTTTAGTAACCTCATATTTGTAATAATTCCTTGAAAAATTACTATTTTACCTGCCCACCAAGACCTTTACAAATTTGGTATTTACAAATTAGACAGAAGCGAGATAGTAATAATAATTATGATATCCGCCAAACGGAAAGACTTAAGACCAAACCAGTGCTCTTAACTGTTGGTTCAAAACAAGATTTTGGGGTATTGTTTCCAAGCTGAACATGTGGTTCGGGGGACGAATTTGTTCTTAGAAATTCTCTTGCTCGTTCGGTCTTTTGCTTCCTCCCTGACTCTACTCCATCAGATAGATTTTCTATCTCTTTCCCCGCCCTCTCTCAACATCCCCACTCTCTATCACACCCCTGGCGCGCTCTCTCTCGCACCCTCGGCGCGCTCTCTCTCACACCTCCGGCGTGCTTTCTCGCACCCTTGGCGCGCTCTCTGTCACACCTCCGGCATGCTCTCTCGCACCCTTGGCGCGCTCTCTGTCACACCCCCGGCGCGCTCTCTCTCGCACCCTTGGCGCGCTCTCTGTCACACCCCCGGCGCGCTCTCTCTCGCACCCTTGGCGCGCTCTCTGTCACACCCCCGGCGCGCTCTCTGTCACACCCCCCGCGCGCTCTCTCTCACACCCCCGGCGCGCTCTCTCTCACACCCTCGGCGCGCTCTCTCTTGCACAAAGCGCAAAGAAAAAAGGGACCGGAGAACTCTGGTGGCAAAGTCAAAAAGTTGCACTCACAGAAAAGAAATTGGTCTGAATTCTGGCCGTAAGGTATGTCCTTCTTATAGGGTATATATTCAATGCCCACAATTAGATTCCCCTCAACAAAAAATCTGATCTTATCTGTGTTTTTGTTTATTTAAAGGACCCATCACACTGTGGGAGCAGGGTTTAAGCTGGGAAAAAATTTCCTTGAGCAAAAATGCTACAAGCTCTTTGAGACTTGTAGCAAAATTATTTTCCTTTTAGCATTTTTATCGCATGTTATTATTATTTGTTTGTTGTGATATTGGTAGGTTGTTTTTGCATGTATTTAGTTTTAAGGTTTAACATTTAAATACCCAAAAATGATAGGCGCTGGTCCCGAGTCAAGACCTCAAAAAACGCATATAAAATATGCAATGATGTAACTTTTTTTCAAAAATGGGCCCATGTTATTTTTTAACGATTTATCGATGATATTTCAGGTTTTTCTGGGTTATGCTGTAATTTAAAGTGGAAAACAAGCAAACCCTGAAGGTAAATTTCAGTAGCAATAAAAAAATGTATATGTAAAAAATTCCCACTTGGGGGGAGGGAAGGGCTGGCCCTTCCTCTACAAACCAAAACAACTTAGTCGAACAACATAACCTCAAACTATATTTCGCATTACCGTTTTCGAGACGTCTATTTTCGCCAGTGTTGCCAGTCTGGCCATGAGATTTTACCCACCGTGAGTTTCGAAAATCCCCAGTTTTTCATGGAAGTATCTTTAAAAATCCCCGCATCATCCACGGAAAAGTTTCTTGCCCCTAAAATGGGGTAGTCATGACTTGAAACTAAAATTATCAAATGACTACATTGATTTTTCGACTCCATCATTCCAATCGGTGATGATGAACTAGCCCTCCACATTCTCGCATTCGCCATTGCTCGGGTAGACTCGGCGACTCTGCCACTACTGAGTGCGTGCCAAGCGCTCTTTAGCGCAGAGAATGTATAGAACGTTTATACGTTTTCTTTGTCTATCTATAGTCTTGTGGATCTTGATGACGCGGCAACTAATCGAAGGTTACATCGCAGACAACATTTCATAAGTAACTCTTATTTTATTTTAAAGTAAAAGAAAATAATTTTTGGAAGTAAATGGACTTTTATTGTGATTTGTATTGGTTAAAACCAGATTTTCTGTAATAAAGTTAAATAATTTCCACTCTTTACTTTGTCGCAAAAACGCGACAGTCTGTCCGAATATTGTCGCATTTTCAAGGTGCATGTCGCATTTGCGACAAATGCGACCGCAGCTTAAACCCTGTGTGGAAGTAATCATTTTGTTATAATAAGCATATCAATCAGCAAACTTTTCATCAAAATTTTTTAATCACATTTGACACAACTTGTACATCACACTGAACCTTTTTAACAGTGTTTTTATAATGTAATTTGATGTTTTCAACCAGCTTATAGTAATTATGTTTTACGATAAATATTACAACATTACAAAAAAATGTATATGTTCTTAGATTTTGTTTTGTATACTATTTATTGTCACTATAAAGATAATCATAGCTTAAAATATGAGAAATTCTCAGTAATGAAATTTTAACCACTTGATTCAACCCGTCAAAAGAATGTTTTCTGAAAATTTCAGATTTTCAGAATGTGTCCCTTCTGAGATATGCCAAGTTCAAAATACACGATTGTGGATAAACTGCTAATTTTAAAAATATGTTTAAAAAAGGAATACATATCTCAAGCTTGTGACTTGGTCAGAAGGAAATATACTGTGAAGACTGTCAATAGAAAAAAATTGAAGGCGAGTCTTAATTTTCACACATTGAATTTAGGCACTGGAAGTGTAGATTTGCGTTTGTAGAAATTTTACTCATACTTATTTTTCATGCATATTTGCTATCACCTAAGCCAAAACATGTACTGGACAAAGATTATTGGCCATTTTATTCTCTTTCAAATGGTTTTTCTTTCATCTGAATATCTTCAATAATAAAAAAACTACAGAGTTTCACGTACACCTCTGCACAATGCAAAATCAGCTGTCGCACCGATACAAAATGGCTGCTAAAAAAAACTGTGCACCTAAAAAATAAATTAATAGTTGTTTTTAACTCTTCGAACATAGCATAACCACGGTTAAAAATTCTGAAAATATCGATAAATTGTGTTAACAACTTTTTATTTTTAAATTGGTTGATTTGAAATGGATTGACCCTAATTAACTTAAGACATTGAACTTTACGTTTTTCCAAATTACGGTTGGTAATAGCAGCGGCAAATATGATTTTATTATAGGCCTAGTCCAAATTACGGTTTTCAATAACTTAAAAGTTTATTCTTATTTTAAACGTAATTATATTTGAGCATTCCGATTAGGCCTTTGTAAAAAAACATACATTTTTTAAAATAATTTATCTAAGTGGTCTACGGAGACAATGCAATAAACCAAAATATTTACGTTTCATCAGATAAAGAACTAATAAGTTTCTGTACAAACGCTTTTAGTATTTTTTTACAGCATTTTTACGTATAAAAGAATAGGGACAGGAATGAATATATACAAAGTAAAAGTTATCATATAGAACTTCAAAATAACCTCATTCTACCATAGGACGCCAACAGTTGAAGGCTTAAGTGTTTGACATCAAAAGCAGTTTAGCAAAAGATTTCCTCAATGTTGTCTCACTTAGATGAAGTTGTAAGTTGTTGCTGGTTTCATATCACCAAGTAATAAAAATGTCTGTCAATATTAAATTTCATTTCAACTTAGTTAACTGTGAAAAAACACATTGTAGTGTCATCTTGATAACACTACAACGACTGTAATTAGGCTGGCAAAAACCGGTATTGGGAAGGTGACGACCGATATTAGGGATTTAAGTTAGATGAATAGGTCTAAAATAAAATGAAATTGGATTTCACTAATAATTATGATTTATTCATGCTACATTGACATATTATTTGGAGCCTAAATTTATTTACAATATATAATTAACCAAAATATGGCTAGTTTTTTCAGCAATTTCAATTTCATAAGCAGTATTAACTCTGACTTTCCTTAACCGGCCGGAATTTGGGATGTTTATCTTATTCATAGAATTGCATGACAATAAGGATGACTAGGGCAAATAAACAATGAATTTAAAACTTAATTAATATATTCATAAAATTGTTTTACGAATTATGAAGTTATGTGACAGTGTTATAAAGGAAAAGTATTATTATTATTTTATTATTATTACACAGGAAGTTATTACATATTATTGTATAGGAACAGTATTATATAGATATTTTTTAATGCAGTATGAGGTTCGGAGTATAAGAGATTTGGAGATTCCAGCCGCTAAACAAGTGAAACATTTCTGACTGCAATAAATGAGACCAAAAGATATGATGGCCGCAAAAAGAGCAAGGGGTGTAACAGCCCCGCTGCAAGACGAGTTTAAGGGCTTTGTCAGCGGCAGTATAAATAACATATTTTCTTACCTTCATGTGGCCAAAAGATATGTTGCCATGAAAAAAGCACACAACTTCTGATAGCAATACGACCGGGAAATGGACGGCAGCGTTAAGAGCGAGAGACTTGTCAGCTGCTAAATGATTTTCCAGCCGTGATAGGACTGAGAGATTTTCCAGCAGCGGTATTAAATACAGACTTTCAGGTCTTATTACTGAAAATTTGTGGACTGCGATTCAACTGAGAGATTAGCCGGTCGAGAAGTCGATAACAACGACAAAAATGGCTATCCAAGGTATTGTTTTACAGCCAAATTCGAATTTCCCAATCAACGGTTGAAATTCATTACTTTTCCCAACTATTCCCAACCAGACAAAATACCTGACATATTTCCAGTTTTTCCCGTTTATTCCGCCGTGACTGGTAGGCCTATAGATACTCAGTGACAATAATGCAGGTAAAGATAATTTATATATAAGATCGGCTATTGGACTAAAAGAATAAATTATTTTTACCGTAAAAAGTAAAGTATGATAGTAAAATAGCTTTAGGTTATTTGATTGAGTAATAATTTCAACATGCTTCTAAATAGGGCCTAATTACTAAGCTACTAAGCAAGGCTTTATTTTTCCAATTTTTGGAGGGGGGAGGCGAGCTCCCCTAGGGCCCCAGGCCCTCCCAAAACTCTGCCAATGCTACTAGCTGTACCCAGGGTTTAAGCTGGGAAAAAATTCTTTGAGCAAAAATGCTACAAGCTCTTTGAGACTTGTAGCAAAATTATTTTCCTTTTAGCATTTTTATCGCATGTTATTAAGTTATAGCACATGTCTTCAAACCAAAACAACTTAATCGAACAACATAACCTCTAACTGTATTTGTATTTCACATCACCGTTTTCGAGACGTCTGTTTTCGCCAGTGTTGCCAGACTGCCCATGAGATTTCACCCACCGTGAGTTTCGAAAATCCCCGCTTTTAAACGGCGGTTTCTTTAAAAATCCCCGCACAATCCACGGTACCGTTTCTTGCCCCTTAAATAGGGTATTCATGACTTGAAACTGAAATTATCGAATGACTATATTGATTATTAGACTCCATATCATTCCAAGCGGTGGCGAACTAGCCCCCCACATTCTCGCATTCGCCACCGCTCGGGCTAGATTTGGTGGCTCGGCCACTACAGAGTACGCCCCAACTGCTCTTTAGCATAGAGAACGTATAGAACTTCTACACGTCCTCTGTGTCTATTTATAGTCTTCTTTTTGACTGTGGATCTTAATGACGCGGCATCTGATCGAGGGTTACGTTGACGACTACATTCTATAATTAAGTCTTATTTTATTTTAAAGTCATACAAAGTAATTTGTGCAAGTAAATGGACTTTTATTGAGATATGTATTGGTTAACTTTATTTTCTGCAATAAAGTTAAATAATTTTCACTCTTTACTTTGTAGCAAAAAGGCGACAGCCTGTCCGAATATTGTCGCATTTTCGTGGAGCATGTCGCATTTTGCGACAAATGCGACTGCAGCTTAAACCCTGGCTGTACCCATGGCTTCGCTCACGAATAAAAATATGAGTACAGTTTGTCTTTGTAGTTTAAATATTTGTAAACAAAAGAAAATCTGACTGCATATAAATACTTGATATTCCACTTACGACATGACGAAAAGCAGTAAAATAAACCTTCTATTGGTCTTCAGCTTGGGTCTTCATTATTGGTCTCTGTCTTTGTGGATTTGCAGATGGTATTCTGTACTCGAACTGCAAAATTGAGGCAATACGTTGACATAAAAACATATTTTATGGTTAGACTAAGTTTAACTTAGTTTAGATTATATTTATGGATATCATTGAAATAGACTGGATCAAGAATTTTTATGTTAGTTTAGGTTGATTAAGGTCAGGTTTAGTTAAGTTTGGTTAGGTTATGGTATGTTGTGTTATATTAGATTAAGTTAATTTAGGTTTAGTTTATAGCCATTGATTTAGCTAAGGATAAAGTTCAAGGGATTGTGACATGACTATCAGAACATAGGCCTAACCAAACATTATCAAACTACCGTACATTTCGGATTATCTGGATTAATGTGGCGGAACACCGATCTGGATAGCAAAAAATCCGGATAATTCGAGGTCATTACAATATCGCCTAAACAGCGATTGCGTACCATAGCCCTGCTTTGATTCTGCAAACGGCGGCGTGTCAAGTCTGTACAACATGTTAGTCTTTCAAATTTTGCGGGGGTTTAATTCTGAAACAAATTTAAGAACTAAACTTTATTATTAATCATACGAATGTAATATTAACTTTTACCGTACTTACAGTTTGGGTTTGGAATAAAATGTCGGATTAAAATACTTAATTTTTAAGATTAAATAATCATGACAAAACTTATTACAGCAACTCTTCTTAAAAAATAATGTAGGCCTAACACATCAAATTTCAGCATAAACAAACTCTCAAAATTGCCGTAGGCTACGCCTTTGTTGCTAACTACTAGCGACCCAAGTAGCAATCCCGAAAACTACGTTCACGAAAATACTGTTATGTAGACCTACTGTTGAGTACAATATTCCTTCAATAATTGTTATTCCACATTTGCATTTTACTTTAAGAAGGCTTATTTCACCCGTAAACTCGCTAAAATCATTTTTTGCCGTGATTCTAATTTTTTAATTCCTCGGGTAGACCGTTCCGGATAATCCGGGATCCGGATATTGCGGGGGTCTGAATAATCCAAGGTGTACTGTAATATCAAACCTGAATTGCTATACTTAACCTAAAATAACCTAACAAAACATAACCTAACCTAGCCTATCAAAACTTTACCTTGTCCACCACTTATCAACCCAATATGTTTTTACCTAAACTACCAATGTCTGACCTAAAATACCAAACCTAACTCTAAATAGACCATTGTAGACGATTTTCCGTGATTTCCGGTCATAACTTTGTTAATATACACCAGATCTTGAATATTTTTGCATATTCTTATTCAGCTCGCTTTCCCGGGTAATTTGAGTACCCAAATGACCAACCTTCGAGACTAGAATTTGTTTGGTTTTTTCCGGCCGTGACCGCCGGAAAAAACTTTCATTTCCGGAATCAGCATCAAATTTCCATAAATTTTGAAAAAAATTCTTTTTTGAGACCAGTGCTGGAAACTACATATTTACCAAATAAATAAATTGCCAATCACATTATTTATGAGAAAAATAACGCTACCGGTAATACTGTATTAAATTAATATTTACTTTCTGAAATTAATAACAAATAACATAAAGCAACTGGTTAGACTTTGATATGCCCCCTAAAACTATAAAATCTATTATTTTTAGGTAAGTTTAGTCAAGTTTGTAGGTAAGTTTTTAAGAAGGGTACTACCTTAAGTTTCATGTTTGATTTTCTGCCATTCGTTCCTTACTGATTAGCAGACGAGTTGTAACTTATATCAACATCAGATCCTGGTTTCTAAGAAAACCGTTCAGCCACAGTCACCGGTGAATAACTGGTTGCCTTGGTCCTTAATAGGCAAATCCACCGCATCTTTACAAACAATGACCAGTTTCTTACCAAATCCACCGAAAACATCTTTCGGTGGATTATTATTAACATCCATATTAACATACCATGTACCGATAGTCAAACTTAGATATTCGCTACAGTCTGTCAAGCAGCACTCAATAGCCTATTGGGCAACCCCATCGCATTTAGGCTATAGATTATTTCAATAGGTCTGCTCTGTACGAAAGCTTATAGGAAAGCAAACTTCATTCATGTAAAATCATACTGAGAAGATGATTAACGTACCCGAAATAAGTAGGAAATATACCTAACCGCTAAACAGAACATGTTTTTTAAAGGCAGAGGATCAAATATGAAACATGTACTTCAGAAATAAAACTCTCAAAACATCAGTCATCCAAACACTGTCATTAGAACATAGGCCTATATTCCATACCAATTAGTTTTTATTAACCAAATAATTTATTGTCAATGACACATCAAGTAACTAGATCTGTCTTTAGTTAAATATATATAAAATGTAAATATAGGTTTCCAAGCCGTTAGCCCTGCTGAATTCAAAGAAAGGCTGGGTTAATACTTTAGGTTATATATACCGTCCTCCCTACGGGCATGCCAATCATTGTAATTCATAAAGCAATAATTTACAATAATTAAAAAATCTGTTCACAATAACTTTGAGTTAACAATCATTGTATAATGTTTACTTAACTATTTTACAACAGTTTTTTAATAGTGAGAGGATTTTAAAACAAAACAATTTAATAACAGTTTACAAATCATTCACAACAGTTGTACAATCATTAGCAAAATTATTATCATTCTTAAAATTCTATCAGTTGAAAAATAATTAAAAAACAATTTTATAACAATTTGTGAGATGATTTAAAATTTCAGCTTTACATTAACAAAACAACAGTTTAAAAATTATTTCCTGGGTTAAAACGGCCTGATTGTCAACTCCACCACTAGGTAGCGCTGGCGTAGCTTACAGCTTGCATCTGTCGCCGCCATTCGCCATTTTAAGTGTTTGTCTCTGTCCTCTGTGTTTCTTTTTCAGTGAATAAATTGTTTTAGTTCTCTCTATTGTGGTTTCAAATTAAGGTAAGTCCGTTATTGAAATACAATTCTTTACTCTAGTTAGATTTTGTGGCTCTTCGCGATATGTGCATAAATTATTTCCATCGTGTTTATAGGAGGTAGGTATATATAACCTAAAGTATTAACCCAGCCTTTCTTTGAATTCAGCAGGGCTAACGGCTTGGAAACCTATATTTACATTTTATGTATATTTAACTAAAGACAGATCTAGTTACTTGATGTGTCATTGACAATAAATTATTTGGTTATTCAAAACTAATTGGTATGGTATCTAGGCCTATGTTCTAATGACAGTTTTTGGATGACTGATGTTTTGAGTGTTTCATATTTGATCCTCTGCCTTTAAAAAACATGTTCTGTTTAGCGGTTAGGTATATTTCCTACTTATTTCGGGTACGTTAATCATCTTCTCAGTATGATTTTACATGAAGTTTGCTTTCCTATAAGCTTTCGTAGAGAGCAGGCCTATTGAAATAATCTATAAATGCGATGGGGTTGCCCAATAGGCTATTGAGTGCTGCTTGACAGACTGTAGCGTATATCTAAGTTTGACTATCGGTATATGGTATGATAATGTGGATGTTAATAATAATCCACCGAAAGATGTTTTCGGTGGATTTGGTAAGAAACTGGTCATTGTTTGTCAAGATGCGGTGGATTTGCCTATTAAGGACCAAGGCAACCAGTTATTCACCGGTGACTGTGGCTGAACGGTTTTCTTAGAAACCAGGATCTGATGTTGATATAAGTTACAACTCGTCTGCTAATCAGTAAGAACAAATGGCAGAAAATCAAACATGAAACTAAGTTAGTCCCCTTCTTAAATTTGATATTGACTAAAATTACCAACAAATAATTGATTTTATAGTTTTAGGGGGCATAACTTATCAAAGTCTAACCAGTTGCTTTATATTATTTGTTATTAGTAACAGAAAGTAAATATTAATTTAATACAGTATTAGCGTTATTTTTCTCATAAATAATGTGATTGGCAATTTATTTATTTGGTAAATATGCAGTTTCCAGTACTGGTCTCAAAAAAGAATTTTTTTTCAAAATTTATAGAAATTTGATGCTGATTCCGGATATGAAAGTTTTTTTCCGGTGGTCACGGCCGGAAAAAACCAAACAAATTTTAGTCTCGAAGGTTGGTCATTTGCGTACTCTAATTAACCGGGCGAGCTGAATAAGAATATGCAAAAATATTCAAGATCTGGTGTATATTAACAGAGTTGTGACCGGAAATCACGGAAAATCGTCTACAATGGTCTATTTAGAGTTAGGTTTAGGTCAGACATTGGTAGTTTAGGTAAGTTAAAACATATTGGGTTGATAAGTGGTGGACAAGGTAAAGTTTTGATAGGCTAGGTTAGGTGATGTGTTTGGTTAGGTTAGGTTATGTTTTGTCAGGTTATTTTAGGTTAAGTATAGCAATTCAGGTTTGATATTACAGTACACCTTGGATTAACCAGACCCCCGCATTATCCGGATCCCGGATTATCCGGAACGGACTACCCGAGGAATTAAAAAATTAGAATCACGGCAAAAAATGATTTTAGCGAGTTTACGGGTGAAATAAGCCTTCTAAAAGTAAAATGCAAATGTGGAATAACAATAATTGAAGGAATATTGTACTCAACGGTAGGGCTACATCACAGTATTTCGTGAACGTAGTTTTCGGAATTGCTACTTGGGTCGCTAGTAGTTAGCAACAAAGACGTAGCCTACGGCAATTTTGCGAGTTTGTTTATGCTGAAATTTGATGTGTTAGGCCTACATTATTTTTAAGAAGAGTTGCTGTAATAAGTTTTGTCATGATTATTTAATCTTAAAAATTAAATATTTTAATCCGACATTTTATTCCAAACCCAAACTGTAAGTACGGTAAAAGTTAATATTACATCCGTATGATTAATAATAAAGTTTAGTTCTTAAATTTGTTTCAGAATTAAACCCCCGCAAAATTTGAAAGACTAACATGTTGTACAGACTTGACACGCCGCCGTTTGCAGCATCAAAGCAGGGGCTACATATGGTACGCAATCACTGTTTAGGCGATATTGTAATGACCTCGAATTATCCGGATTTTTTGCTATCCGGATCGGTGTTCCGCCACATTAATCCAGATAATCCGAGGTGTGCTGTAGTTTGATAATGTTTGGTAAGGCCTATGTTCTGATAGTCGTGTCACAATCCCATGAACTTTGTCCTTAGCTAAATCAATGGCTATAAACTAAACCTAAATTAACTTAATCTAATATAATGCAACATACCGTAACCTAACCAAACTTAACTAAACCTGACCTTAATCAACCTAAACTATCATAAAAATTCTTGATCTAATCTATTTCAATGATATCCATATAAATATAATCTAAACTAAGTTAAACTTAGTCTAACCATAAAATATGTTTTTATGTCAACGTATTGCCTCAATTTTGCAGTTCGAGTACAGAATACCATCTGCAAATCCATAAAGACAGAGACCAATAATGAAGACCCAAGCTGAAGACCAATAGAAGGTTTATTTTACTGCTTTTCGTCATGTCGTAAGTGGAATATCAAGTATTTATATGCAGTCAGATTTTCTTTTGTTTACAAATATTTAAACTACAAAGACAAACTGTACTTATATTTTTATTCGTGAGCGAAGCCATGGGTACAGCTAGTAGCATTGGCAGAGTTTTGGGAGGGCCTGGGGCCCTTCCAAAAATTGGAAAAATAAAGCCTTGCTTAGTAGCTTAGTAATTAGGCCCTATTTAGAAGTATGTTGAAATTATTACTCAATCAAATAACCTAAAGCTATTTTACTATCATACTTTACTTTTTACGGTAAAAATAATTTATTCTTTTAATCCAATAGCCTATAGAATATATATATATATATACCTTATATATAAATATCTTTACCTACATTATTGTCACTGAGTATCTATAGGCCTACCAGTCACGTACAGAAACTTATTAGTTCTTTATCTGATAAAATGTAAATATTTTGGTTTATTGCATTGTCTCTGTAGACCACTTAGATAAATTATTTTAAAAAGTGTATGTTTTTTTACAAAGGCCTAATCAGAATGCTCACATATAATTGCGTTTAAAATAAGAATAAACTTTTAAGTTATTGAAAACCGTAATTTGGACTATAATAAAATCATATTTGCCGCTGCTATTACCAACCGTAATTTGGAAAAACGTAAAGTTTAATGTCTTAAGTTAATTAGGGTCAATCCATTTCAAATCAACCAATTTAAAAATAAAAAGTTGCTGACAATTTATCGATATTTTCATATTTTTACCCGTGGTTATGCTATGTTCGAAGAGTTAAAAACAACTATTAATTTATTTTTTAGGTGCATAGTTTTTTTTGAGCAGCCATTTTGTATCGGTGCGACAGCTGATTTTGCATTTTGCAGAGGTGTACGTTAAACTCTGTAGTTTTTTTATTATTGAAGATATTCAGATGAAAGAAAAACCATTTGAAAGAGAATAAAATGACCAATAATCTTTGTCCAGTACATGTTTTGGCTTAGGTGATAGCAAATATGCATGAAAAATAAGTATGAGTAAAATTTCTACAAACGCAAATCTACACTTCCAGTGCCTAAATTCAATGTGTGAAAATTAAGACTCGCCTTCAATTTTTTTCTATAGACAGTCTTCACAGTATATTTTCTTCTGACCAAGTCACAAGCTTGAGATATGTATTCCTTTTTTAAACATATTTTTAAAATGAGCAGTTTACCCACAATCATGTATTTTGAACTTGGCATATATCTCAGAAGGGACACATTCTGAAAATCTGAAATTTTCAGAAAACATTCTTTTGACGGGTTGAATCAAGTGGTTAAAATTTCATTACTTAGAATTTCTCATATTTTAAGCTAGGCCTATGATTATCTTTATAGTGACAATAAATAGTATACAAAACAAAATCTAAGAACATATACATTTTTTTGTAATGTTGTAATATTTATCGTAAAACATAATTGAAGGGGTCCCCCGTAAAACGTTCTAAACGACAAAAACCTAGATTCGAGTAATCAAGCGTTGAAAATTGAATTCTGAAATTTACGGTTTTTTTCAAGGTTAGAACTTACAATCATGTATAATTTTTTAATACCCAATTTGTAATATGTAGCCATTTTTGTAGTACAAATTTTTACTTGCCATTAAGCTTTTTTAAACATTTTTCGTGTTTTTTTTTGGGGTTATAACGTTCTAAATGACTGGTGTTTGAAACATTTTCTGACGGACTGCACCTTCTGCTTTGGTAGAAATCATCAGGGAGTGTAGGAATACCAACATAAACGAAAATAAAACTGAATATAAAACAATTTTATTGGTCTAAAGGTTCAAAAACGTAACGTTGTTACATAACGTTATAAGTCATTTTACTAAAAGTTATCCAAAGGAGGCACCTAAAACGTTATTCTTCTCACCTCTTTTTTGCTAATTTTCCAGGCCTTGGCTGCTTAGTTTTTGTAATTTAGGGTAATCTAGCTGTTCTATATATCTTCCTGGTTTTATCCTTCCACTTTCTAATATTTACTTCACCTGTTTTAATTTTACTTACACGATTTTGGTCGCTGGGCGACAACGCAACGAGCGGTGGGGAATTTATCTTTCGGCGAATAGAACGTTTTTCCCCAGAATGTCCGTGCAGTCCCGCGAAGCACGCCAACTTTGACAGACGAAATCAGGGCTGCCAACTCAAATATCTTCAAAACAAAATATACCACGGTGTAGCTCGTGTCCTAGAGAACCTTTTTCACTGAATATCTCCGATTTTGAAATTTTGTCACTTAGAACGTTTTACGGGGGACCCCTTCAATTACTATAAGCTGGTTGAAAACATCAAATTACATTATAAAAACACTGTTTAAAAGGTTCAATGTGATGTACAAGTTGTGTCAAATGTGATTAAGAAATTTTGATAAAATGTTTGCTGATTGATATGCTCATCAATAACAAAATGATTACTTCCATAGTGTGATGGGTCCTTTAAATAAACAAAAACACAGATAAGATCAGATTTTTTGTTGAGGGGAATCTAATTGTGGGCATTGAATATACCCTATAAGAAGGACATACCTTACTGCCAGAATTCAGACCAATTTTTTTCTGTGAGTGCAACTTTTTGACTTTACCACCAGAGTTCTCCGGTCCCTTTTTTCCTTGCGCACTGTGCAAGAGAGAAGGGGGAGAAGAGCCGGAGGTGTGAGAGAGAGCGCGCCGAGGGTGCGAGAGAGAGCGCACCGGGGGTGTGAGAGAGAGTGCGCCAAGGGTGCGAGAGAGAGCGCGCCAAGGGTGCGAGAGAGAGCGCGCCAGGGGTGTGAGAGAGAGCACGCCGGAGGTATGAGAGAGAGCGCGCCGGGGGTGTGACAGAGAGCGGGGATGTTGAGAGAGGGCGGGGAAAGAGATAGAAAATCTATCTGATGGAGTAGAGTCAGGGAGGAAGCAAAAGACCGAACGAGCAAGAGAATTTCTAAGAACAAATTCGTCCCCCGAACCACATGTTCAGCTTGGAAACAACAGCTTGGAACCCCAATAGTAGTTTATGCAACGATTGTATAATGAATGCCTTTAAGCCACAAGTGAGATGTAAGTTAGAACACGAGCGAAGCGAGTGTTCTAAATAACTCATTTCATATGAGTTTTCTAAAGTGACTCCAGTACTCTAAAGTCGTCATTAGAGTACTGCTTGGTTTTTGGTGTTTTAATGTATATCGTTATAATGTTTATTGTAATACCATAATTGGTGCTTATTGCAATGGTCGTAGATAAAATATTGTTTTGAACCAACAGTTAAGAGCACTGGTTTGGTCTTAAGTCTTTCCGTTTGGTGGATATCATAATTATTATTACTATCTCGCTTCAGTCTAATTTGTAAATACCAAATTTGTAAAGGTCTTGGTGGGCAGGTAAAATAGTAATTTTTCAAGGAATTATTACAAATATGAGGTTACTAAAACTTTTTTGTGAGCTCGGCCATAATTTTATTTTAGACCAATTTTTATGTCAGGGAAAATGTAATTTTCAATAATTTTTCAATTTAGGGAATACTAAAAGTTAATAGTTTTCAAGAAGTTTAGGAAGAACCAAAAAGAATTAATTGTACCTTTAGACTTCCCCTCCCTCCCCCTGCTCAAGAGCGACAGACGGGAACTTTGGATATGTTCACCTCCTAACCAGTCCAAACAAAGCTGCACGGACTAAAAATGAGTTTAAAAAATTAGTGTTGGTAAATCTGGCATTGGGAGTGTGGGACAAATGGTGTAGTTATATATATATATATAAATAACTTATAATTAATAACATAAATTCATTCGTAAGCATTTCATTAACAGTACCGAGACAAAATTATTTGTTTCAGGTGGGAAGAAGTGTCACTCACTGATCCAGCAGAAGCCCAAGATGATTGAAATTAGTCTTGTAATGTTAATTTGCAATAAAACTTATGGTCAACAACAGAAAAAGAGTATTAATTTTGGCCAAAATGGTTTTTTAATGTTAAGGGCATTTAATTGTTTTAAATAGCATAACTGTAACTTGTTTTGAACAGTACCTGAGGCTGGCCTAAGGAATTTTAGTATAATATGCAATGATCAATATAATCAGCCATTAAATATATTTTAACGACTAACAAACCTTTTTATACCTATCTATTAAACCATTTCATATGACTTTCCTACTTATGACAATCAGTTTTAAATGAATTATACAGGGTGTATCAATTTTAAATGAATTATACAAGGTGTCTGTAAAGTCCATCACCAAACACCATAACTTGGTTTATTGGGTCAAAATAAGCAAAAACGTTCATATGAAGGTATGACCTAAAATGCATATCTACACAGATGGAGATAAAAAATATTTTGTGAAAAATACAAAATGGTGGATATCTGGGTAAATATGCATTTTAGGACATAGCTTTATATGAACTTTTTTGCTTATTTTGACCCAATAAACCAAGTTATGGTGTTTGGTGATGGACTTTACAGACACCCTGTATATAACATTGCAATTATTACAAATATTCATTTAACCTTTGCATATTAGTTTGCAATTGTTTGAAAATCACTTTTAAAATTGACTAGATACACATAATTACTACCTGAATACTTGAATACTTGAGAATAGCAATAATTAAAACATTATATAATAACCATTTTGATATGAGTTTACAATGATTTAAAAATCAATTTTAAAATTGACTAGATACACATAACAATAATTAAAAAATTATGTAATAACCATTTTGATATGAGTTTACAATGATTTGAAAATCACTTTTAAAATTGACCAGTTACCAAGTTAACAGCTTGTAAAATAATTTTTTTATTGTTTTATAATCATTACAAATGATTAATCTATGATTTTAAAATAATTTTTTTCCCCTCAAAATGCCCATTGGGCTCCTATAAACACGATGGAAATAATTTATGCACATATCGCGAAGAGCCACGAAATCTAACTAGAGTAGTAAATAATAGTATTTCAATAACGGACTTACCTTAATTTGAAACCATACTAGAGAGAACTAAAACAATTTATTCACTGAAAAATAAACACAGAGGACAGAGACAAACACTTAAAATGGCGGATGGCGGCGACAGATGCAAGCTGTAAGCTACGCCAGCGCTGCCTAGTGGTGGAGTTGACAATCAGGCCGTTTTAACACAGGAAATAATTTTTAAACTGTTGTTTTGTTAATGAAAAGCTGAAATTTTAAATCATCCCACAAATTGTTATAAAATTGTTTATTTTTTATTTTTCAACTGATAGAATTTTAAGGATGATAATAATTTTGGTAATGATTGTACAACTGTTGTACAGTAAATGATTTGTAAACTGTTATCAAATGGTTTTGTTTTAAAATCCTCTCACTATTAAAAAACTGTTGTAAAATAGTTAAGTAAACATTATACAATGATTGTTAACTCAAGTTATTGTGAACAGATTTTTTAATTATTTTAAATTATTGCTTTATGAATTACAATGATTGGCATGCCCGTAGGGTTATGGGGGGGCTATAAAACTCATTTAGGGAAAATTTTTACCTGGCAAAAAAAGGCCATTAGAATCATCTTTGGGCTTGCTCCTCGTGAGCATTGCGAAAATTATTTCATAAGCCTAGGTATTTTGACTGTGCCATCTTTATATTTTTATGAACTTGTAATGTATATTAGGAATCAAAAACTAATGAACTCATGTGAAAGAAATCACACTTACAACACTCGGTTTCAAATCTAAATTTTCCACCTTTCATAGATTGTCAGTTTTTGAAAAAAAACCTCTTTATGCTGGCTTGAAATTTTATCATTTGCTGCCTGACTTTATTTCTACCATAGTTGATGACAACAAATTTAAAATCACACTTAAAAATTATCTGATTCTGCATTGTTTTTATTCTGTGGAAGGTATAGGCCTAATAGAACACTTCAGGCAATGTAACCCCCTGTGTAGGTCTTTGACCCCTCCCCTCCTGACCAACCATACCTTAGGCTCCTTTTATTCAAGCGGCACGCCGCAGCGGGATGCCGCAGCGGCTGACCGCTGTACCAAATTCTCACGCGGCGAGCCGCTGCGATCGGCCGCTGTCGCGTGGAGGGGGTAAAAGTGCTGCCAACCTCATTCTGCTGTCATTGAACTTTCACACAACACTTGTGAGTGACCGTAGACAGAATGGATCCGTGTGTTTTGGCGTACGCTTATTTACAATTGCAGTCAAAAAAGCGACGTAAGAGGCGTTGGAAAGTGCATCCGATAAATCAAGCTCGATATGTAGATGGTGCTTTTAGAAACCTGTATGGATTGTTAAGAGAAGACGGTGACAAGTTTTTCAATTATTTTCGAATGTCAAAAACAAAAATAGTTGTATACTTACATAATTCAGCTTTCTCTTTGGCTGTTGAGGTTTCAAACTGGGGGAAAAACAATATGCACAGTTCTATCCAATGACGCTTCTTCAAGTCTCTGTCCTTGTAGGCTTCCGATGCAGAATCCCACAAAGAACGCCTTCATCTATTAATCGTTCAGTGTTAACATCGGATACCACAAACGAACTCATTACGTGTTGTATCACACAAGTTTAATTAGCTTTGTTACGAGTACGACGTTTAATTAGCTGGTGTTTACGAGCACGACAAGGCCACGCGACTACACAGTACGCCCAAGACCACGGGTCCTTGACGTTCAGGTGGGTTGAGTTGGCAGCAATGCGAGAGCGATGGCGGGCTGCCGCGATGAATAAACGGTCCAATACAACCCAATGCATATAGGAATCGCTCGCGACCAGCGGCTCGCCACAAAACATAAGTGCACGCGGCGAAATATACAAACCGCCGCGGCAGCCCGCTGCTTCTGCGACCGCGACTTTTTGAATAAATGGACCCATTTAGGGCAATGCACTTAAAAAACCGCTGCGGCAGCCCGCTGCGGCGAGCCGCGTTGAATAAAAGGGGCCTTATAGTGGCTGAATCAATGACAGCACTTTGACCTATCAAACGCTCATCGAGCCAACGGATGGAAACTACAAGTAACAAGTAACAAGTAACAAGTAACAAGTAACAAGTAAGGAGTAATGATCACAAAAAACCCTTGTCGTATTAAATAAGTAATAGATTCTCGACCGCGAGGGCGACACCCAATTGCCTTTAGCCTCCTCTTAAGTGGCGATTTATTGAATTTTAGCGATTTTCATGGGAAGAAAGCGATTTGGCAGAGAAGAAAGCGGGGAAAAACGCTCCGGGAATTGTGGCACATGACAGGTTTTTACTTATCATGCGCAATCGTATATTTCAAAAGTTGTTAGAAATTATTTCTGTATTTAAGGTCCAGGTACGTCTAGTGGTCCAGTGTTGTGGGTAGAAGTTTGTGCATGAGGTTTCGTTCTGGTTCCAGCTTTAAAAAGGAATAACACTAGAATACATTTTTAGTGTTTTAGCATTTTATTAAATTGGAATTCGGTAGATTTTTGCCTCAAAGTGGTGAATTTGTATTTGTAAATCTGATTAAAGTGGGGTAATTTGGAGATTTTTCGTGTTTTCTTATGTGGGAAATGTGGGGAATTTCCGGTGGTACCTGTGGGGAATTAGTGAAAATATATCTGGCAACACTGCTACTCGTAGAACTGGCAACTGGAACAGGTGAGTGCACTGCATTGTTCCGAAAGTCATAACTCCGATAAGCATATCTCCGAAACAAAATATGAGTTTTTTAAGGCATAATTCCGAAAGGGCATATCTCCGAAGATCATACCTCCGAAAGGCACTGCTCCGAAAAGAACGACTCATTTTAACAGATCAACCATGAGAGTCGATCTCTAACTCGAACTTGTTCCCAATCGACTTAGTTTCACCATAGAGTAACTAATATTGGTTGATATAACCCAACAGATGTTTATTGATCTGTAACATGTAATATTCTAATAAAATGTTATGTACAGTATAAGTGAAAGTACAGTTTAAAAATATTAGCGTTCAGCTTGATTAAATAACAAAAATACCCCCGTTGCAGCAGACCTGCATACTCAGCGAATTTCAAATGCAAAACAACATATCTCAATCCAACATAGCGAGATTTGACATGTTTTTGTAAGGTCCATAAGAATAACATGGGGAATGAGTATGCAGGTGTGCTGCTACAGGTATATTAAAACTGGGTGGTTTTAATTCAATATTTAGTAGATCTGAACTAGAAGAAGCTATTTACCAAGTTTTATTGAGATATGTTGAGAAATAAGCGAGATATAGAATTTTACTTATTTCCCATAAGGTTAACATTGGGACAACGTACTGTGTTTACCACTTTCAATATCTCGGTAACCAATGGACATAGAGCAGTGTTTCAAAATACCAAATTGTTTGTTTTTTTGAGCTGAATTCAATGGTGCCCACAAAAATTAGGTAAATTTTATTTTTCTATGTAAAAAATTCAAAAAACCCATTTTTGGGGGGGTTTATCCCCCTTTACCCCCCCTTCCGGTGGTCCGATTGGGCTGGTTCACGAACTCGTCCAATTGATTACCACTTTACACGTCTGTACCAAATTTCATAAAGATCGGACCATTTTTGCAGCCGCTATCGTGCTAACAGACACATAGATATATATATATATAGATATATATATATATAGATATATATATATAGATATATATATATATATAAAAATTCAAACGAATAGTGTTTTTTGCTTCTGGGGGCCCCAAAACGAAAAGTTATAGTGGTCCCGAGCTTAAGTCTTACCATGAGACCTACGGTAATAGCTTCTTCCCTATAGGGGAAATTCGCTAAAATTATTACAAATTACCTCTTTCATGCTTCAATTGGCAATATTTTGATAACTTAGATTATATTTAAAAATAATTCTGATGCATCCTTTTCATTTTGACACGCGGAGCTTATTTTTAAGATTCGGGACGTTTTCAAACTTCCATGCCTTGTAGAACGAAGAACGTCTATATTTATTTGATATCAATGAATAGCGCTGTAGCTGTAATACATGTTTATGTGCATGTTTCATAACATTCAGATTTGTTATTTTTAAATTAAGAAAAATGTCCGTTAAAAATAAATAGCCGCTACATAACACCATGTTGGTTTAAGAACCTTTATTGAAAATTATTAAAATAATAATAAATAGGGGGTGCATAGCGTCAAAATTCATCCGTTACGTCCAGGTTTTCAGTGTGTTACATTTAGGGTACTGTATACAAAATATTTTTCATGCAATATAAAATTTTTGTCGAAACAATAAAGATATTATTATTATTTTCAATAAGCTATTTTAAGAGAAGGTTGAAATCGGTTGCTATGTTGGATTCACTCCATAACTCCAAACTCCATAAGAACATATACTAATTTTATGCAAGATCTCTCATATGATTCCGATCAGAAAACTATGCTTTAAAAAATCACGAACTACGAAAGACCAAATAAGTTTGCCTCTGAGAAAAAATAGCTGGTTGAATACTAGTATAAAATAATTCTTTTAAACACATATTTTATATTGTCTTGTGTAAAAAAGTACCTTATTCATGTTACTCACCATGCTCCCTTTAAATTAGAGCATGTTTTTGTTAAAAATGTGGAATTTGAGTAATAATTAGTCAAAATATTGGTTTCAGTGTGTTGCCTAAATTGAATAACTCAGAATTTGTTTTTGGAACTTGTCTTCCGTCCGGAAAATGTGAAAGTGTGCTTGTGGGCCTATGTCAGTGTGCGTGGATGCAAACATACGCCAAATACATTGTCTCATTTTGACTGAATTCGGCATATATGTACTAAACCTCTATCCCTAGGATTTATAATACAAAATACTGACTTTTTAAATTTTTAAGGGAAGTTATTACCTAAATAAATTCTAAAAACTAACAATTCCAATTTCTCAAAAACTGCTGAAACAATTTTATTAAAAATTATAGTAATCCTTGTTATTAGTAGTTAAGCGGAAGATGGGTGTTTAACATAAAAAATTTTCTAGTATCCTAACAATCACAAATTTTAATTAAAATTTACTTATTGTAGCCCCAAAAAATAATAAACAAGTCATAGGTAGACGTTAACCGCGGCAGAGGAAACATTTAATTTTCGTTCGGCCGTAAACGGGACCATTGTATAATATTATATTTATGGAGGTTATTAAAAAACTGCCACCATCTCCCTTACAATTTAAGTATAGCTGTTTCAAAACATCCAGGCTAAAATAAAATGTACTTATTAAATATTTCTTACAATAATAGATTATTTAGAGGGATTACGTACTCTTCTACGACCACAATAAGTCTGCCCAGAATGTTATCTATATAAAAAATATTATTATTAATGAAATCAAAGAATTAAATTTGATTTTATTAATTTTGCAGTTTCGTAGGGGCGATTACTCGCCCCTGTTTTTCTGTGTTTTCCCTGAACGTGGTAAGACTGTTAAGCAATACAGTGATGCAACAACAGAAACAAAACCAAAATTCCCTAGGGTCGAATCGTGTTGTGGAACATCCGACTTGATGAGGTGTGAAGTAAAATGACGGGTTATCTGGAATTCAGTGCAAAAACTGAAATATTATGGTAAAAATAAGTATGTTGCGAATACTTTCGTTGCTCGTTCATCCCAGAATAGATGAGCCTCCAGAGCAGGCAGATAAAAATAATTTTTTCCTGTTTATTTTAGTGAAATCTCCTTCGAAAATAGTAACCCTATCTCAATCCCACTTAAAAAACTGTTAACATTTCACTTTTAATGTCCTCCAACTTAAACCCAACCATTAAACATTAAAACTTGGAGAGATGGTCTCTGGTGGTGTGCGGCACTGGATAAAATGATATCTTCACTGAAATCTTCTGACTGCACAAATCAGAGCGTGCAGTCAGAAGATTTCAGTGAAGATGTTACATATTTAACATTCATTTTGTTTGTTTTCTTTGATAAGTCAATAGTTTTTTAGCCTAAATCAAGTAATTTTTAAGAATAACATTTTTGTACATAACGTGAGCATACTGCATCAACTTAAACACAAAATACCGTACTCACAAATAAGTTCTTAATTCGGTACTATTTAGTAATGAAATAACAACACCCGTCAGTCATAATATAAAAATCACTTGATTTTGAACCTCCATTCATACGAGTCCCGTACAGAACCTTTAATTATATGTCCCATACAGAACTAGAAAACTTAAAAATATAATTCTGAAGTCACCATTGATAAACATTAAAAATTAGTGTTAAGAGGTTAAGACATAAGTCTTTCATTGCGCTGTATATTTTAAAAACTTCTTTTACAAATAGATTAAAATATTTTATCAAAACTATGATGACATGTAATTTTGTGGAGTACATACATATATTATACTTGTATGTTTTACAATAGTAATAAAATAAATAAGTAAATATTTTAATGCATACTATTAATTGCTTCTCCAATTTCTTAAAAGTGTTTATTCAATTTTTTAGCTTTGATCGTCGGCAAGTAACATGACAATTAAAAAAACTTTCAATATTCCAAATAGTTATTTTTACATTTATCTTACTGATAAATCTAGTTATCTGAGTAAATCTAGTTATCATCGTGCCATAGAGCTCTCGATTATCAATTGAATTTTGCAATTTCATAATGTATCTGTAAAAACTAGAGTACTATTACTTGTATTTTAAGAGAACTGGTCTAATGAAGTGTTATTTCCACTTGCAACAAATAAATTATGCTTGATACTGATAATTCATGTTCTGCCAATTATGTTGTTATACTGTCTTATTTTAAGTGGATAAGAGCTTTCTTGTATTAAAATGTCCTTGAATTTGAATTTCTAATATTATTTAACAAGGAATAATGTAAAAATAATGGAAATATTTAAAATAATTTTATTGGTACATTGATATTTTGTAAAGGAATTGAAAGTAAATATACAATGGGTGCGTTCAGCCGCGGTCACTAGTGATTAACCGGTTACCATAGTCCATAATAGGCAAATCCACCGCATCTTGCCAATCAACAATGTCCGGTTACTTACCGAATCCACCGTAAATACAACATCAGTGGATGCTCAACAATGATCGGTGGGTTGTAATTCCACCACTACCGTTCACTTTACAGGTTTGTAGATTACCCACCGGTGACTGCAGCTGAACACACCCAATGATAACAAAGTTTGTCATCTTTACATCTGATTATAATAAGAACTGTCATATTAAATGGAACAGACTGAAGGACACAACATATATGAGAAAAATTTCTGGTCCAGTATAGTTTAATGTTCTTGATACCTGAACATATTTTTACGAGCGTTAACGCACTATGTTATAGACTTAATGCATTAGTCTGATTAGTAATCATGGTGCCATCTATGGCTCTCTATTATCAATTTTTTTATCTCAAAATTTCCATTATGTATTTGTGGAAGTTAGAGTTGTAAGGTGTGATTTAACAGCAGATTTCCATTAAGTAATCTATATGTTAATACACAAGCGGTTTTCTTTTACAGTCAAACCTCAATAATGGCTTAACGGATTTTGACGTTTCAGGTGTCAAATTTTATGGAAATTTGTCAATACGTCTCAGAATTTTTAAAAGAGCATCACTAAAGTACAGTAAGAACAGCAGCAGTTTTTAAGAACTGTGGCGCTATCCATCGGCATTTGAACAAGCTGAGTTCATTTTGTTTTTACAACTGAACTTCGTATGGTCAAGCTTTGAAATAGTTCTAAAAGTAAACCACAGATTGCAGTGTTTGCAAGCAAAGCTGCAACTGAGCAATCTAGTTTAAATTAATAGATAAATTTAAATTTTCAAAACAGTATGGACATCTTACTTTTGGTCCTTATTTTTGATAACCCAGAGGGATTCACAAACTCGGAACCCTCATGGTTTAAATTACATAGGGTTTTTAAGAAACTGTAATGAAATAGGGATAAAGAAGTGTAATTAATGAAATTAATAAACTGTTTTATTCATGATAACTTTTTTGATACAATAACCGTTCCTTCATAAACTGAATAAATTAATGGTTTTCATATTGTTGAAAATAACATTAGCAATATAAAATTATCAACAGAACAAATTAGGTGAAATTGCACAGTAGTTGAAGTTCATCTTCATTTGCAGAGACAACATAGCGGTGTTCCTGAAACAAAAAGACTTCTCTATAGGTATATGATTAAACCCAAAGAAAGTACAGTACAATGTATAAAAATTTTTTTTGTAATAACTTTTATGCATATTTGACTGATCTGTATTATTAAAGGATTTTTTGAAGATTTTCTACATAGCATATCCAGAACTCCAGAATTTTTTAAAAATATATATATTTGGTATACAATTATAGCTATTACTCTCTAGAAGAGCCTTTTGCGTGCGGGTTAGGAAAATACCCCATGAAAAGCCTATGCACAGGAGGCTTTTGAAATTCCAGCTAAAGTGCAACAATCTGTCATGGAACCTGTGAACTTTTTCCAATTGACATTTGTCTATAAAAATAACCCCATTGCAGCAGACATGTGTACTCAGAGAATTTCCATAGGATTTATTTTCTATATGTGAGCAATCAACACGTGTAGGGAATAGTATTGTGTGAATAAGTTTTGTAAAAAATACATTAAAATGTATATTTAATCATTCATGAGCTTAAAACATGAAGAAAATCAACAAGGGTTCTCATTGATAACATGTGAGGTGGAAAGCGAAAGGGGACCTCTTGTCGGCAAAGAAAAATTTTCACTACTTCCAAAATAACCGATAAGGGTAAAAAATATCGAAATTCCGGTCTCTATCGATTTTTATACCTCATTTATCATAGAACAGGCCTCTATCGGTTAAAATATCAAATCGAAGTTATAAAAGTCGAAATAAATTAAAAATTTAAAAATTACCGTACAAATCGGAAGCCTTTAAATTAGTTTTAAAATTAATACTTCTTAAAAGGGGTGGACCAACTACACGAGTGTCAAGTAGAGTCGAGTAGTTGCATTGATTATCCACATTTGCAATGGTTATTGATTATTGATTTATGGTTAATGGTTACTGCACTGATTATTGATGTGGATAATCAATGGTACAATAGAACCTCGATAAGAAGACACTCGATAACACAAAATCCTTAATTACAAGTGCAATTTTCAAGTCTCCTTGATACTGTAATGACTCTTAATGTCTTGTTAACTCGAACCTCGATAAGAAGACTCCCTTGATAACGAGACTCTTTCCAGAATACCCTTTGAAATAAAATAAATTATATTCTTGCATCAATTTCTCTTATCGAAACGGTTTATACTTCATTCTGGATAATCTTAATATTATTTTATAAAAAACCAAAAAAATCGGCATATTTAAAAAAAAATCGGTCTACTTTGGGGCATAGGTTTAGACCAGTCGGTGGGGGGGGGGGGGGTATTGTTTGTCGACTTTTGACACCCCCACCCTTCCATGCTACATTACATTGTTTGGCAGAGGTCGCCATTGTGATCAGATAAGAGGTATTGCAAATATGGAAAAACCTCAACTAGACCTAGTTGTCATTATAATAATCAATGATGTTTCATATTTTCCTCTGATTTTTATAATAAAAAAAGACAAAGAGAATCAGTGCGGAAATCAATTCAAGAGCTAAATTATGAATTAAATTTGATAACTCGTATGTGTGCAGGGTTCTTCATGGTCCAAGCTAACATAGTTTAATTTCCGTTTTCTGAATTCCATCTAAGGGATCGTGTTTGCTGAAACTTGACTACATCCTTTCTCTTATCAGTTTACAGAATATTTTGGTCAAGCAGAACTCTTCCTTTTGTTTATCGCGTATTAGGCCTACGTGTTAAAAAATAGATCACAATTTATCTTACCGACGAAATTTCATGAAAATACTCACTAACTACTTGACTTATTTTTCCAAATAGTTTAACTACTCGTCTCGTGATTGTAAAAAGTCGAGTAATTACTAGAAAGTCAAATACTCGCCCTTCACTATAAATTATTTTTCCTTATCCGCTATTTCAAACGATTGTGAATACTGTGATCTACCTTTGATTATTTGCTTAAAAAACTTAATTGCTTTATCAAAGATAGCGAAAATATTGTTCTGACAAATTACAATCTTTGACAAATTTTTTACTTGTACAACATTTTTATCTCTACAAAAAGAGGGTTAATAGGAAATTTAACTCTCACCCATTTATTACAGAAAAATAAACAGTAAGGATTTTAAGGTACGGTATATGATTACTCCAATTAATTTCAAACAGAATTAAAAAGTGTCTGTAGAAAGTAGAATATTATTGGGTACTTTGGTATTATACGGAGGCCAACCTTATACAGCGCGCTGCGGCGGTTATGTTAGGTTAGGTTATCATAAATATGTTACTAAGACTTTCGTTTCGTTACGAATCGAATGATACCAGATGAGTCATACCTTCGCCCGCCAAATCCCATCCAAGTAGGCCTAGGTCAGGTTGCTGACCGGAGTGTGTGCATCACTTGCCTGCTACAGGATTTGGCGGGCGAAAGTATGACTCATCCGGTGTCGTTTGATTTGTAACGAAACCAGGAAAGTCTTTCTAACATATTTATGATAACCTAACCTAACATAACTGCCGCAGCGCGCTGTTTAAGGGTAGCGATCGGGGTTGCCGCTAGCGGCGGTGACGCTTTACCTCGCCGACATCGCTGCCTTCTGGGAGGGAGAACACAAAGACCGCTCATCATAATTATGTCAAATTGGCACAGTAAGTCAATTAAAGTGTGTTCTCTCCAATTATATAGTTATTTTTGTATCCAGTAAAAAAAAAAACTCTCTAAAAATAGTGGCCTCCGTATAATACCAAAGTACCTATTATTGTTATGAGTTATACAATAATAATCTTTCTGTGTTATCAATAAATAAATCATTTCACAATTCGTAATATTTTCTATGTTACAGTTTGTAACATGTAAACCAGGCAAAATTTTGGTTCGGATCCCATGTTGAAATGTAGGTCCCATAGTTGCCATTGGCTGTTGGGCTATTAATTAACAGTCCTGTCTAAAGAACATGTCGGCCTTAGTCAGTAACAAGACTACAAGATCGCGCCACAATCATCCTTCACTCATCTGTCATTCATACTTGGCTTAAAATACCTACCTCGGTAGGTCGCCATTTCAAAGTAATGTATCTAAATGTATCTAAAATTATGTTCTTCGGTTTAGCTCAGTCCCAGGCTTTTATTGATATTCGCCTTAAGGAACAGGGAAGTCTTAAGGAAACTACACGATGGTCTCATCGTTTCCGGTTTTATTGTGCTTGGCCAAATACGCATGCACACGTAACCACTTTTTGTTGCTTTCTAATCTTCTGTCCCAAGCTGTCTGGCGCAAAAATGATTTTGTGAAATAGGTTGGTGGTAGAATTAATAGAAACTGAAAAAAATTCTTTTATATTTTATACACAAATAATTTTGCTGTTTTTCCTTTCAGAGACATAAAAATCTCTAACATGAAAATCGTCCCTCCATTACTTTACGCATTTGTGTCAAAACCAGAGTTCCCATATTCTAGACGAAATTCATTATATTTCACACATATTTCCTGGTGAAAAATAATTCCCGTAGAATTCCCGGTTTTCCCGAAATTCCCGCTCTGTGGACACCCTCTATAACGTAAACCATTTATATATTGTAAATATTTTTTAACTGTGAACACTCAGTATATAAATTCATGAGCCGCCAATGGTCAGAGTTTGATTACACTATGGTAATATGCCAAATAAATTCCTCAAGTAATAGGTATGCACAACTTACCAGGTGTTTGAGCATGCTGCATCTCATCTTCTGCCTTAAGCCTGGTAAAATAAGACCGGCCCCCGGCACTGCTGCAGCCCGTGATAGCATCTTAAGTTAGGCCTACTTGTGTCTTTCTGCAGCTGTCCTGATCCCTGCCGACCTAAACATAACAAATTATTTGTTTTTTCAAACGGAATTCAATGGTTAAAACCAAAATTAGATTGCTATAATTTTTCTCTGTAAGAAGCAAAAAACCGATTTTGGCAGGTTTTTTTCTGAAACATTGCTCTTTTACATGTCTTTGTCAAATTTCATTCCGATCGGACCATTGTTACCAGTTCTATTTTGTGTACTTACAGACACATGTAGATGTAGGCCTACATAGTTAGAAATTTGAACAATTTTTTTGTGTCTTCGGGCCCCGAAACGAAAAGTTATGATGGTCCTGCCACATATCTTACTATGAGACCGACGGTATTAAGCTGAAACTAGAAGAGTTAAAAAATTATTTTTTTTCAAATTTTATAAAAAACTAACTTTAAAAAAATATACTAATTGAACCATTAAATTTGGCTTGAAAAAAATAAATGTTCCTGTATTTTGAATTATTAGTTTACATTAACTGGTTGTGGAGAAAATTGATACTTAGTTTTGTGGTAATCTCAGTACCATACATTGCCAAACATTATTCTTATCTATACTATTATAAAGAAGAGGTGGTTTCTGTATGTATGTTTAGATGTGGCAACAAGTGAACGCAAAAAAAATGCTGAACCGACTGGGTTGAAATTTCACACAGAGGTAGATCTTGAACCTGGGAAACACATAGGCCTATTCACTTCCTTGAAATCCCCTCGGGCTACGCCCCATGATCGTCTTAAGTTTCAATGTTTATATTTTATCAGGATGTAAACATTTAAACACAAAAATGTAAACAGCTGTGGGTACTAATTTGACAGTTCTAAGAGCGGTGGCAAGATCAGCTGTTTCACGCTATGTGTCGTGAGCGAAGCCACGGGCAACTGCTAGTTGAATATATTTAAAAACTGACATCTCTCTCACTTACTAACCAATTTTAATAAAACTCAAAAATAATATTGTTAATTAGGATATTTTCCATTATACGTATACCACTGTTTCGGGTTTGTTTTCCAGGCTTGATTTTGGTAAGTTCGGTTAGGATAGGTAAGGTTAAGTAATCTAACCTAAACTAACCTAACCTAAACTAACCTAACCTAACTAACTCTAAGTGGGACCGCTGGACGGCCAGATGCTGGCTTATCGCGTCTAGACAGACATAACAGTAATTAAGATAACGAAACCCCAGGTAAAATATTCTTACAAGGTATTTCAATTTTAAAACGATTAATAAAAATTATTTGACCAAGTTTATGGTGCTCGGTCAAAAATCAAGGTTGAAGGGGAAATTTGGAATAGTGGTATACGTATAACGGAAAAGATCCGTTAATTACTATATTATTTTAAAATATAATATTATTTTTAATAATAATATTATTAAAAATAATATTGTTAAGTACAGTAGAGTCCCACAAACCCGGACTAATATGGACCGAACGGTGTCCGGGTTTGTGAAATTTCTGAGTTATCGGGAAATGAGTAGAAATAAGAAAAAATAAGAATAGTTTCTGTTATTTCTATAAGAAATCATTTATTTATTGCATAGTAAAAAATACAAAAACTACATTATCAGTTACAAAAAACTTAAAGAAAAACCAAAACTGTTTTATGTGTGTCAAACCGTGTTCTAGTCTTGAATCTCAAAGCACTTTATTGCTCTGGCAGGCTTTCCGAGTTATCCAGAATTCCGGGTTATCGAATTCCGGGTTTGCGGGATTCTACTGTACTTAATATTGTTAATTGTAAATTTGTTTTATTTTATTGTAGATTTCCTTGCTTTACGGGAGAAAGAATGTGTCAGTCTCCTGATTGTCTCTGCTTGTTTTAGTTGGTGTAGCAATTGTAATAGTTGGGTCGGTACTTTGGTATTATACGGAGGCCACCCTTATACAGCGTGTTGCAGCGGTTATGTTAGATTGGGTTATCATAAATATAGGAATTTCCTTGTTTTGTCACGAATCTAACGATACCAGATGAGTCATACTTTTACCCGCCAAATCCCTTCCAAGTAGGTAAGGTCATTGAGCGGAGTGCGCGCATCCCATGTCACCGTCAAAGGTATGACTCATCTGGTTCGATTCGTAACGAAACAAGGAAAGTCCTACTAACACATTTACATTAACCCAACCTAACATAACCGCTGTAGCATGCTGTATAAGGCTTGCCGTACATGTGGCGACGTGTTTTAGCCGTTAGCGAAGGCGACGCGTTTAGCTCAATCCTCCCCAACATCGCTGTCTTATGAGAGGCAGAACATAAAGACCGCTCATCATGATTATGTCAAAATTGGACATTAAGTCAATCAACGTATGTATGTTCTTTCAAATTATATGGTTATCTTTGGTATCCAGGAAACAAAATCTCTCAGAGAATAGTGGCCTCCATATAATAACTAAGTACTGTTAGGTCTATAAAAAATCTTGAAAGACATACAGTAAGTTTACACTATATACCAGTCCCTAAATTAAGCTAACTATTTAACAACCCCTTTTAATCGTTGATGCAGGAAGAACTGAACAATAGTGACAGCATTAAAAAAAAAACATAAGTTCCACCATCCAGTAAGCCTAATAATATTATCTTTATTGTTTTGACTATAATTTCATATTGTATAGGCTACAATGCGTCAAATTTGTAAATAAAAAAAAGTTACAAGAACTATTTTTGCAATCACTCTCAAACTTGAACACACCAACATTTGTTGCTCATGAATGCACACATACATAATAGAATGGTTGATTGAGTAAACAGGCCTACTTGAATAACTTCTTTGAATATGTTTTTTAACATGTGTTAAGGTAATTATTCACTTTCCAGCACTCCTCTTGAATTTGCACTCCTCTTGAATTTTTCTGAAATGTAGGAAATTCATCACCTATAAATCCCCCGTTAAACCCTACCCACGGCACCCCATCTACCAAGGTTCGACAAAAATTGTAAAAAACTGACACAAATTCAATGGTAGGTTAATATTTACCTTTAAGTTTCCAGCAAAATGATGTGTAAAACATAGCCAATAACTTAACACAAGCAGTTTACGTAAAATAGAAGTTAGAAATAATTTTTAATACCAATAAATTATTAACTAGGGACCATACAGTAACTCAATTTTGAAAAATGGAAGTTAGTGTCCCTTTTCCCTTGGCGGGTCACATTTCGGGTTTGAAATAAGTTGGGTAATGTTTGGTTAGGTTCTAAGATTCAAGTTCCCATGAACCTCAACGACATTAATGTTAACCATTAAAGCTTATGAACCAATCCTATCGTAACGTACTGTTACTAACCTTAACTTAACTGATTCTCAATCTCACCTAAGCTAATCAATTCTATCTAAATATATGGTAGCATAAACTAGCCCAAGTAAAAGTAGCCGTTTTTACTTGTAGTAGTAGTTTAACAATTGACTGACTTTCAATAGTGGCCTCCTGAGCCACCATGAGTCATCATGAGCTCATGATTTAAGTCAACTCAGCTGGGGCCTGCTGTTTTTTTAATCATAAAAACGTACTTTCTTAACATTCTTATTCAGCTTGCGATTTCCGTTACAATTTGACCTAAAATATATATATATTTTCTCTTCAATATTCGTGTTCAGTTCTCATGATTAATTTGAGCACCCACGTATGTAACCTACTACAAAAGATCTTTAAGATTTTCTGGTGTTAACTGGCTATTTCTGATTAAAAATCCTACCGTTTACATAATAAGCCCACACACTACATTTCCTACATTTTGAAACAAATTTCCAATAAGCATCAAGATAATAAGTTTAAGTGAATAAGTTAAACTTAGGCTAATTATCTTTCCAATCAAAATTGTTTTAAGGGACATTTGACTGCAAATTACAGTTTAAACCTAAGTGTTTAGGCCTTATGTAGTCGTAAAAACTGTGTTTTGCCCCTGATTAGTAGGCCTAAAACTAAAGCACACTGTCCTCCTCTTCGATTTTCTACCACGCCTAGGCCAACTTTTTTATGATGTTCAGGTGAGGATGTTAACTTAGGTTATACTAGGCCTAGTCCTGTTTCTGATTAATTAAATGTTTGTTAAAACGTAACCAGAATAAAACTGGGGAACATAGGGTAAATCAATTTCGACAATCAACTAAGTTAGCCTACTTTATTCATTCATAATCACTAGTGAATAAATCAACTAAGCCTATTCTGGTTAAGCAAGCAAAACCCAAAAGAACAACCAACTAGAAACCAGGCCTAATTTGATATTGTGTGACAAGTTCTCCACAATTAAATCCCATAAAACCCATAGAATTTTGTACGTTTCCATTACACTAATTTGACTGGTAAAAGTTAAGATTAACTATTATCTTTAAATACTGCTCAGAAATCACCAACATTTTGTTATATGTCTCTATTAATCCTAGTTGAAAATTAATTTATAAATGTTAAATAGAACTAAGGGGATAGGAATAGATTAATTTCAACCTATTTCTTGGCCTAGACATAAATAACTAATATTAAAAGCCTTAAATTAGTTCATTTTTACTCACCTACCTTAAGTAGAGCATCACATCATTCACATCTTTAATTTTATGTTCAATAAATTACGTATAAAATATTAAGAAGGTTATATTAATAGCCTGAGTTCAGAGAACTAAAGTAGTATGCATCCCCAAATCGGATCAATTGCATCAAATAAGAACGAAGAACCATACAAAACCGAACGAATCTTTCAGACTAAAAGATTGACTCAAGTCAGTCGCCAAAAGAACGGTTAAAATCGCGTATCTCCGAAATAGCACTGCTACGAAAGCATATCTCCGAAAGAGCACTGTTCCGAAAAAACTTCGGAACAGTGCTCTTTCGGAGTTATGACTTTCGGAACAATGCGGGCCTCCGGGAACAGGTCACCGTGTTTTTCTTTTAAAAACCGTTCGCTGGTCGCTGTTTCGCTCAGCCAGTAAGCATTGAACTGGGATTTTCCTAAATAAACATCTTAGTTCACATAAAAAATGGTAAGTATTGCAAAATTTCTATGTTAATCGTCGAATGACATAGTATTACTGTATCTTTTAGACGCGGGTACTTAAACTTATTTTCTGTCCTAAAGCCATGCTGAAATCTTGAAGTTAACCTATAAATCTACGGTACATTTCTCTCCAGACCTAATTTTATTCCTTAGAGTTACATTTTTGTTACAGTTTACAGTGTGTCAAAGTAAAATACCCCCGTTGCAGCAGACCTGCATACTCAGCGAATCTCAAATGCAAAACAATATATTTTAATCTAACATAGCGAGATTTGACATGTTTTTGTAAGCTACATAAGATTAACATGGGGAATGAGTATGCAGGTTTGCTGCTACAGGTATGTTTAAACTGGGGTTTTAATTCAATATTTAGTAGATCTGAACTAGAAGAAGCCATTTACCAAGTTTTATCAACATATGTTGAGAAATAAACGAGATATAGAATTTTACTTATTTCCCATAAGGTTAACATTGGGACAACGTACTGTGTTTACCACTTTCAATATCTCGGTAACCAATGGACATAGAGCAGTGATTCAAGATACTAAATTGTTTATTTTTTTGAGCTAAATTCAATGGTGCCAACAAAAATTTGATAAATTTTATTTTTCTATGTAAAAAGCTCAAAAACCCATTTTTGAGGGGGTTTATCCCCCTTTACCCCCCCTTCCGGTGGACCGATCGGGCTGGTTCACGAACTCGTCCAATCGATTACCACTTTACATGTCTGTACCAAATTTCATCAAGATTGGACCATTTTTACGGCCGCTATCGTGCTAACAGACACATATATATATCTAAAAATTTGAACGAATGGTGTTTTTTGCTTCTGGGGGTTGCAAAACGAAAAGTTATCATGGTCTGGGGCTTAGGTCTTACCATGAGACCTACGGTAATAGCTTCTTCCCTATAGGGGAAATTCGCAAAAAAAAAATTATTTACGAGACGGCTCATAATTTGTTTATTTGATTTGCTAGAAATGAGTTACCTGAGCTCTCTGCTTATCTTTAGGTAATGCACAGCCAGTGATGAGTAACACTCCTCCTAGGACTTATTGGTACTCACCTAGTAATTTGAAGGTTATCCAATTGGCCACAGGCTTCGGATCCACCATGAACGTTCCTTAAGAGACACAGGTAAATGTTCACTTTACGGTACTACCTCCGAAATTGAAAATTTTTTTTTTTTTCAAAATGTAGGAAATCACGTCCTGATTCCAGAAATGATAGTCGTTTTCCGCGGGAAACGTCGAAAAATGCCGGAAAATCGGAAAAACGGAAAAATATTTTTTGGCTTGGAAGTAGATCATGTGGGTACTCAAATTAATCGGGAGAATGAGCTGAACAAGAATATTTTCAAAATCAGATTGATAACAACGGAGTTATGGCCGGAAAAGTATTTGAAAAGTCATAGATTTGCACAAAATGGGTTAGTTTTATGTGAGTTACGCCAAACTGTAGGATCTAAGGTTAGGTTTGGTTAGGTTAGGTTAGTTAAAGTTAGGCTAGACTATGTTAGGTCTAGTTAGATTATGTTAGACTATGTTAGGTTTGGTTTGATTTGGTTAGATTAGGTTTGGTTAGGTTTTATTGGATTTGGTTATGTTTTATTAGGTTTGGTTAAGTTAAATTAGGGTGGTATTGTTAGATTAGGATTATAATATCACATTCTTACTTTACCAACCTTATCCATACCTAACTTTAACGTTTTAAACCAATCCTAATGTAACATAAAATAATGCAACTTATCACAACCTAACATAACCTAACCTAACCTAACCAAACCAAATACAACCTAAACTAACATAACCAATCCCTATCTAATTTATTCCAGCCAAATCCATCTTCATATAACTTTAAAAAAAGTTGGTTTATCAATTTTTATGTTTTTTGGCTTTATCTCGACTATTGTACGTCAGATCATGAAAATTATTACAGAATGTTGTTCAGCGTGTAATTTCCTTTGATTTGAGTACCCACATGATATGTTTTAGACAAAGTCTGTTTTAGGTTTTTCCGATGCTTTTCCGGCCGTATCTCTGTTAATATCCAACGTATCTTCAAAATTCTTACATATTCTTGTTCAGCTCGTTCTCCCGATTAATTTGAGTACCCACATGACCCATTTTTGGGGTGAAAATCTTTTTCCGGTTTTTCCTATTTTCCGGCATTTCCGACGTTTCCCGCGGAAAAAACTATCATTTTCAGAATCAGCGCGTTATTTCCTACATTTTGAAAAAAAAATTTCAATTTCGGAGGTAATACCGTAAAGTGAACATTTACCGAGACACAGTCAATTAAGATAATTGTTTCGCAGGCAGGGTTAAGTTAGATAGTTTGGGTTCCAGGGTTAAATTGTTTTGAGTTGATGAAGTATGGTTCGATTAAGCTGATGGATAGATTTTGACACGTGGTAGCCTACACTTAAATATTTTGAATCCTTCATTTAATAATATTGAAAAGCTGTACGAAATGATTTTTTTTATGCAAGAAAAAAGGCTTAGCTATTATTATGAATGTTTCGTTTTGGAGGCCTGTTATCTATTGGTTTTTGAGTTTCAGGACGGTTTTGTGTTAGCCTATATCGCCTATGTTTTTAGTCATAATAACTTAATTAATTTAAATAATAAAAACATTAACCTAACCATCACTGTAGTAGGCCTACCTAAACATGGAATGCACATGATTTGTTTATGTAATGGTGATTGAATTACTGGTAAGTAAATTCAGTATTTATTATCAAATGAAGGATCCGCTATTTTGTGTGCACCACTTACATCAGTCTCCTTAGACCTCTGATATAGGCTAATTTTTTTAGAGAATGTGCTAAGTGTAATTGGTAATTTATGTTTCAGTGTTAATAACTAATCGTAGAATACACATTTGTAAAGGCCTTACCATATACGATGTTAAATTTCAATGAACAAAAAATGCAGGCCTAATATGATTTTTTTTTGGCGTGACAATAAAAACTACAAAATTCCAAAAAAATAACTTAGGGCCTATTTATTACAAAATCTTTACGTAGGCCTAGGCTAAAAGGCTATTGGTTAACTTTAGGTGAAACACCAGATATTAATGAGTAATCCTACTTTAATATTATAAATGTGAAAGTATGGATGTTTGTGTGAATACCTGTCTTTCAACCATGTGAAAAATACTGCTCCTACTGAGCTGAAATTTTGCAGGAATAGAGCCACGAACTTATATCAGAAAAGGACATAGGTCTATTCACTTCCTTAAAATCCCCTCGGGCTACGCCCTGTGAACGTCCTTAGCTTCAATGTTTAAGTTACATTTTATAAGGATGTAAACATTCAAATACTGAATTGTAAACAGCTGTGAATACTAAAATTTGACAGTTCAAAGAGCAGAAGTAAGATCAGCTGTAATTTTTATCTTGAGCGAAGCTACGGGAACTGCTAGTTAATTTTATATATCCTAGCCTAGGCCTACATTGAAAAAAATATTAGAAGGCTAATTTTTAAATCGAGCATGTGTTGGCTTGGATTAAACTCCGTAACTTAGTCATCTCAGTCTCTGATTAGCCTCTGTTAAAAGTTTGAAAATAACTTTTGTTTAAAACTTAGATTGGGTTTTTTTAAAATCTGAATAAACTAACATCATTGAACATTGCATGTTCCTAACTAAATTCCGTACATGATATCTTTGTTACTAGTCATTTCCATAGGTACTATTCTGTACATTGCTCGTCATCTTCTCAAATGTACATTATTTATTCCTTGTGACTATTTTATTTAGACTTAAATACATTTTTAAAATCTGTTTCAGCAACCACAAATCATATTACTGAAAGAGGGTACAGAAAATTCCCAGGGTAAGCCACAGCTCATATCCAACATCAATGCTTGTCAAGCGGTGGTGGAAGCAGTCCGAACAACCCTAGGGCCAAGAGGTATGGATAAACTTATTGTTGATCAAGGAGGGAAATCAACAATATCTAATGATGGTGCCACTATCATGAAGCTGCTCGAAATTGTTCATCCTGCAGCCAAAACATTGGTAGACATTGCTAAATCTCAGGATGCTGAGGTAAGCTTATTATTCACCAGGCATGGCAAATAAGCAGGTACAATCTTATTTATTCATATAATCTTGCAGAATAGCCTATTTACTTTAGGTTCCTAAATTGATTCATTTGGGTTATTTGCCCCTGCACTGGTTTGACTTAAGTAGGCCTATACATGGTGTGACTCATTAAGTTGATATTTAATCCTCAATTCCTGATAAGCCATCATCAGGAGTAGTTTAAGACTATTGGTGAACTCCATTAAAAAGAGCCAACAGCGCATTTTGTATGTTCAAAGGAGTGGTTTGTATCAATACAAAAAGCTGCTTGGGAGTTAAAAGTTAGCTCCAGACAATGACAATTCTTTGATCTCCTCTGAAAAATTCTAACTGGCCAACTGGCTAGTTTAGGGGTGATATTGAATGTTACTACCTGGGAAAGGCAATATGGAACCTTTCCTTCCTTTCTGGCAGTCAGTACAAAGAGACTAGAAAGTTTGATTCTGCTCACAGGACTTGGGATTGAATAGCCCAAGATACCTAGGCCTAATCTTAATAACCCAAATTTTAATCATCAAATATTTACTTAACCCGCGAGAACTGACTTATCTGTCTTAATACTGGGTTGGTAGTTTTTATAAAGAACATTGTATTTGTTGGGTGTCAGCAGGGCTGAACATCACTGAGCCTCATGTGCATCATTCCAGGAACAGCATAACCCACTTCCCATCATTCTCTAACCCTTACAGTCAGTTCAAAGAACGATTCTTTAGAGGAGTGTTGTTTTCGACCATGAGTCACATTATAGGTTCATGTTACATATAATGTTTTATGCACATACTTGTATAAAATACTCAAATCACTAATGTACAATACTTCTGTGTAGTTCTTGAAAAAAATAAACATATCGTACAGACATTTTGATTGCAATAGGTAACAATAATTTTTATAGTACGTCCTATGATTAGGAAAAGATGTTTTAAATATTTTGGTTTGGATTTTTACGGACATTTGCCATCACTGATTAGTAAAAAACATCAAAAACAATACAGTAAAACAATACAACAAAAACAGTGATGGCAAATGTCCGCAAAAATCCAAATCATAATATAAAATCACCTTCACCAACAATGAATTTCAAACAAAGAAATGTTTTAAATGTTATTTGTATGCACATATATCTTATTTAAAGTGTCAAAAAATGAATGTTAAAGACTTTTGTGAAGTTTTTGTACAAATAAACAGATAATTTTTCAATATACTGCCTTTTATTAAAGACCTGGTCTAAAACACCGTGAGCCAGTCATCGCGTGTTCAAATCAAAGTCAAAAATCAAAATAATTAATCCATATTACAAAAAGAAGAAATGTAAACAAGTGATATATTTATATATTTAAAAATATTTCATTTCTTGTTTTACAGAATCTCAGCCAACAAATATTATTATAAAAGTTTTGTATAAAAATCAAAGATTGCTTTTAATTAAGTAGGCAAGATAGTCAATTTTAGCGAATTTCCCCTATAGGGAAGAAGCTGTTACCGTAGTACTCATGGTAAGACCTAAGCCTGAGACCATCATAACTTTTCATTTTGGGGCCCCCAGAAGCAAAAAACACTATTTGTTCATTTTCATAAATATATATATATATCTATATATAAGTTATATATATATATATATATATATATCTATGTGTCTTTAAGCACGATAACTCGCGTAAAAATGGTCCAATCTTAATGAAATTTGGCATGGATGTGTAAAGTAGTAATTATTCGGACGAGTTCATAATCCAGCCCAATCGGACTACCGGAAGGGGGGGTAAAGGGGGGTAAACACCCCAAAAATGGGTTTTTTGAGTTTTTTACATAGAAAAATAAAAATAATCAAATTTTTGTTGGCACATTGAATTCTGCTCAAAAAAACAAACAATTTAGTGTTTTGAATCACTGCTCTATGTCCATTGGTTACCGAGATATTGAAAGTGGTAAACACAGTACGTTGTCTCAATGTTAACCTTATGGGAAATAAATAAAATTCTATATCTCGCTTATTTCTCAACATATCATGATAAAACTTGGTAAATGGCTTCTCCTAGTTCAGACCTACAAAATATTGAATTAAACCACCCAGTTTTAATATACCCGTAGCAGCAAACCTGCATACTCATTCCCCATGTTATTCTTATGGAGCTTACAAAAACATGTCACATATCGCTATGTTGGATTGAAATATGTTGTTTTGCACTGGAAATTCGCTGAGTATGCAGGTTTGCTGCAACGGGGGTATTTAAAATTATATTCACAAAAAAAGTTAAAAAAGCAAAAACAGGGTGTCCACACTCTGGAAAGTCAGGGATGGACAGGGAAAGTCAGGGAAATAGATTTTGGTCAGGGAAAGTCAGGGAAATTGGTAACTGCCATACTTGCAGTATTGAAAATTTAAGTAAGAATCGTTCATTAGAAATACATGGGAAGATTAAAACCGCCTTATTCTTTACCCATGGTGAGTTACAAAAATCAAAGTAGCCTACATCCTTCTGAAGCGTGCATTGACAACTGAAAACAGGTTATTTGAAATCAAATCACCTGGAATTTTATGTTTTTTCAAACCGAGAATTGTACTCTTGTTTAGATCTGTATAGTGTTCATACAATGAAATAGAGAAAACTCTTAGCAATATAGTGTTTTTTTCAGTATAACATGTAAAACTTCATAGTAGTATCGTTCAGAACTTTTACCGGGAATTCTCGGTAAAAAGTTCGTGAGTCAGGGAAATTATTGGCCTGTGGTCAGGGAAGGTCAGGGAAAGTCAGGGAAAATTACTCTGCAATTTTTGTGGACACCCTGAAAAATCCCATACATATCTTGTTAAACTCAAGAAATAATCCTTGAGAGTCATTGAAAACTTAAGTAGAAGATGAATAAGAAATTGGCAAAGACAACATTCTGCTGCCCTGATACTAAAACACTCAAGAAGTGGAAATATCTTGCAGACTAATAGACTTAGAGAGATGAAATAAAATACTAAATTATTCGTTTTTTGAGCAGAATCCAATGGTAAAAACAATAATTGGATAGATTTATTTTTTCCATTTGAAAAACTAAAAAAAACCATTTTTGGGGGGTAAAATGGAGTCTTTACCCCACTTAGGATATGTCGATGTGGCTGGTTTACGAACTCGTCCAAGAGAATATAGTTGTCCGGGACCCAGTGCCCCAAATCAGGGGGGAGGTGGCACCCGAAAGACATACTCTTGTAATCGATTTGACCTTTTATTTTACACTCTGGGGCATGTGAAAACCAATGTTGGCTTGATATACTCTCTTGCAAAATGGTATTTACGATGAGTTAAAGTTTGATTTGTTATTAAACATTTTTACTGTACTAACAACGCAAATATATCGATAGCACAAAAACTAGTAGATCAATTTTAATATATTTGGTGTCTAAATGTACGGAACAAATGTAGAAACAATTTTATGAGACCTATATTAACGGATTAGCTTGTTTACATATCTTAAAATGAATTTATTTATAGAAAAATGTAATAATTTTTTATCTGGTACTGTTTAAATTATGTTGACACGTTTACACCAAGGTTAACATCACTCAAAGTTATATCACTGGATGCGGAATTTAATCCTAAAACATTTTTGTATTTGCATGTTTTACCTAGGAAGTGCCGTTTTTTAGTAATTCAGTATTTAGTAAAATGTTGCAGGTCGTGTGTTCATGGCGAGCGCGGCGGTCTAGCCTGCGCGGTGTTGTGCGTTGCATCTCATTAATTACATTGTTGTTTCAATACAGATTTTTATGTAATTATGCTTTTAAATTACAAATTAAATGCTACGAATTTGTCACGTTATCCACTTTTCATATGTTACGACGCATATTAATTTCAATGAATTAAAAATGTTATTGAAATACAATAGTAATTCTTATTTAAAAAGAAATATTTAACTAATATTTAAAATCTATGAATTGTACACTATATAAACTGTATTTACATCTAAAAATTTTTATTATTATGATATTTAGTAAAGTGTTGCGGGGTCGCGGAGGTGAATGCTAGTGAACGGGCAACTGCCGGGCCGACAAGACGCACAGCCCAGTACAGCTTTATGCTAAATCACATGTACTTGCGCTCTGCATTGACACTTGATGAATGATACATTTTAACTTCAAACGATATTTTTACCACTATTTTAAGATTTTTATAGATTTTATTCCCTACAAGAACGGGTACAACTGTTATTATAGTCTTTATTCATTTAAAAAGTTAGTTTTAAAGTCATAAGTGTTCACACATTAATCATCATTAAAATGTTTAATTTAACAGTAGCAACCTCCTGGTTTCCTTGTGTTTGTTTCTTACGTACAAAATCTACAAAGCATGTCACACAATTATTAAACTATCGGTTATTAAATATGTAATCAATAATAAAACTCTTGATAAATAATGCAGTAGAAAATTTTATTTGCCGATTTTTATTTACATTCTGAAATTGAATAATAAATCTAAAACTATAAGCCACAACAAATATTTTACAAAACATTTTTTTTTTAAACTAGATATACTTAAATATATTCTATGCACATTCTATGATCTCTATGGCGGAACGGTCGGAATCTTGTGGCTCATTGGCTTGATAAGAGCTAAGGAAAAAGGAATTCAGGTGCTTAATGAAACTATTGAAAAGAACCAGCAAAAGATAACATCATTCAAAGTAAAAACCTTTGAAAAACATAAAAAAACAAAAGTTAAAAAGTCAAAAATGTTCCTTAAAGAAGAAGGGAATATAACGAGACAATTATTGCTTATACAAGATTTCCCTGAAGAGCGAAGAAATGAAATGTTTTCATTTGAATGGTTTGAATATCCTTCCTCTTTATTTGAACGTGGGGATAGTACTAAGAACGATGTTGTCATGAGAAAGGGTAATAAAAGTGACTTCATAAAATATCTAAAAGACCAAGCTTCGAATTCGGAATTTCTAAGTATAACCCGATCAGAAAATCCACCAGTTTTTATAATTGACGCAATGTATTTCATTCAAGTTTATCAAGATATGAGGGCCAAGACTTTTGGAGAGCTTCAAGAGGCTTATTTGAACAAGATCCTAAAGTTAAAACCAAAAGACTGTTTGTATGTTCACTTTGTTGGAGACAGATACGATTTTCCACCGGACAAAAGTTTGAAACAAGCTGAAAGAGATAGACCATCCAACGTTTCAGAACCACCTACTTTTGAAATGCTATCTGAGGCTGCCATTCCACCATGGCAAGTATTTATAAAGAACAATAAAAACAAAGCAAATCTCCTAAATTACTTGTCAGAAATGTGGATTTCAAAACCAGAAATGGTCACAGATAATGTTCGTTTGACTCTAGGTGGTACATTCCACGATCGAGCCACATGTATTGAAATACACAATGGCAAAGTTACCAAAATAAAAGATCTAGAATGTAATGAACATGAGGAAGCTGATACTAGAATATTTGCTCATCTTAACTACGCTTCAAAACATGACGGCTTAACAAAAGCGATCATTTTCACTAGTGACACCGACATTGCCATCATAGCTCTACTCCAATTTCCAGTCCTCCAACAAATAAAGGAAATATGGCTCCAACAAACTAATCAGTGCACAGCAGTACACATTCTACTGTCAAACCTTTTAGAAAAGGTGAATAGCACTGAAGAAGTAACAGTACGAGAACTAGTAAACACCATCGCTATTGTTTACATATTAACAGGCAATATTTTGATTAGGATTTTTGCGGACATTTGCCATCACTGGTTAGTAAAAAACAAGTTTCACGACGTTTCGGGATCTGGAATCTGATCCCGTCTTCAGGTGGGATCAGATTCCAGATCCGAAACGTCGTGAAACTTGTTTTTTACTAACCAGTGATGGCAAATGTCCGCAAAAATCCTAATCAAAATATAAAATCACCATCACCAACAATGAATTTCAAACAAAGTAACAGGCAATGACCAAACCAGCTATCCATTTCGATGTGGGAAAAAAAGAGCAGCAAAAGTCGCATTACAACTAGCAGGAAAAATGAAAGCCATCACTAAATATGAAGATGAAAACGAAGAAATAACACTTACCATTGTTGAAGATGCACGCAGATGATTCCTTTATCTGTAAGGCGCATGCGATAACATACAAAGTCTGGACGATTTGCGATATCGCCTATTTTTAAAATCCAAGCGGAAAATCAGGGCTTTGCCACCTACAGAAGATGCATTTAAATTCCATGTACTTAGAAGTTTAATGTGCTTCCTGCTGTACAAAAATGCCAGAAACTCAAACATGACAATGCCCAAGCTAGAAAGCTTTGGATGGCAACTAATGGAGAACCGATTACGACCTATCCTAATGGAAAGTCCTCCTCTACCAGCTGCAATGAAAAAATAAGCCATATATAATACTTAAGTAAAAAGGACAGAGAGAGCTTCCTTCACTCAGGGCATAAAAAGTGTTGTAAATAATTTCTGTAAAATATCTGTTATGACTTGTAGTTTTAGATTTATTATTCAATTTCAGAATGTAAATAAAAATCGACAAACAAAATTTTCTACTGCATTATTTGTTACGAGTTTTATTATTGATTACATATTTAATAACTGATAGTTTAATAATTGTGTGACATGCTTTGTAGATTTTGTACGTAAGAACAATACCTCCTGTTAAGTTAAACATTTTAATGATGATTAATGTGTGAACACTTATGACTTTACAACAAACTTTTTAAATGTATAAAGACTATAATAACAGTTGTACCCGTTCTTGTAGGGAATAAAATCTATAAAAATCTTAAAATAGTGGTAAAAATATCGTTTAAAGTTAAAATGTATCATTCATCAAGTGTCAATGCAGAGCGCAAGTATATGTCATTTAGCATAAAGCTGTACTGGGCTGTGCGTCTTGTCGGCACAGCAGTTGCCCGTTCACTAGCATTCACCTCCGCGACCCCGCAACACTTTACTAAATATTATAATAATACAAATTTTTAGATGTAAATACAGTTTATATAGTGTACAATTCATAGATTTAAAATATTAGTTAAATATTTCTTTTTAAATAAGAATTACTATTGTATTTCAATAACATTTTTAATTCATTGAAATTAATATGCGTCGTAACATATGAAAAGTGGATAACGTGACAAATTTGTAGCATTTAATTTGTAATTTAAGAGCATAATTACATAAAAATCTGTATTGAAACAACAATGTAATTAATGAGATGCAACGTACATCGCCGCGCAGGTTAGTCCGCCGCGCCAGCGCACGGCGCCCGCCATGAACGCACGACCTGCAACATTTTACTAAATACTGTATTACTAAAAAACGGCACTTCCTAGGTAAAACATGCAAATACAAAAATGTTTTAGAATTAAATTCCGCATCCAGTGATATAACATTTAGTGATGTTAACCTTGGTATAAACGTGTCAACATAATTTAAACAGTACCAGATAAAAAATTATTACATTTTTCTATAAATAAATTCATTTTACGATATGTAAACAAGCTAATCCGTTAATATAGGTCTCATAAAATTGTTTCTACATTTGTTCCGTACATTTAGACACCAAATATATTAAAATTGATCTACTAGTTTTTGTGCTATCGATATATTTGTGTGGTTAGTACAGTAAAAATTTTTAATAACAAATCAAACTTTAACTCATCGTAAATACCATTTTGCAAGAGAGTATATCAAGCCAACATTGGTTTTCACATGCCCCAGAGTGTAAAATAAAAGGTCAAATCGATTACAAGAGTATGTCTTTCGGGTGCCACCTACTCGCTTAAAATGCTTGATAGAGACGGCTGGGTCCATCGTGCTGAAAAAACTCCAAAAATGAAAATTCTACTTCCCATAGATGACCATGTTAAATTTTGAAACAAATCGTTATTTGTGCAGTTAAAAATACGTTTTCACAATAAACTCACTTCATATCCAGAAAGTAACACATAAACGCTATCTATTAATATAAATATTAATATGATTGCCGAGGTTGCCCTGAACGGATATTTTTTGTCCATTCTGTTAAAACGACAGTACAGTAAAGTCCCACAATTCCGGACTAATGTGGACCGAACGGTGTCCGGGTTTGTGAAATTTCCAAGTTATCGGGAAATGAGTAACAATAAGAAAAAAATTAGAATAGTTTCTGATATTTCTATAAGAAATCATTTATTTATTGCATGGTAAAAATACAAAAGATACATTATCAGTTACAAAAAAACTTGAAAAAAAACCAAAACTGTTTTATATGTGTCAAACCGTGCACTGGCCTCGAATCTCAGTGCACTTTATTGCTCTGGCAGGCTTTCCGAGTTATCCAGAATTATGGGTAAAATCGAAGTCCGGGTTTGCTGGGCTCTACTGTAATAGCTTATTTCTAAGGAAATTCGCTAATAACTTATGAGACCAATGGACCTAGAGCAATGATTCAAGCTACCAAATTGTTTGTTTTATCGAGCTGAATCCAAAGGTGAAAACGATAATTTTATAACTTTAATTTTTCAAAAAGAAAATCTCAAAAACCCATTTTTGAGGGGCAAAAAGGGACCTTTCAGAGGGAAATTCGTTAATATCTTGGAGACCAATGGACTTAGAGAGATGATTTAAAATACTAAATTGTTTGTTTTTTTCTAGCAGAATCCAATTGTGAAAACAATAATCGGGTAGATTTAATTTTTCCATTTGAAAGACTAAAAAACCCCATTTTTGGAGGTAAAATGGAGTCTTTACCCCACTTAAGGATATGTTGATGTGGCTGGTTTACGACCTCGTCCAAGAGAATATAGTTTTACATGTCTCTACCAAATTTTGTCACGATCGGACGATATTTACAAGAGTTATCCTGCTGACAAAACTTCAAAATGAAAATTCTACTGCCCATAGAAGACCATGTTAAATTTTGAAACAAATCGTGATTTGTGCAGTTAAAAATGTGTTTTCACAATAAACTCACTTCATATCCAGAAAGTACACATAAAACGCTATCAATTAATATGAATGCCGAGGTTGCCCTGAATGGATATTTTTTGTCCATTCTGTTAAAACGACGGTAATAGCTTATTTCTAAGGAAATTCGCTAAAAAGGACTTAAGTTAGATAAATTTGTTACTCCACTCAGTCATATTAAGTTAGATAAATTTGTTATTCCACTCAGACATATTCTTCCTCGGGCAAAAGATTTCTTAGTAACATGAAGATCATTTCACTTACCTCTTCATATATTTATGATGAATTTGCACAAAACGCAATTGTTTTGTGCAAATTCATCACCATGATCAATTGATTCAGGATTGAATTATTACTGTTTAAGCACACTGCTAAAATCCTATGTCTCTGTTAAGGTTTTCCCCACCATACTTTCCTCAAGAAAACTGAATTTGACACAAGTAGAGGTCTCAGTCAGTTTTCTGATATTATTGTATTTGATACTTTCTGAGGATACATGAAAAGGACTTAGACTACTGTATATGCAAAGTTAACTGTGACAGTTCATGAATGTCCTTACATTAAGCTAAGAGAGATTTTCTCTCCAAGATTTGTTTAAATAACCAGAGGACTCAGTAAAACAGTAAGAGTGTTCATTATAATATGTTTTGATCAGTTTTAATTGCAATAGTTCTCCTGTAAACAGCTTAAGTATCTTCATGTGGATGGTTTTCAAAAAGACGAATAACTTCTTGATTTTATTTATCGTAAACAAAATATGGTATCATTTATATGCATAAAACTCTAAATCACTTGTTAACTGGGCTCTTTATACTGACCAGGTCTCTTTTTATTTAAACTGTAATCATGATTTCGAGTTATTTGGTCCTTCAAGATCTTTTCAAATTTCTTAGCAAGTGTATAAGTTGGCGCTGAAGTGTAGTCCACCAGTGGTCTTATCAGTACGCCTTCTTTATGCACCTTAGGCAAACCTCTTTAGCACTGGTGCTTTGGGGTTCGTAACTGCAAGGCTCTTTATTTCTGCCTCTGTAAACAATACATTACTGTTATTTACCATTTAACTAATTTTTCTCTAAAAAACGTTGGTTGGGTCTTTTTTTATTTCTAAAATATTGTTTTTCTCCATAAATTCATTCACTTTAGAGATCTATTCAGCCAGGAAGTCTTGTAGGGGTGGAAGTGCGAGAGAGATGGAGAATACCCCCACCACTGTTTTTCCTTCATCGGTTGTCTACAGTCAACTTAAAATCCCACATGGCCTATGACAACATTACAAATATTGATGCGGACAAAGAATCATATGTTTTGACAGATGAGTTATTTCGAAATTTGACTGTACTGAGACTCGCGGTAGGGGAAATCTTCACTGCGCATGCGCATCCCACAGGACTTCTGGGCTGAACAGATTTGTACTAGTGTATTCTTCTTTGCACATTACGACTACAGTATTTACTTTGTCAGCTTTACATAATAGTGTGCCCCATTGGACATTAATTTCTCTCTGATACAATTTAACGCAGATGCATCTTTTTTATGTATATCAGTTACTTTAGACATTTTGCCTTCGTTGTATTTTCTTTCAAGTTTGAGTTTCAAAACTCGGGCTAAATTACGACTGTCCTCGTCTGGGATACTCTTTAAAGCACATTCTGCATTTATTAACTCATTAAACTGTCCTTTCTTTCCTGTTCTTGGGAGGTTATATTTCAAACCTTTCTCTAGTATATGGATGTTTCATCATCATTAAATATTATGTCCGTACAAAGCACAGGCGAAGAGAACTATCACTTAATTGGTGATCTACCTCTACGAAAAGCCATACGATACTTTACTTTTTTATTATGTCCGTATTATTAATTACTCTGGGTGGGGTAAAACTCAAAATCAAATAAGGTAGTTGTTTACTTTGATTTCTATTCATTAACTAATCGTGTTAGCCTTTTCTCATGAGTCAGTTTTTTAGACCTAATAACCCTAGAAACAGACTACTCAATATTATCGATCATACTATCTAAGGTAATTGGATGAATGTTATTTTTTACCATTTCTAAATTTTTTTTAGCATCAAAGTGTTCAACATTTCCTTCTTACAGTATAGTTTAATATCATTTCTGACCCATATTCTTTTGGCACTTTCTACTGCTTTTTTCGCAGCATAGGATTTATTTCTAACCTTTATGTGTACATAGTTAGGTTTTGTTTCAGTCCATGTCTTAAACATTCTTTTCTAAATTTTATATTCTGTATAGTATTGCGGAGTTTCAGTTTTACATTCTTGCATTGTTTGGCTAGTAATGCCTCACTGGCTGATAAATTGAAATACATATTTGTAGCCCCTGAGTTGCGCTATGACTAAATTAACTTGAAATTTACCTTCGTCATACAGCTCCTGGTTTTGTAACAAAAGTTACGGCTGTTTCGGCATCAATATGCCATCTTCAGACAGTACTTTCAGACATAAGGCGTCGTTAAAATATAAAAACGTTACTACACATCACACACATAACATATACTTTATTTTCATAAAAATAGGCCTGTTTTACAGCAGCGCACATCACTGAACACAATTAGATGACTGACTGAATTATCCTTGCTTTGTCGTGTCGGTAGCGGGGTTATCAGTGGTTGCACTTTGCCCTCTTGGTCTCGGCGTTCTCCTCTGATTTAAAATACTATTGAAAATAAAGTGTGATTTAAATTGCAGTTTGTCATTTAAAATAAGTTCGTTATTGTAATTTTTAGTGTGAGCTCTGTAAATTTTGAATTCTTGCGGGAAATTGCCGACAGTATTCTTTGTTCACCTTTGTTCACCAGATATTCTAAGTAGCTAGCGAAGATCACTTTAGAATGCAGGAAAATACAGATTTTTATTTGAAATGACTGATCATTTGAAAAGGGACCTAAAGTCGCTATGGCGAAATAACATGGTTTACTTGAGGTCCCTTTTCGAATGCATGACATAGGCTACTAAATCGGCGATTATTTCATATTTATCAGTTTCTAATCGCCAAAATAACCGAACAAAACTGTAGAGGAAAGATTGAAAAAAGCGATATTTTTGACCTAATTCAACTAAAATGTCCGTAGTGTAATATTTACTTCAGCAACTTGAGGTCCCTTATCACTTTCCGCATCACATATATATATATATATACAGGGTGTTTCGAAACTCTCTCCCGAAACTCCGTGGGCACGTTCCTTAGGTCAAAACAAACAAAAAATGTCATATAAGTATAGGGTCTATCTCGCTCCGTTTTCCGTCTGTGAGTCTGTTTGTGTTTTTCAATTAAAACTGTATAACTTTGAAACGGCTTGAGTTAAATTATTGAAACTTGGTACATAAACTATAGTTAGTGTGGCCAAAATTTTTACCAATTTTCAATATTTTATCTTTTGGAATTTCAAAATGGCGGCCTTTTAAAAAATTAATTCATTAATATCTAAAAAGGTTGACAAGTTAACACTATTCTTTTGACTATACATTTTATTTGCCATTTCATTACAAACATAACGACACTTCATTTATTAAAATCGGACAATTAACAAGCGAGATACAGCGATTTAAGTAAAGCATGTCATGGCATTTTCCATCCAGAGGCCGGCCCGCGAGTCCGTGGCGCCCCGCGCCGCGCTGCAACAATGACGGTCTCGCGCTAGTCGCGTGGAATATGCCATGACATGCTTTACTTAAATCGCTGTATCTCGCTTGTTAATTGTCCGATTTTAATAAATGAAGTGTCGTTATGTTTGTAATGAAATGGCAAATAAAATGTACAGTCAAAAGAATAGTGTTAACTTGTCAACTTTTTTAGATATTAATGAATTAATTTTTTAAAAGGCCGCCATTTTGAAATTCCAAAAGATAAAATATTGAAAATTGGTAAAAGTTTTGGCCACACTAACTATAGTTTATGTACCAAGTTTCAATAATTTAACTCAAGCCGTTTCAAAGTTATACAGTTTTAATTGAAAAACACAAACAGACTCACAGACGGAAAACGGAGCGAGATAGACCCTATACTTATATGACATTTTTTGTTTATTTTGACCTAAGGAACGTGCCCACGGAGTTTCGGGAGAGAGTTTCGAAACACCCTGTATATTAGATTAATCATGGATGATTATGGATACTAATGTAGTGATATATACGGTACACCTCGGATTATCCGGATTAATGTGGCGGAACACTGATCCGGATAACGAAAGATCCGGATAATCCGAGGTCATTACAATATTGCCAAAATAGCGATCGCGTACCTTAACCCCTGCTAAATTGATGCTGCAAACGGCGTATGAAGACTGTACAACATGTTAGTCTTTAAAATTTTAAGGAGGTTTAATGTTGAATGAATTTTAAGAACCAAATTTCATTATTACTCATACGAATATAATGTTAACTTTTACCGTACTTACGGTTTAGGTTTGGAATGAAACACCAGATTAAAATATTTAATTTATCAAAATTAAGTAATCATAACTCAAAATAACTCAAATTTGAAATAATCATGACGAAATTTAAAGTAACTAAAAACTTATCACAGTAGCTCTCCTTAAGAAATAACGTAACACCTCAAATTACAGCAATAAACGAACTCGCAAAATTGCCGTAAGCTACGCCTGTATACATTGGCTACGCCTTTTTTGATTACTGATAGCGCCCCAAGTATCAATCCAGAAAACTAAGTTCATGAAAATGATGTGATGTAATGTTTAGGAAATGCTATTTCTTCAATTATTGTGATTCTGAATGCGTACAGAAATGTATTGTATTGTATTTTACTTTTAGAAGGCGCAATTCACCCGTAAACTCATTAAAATCATGATTTTGCTGCGATTTTATTTTTTATATTTCTTGAATGGCCCGATCCGGATAATCCGGGATCCGGATAATGTGAGGTCCGGATAATCCGAGGTGTACTGTATGTACTCGCCTTCGGCTCGCTGGGGACTCCGCCCCCAGGACCCCAATGATGTGTCCCGGCAAAGCAACCAAGTTCATTCAGAAAAAGTATTTGGGAAAAAAGAAAAAGTTATATTATTGTTGATTTGTAACATACTTTTTTGTGATTTTTTGTAATTTTTTAGAGGAGATTAAAACAGCAGCAGACCTGCAAACTCAGCGAATTTCAAATGCAAAACAACATATTTTAATCCAACGTAGCGAGATTTTACATGTTTTTGTAAGCTCCATAAGAATAACATTGGGAATGAGTATGCAGGTTTGCTGCTACAGGTATGTTTAAACTGGTTGGTTTTAATTCAATATTTAGTAGATCTGAACTAGAAGAAGCCATTTACCAAGTTTTATTAAGATATGTTGGGAAATAAGCGAAATATAGAATTTTACTTATTTCCCATAAGGTTAACATTGAGACAACATATTATGTTTACCACTTTCAATATCTTGTTAACCAATAGAGCAGTAATTCAAAATACCAAATTGTTTGTTTTTTTAGCTGAATTCAATGGTGCCAACAAAAATTTGATAAATTTTACTTTTCTACGTGAAAAACTCAAAAAACCCATTTTTTGGGGGGGTTTATCCCCCTTTACCCTTTCGGTGGTCCGATTAGGCTGCTTCATGAACTCGTCTGAGTGATTACCACTTTACATGTCTGTACCAAATTTCATTAAGATCAGACCATATTTACGACCACTATCGTGTTAACAGACATATATGTGTTATAATATAACACATATATAACAGACATATTATGTCTGTTAACACCATAGTGGCCGTACTCAAACAAACATATATATTCGAACAAATGGTGTTTTTTACTTCTGGGGACCCCAAAATGAAAAGTTAACATGGTCTCGGACTTAGGTCTTACCATGAGTACTACCGTAATAGCTTATTCCGCTAAAATGGTGTTTTTTGATAGTTTTTCCTATATATCGACCATCCAAGGAATATTCATGCCAAATGTCAAGTTCCTATCTCATCAGGGAGTATGGTTTGAACCGGGAAGAAATACCTCGAGAAAATCGCTGACATTTGGCGAATTTTGAAGTTTTTTTTTAACTTTATGTGCAATTTTATATTACAAACTAGTTATATTATTCCTGATTTGTAACATATATGCTGTAGAGTTGATGTATGCCAAATTTCAGCCCTCTGCGAATAATATTAAATCTTCTGGAGTCGAAAACCTGGGGAAAATCTTCGAAAATTAAAAATTCTAGGGTCATCTAGGGGTGAAGGAGACGAGATAGGGCAAAAAGTCATAGGACCAAAGTTGTAGATCGTGAAAAATCCCTCTGCCAGGCCTCCTTTGGGAGGCTCTTGGGGGAGGGGGGTTTGCATATTGAAGTACCGGGGCAAATTGTATTGAGAGCTCTAAATAACTTGACTTTAAAAATAGCTGTTTAGCGATTTTTTTAGGGGTTTAAGAAAAAAGGCAAGTTTTTATAATTTTTCCCGTACATTAAGCCTCCGAAGAATATTCGTGCCAAATTTCAAGCTTATAGGTCATCGGAAAGTGTTGTTTGATGCGGAATGAAATACCTCGAGTAAATCGCTGACATTTGGCAAAATTTGTTGGTTTTTTAACTTCATATGCATTTAAATATTACAAACTAGTTATATTACAGGTGATTTGTTACATACATGCTATAGAGATGATGTAAGCCAAATTTTAGCCCTCTATGTATAATATTGAATCTACTGGAGCTGAAAAACCTCGGGAAAACCTTTGAAAATCAAAAGTTCTAGAGCTATCTAAGGGTGAAGGAGACGAGAGAGGGCAAAAAGTCATAGGACCAAAGTTGTAGATCGTGAAAAATCCGTGGCACATGGTGCATTCCGATTTTCGATAGGACCTCTAGTTTAGCATATTTAGCCCTAAAATGAAATTCAGGTTTTCAGCCCTTTTTTTAAATTCAAGTGTTCCCCCCTTTGGGGGGGTTGGGGGTCAGTCAGTTACACATGCGGCCTGGGGGTGGAAATGTTTCATTTTGACAGTTTTTCCTATGGTTTGACCATCAAAGGAATATTCGTGCCAAATTTCAAGTTTCTAGCTCATCGGGAAGTATGGTTTGAATTTGTATCCCGATGCATGAGTCAGTCAGTTAAACATGCGGCTTGGGGGTGGAAATGTTTCATTTTGACAGTTTTTCCTATGATTTGACCACCAAAGGAATATTTGTGTCAAATTTCAAGTTTCCAGCTCATCGGGAAGTATGGTATAAATTTGCATCCCGATGCATGAGTCAGTCAGTTACACATGCAGCCTGGGGGTGGAAATGTTTCATTTTTACAGTTTTTCCTATGGTTTGACCACTAAAGGAATATTCGTGCCAAATTTCAAGTTTCCAGCTCATCGGGAAGTATGGTATAAATTTGCATCCCGATGCATGAGTCAGTCAGTTACACATGTGGCTTGGGGGTGGAAATGTTTCATTTTGACAGTTTTCCCTATGGTTTGACCACTAAAGGAATATTCGTGCCAAATTTCAAGTTTCCAGCTCATCGGGAAGTATGGTATAAATTTGCATCCCGATGCATGAGTCAGTCAGTTACACATGTGGCTTGGGGGTGGAAATGTTTCATTTTGACAGTTTTTCCTATGGTTTGACCACCAAAGGAATATTCGTGCCAAATTTTAAGTTTCTAGCTCATCGGGAAGTATGGTTTGAATTTGTATCCCGATGCATGAGTCAGTCAGTTACACATGCGGCTGTATATATATATATATATATATACTCGCCTTACGGCTCGCTTTACCCCTCTTAAAGGGTTTCACCCCAAAGCGGAGAGTTTGTATTGAAAGTAACAAGACGAATAAACTGTTTACAAATGCTCAGCAAAATAAATTATTACTAGTTTTGGGGTGAATAGTTTCAATGGGGTTTATGGAAGGGGGGGTGGGTAATTACATCCGATGGTCCGATCAGGCTAGTGTTGGGTAGTTCCTGTTCCTCCCTTTTGAATTTGTAATATTTATAATAGTGCTATTTTAATAAACAAATTAAATCCAATTAAACTTAAAATCAACATATTACAGTTTTTCCACATCATTAACGCGAGAAATGAGCATGCTTGTTTGATGTCATAGAAATGAACGAATTGGGAAATTTAGGCCATTATTCGACTAAACAACAACTAAATTAAGCCATATAACAAACTTAATTTTAAAAAAGAAAGTTTTACTATTGCTAATTTATAACATAGCTTGTTAGCGAATTTTTATATTTTTTTGAGGAGGTTAAAATAAAAAATGGTGTTTTTGATTTTTTTTCTATATATTGACCATCCAAGAAATATTCATGCCAAATTTAAAGTTTCTAGCTAATCGGGAAGTTTGGTTTGAACCGGGATGAAATACCTCAAGAAAATCGCTGACATTTAACGAATTTTGAAGTTTTTTTAACTTTATATGCAATTTTATAACATAAACTAGTTATATTATTCCTGATTTGTAACATATATGCTTTAGAGATCATGTATGGCAAATTTCAGCCCTCTACGTATAACATTAAATCATCTGGAGCTGAAAACCTGGAGGAAATGTTAAAAATCAACGAAAGTTTAACTTTTGAGGGCTATTTTAGGGGTTGAAACAGGGTGAATTCTGCGCATGTCCCCTGATAACCCTAAAGGATCAAACTTACTATCTCATTGTGAAATTTGAGGTCTATAAGCTAAAAATAAATCTAAAAAATCATTAAACCCCAAAATAAACTGACAAATTTATAAGAATTCTAAATTTAGAGGCCATTTTGGGAGTGAAGGAGGTGAGATAAGGCAAAATACATAATGACCAAAATTGTAGGAAATTTAATTTCAACTTAGGAAATAAACTTTGTTTTTGAATAGAACCTTTATTTTAGCCACAAGAGGAAAAAAAACTAAAAGTACTTTTATCGAAATTCAAGTTTCCCCCCATTTTACCTCCTTTTGGGGGGTGGGGGGTCGAAATTATTTGTTTTGAGAATTTTGTATTTAGTATGACCACACAATAAATATTTCTACAAATTTATAGGGGCCTAGGTAGTATATCAAGTAAACTGGTGCTGGAAAACCTAAGGAAGATCTAAGAAAATTGAAAAATCTAGTTCAATCTAAGGGTGAAGGAGACGAGATAGGACAAAAAGTCATAGGACCGAAGTTGTAGATCATGAAAAATCTGTGACACGTGGTGCAGTCCGTTTTTCAATAGTCCGTTCAAAATAGGACCTCTGGTTTAGCCGCTATAGCCAAAAAACGAAAAGTACTTTTTTCGAACTTCAATTTTTTTCCCCTTTTCCCCTCCTTTGGGGGGGTGTCGCGGGTGGAAATGTTTCGTTTTGACAATTTTCCCTGGAGTTTGACCACCAAAGGAATATCCGTGCCAAATTTCAAGTCTCTAGCTTATCTGGAAGTAGTTTAGAATTTGTATCTATGGTTGAGTTACACATTCGGCTGTAACTTTAGAGGTCATTTTGGTGGTAAAGGAGTTGCGATAAGGCAAAACACGTAATGACCAAAATTGTAGGAAATTTCATTTCAACTAAGGATATAACCGTAGTTTTTGAACAGAACCTTTATTTTAGCCGCCAGAGGCAAAAATCAAACAGTACTTTTATCGAAATTCAAGTTTTCCCCATTTCACCCCTTTTAGGGGGTGAGGGGGGTTGAAATTGTTTGTTTTGATGATTGTTTATTTAGTATGACCAACCAATAAATATTCCTGAAAATTTATACGGGCCTACGTAGTATACCAAGTCAGCTCTTGCCGGAAAACCCAGGTAAGATCTATGAAAATTGAAAAATCTAGTTCAATCTAAGGGTGAAGGAGACGAGATAGGACAAAAAGTCATAGGACCAAAGTTGTAGATCATGAAAAATCCGTGACACGTGGTGCGGTCCGTTTTTCAATAGTCCGTTCAAAATAGGACCTCTGGTTTAGCCGCTATAGCCAAAAAACGAAAAGTACTTTTTTCGAACTTCAATTTTTTCCCCCTTTTCCCTCCCTTTGGGGGGGTCGCGGGTGGAAATGTTTCTATCTTTCAAATCAATTTACTTACGCAAATTTATAGCCATAAGGTGTCAATATTTTGTTCCTTTTTGCTGGACGCGTTTCAGGCGAATGACCGCCTATCCTCAGCAGCAATGAAGTTCATTAAAATTAGTCCATTGTTACTCCAACGGTTGTCAAAACGCACAAAAAGTACATACACATAATCGATACACACGAACACATACAACACGAACGAAAAACATTAAATAGCGCCATTCCGATGCACCGCGGATCCGCACTAGTTAGCTGATGCAGGCCTACTGGTGGTCGGAGGAAGAGGTCAAGGCTACGTCACAGGATCAGCTGCTAATTAGTTGTTCTTGTTATCCTTATGGCTATAAATTTACGTAAGTAAATTGATTTGAAAGATAGTAATCACAGGTGTCAAGGCTGTATATTAGGAAATGTTTCGTTTTGACAATTTTCCCTGGGGTTTGACCACCAAAGGAATATCCGTGCCAAATTTCAAGTCTAGCTTATCTGGAAGTAGTTTAGAATTTGTATCTATGGTTGAGTTACACATCCGGCTGTATATATATTAGATATATATATAAATATAAATATATATATATATATATATATATACTCGCCTTTGGCTCGCCCCCTAGTGTTCATTTTTCTATGTAAAAGATCCCAAAACCCCATTTTAAGGGTTTTATCCATCCCCTCCTTACCCCGCCATCCGATGCTCCGATCAGGCTAGTGTTGGGTATTTCCTGTCTCTCCCTTTATGAATTAGTAAGACTTAAGAGTGCTATCTTAAGGGGATCCGCCATTATCTCCGACTGATTTATTAAATTTTTTAACATTTTTCAAAAGTGATGTTCTTAGATTCAGCATTTAATAGTGAACATGTGTGTGCAATTTTATGCCAATCGGAATATTTTTTCATGATAAAATTCATATAAATGTAAAACAATGCGATAATAATCGCCCAGGCGAATTCTAGTGTGAAAGAAAAGACTTTGAAAATATGCTCACCACGTTATTGTTTTTTGAGTTACCATGGTTTGTATACACCAGTTTTTTCCTTTTTATGTATGGAATAAAATGGTAGCTTGATTTTTGCAATTAGTTGAGTAATAAAAAAGTTATTCAAAGAAATAAAATATACGAAAAATTGGTAAAAAACTTAAAAAGGACTGAAACCATGAAATTTTATTTAAATATGTCCTATATTTCACATCAGATCTTCTAATTAGCCAAGTACTCATAAAAGAAAAATACTAAACTCATAAAAAAATCAAAAATAAAAAAAGTTGGAGATAGTCGCGGATCCCCTTGATAATCAAATTAAATCCAATAAACTTAAAAAACAAAATATTACAGGTTTTCCACATCATTAAATGGAGAAATGAGTATGCATGTTTGATGTCTCAGAAATGAACAAATTGTGAAAAAAAACAGTAATAACAAAAGCTGGATGAAGAGAGGGTGTCATTGAAACTTGTGACATTACCACTAGTGAGAACTTTTTTCCGAAAATTGTATAACGAAACCATGTTTAATATATTGCTTTATATCAATGGCTAAGGTTTTTAATAATATTTTCTTAAAAATTAGTACAAGTAATCATTTTTTTAACATAAAACGTGCGTGGCACAGTTTTGATGATGATTATCAAGAAAATCCCTGACATTTGGCGAATTTTGAAGATTCTTTTAAATTATAGTTATTTCACTATTAAAAACTAGTTATATTATTCGTGATTTGTAACATATATGTTGTAGAGATGATGTATGCCAATTTTCAGCCCTCTATGTATAATATTAAGTATACTGGAGCTGAAAAATTTGGGAAGATCGCTGACATTTGGCGAATTTTTAAGAATATTTTAAATTTATAGGCATTTTAATAGTACAAACTAGTTATATTAATCGTGGTTTGTTACATATATGCCGTAGAGATTATGTATGCCAATTTTCAGCCCTCTACGTATAATATTAAATATACTGGAGCTGAAAAACCTGAGAAAATCGCTGACATTTGGTGAATTTTGAAGATTCTTTTAAATTATAGTGATTTCACTATTAAAAACTAGTTATATTATTCTTGATTTGCAACATATATTTTGTAGAGATGATGTATGCCAATTTTCAACCCCCTATGTATAATATTGATTCTACTGGAGCTGAAAAACCTCGGGAAATCGCTGATATTAGGCGAATTTTGAAGAATCTTTTAAATTTATAGGCATTTTAATGGTACAAACTAGCTATATTATTCGTGGTTTGTTACATATATGCTGTAGAGATTGTGTATGCCAATTTTCAGCCTTCTACGTATAATATTAATTATACTGGAGCCGAAAAACCTGGGAAAATCGCTGTCATTTGGCGAATTTTGAAGATTCTTTTAAATTTATAGGCAATTTAATGTTACAAACTAGTTATTTTATTCGTGGTTTGTAACATATATGCTGTAGAGATGATTTATGCTAATTTTCAACCCTCTACGTATAATATTAAATTTTCTGGAGCTGAAAAACCTTGGGAAAATTCCGAAAATTTAAATTTCTAGCGCTATCTAAAGGTGAAGGAGACGAGATAGGGCAAAAAGTCATAGGAACAAAGTTGTAGATCGTGAAAAATCCGTGAAACGTGGTGCAGTCGGTTTTTCGATAGGACCTCTAGTTTAGCCGCCACAGCCAAAAAACGAAAAGTACTTTTTTTGTTATTAAAATTTTCCCCCCTTTTCCCCCTTTTCGGGGGGGTTGGGGGTGGAATGTTTTAAATTTCAGAATTTTCCCTGTGGTTTTACCACCCAAAGTGTATTCGTGCCGAATTTCAAGTTTCTAGCTCATCGGGAAGTCTATTAGAATTTGTATACCTGATCATTGTTACACATGCGGTTAGAACTCGCCTAACCATATAGAACTCGCCTTACGGCTCGCTGGGGGCTCCGCCCCCAGGCCCCCTTTGGGAGGCTCTCGGGAGAGGGGGGGTTTGAAGTCAACGTACAGATTGCCAGCAAAAACGATAGCTGGATGAAGCGAAAGTGTCATTGAAACTTGTGACATTACCACCAGCGAGAACCTATAATTAAAATCTGTTATCAGCTATTTTTTTCTAAAAATATTTTAACGATAACATGTTTAATACATTGCTTTATATATATGGCTAAGGTTTTTAATAATTTTTTCGTAAAATTTGTACGTGTAATCATTTTTTTACGTAAACCGTGCGTGGCATAGTTTCGATGATGATTTTCAAGAAAATCGCTGTTCTTTTAAATTTTTAGGCATTTTCATATTACAAACTAGTAATATTATTTATGAATCGTAACATATATGTTGTAGAGATGATGTATGCCAATTTTCAGCCCTCTAAATTTAATATTGAATCTACTGGAACTGAAAAACCTGGAGAAATCGCTGACATTTGGTGAATTTTGAAGATTCCTTTTAAATCTATAGGCATTTTAATGTTACAAACTAGTTAAATTATTCGTGAGTTGTAACATATATGCTGTAGAGATGATGTATGCGAATTTTCAGCCCTCTACGTATAATATTAAATATATTGGAGTTAAAAAACCTGGGGAAATCGCTGACATTTGGCGAATTATGAAGATTCTTTTAAATATATAGGCATTTTAATGTTACAAACTAGTTATATTATTCGTAATTTGTAACATATATGTTGTAGAGATGATGTATGCCAAATTTAAGCCCTCTAAGTATAATATTAAATATACTGGAGCTAAAAAACCTGGGAAAATCGCTGACATTTGGCGAACTTTGAAGATTCTTTTAAATATATAGGCATTTTAATGTTACAAACTAGTTATATTATTCGTGATTTGTAACATATATGTTGTAGAGATGATGTATGCCAAATTTAAGCCCTCTAAGTATAATATTAAATATACTGGAACTAAAAAACCTGGGGAAATCGCAGACATTTGGCGAATTTTGAAGATTCTTTTAAATTTATAGGCATTTCAATATTGCAAACTAGTTATATTATTTGTGATTTGTAACATATATGTTGCAGAGATGATTTGTGCCAATTTTCAGCCCTCTACATATACTGGAGCTGAAAAACCTGAGGAGAATTTCGAAAATTAAAATTTCTAGCGCTATCTAAGGGTGAAGGAGACGAGATAGAGCAAAAAGTCATAGGACCAAAGTTGTAGATCGTGAAAAATCCGTGACACGTGGTGCAGTCTGTTTTTCAATAGGACCCCTAGTTTAGCCGCTACAGCCCAAAAACGAAAAGTACTTTTTTTCGAACTTCAATTTTTCCCCCCTTTTCCCCCCCTTTGGGGGGTCGGGGGTGGAAATGTTTCGTTCTGATAATTTTCCCTGAGGTTTGACCACCAAAGGAATATCCGTGCCAAATTTCAAGTCTCTAGCTAATCTGGAAGTAGTTTAGAATTTGTATCTATGGTTGAGTTACACATCCGGCTGTATATATATTAGAAATATATATATATAGTCGCCTTACGGCTCGCTCCCGGCAAAAGAACAAAGTTTATTCAGAAAAATTAATTGAGAAATAAAGAAAAAGTAATATTAATGGTGATTTGTAACATAGCTTTTTAGCGATTTTCTGTAATTTTTTGAGGGGCTTAAAATAATAAATGGCGATTTTTGATCATGTTTCCTATATATTATCCCTCCAAGAAATATTAATGCCAAATTTTAAGGTTCTAGCTCTTTGGGAAGTATGGTTTGAACCGGAATAAAATACCTCAAAAAACGCTGAAATTTGGCCAATTTTGAAGGATTTTTAATTTTTTTTGCATTTTAATGTTACAAACCAGTTTTATTATTCCTGATTTGTAACATATATGCTATAGAGTTTATGTATACCAAATTTCAGCCCTGTAAGTATATTAAATCTCCTGGAGCTGAAAACCTGGGGAAAATCTTCGAAAATTAAAATTTCTAGTGCTATAAGGGTGAAGGAGACGAGATACGGAAAAAAGTCATAGGACCAAAGTTGTAGATCTTGAAAAATCCGTGGCACGTGGTGCAGTCCGTTTTCCAATAGGACCTCTAGTTTAGCCACTACAACCAAAAAACAAAATGTACTTTTTTCAAAATTAAATTTTCTCCCCTTTTCCCCCTCTTTGGGGGTGGCTGGGGGTGGAAAATTAAAATTTTCAGAATTTTCCTTGTAGTTTTACTACCCAAGGTATATCCGTGCCAAATTTCAAATTTCTAGCTCTCCGGGAAGTCGATTAGAATTTGTATCCCTGAGTGAGTGAGTGAGTCAGTTACACATGCGAATCCTCTCCCCTTTATTATTTTTTCCCTTAATAAAGTATTGTTTGGCTATGTGATTAATTAGGTCAGTTTAAAAAGTCATATTTTATCAGACTAAAATTTTTTGATAAGTAAATTAAAAACTAACAAACCATTATTTTACTAAAAAATAAATTGTCTAAAAAACTTTAGTTTTTTATGACGCCTTGTGAGAGTATTCAGGTCTTTTTGGCGTTTCCAAGATTCGGCTTAGCTCAAGATAAAAAACATTCATTTTAGAGAGCGCTAATTTCAGCTGAAATTCCGCGCATAATTTCCGTACATTTTAAGCGATCTTTTTTTTCGGTACTCCGGCTGGCTACACATAATCCTCTCTTATAGTGAATTCTCCGGCCGATCATACGCGATCGTCTTTTGCAGCACATTCTTCGACCGATCATACGCGATCATCTTTTGAGGCAAATTCTCCGGCCGATTACATACGATCGACTCTCGCGGCAGAAAGAGGTCCCGGAACGCCGTTCCGCCACAAATCAAGCACTGTATATATATAGATATATGCCTGTCCGTTAAAACCATAAAGCGGTTGTAAATATGCTTTATGAAATTTAGTACAGACTTGAAAAGTGGTAAATTAATTACACAAGTTCGTAAACCAGTTCGTAAAAACATTGACGTGTATAACTTACCAGATAGCAGTTCTGTTGTACGCTTGTGTAATTGAAATTTAATAAGAAATACATATTATCCACATATACAAGGTATAATTTCTTTAAAAATTTTATAAATCTACACTTATTGTACAAATTTACAATGAAATTTCTGATATCCGTCTATTTTCTTAACCGCCACACTCTCGGTCCTATGAGTGACGGTTAATAAGAGATTCCACTGTATGTTAGGTGGGATTTTGAGAAGCTTTGTAAGATAACAATGATAACCATCATAATTACTACACTAAATTTTAACTGATTTCCAGTATCCTATACATAGAATGAATCTCCTTGAGAAGACACCCTCTTACACGATTAGAAAACTATTCAACAACTTGCCAGGTTTACTACAAATCCATTATTGGCTTAGCATCTTTCAAAAATAAAATGGTTGAACAAGGTGTCTACCAAATTTCATATATGAAATTCTCGACTTTTTCCCGTCTTTTCCTGACAAAAAAAAATTCCCAGCCCTAGGGAACATGACCATTGCCTCCTACAATGAATACCTGAGCACAATATTTGTAAATTAATATATTTTGACAGCTGCTATGCAAGTGAAAGATTGCCATAAGGTAAGCAAGATGACCGTGATAAGTCCAAAAGATTTGCCAGCCGTAATGTGACCCAATATTTCCGGCTGCAAAAAAAGAGCGATTTTCCGGCCGCGTTGTGACCAAAAGATTATCCGGCCGTGGTATAAACGACCGAGATTTGACAGCCACAATGCGACAGAGAGATTTGCCGGCCGCAATACGACCAAATCATGTTACGGCTATGAAACGAGTAAGTGACACAATAAGATCAAGAAACAATCGGCCACCCGACAACTGAAAAACAAGCGAAAGATTTCCGGCCGCAATAAGACCAAAAGATTTGCCAGCCATGTTATAAAATGCAATATCTCTGGCCTCGAAAAAATTTAGCGATTTTCTCGTTGCAATACGACCAAGATATGTGATGGCCGCGAAAAGAGCAAAAAATTTGTCTACCACGAGACGACCGAAAAATGTTTTGGACCCAAAACAAGTGAGCGATTTTCTGGCCGCAATACGACCGAGAGGCCTAACGCTCGCTAAAAGAGGGATGAAGTCACCGGCCGAGATGCGACCAAGAGATTTTCTGGCCGCAAAACAAGCGAAAGACTTCCGGCTGCATTAAAAGCGAAAGATGTGATGGCTGCAAAAAGAGCGACAGATTTGAAGGCCGCGAAGAGAGCAAGATATTTGACGGCCCCAATGTGACCGAGAGGTTTGCAGATCCCAAAACGACCGTGGTCGTTTTACCGGCCGGGTTATAGATTTTATGGCCTTCATGTGGCCAATAGATATGATAGCCACGAAAAGAGCGCACGATTTTAAAGTAGCAATACTAACGAGAGATTTGTCGGCCGTGTAAAGAGCGAGAGACTTGTCGGCCGCATAAAGAGCGAGAGACTTGTCGGCGGTGTAAAGAGCGATACTTGTCGGCCGCGTAAAGAGCGAGTGACTTGTCGGCCACGTAAAGAGTGAGATTTGTCGACCGCAAAACGAGCGTGCGATTTTACAGCTGTATTAGGACTGAGAAACTTGCGGCAGCGGTATAAACAACAGATTTTCTGGTAGTGATGTAGCTAAAAATTTGTCTGCCGCAATTCGTTCGAGAGATTTGCCGGCCGAGACGATGACAATAACAAAGCAAATGACTATTTCGTTTTGTTTTATAGCCAAATCTGAATTTCCCAAGCAAAAGTTGAAATTCATTACTTTTTCCCGACCTTACAAAATCCCCGACATTTTCACGAATTCCCGACTGGTAGACACCCTGTGAATTTTTGTGACATAAAAGTTATTTGATCAAGTTCTTAGAAGATAGATCAATTTTAATTTCATATAGTTTAGCTATATGGTTAATTTTACTCACATGTTTGTAGTTGACAATGTCACCTTTTTTGTCTGGCTCTGTCAGAAAATTATAAAAGACATTATATCACTTACCCAGGTGGGAGATGGAACCACCAGTGTTGTACTTCTGGCCGGGGAGTTCCTGAAGCAGGTCAAGCCCTATGTGGAGGAGGGAGTGCACCCTCGCATCATCATCAAAGCAATCCGCAAAGCCCTCCAGCTGTCGCTAGAAAAGATCGATAACCTGTCTGTCAAGGTAAACTTCGTAGTTCCAACCAATAATTTGTTTTGAATTGGGAGTTCATTAATTATTCAGACTTTTATATTTACTATTGGTATTATTTATACTTATTACTATCCAACAACCCCCTGATAAAAGGAGTTGTAGTAAAATGAATGAGAACATTGTACCCAGAATAATTTTTTTATTTGTTTAGTTTGGCTTTGTAATTAAATTTTCATTTGGCAATGAATTTATTATATTTAGTGTCATGATCTTTTTTGTTTTTACAGATTGAGAAAAGCAATACCACAGAACACCGTGCTTTGTTGGAAAAGTGTGCTGCAACTGCTCTTAGCTCAAAACTTATTCACCAGCAAAAAGATTTCTTCTCTAAAATTGTTGTGGATGCAGTGTTGTCCCTTGATGACCTCTTGCCCCTAAACATGATTGGCATAAAGAAGGTGCAAGGTGGTGCATTAGAAGTAAGTGTCTTTATTATTCTATTAGGCCTGCTTAAAAGTGCTTGAAGAAACCTTCATTTTAGTGAATTTTCCCTTTAGGGAAGAAGCTATTACCGTAGGTCTCATGATAAGACCTAAGCCCGAGACCATGATAACTTTACGTTTTGGGCCACCAGAAGCAAAAAACCCCATTCGCTCGAATTTTTTTGTATATGTGAGATAGAAAGTAAAAAGGGACCTCTTGTCGGCACGGAAAAATTTTCAGTTCGGCCGATATAACCAGTTAGGGTCAAAAGTATTGAAATTCGTGTCTCTATCGATTGTTATACCTCATTTATCATAGAACAGGCCTGTATCGGTTAAAATATCGAATCGAAGTTAGAAAAGGTCAAAATAAATCATTTTGTTAGCCTCTGCATGGCTTGAGAAAAGGGACCTCTTGTCGCTCAATGTTATTTCGTCATAACGACAAGAGGTCCCATTTCCAACATACACTTCGTAAGCAGACTTTAGTCCAAAAAATGAACTCTCCTGAATTCTAGCGGAATTTTAGAGAACTACAATGAAGTTTGGTGCAAAGAGAACTAAATTTCTCACCAATTTCCATACGGTCCCGACATGAGTTTGGCTACTAAAACTTTTGTCTTTTCAAGAGACTATTTATACGTACTTACGTAATAATTGTTATTTTTATTGTAATAAATGAACAATTAATTATATATTATTGCTTATTGAATGCTTCAATGATGAGCAAAATCAAATATAAACAGGGTAATTTGATTACACAAGATAGTGTTGGGAATTTTTGTTTTGTTGCTGCAGCACTGACAGCGATGCAGCCTGTCAGGTGAACCCGTGTTATCGTGGTAGGTGATGTCTTATTCAGTTGTTTGATGATAATGAAACTTTATAAAACAATGAGAGAACAGTAAAATATTCATTTCTAAAAAGGGACCTCTTGTCGTTATGGAGCATAACATAGGGCCGACAAGAGGTCCCTTTTCTAGAATACGACTTTTTACGACATGCTTTAATAAAAATATTATTTTCCTGAAAACTACTGTGAGTTAAGACAAAAATTAGTATTCCCGGTGAAAGAAGACATTATAAGTTTTCTTTTGATACCAAAATCATTTCTTAAATACAAAAAATATAGGTTTTATGCTTATTTAAAATTTTCAAATTGATTTTTCTCAAATTGACCCATTTCCCTAACGAAATTTCAAAGTTCTATAACTTTACCAAAAAACATCGTAGACTCATGGGAATTGCGCCAAATTATCAGGAATCAAATGAGGAATTCAAAAATATTAAAAACTCAAAATCAAAAATTCCCGAGAAGAGGTCCCTTTTCGCTTTCCACCTCACATTTATCTATCTATATATATAGTAGTAAATTTCTTCAATTTCAAGTTTCAAAAGTTTTATTAATTTTTGCTTAACTAGTAAACTTCATCAGATAAATAGGGTGTATAAATATGTACAATTAAATGAATAGTACCTGGTGGACCGAGCCTTGCTCGGTGTTATTTCATATTTACGAGTTCATCCAGTTACTATAAAATATTTCAATGTCATAAAATTTATAAATAGATAGAAACCTTTTTTATTGCTCCATGGACTCTTAGTCCCACTTGCTGTATTTTCCCTTGATGGCTGTAGATTCCAAACAGCTGTTATGATTACTTCATTTGTTTACACTTTCCTTGTTTATTTTCGTTGCCATCACGGCAACCCATAAGGCCAATGTTAAATTTTACAACTTTTAAATTCGATTTATTACGTTAATTGATTTTCTCCGGCCAAGTAATCTGCATAAAAGACGTTTTTGAGTCATAAATTACTTATTTCCAGACTTTGCAGGAAATCCTCAGAGCCGTTTTTGAGATCGTTGTGCAAGCAAGCAAGCAAGCATGCAAGCAAGCAAGCATACAAGAACGGACGATAACATTGCTCATATAAGAGTATAGGATAAAAAGAAATTATAACCTAACACAAGTGTATAAACATAAACAATTGATTCATATAAAGCAGCTGACTTGGTGTAGTTCAGATTAAATTAGTCATGGTAGGGTTGTTTGGTATTTTTTCGGCTTGGATCTTTACCTTAAATTCAAACCATCGGGTTGCCTTGTTTTTAGTTCTAATTGGTGGGTCAGTTCATTTTTTCTTAGTTTTATGGCATTTCTGTTTTTGTTTTCATCTAGGGGTCTGCGATACAGAAAATTCCAAGGTCGGTTCGGTTCGGTTTGGTTAATTTATTTGTACCTTGGTTCTCGGTTTGGTATGTGCGGCAATAAAATCACTGAATTATAAATCTACTAGGCCTACTAAATATTTATGGAGCCTAATTGAAATTAGTAGTTTATATAACTTAGTACTTTATATTCCTCAAATGTAAGTAAGGTAAAGGGTCGTAAAGAAATTAACATGCTGGTAAAAAGAACACATTTTATTAAGCTAAATAATTTTGTACTTTCACTAACAGCTAAGACCTTATGACACAAATGAAGACAATATCCATAGCATAGTAAAATCTAAGAAAACCTATTTTTCACCCTCTTCCAGAATATTAAACAAGATTGAACTGTTAGGTATGTGGGCCTAATAATATTGTTTACAATCAAAAATACAATACAACACATAAATCTCAATAGATTAAATTTTAAAAACTTGTTATGTTTACTACGAAAAAACTAATGGTGGAAACCATAAGTAAGAGGAGATTTCTTTAGCCTAAACAATATTTACCCAAAGTGATGTTTTGCATTGCATCAACTTTATTGTTTAATTATAATTATTAGGGGTGTGTGAATAGTGATTTTTGAACTTGAGCCGAGTTTTTTCAAAAGTTTTTGAGCTCGATCTTTTTCGAGCTGAGCTTTTTAACAACCACCTAATTATGAAGTTTGATTTTAATTTTAAAAGATACAATAGACTAATGTTTACATACCCTAGCTCAAAACTACAAAGCTTATCTCCAAAACAAGTTAATGATCTGATAGGTTCATCAATATTTTGTGTATTATGTTGCATAAAATTGATCAAACTGGCTCAAAAAATAATTTATGTTGAAAATTTATAATTTGACTCCCCAATTCCACAATAGTTTCACTTTAAGATAAATAGTTAAACTTACATAATCATGCTAGTTACATACTACAACATTTTCAAGAGTTGAAAGTAGAGGTCTGCGGGTAGTGATTTTTCAAGCTGGGTCGGGTTCGGGTCGGGTAGTAGATTACCATCAATTTTCGGGTCAGGTCGGGTTCAGATATTATAAGTGGAATAAAAATTCGGGTCGGGTCAGGTTCGGGTATGTAAGTTGAAAAAAAATTCGGGTCGGGTTTGGGTATTCTAGTTAAAATTCGGGTCGGGTTCGGGAATCGTTTGTCAGCAAAACATTGATTTCATTAAATTTTGATGGGACTACCAAGCAGTTACGAAGTAAAAATCTAACATAACATTCGCATTACTTACATATATACATACAAGAAAAAATTAGTTTGCATGAAGAAAATAACACTACACATGACCATGGGACAAGAAATATTGATGAATTGAAGCTAGACAACGAACAAGATACTCTAAAACACAAAGAACAATTACATACACAAATATAAAACTTTACAATAAGTTACCATCAAATATAAAAAAATAAAAGATTTTTATTAATTAAAATAGAAAAAATAAAATGAAAGATTAATTAAAGATTAATATTAATTAAAAGACCAATTTAAAAAGTACATGAAGACATTCTTTACAAATCATTGTATTTATGATAAAAATGAATTTTTAAGCTAAAATTTTAATAATGTTATAATATATGTAATGAAAATTTTGTAAAATATTGTAATGCACCAAATGGTGCCATATACAATATACAATAACCAATACAGTCAATAGATATTCATATTCATGGCTAAACTTATTATTTCAGAATTTATCAATGAAATAGTATCTATATTTTATAACAATAATTTATTTTCATCATAAAATTAGTTTTATTATAAAACTTCTATGAAGAAAATAATAGTTGGTTAAAGAAATATTGAAGAGCAGGCAGAAACCATAAATTACCAGAGTAGAGGAAGTGAGGAAAGAGAAGGGGGAGGGAAAGAGAGAGAGCTAGAAAAGACAGCTTTATCACTCTCCTTATCAGTGGGAAGGGGGGAAGTGGGGGGGGGTTTGTTTACTCATCAATCAGCCTGTCCGCCAGTCCGGTGTTATCTGCGTTCGTGCGTGCGTGCGGTGTTATCTGCGTTCGTGCGTGCGTGCGTCTGTCTTTTCCCTACTAAGAAATGCGAAACTCCAAACCATTTGTCCTACAACCACATATGATGGCTCATACTTTTTGTCTAATTTTTTAAATCTATTGTGACAAAAAAGAAACTTTTATCTCTTGCCGTTCAAGAGAAAATGCATGATCAAATAAAAGACTGATCTATACTTTGTGGTTCTCCAAGGTCAACTAAATATAGTAGAAACTTTCCGAATTCTATCTAATTGGAGATATTATTTCATTTCCTGTCAACGTCCTTTCCTTATCACTTCAGGGATAATTTTTTGTGTATGTTTTTCGTGGGAAGGACATGCTCTTCCGGTTTAACGTGTCCAAAAATAGATCGCAACAATTATCTTCTCGATAATACCTCTCGTTTCATAAGCTTGGCTAGAAATTCCAGCTTATTCAAAGCTAATTAGTGTTGGTACCTACGACTATTTCATTGCGTCGGTTCCGTGGTCCTTTAAGTTGCTAAACGAGGATACGATATTAAGCAGTAAGCGTACGATAATTTTGAGCCGGCAAGGAGACGACTGGTTGTCTGAGTTGTGACATATAGTGAAGATTGCTTCTAAATTTTACATCGCGATCGCGACCATCATTGTTCGTCACATTATAATATTGCGTGGACGCTGTAAGTCAAAAGCTTTCCGCGAATTAATTATTGTTGAACATTTTTGAAGTTTCGGGTTTCTTTCGGGTAGTATGTCGGGTATCTTCAACAACCCGATTTCTTTCGGGTAGTAGGTACCTGCCCGACCCGACGTGTAATAAAAACCCACCCGAATAAAACCCGAGACGTGTCGAACCCGCCCGACCACTCGGGTTCATGTAATTACCCGAAGCTACCCGAATTTTTGGGTACCCGCAGATCTCTAGTTGAAAGGAGTTAATTGGAAAGGTTTTAAATTAGTTGTATCTTAAAAAAAAACATATTTACATTTAGTCAAACACAAGATTGATTTTCTGAATGTTCACAAAGTAAAGATGATTACAAATAGCAGTCCCAATTGTGGCATAATATTGATGGTTAAACAAACTATTTCAGAATATGAATGAAATAATATTTAATAACAAAAATAATTTATTGTCATCATAAAATTATTTGCATTTCTAAGCTTTTGTGAAGAAAATAATGTGGTTTAAAATAAGGAAGAAGAGATTAGGACGGAATAGAGAGAAAGAAAGAAACAGCTACCTCTCTCTCTCCTTATCACTGGCCAGGGGGGGTTGTCAAATCTCGGTCGTTTATACCACGGCCGGAAAATCTCTTGGTCACAACGCGGCCGGAAAATCGCTCGATCTTTCCGTAGCCGGAAATCTCGGTCGCAATACGGCTAGCAAATATATTGGACTTATTGCAGTCATCTTGCTCATCTTTTGGCGATCTTTTGCTTGCATTGTAGCCGTCTAAATGTATTTATTTACAAATATCATTCTCAATATTCGTTATATGAGTTAATGGTCATGTTTCCTATGGTCGGGAGTTTTTTTAATTTGTCGGGAAAAGTCGGGAAAATGTCGGGAATTTCATATATGAAATTTGGTAGACACCCTGTTTAACAACCACTAATTCTTAAAAATATATAATTATCTAAAGAATAGTATATTACGTCACTATCCTGATAAGCACTGTTTTGCTGTGCAAGTATGATAGTTTTCTGCAAGGCGAGTATGGGAAACTATCATGCAATTGAAACTATCAGTTGTAATTTGTCTTTCAACTGAGGGACTGAATCAATTGTCATTTTATTTAAATACCGTGTGTCCAGCCTAAAGTTTTCCAATAGCTAACTTTTTCACTATAAATCTGACATAAAACTTCTTATGGGGGACTTCCCTTTATTTTTAACGCTGCTTTTTGTGGTTACTTCGAAATTAAAAAATATGGCGGCCATTTCCAATATGGCAGACAACTTTAATTTTTCTTATGGAACACCCTATATTTTATGGCATTTCTGGATTCTACGCTTACTTTTAAGAACTTTTTATTCTTCCTTATTTTTTCCAAACCTCAATGGTTCAGGAGATATGAGCAGTTAAAGTTAGATTTTTTCCCCATAATAATACATTTCCACAATAGAATCTCGACTAGAAGTTATTTTATGATTAAATCTATACTGAACTCACATTTTTAAGCAATTTTATTCCTTGGTATTTTTTATTAAACCCAACTGTTTTCGATATACAGACTACCAACAATTTCCCAATGTATTTTAAATGGGGAAAAATCAAACTTTAACAGCTCATACCTCCTGAATGATTGTGTGTAGGAAAAAATAAGGAGGAATAAAAAGTTCTTGAAACTAAGCGTGGAATCAAAAACCGCCATAAAATATAGGGTGTTCCATAAAAAAATTAAAGTTGTCTGCCATATTGGAAAATGGCGGCCATATTTTGAAATTTCAAAGTGACTCCCAAAAGCAGTGTTATGTAAAAATAAAAAATAAAAAAAATAAAGGGAAGTTCCCCATAAGATGTTTTTTATCAGATTTATAATAAAAAGGTTAGCTATTGGAAAACTTTAGGCTGGACACCCGGTATAATGAGCCCTATTCCTTGTATTCTGTAGTACATTAGATTAAATTTTATTGATTGTGTATATATTCAGCTTTTTGACTGTGATTATTTTGACCTGATTTTTTATTTGATGTTGGCTCATAGGACTCAAAACTTGTTGATGGCGTGGCATTCAAGAAAACATTTTCCTATGCTGGATTTGAGATGCAGCCAAAGAAGTATCAAAATCCAAAAATAGCTTTGCTTAACATCGAGCTTGAGTTGAAGGCTGAGAGAGACAATGCTGAAGTGAGAGTGGATAATGTTAAGGTAGGTATGTCTAAACAAAAGGAGTTCATTATAATTTACTTACTGAAACAAATGAAGACTTAATCTTATTGTTCTAATATTTTTCAATCTATTGAAAAATTATATAAATTTTCTTCAGCGTGTCAAGTAAAAATTTCCAATAACATCAGAAAGTCCAGGTAGTATTGGAGAGACCATTTATTACTAATGACCATTTGTTGAACAGGAGTACCAAAAAGTGGTTGATGCTGAGTGGCAGATTTTGTATGAGAAATTGGACAAGATTGTCAAGTCTGGCGCACAAGTTGTATTGTCAAAGCTTCCGATTGGGGATGTTGCTACACAGTATTTTGCCGACAGGTAATAGAATTATAATACGTTTCACAACGTTTCGGGATCTGGAAACTGATCCCGTCTTCAGGTGGAAGAAAACCTAGAACATAACAAGATTAGTATCACACAGCCAGGAAAACCTGGACAAAAACACAGTTAAAACAGAGAACTGTAAAAGCAGACACAAAAACACTTGCTGAAAAGGAAAAACAATAACACAAAATAACACAGAAATCACAAGTATCAAGAATCACCAGACAGGAGAGAGCACGTCCACACCCAATCAGAGCTGAGCTGAGACTGGTGGGAGGAGGAAATGGCGCCGGCGACGGAAATGGCGGCGGCCACAGCCAACTAAATCACGGCGCGCTACCGGTGACAAGATCCTGAAACAGAGACATGTGATATGCAAATTCCTTGTGTCTGTTTTTGTTTTTTAGTTAATTTTTAACCTGATTTTGCCCCTTGGCCTTGCTACGGGTTAACATGTTGTGAGAATTTTGAGCAGAATTGTTAGTAATTACCCTATTTGCTGACACTTTATTTTCCCTGTCTTTCAATTCTTTGTTTAATATTGGTAGCCATACTGGCCTTATTTCAAGTGAGGACTGACTGATTGGTTGGTCTGCTAGTTTTATGTATGAAGCTTCAATTAGTTTTCTTTTGATGGAAATGGCGGCGGCCACAGCCAACCAAAAAAAAATATAAATCATAAAAAATAAATAAATAAAATATAAAAATAAGATATAAAATCACCATTACCAACAATGAATTTCAAACAAAGAATTGATTCTAGGTACGGACCCGGAGTAAGTAATCAATTAAGTGAACTTGAAAAAATGCACCTAAAGTTGGCTAGGCACACCAACCATTTAACTTTTCTCACTAAGTGCAAACTCGAAAATCTAATACCGCAGAGTTTCAGAATTAAACCTCCTGTTAGTGGTTTTAAAGCCAGCAAAATAATGTCTGCAGCTTCAAAACCTCTCCTAATTGAAAGAATAAAATAAAATAAAAATAAATAAATCGTTTATTTCTCAATAAAATCAGTACATAGTTTTACAATATTACAAAGAATAATCCTTATACATAAAAACAGAAATTTAAAAAAATAAATAACTTTAAATACATTGTTGAGAAATAATAGGAGTCCCATAGAAAAATTCCGAGGTGGGACCTCCCTCACCTAGTACATATTTAAAAATGACGAAAAAGTGTCAGAGCCAGACATATATACTTATGAGAATACTAAAAACACAAACACTATTTTTATAAGCTAATCTAACAAGGAAAATTATTGAGCTAACTATAACATGTAAAAAGAAATAAAAAATATTACTAAAAAATCATAAGAATAAATCTTACAACAGTAACAAATCAACAAAAATAAACAAGACTTAGCAACTAAAAAAAGTACATGGTAAAAGAATCATCAACTAACGACAATAGCTATCACTCTCAAAACTTATCACAAATAACAATATTGAAAATAATCCAAAAAACAATACAACCACGGGATTAAATTAAGTTTTCAATAACAAACAATCGGGAGAACAATATCAACACAAAAATTCTGAACAATGTCTGATCACACGACTTAGAACATTTCCTTAGCAGTAGGGGTGTGCGAATAGTGATTTTTGAACTCGAGCCGAGCCGAGCCGAGCTTTTTCAAAAGTTTTCGAGCTCGAGCTTTTTCGAGCCGAGCTTTTTAACAATCACCAAATTATTAAAAGAAATTATGAAGCTTGATTTTAATTTTTAAAGATACAATAGACTAATGTTTGCATACCTTAAGTGACCGCCAGCTCAAAAATAGAAAGCTTATCCCCAAAACAAGTGAATTATCTCATAGGTTCATCAGTATTTTGTATTTTTTTACATAAAATTAATCAAACTAGCTCAAAAAATAATTTATGAAGAAAAATACCAAATTTAAAATCTACATTTATCTACATTATATTTAAGTAATAACCAATCCCAAAATACTTTACTTTAAAATAAATAGTTAAAATTACGTAATTAGACTAGTTACATATAGGTACTACAAAATTTAATTTCAAGAGTAGAAAGAAGTAGTTGAAAGGTTTTAAAATAGTTATATCTAGTAAAAAAATCACACATATGCACCTAGTCAGTCAAACACAAGATTGATTTTTTTATGTTCACTAAGTAAAGATGATAAAAAATTAAATCAGTCCCAATTGTGGCATAATATTCAAGGCTAACTTATTATTTCAGAATATAATATATGAATGAAATAATATTTAATAACAACAATAATTTATTGCAATCCTAAAATTAGTTACATTTCTAAACTTTTGTGAAGAAAAAAATGTACAATTAGAAGAAGAAAGATCATAAATAAATAAGGACGGAACAGAGAGAAAGAAAGAAACAGCTAACCCTCTCTCTTTCCTTATCAGTGGCCAGGGAGAGGGGGCGGGGGGTGGAGGTTGTTTACTTCAAGCCCCTTCCCTGTTTTTTGCTCTTGTCTGATTCAGTGTGTGAGTTAATTAGGAGATAAGGAATCCTTACTACAAAATGCAATAATACAAACTACTTGTCATACAGCTATAAATGACGGCTCATATTTTTTGTCTTATTTTTATAAATCAAATGAGACCAAAATGAAACTTGTACGATATACTGTTTAAGAGGTAAGCCTTGATAAAACAATAGACTTAAATGCTGTATTTCACGTTCCCCAAGGTCAACTAAATATAGCTCCGATTTCCGTCTAAATGGAGATAATATTTCTTGTTACCTGTCATTGTCCTTTCCTTATCACTAGGGAATGTTTTTTGCTTGTTTTTCGTGGGAGGGAAACACTCTTCCGGTTTAACGTGTCCATAAATAGATCGCAATAATTATCTTTCCGATAACAACTCTCTTATCAAAAGCTCGGCTCGAGTGTCGAGCTTTTTAGAAAAAAGTCGAGCCGAGCCGAATACTGAAAAGCTCGACCGGTCGAATACTCGCACACCCCTACTTAGCAGGTTAAACTACAAAAGTAAAAAAGTCCTCAGTATTTTCAATCGACATCAATACTTTTTTTCAACTCAGACAAAAATGAGTTCAGGTTATGTTTACTCAATGAATACAACTTATAATGAATATAAACTTTCATTGTACGGAAAAGAGAACTCTCAAAATCAGTTTTGAAAATAAGAAATCTGAATTGGCAACTTTAATTGGTTCTGAGTTTCAGAACATTTTTCAAAGCATCCCAAATAGGTTTGACAAAGAATCGGTTGATATTAAATCCAGACAACAATCAAAGCTAGAAAAATTAAGACCTGTCGAAATTAGTAATAAATCTCAAAATGATGAACAGATTAATGATGCAAATAATCAGGTTGTGAATCTGTCTTCACGAAATTTAAACTCAAATGAAATTTCCGTTTTGTCTAAAGGGCTGAACTTTTCGGTCATGCCTAAATCGGCGAAGCAAGCATCTTACTGAATAAAATTTCTGTCCCAAAGCCCAACCTAAAGAAAGAGGAAATCAAGGCAGTATCTATCCTTGGGAAAGATGATACTATCAAAATATTGCCCGCGGATAAAGGTAACGCTACTGTTGTCTTGGACACAGTAACATATAAAGAGAAAATATTGGAAACTCTCCAGGCTGGTAAATATACTGAACTAAATAAAGATCCTACAGAATGTTTCGAGCGTAAAGTTGCAAGCACTCTAAGGAAGCATAAACAGTTTTTTTCTGATAAACAAAGAACTCGTTTAACACCGCATCACCCAAAAATCCCACACATGTATGGGTTACCTAAAATTCATAAATCTGATGTACCTCTTACGCCTATAATTAGCTCTCGCGACTCACCGTGTAGGGAACTGTCTAAAGTCCTCCTGGACATCCTGAAACCATTGGTAGGAAAAACTGACTCGTACATAAAAAATTCTAAAGACTTCGTTGAAAAGTCAAAGTACATAGTGCTGGCTGAGACGGATAAACTGGTTAGTTTTGATGTTGAAAGTCTGTTCACGACTGTCCCAGTTCCTGAAACGTTAAAAATAATCGAGTCTCGGCTCGAAAAAGATGAAAGTCTAATTGAACGTACTAAACTTCCTGTTAACGTCATTAAGGAACTGCTTGAATTGTGCACCTAATGTAACTATTTTGAACTAGAGGGTAAATTATACCGTCAGGATGAGGGGATGGCCATGGGGTCGCCATTGTCGCCTATCTTTGCTAATATCTTTATGGAGGAGTTTGAGCAAAAGGCTTTGTCTTTGGCTCAACTCAAACCGAAGATTTGGTGGAGGTACATCGATGACACCTTCGTGGTATTTCCACATGAAGACGATGAACTAAAAGACTTTTTAGGGCATCTTAACAGTATTTCTCCTTCCATCCGCCTAACAATGGAAGAGGAAGTCCAAAACAAACTAGCATTTTTGGATGTGTGCGTAGAAAAGGATAGGGACACGCTTAGGACAACTGTTTTCAGAAAAAAGACACACGTAGGGCAGTACTTAAATTTTCAATCAAACCATCAAAAATCTGTCAAAGAAGGGGTAGCTTACTCATTATTTGACAGAGCAAAGAGCATTTGCTCAAATCAAGATGGACTAAATCAGGAAATCAAAAAAGTAGAGCAAGATTTGGCTAAGAATGGATACCCTCAATCCATAATAAGAAAATGCAAAAACCGTAGGGCTAAACAGAATGAGTCAGAAAACACTGAAAAATTCGTTCCTATGTCAATCCCTTATGTGCTGGGATTATCGGAAAAAATTAGAAGAGTTGCTAGGAACAGGGTTCCCACTCAACCGTGAATAAGCCGTGAATTTGGCAAACCATGAAAAAACCTGAAAAGAGCCGTCAATCTCGTCATCAGACCTTTAAAATCAGCCAATTTTAAAATAGCCAATATTTTTATTAAATTATAGAGAAATATTTGTATCAATCTATTAGAGACACTAAAAATGATTTACAGTCCCAAGACGAAGACAGCCATTGTGTACTTTAAGACGTAGATTGTACGTACAGGGCTAGACGGTAGGGCCTGCTAAACTGAGATTGAGATTCCACTGTGGCTGTAGAAGGAGGGGTGGAGACTGGGGAGGTAATGGCGGAATGCGATCGGTTGCCTTGGAGGGGGGAGGGAAGGATGGAAAGGTGAAGAGAGAGAAGACTAGATAGCTGAAGACGCACGCTCATTGGTTTACGTTTGCGCGGCAAATAAATACGTGAATTTCTTTCTTCCTTAATTAATTTGTTTTCTTATTATTTACATTCCTTCTATTGTACGATTCATCGGTTTTCAACTACCGATTAATGCATCGATGTCTCCGCTGCTTGTTTCTAATCATTTTCTGTTTTTTGTATCATCGTTCAAGATGTTTGTGAATAAACTCTTTAAGAATGACGCCAGAACGAACGTCTTTGTTGCGTATTTTGTTTTCTATATGCGAAAATCCAAACGACTTGTCCTACAACAACATATGACGGCTAATATTTTTGGTCTAATTTTTGAGTATAAATCGATTGAGACAAAAATGAAATTTTTATCTCTTGTCGTTCAAGAGAAATTCTGTTATCAAACTATAGACTGGTGTATATTTTGTCGTTCTGTAATGTAATGTAATGTAATGTGATGGGGGCTGGTACTGGGTGGACTGAATTCTGGATGGAGTGAGTTGCAATTGGGATGCTGAGGTTACATTTGGTTGATGCTTGGTTTTGGACATAATTCTGATTGGAAATGGGTAGTTCAACAGAGTGTATTGTTAATTTCAAGACAACGTGTAAATTCTAGGGACCTGCTAACTGGGAAACTTACTCGGGCAAAGGTGGGATTAACTGATCTGATTGAAACATTGAGGGCTATGGTGACTGGGGCAACAGGATATAATTTCGGTCTGGTTTACCCAAAGGAAGGATCGTCTGCCAGATTACTTCGCCTTAGCCAGCTTTGTTGAGCCCTACTTACCTTAATTACTAAATACAAATATACTGAATTAACCTATTGGCATGTTTCGGTTTCCCTACCGTATGACTAACATACTAAATGATAACCAGACTGATTTCTGAATAAGTTATTCTAGGCGTACCAAACCTTCATTCACTGATCTATTTTAATGAACAAGAATCGATTACTGTTGAAAATAAAGGGGTTAAAGGCTTAAGGCCCAAATGGCGTGGGCAGATGGCCCACGGCCAAGTTTCAACTCAGAAACCACATTTATTTAAATCTAGCAATTACCCCCAACTGCCTCTCCCCAGCTCGCCCCCTTACTAAGTACTTATCTAGCCATTATTGTCCTCGCTGGTGCTGGATGGAATTCGATTTGGGAACTCGGTCCGCTGGCACGCCCATAAAATTGACCTCCTTCTTGAACGTGGAAACCAGGTAATGGGGCGAGAGAAGGGGCGAGGGGTTCGAGGCGAGATTGGGGCTTACAAGCGGTAAATCAAGGATCTACCGGTTGGGCTTTTGGTTGACATTGGCGAGTGGAGGCTACTGAATACATATATATAAGGATTCGTGGCGTTGCACGGCACAGTTCTCCAAGGTCAACTAAATATAGCAGAAACTCCGAATTCCATGTAATTGGAGATAAAATTTTTTCACCTGTCAACGCCCTTTCCTTATCACTCAGGATCATTGTTTGAGTACGTTTTTCGTGGGAAGGACACACTCTTCCGGTTTAACGTGACCAAAAATAGATCACAAAAATTATCTTCTCGATAAGACTTCTCGTATCATAAGCTCGGCTAGAAATTCAACCTTATTCAAAGCTGTTTAGTGTTTGTATGACTATTTAATTGCGTCAAAAGGAGCAACGGTCCTCTTAAGTTGTTATACGAGGATACGATATTAAGCAGTAAGCGTACGATAATTGTGAGTCGGCAAGGGAACGGCTGGTTGTCTGACTGAGACCATTGACTTTGAGACGTATAGTGAAAATCGCTTCGAAGTTTGACATCGCGATCGCGACCATCCTTGTTCATCTCGTTATAATATTGCGTGGACACCGTAAGTCAGAAACTTGGTGCGAATCATTTATTGTTGAACATTTTTAAAGTTTCAGGTTTCTTTCGGGTAATGTGTCGGGTATCGTCAACCCGATCTCTTTCGTGTAGTAGGTACCCGCCCGACCCGACGTGTAACAAAAACCCGCCGAATTAAGCCTGAGACGGGTCGAACCCGCCCGACCACTCGGGTTCACGTAATTACCCGAAGCTACCCGAATTTTCGGGTACCCACAGACCTCTACTTATCACTCACTACCCATTGCACTGTTTGAATGACAACAAGGCCCTAACTTCGGCCGCTGGAAAACATGCCTGCAGGCGACCAACGTTGTGCCATTAAACTAACATTTACGGACAGTAGAACCGGTGTCCAAAACTGGCAACAAGAATTATTTTTAATCACGTTTTTACTTTCAACTTTCGCAAAAAAAACTATTCCACAAAAAAATGTAATCGAAGTGTATTTAATAACTTGCAGTTAATTTTTAAACAAACACGGCATTATTTTAATACGTGTTATATAGATCATATTTTGAGTTTTCGATGATTAGAGAGTTGATAATCACGAACTTCAACTCGGTCAAGACGCAATAAATGAACTATCGAATATTCATCGAAAGGTTGGCAACATACGCAAGCGCAGACTATCATATTGTCTTTCATTACACGGCTGTTTGTTGTCTTAGAACGCAGTGCGTGAGTGGCTCGTTGCTATGACGACACACGGTTGTCATGGCAACATACACAGCGCGCACTGGACTCTGCGCGTTGTGTGGGTGGATAGAAAGCAGAAAGACAGGAAGAAAGGAAGGAAGGAAGAGAGGATGGCGTTAAAAATTAAAAATATTTAAGTTGCGTGCGTGTTCCGCAATCGCCAGTACAATGTTTTCTGTTTTCTTAAGTAATCAATAATGTTAAAATCACATCGTATTTTGTGAAATAGTTGTAATTTATTTAATTGCATTGTATTTAAAATTATTTTTCCGTCATGTATAGTTTGTTTTACCTAAAATATTACACAGTTTAATTCTATTGGTACAGAAATTACCAATCACCGTTGTGCTGGCGTAGTGCTGGCGCCGCCGCCGCCGGCGCTATGTGTCTGCCGAGTTTTCCCTCGCTATCCCCCCCCCCCCCCCAACCTGTTATTCTCTGTGAAATTGTGCGGGCGGAAAAATGTTTTCCTATATTTAGACCATAAATTTCGTAATTTCGGACCTTAAAAACCGTGAAAGAGCCGTGAATTTTAAAATTCAGTTTGAGTGGGAACCCTGTAGGAAGTTCAAAGTTAGAACCGCGTTTAGGACACAGAACACTCTTAGGCAATGTCTCGTTAAAACCAAACCAAAAAATGGCACTCAGTGATCAAAAAACTGTGTTTACAGAATAAACTGCAATAGTTGTTTTAGGCCTTACTATGGAGAGACAAAAAGACCTTAAATGATAGAATCAAAGAACACAAAAATAACACGAGGAAGGGCTTAGTGGATAAATAAAAAATTGCTCTACACTGCTGGTCTGAAAATCATCAGATGAATTTTGACGAAGCAAAAATAGTACACCGCGAACCTCATTTTTTCAAAAGAAAACTAATTGAAGCTTCATACATAAAACTAGCAGACCAACCAATCAGTCAGTCCTCACTTGAAATAAGGCCAGTATGGCTACCAATATTAAACAAAGAATTGAAAGACAGGGAAAATAAAGTGTCAGCAAATAGGCTAATCACTAACAATTCTGCTCAAAATTCTCACAACATGTTAACCCGTAGCAAGGCCAAGGGGCAAAATCAGGTTAAAAATTAACTAAAAAACACAGACACACGGAATTTGCATATCACATGTCTCTGTTTCAGGTTCTTGCCACCAGTAGCGCGCCGTGATTTGGTTGGCTGTGGCCGCCGCCATTTCCGTCGCTGGCGCCATTTCCTCCTCCCACCAGTCTCAGCTCAGCTCTGATTGGGTGTGGACGTGCTCTCTCCTGTCTGGTGATTCTTGATACTTGTGATTCCTGTGTTATTTTGTGTATTGTTTTTCTTTTCAGCTTATTGTTTTCGTGACTGCTTTTACAGTTCTCTGTTTTAGCTGTGTTTTTGTCCAGGTTTTCCTGGCTATGTGTTATTAATCTTGTTATGTTCTAGGTTTTCTTCCACCTGAAGACGGGATCAGATTCCAGATCCCGAAACGTCGTGAAACTTGTTTTTTACTAATCAGTGATGGCAAATGTCCGCAGAAATCCAAATCAAAATATAAAATCACCATCACCATCAATGTATTTCAAACAAAGAAGTATAATACGGGTCATTTAATGATCAATATAATTTATAAAGGTATTTTTTATTTCTTTTCCCCTATAGGAAGAGGCTATTACCGTAAGTCAGGCACCCAGAAGCATAAAATACCATTTGTTTGAATTTATATAAAATAATATATATATATATAATTAATATTAATATAAATATGAAAAAAGGGTTCACTTCTTATATTTCTTTAATATTATTTTTGTAGCCCTGTTGTGAATTACATATTTTATATATATATATATATATATATATATATATATATATATATATATATATATATTTATAATATTAAAATAAAAACAAAGTACCCTTTAACTTTATTAATCGACTCACTAGTTTCAGGCCATTTTCAAAGTCTAGTTCCTACCCTACATAACCTTGATTTGTAATAAGTTATTTTAATGTAAGTAAACAATAATAATCTGTTTTAATTAAACTGTTCCATATGGTTTTTTTTGCAATGTTGGTGGTTTAGCTGTTTTTTTCTTAAATTATTTTTTCATCATATGTATTTTTTTAGAAAGGATTTTTTATCTTTAGTTGTCCATTAAGTAATTTATTTGGGTCTTTCAAGTTGTGGAAGTGTAAAAAATTCTACTTTTCAATTAATTTGTTCTCCTTTTGTTTCATAGCTTAATGAACTCATGTTATTTTCTATACTTTTGTATGTGTGATTTGATTGGAGAAGATGTTCTGCAAAATTTGATTCCATAGAAGTTTTATTGTTGGTCCTAAGTGTTTATATATGTTCGCGAAATCGAGATTTGAAGGTTCTCCTGGTTTGTCCTATGCAAACAGAATCTCAGTCTGAACAATTCAGCTATATATATCTTTTTTTCTGTTAGCATGACAGCAGGAGTAAAAATGGTTTGATCCTTATGAAATTTGGTACAGACATGTAAAGTGGTGATAAGGGGGTGATAAAGGGTGATAAACCCCCAAAAATGGGTTTTATGAGTTTAACACAGTAAAATTAAAATAATATTTTTGTTAGCACATTTGGGAACGCGCCAAAGTCGGACAGTGCCAAAGTCGGACAGCGCCAACTCTGGACTGTTTTTCCGTCCTGAGTTGGCGCTGTCCGACTTTGACGTTTCTGTGCAAAAATGAAACAGTCTGGGTTTGGCACCTGACGCTCCCGCCAAATCGGGACTGTTTTGAAACAGTCCTGAGTTGGCGCCATCCGACTTTGACGTTTCTGTGCAAAAATGAAACAGTCCGGGTTTGGCACCTGACGCACCCTCCAAATCAGGACTGTTTTAAAACAGTCCGGGTTTGGCGCCTCGCGCACAAACGGAACTAAGCACTTTTGGCCACATCCCGATTTATGTCATTGACTGTACTCTCCGCCATATTAGCCACACCCCCAAATTCTATTGGGTGTTTTATGAGAATCCCGCTCCTCCGTCGAGGGACATTTGGAACAGAACAGCTGGATTCGTTTACACAATATTTTCTTAACTGTGGTGAACGTCCTCGTGATTTTTCTTGTTTATGAAGTGGCAGTTTTTTAATCCAGTTCGTAGAATGAGTGATTTAATATTGGCCTATTTTTAAATCCGCCAGTAATCCGGTTTACCAAGACCAAGTTAGATAACAGGTTTTTTAATAAATTCCTGGGTAATATCTAGGGCATTTTATTATGTCAAACAATTGACTGTCCCTGTATTTGATCACAATCGTTTTACAAAAAATATGCTTACTGAGCACAGATAATTTGATCAAAGGCATTTTAATCAACACTAATCAATTACCTGCTTCTTTTACTCTTTACCATGAATTATAAAACTGTTTAAACGGGCCGCATTTGAAATCTACCAAAGACATGGAGTATTTAAAAAACATTTAATTATCTTAGAAGCAACATTTTTGTTAACTCTTGAGTTCAGTAAATGTTTTATGCGGCATATCTTAAGAATAAGGAGGTGACTTACGGGAAAGTCTGAAAATTCTGAAACCATTTTATATTTTTACTATAAATTAACCAAAATTTAGAATTGCTTTTCCATAACCACCCCTTATTAGAAAGTAACTTAGACTTTTTGAGTTGAATGGCAGGTAATAACTAAAATATTTCCAGCCAACCTGGAAATTCATCGGTAACTACGCCGGGATGACCTGTTAGTTCTAAGGAATGTTGCAGTGTTTTGGCCGTTCCAAGTGATAGAATTAGTTTGTGCTTGTAGATTGTCGTGTCCCTTCTCAGTACCTGTGAATGACCTTTCTAATATTCAACCTTCAATGAGTGGTGGGTTAGAATTGAAAATTTTGTTAATTAAGGTGAGGCTATACATACACATCACATCACATCACGTAAAGTCCATTTTCTAAGTTACACGGCCGAATTGGCCGAATGGGGACGCGACGTGACGTGTAGCCTATACCTTTCTAATATTCAACCTTCAATGAGTGGTGGGTTAGAATTGAAAATTGTGTTAATTAAGGTGAGGCTATACATACACGTCACATCACATCACGTAAAGTCCATTTTCTAAGTTACACGGCCGAATTGGCCGAATGGGGACGCGACGTGACGTGTAGCCTATAGCCTTGACCAATGCCATTCGCCCAAGCGGCTGTTATGAAAGAGCAAAAGTTTATACTAAAACTGTACAAAGTGCTATTTTTGGCGTTCAATATCTATATTAATTATATTGATGCTGATCGCTTATAATATCTTATAAATGTCAGTAAGATGTATCCCCTTTAAAATAAAAGGGTTACTAATATATAAAGGTGTTAATATCAAACGTTAAAGTAACAGCAAACCTTAAGTTTATACCTTGTGTTTTATTACGCATGTAACCACAAAAATTTATATTTATCATATTTATCTGTATTCTATATACTTAATTCTCACGCCAGGGGTACTTATTTATAGCTGGCGCCAATTCTTGGGGCCCTCGCCGTTCATAAGACTAATGTTGATTTTAGCATTGGTCTTATGGACGGTGTGGGCCCCAAGAATTGGCGCCAGTTATAATCCGCTTTTCACCACGACTTTGGATGTCGCATCCTCATGTGCGCATGCGATCAAGGACGTTACGCACCGTGCGAATACGAGTATGTATAGGACCCTCTCCGGAATCGCCGTATTGGCCGTTTGCGGACGTCGGGGCCATAGAAGTTATGGGGCCGTATATGTCTTCTATGGCCCCGTGTGGAGGTAAGTGACGCTTATGTATAGCAGCACCTTTAAATTCGCAATATAAATATGTTGCAGAACTTACTATTACTAAAATTTCAAACTTAATTATATTTTAAAATCTAAGCAGCCACTCCAAGTTCCGTATTGTGCAGTCAACTAATAAACAGTATACACCTAGTTTATTCACTTCAAGAAATTAAATTGGATTTAGAGAATAAAATATTACTTAACTTGTATGCCGAGTATGTGTTATACGCTTTGAAACTTTGAAAAAAAAAGATTTTCTAATCCTTTTTTAGCTTTGTTTCCAAACCTAGGTTTTAAGCTGAGTAAGCACAAAAATATATTTAATTAACCCTTTGACGGAGCAATTTTTTTACATTTCTCAATTTTTAATTGTAATATTTTTATTTTGTCTATATTTGGTCTAATATTTCGGTTATGACCTTTGTGATTGTCAATATGTATTGACAATATGCTAAATTAATTAATAAAAATAAAAAACCGTGTCCTCCTCCTCCTCCTCCTCCTCCTCCTCCTCCTCTATACAAGGGTAAAATGAAGCAAAACAGGTGTCCACTGCAATACCTATTAAACCTACAAATGCCGTCAACTTCCACCCAAGCCGGTCACCGTTTATTTTAGGTGGGCCCTCCCACCAGCTTTACCACACATTTGAAAGCCTAATAGGGATTGCTCATGGAGCGGAAATTGAACCCGCGCCGCGGCGTATGTCCTAATCATTGGCTCGTCAGTCAATGATTTAGACCACACGACCGCGCAGTACCGTCAGACCAGTGCTCGTTTGAGTCTTAAAGCCTACGGCTCTGGCGGCGATTCATTGAACCGCTTGAGCAACCGGCCTGGTGGCAAATCAGTGAACTACTAGGCCAAGCCGTCGGTAACAGCACGAGACAGTCCCATCGCAGCGCTACGAGATAGTCTCGTATGTCTACGCCAATGGGTTAAAATCTAACTAATAATAAAATCAAAACCCTTTTGTTATTAAATTAGTTGTAAATCCGTATAAGGAATATGGAAGGGTTCTATTTCTCACCATAGTACTGTACTATCCACACTATACTATACCATACTATAGTACCATACTACGGTATACCGTACTATACCATAGTACTGTAATAGAAATTAAAGAAATATTTAAGAGTAGTTTTGAGTTTTGAAACAGAGTAGTTCAATATATTAATTGAATTGGAAAATAAAACCAAATATTCAAATGTTGAATTGTAATTAATAGCCTTCGTTTGAAGAAAATGTACGCTTTATAGAGAAACTAGAACTCCAATTTTTTTTCTTTCATAGTAAATCCAGAAATATCAATTCAAATGTGCAATTGGACAAGTAAATTAAATCGGACATGTTTTAGGCGTGTTATAAAATTCCAACTAACATTCATTATTTCCAAAATTTGTCTTTGGTTAAAGACCTAAATCTTCAGTTCTTATCAAGCTATACAGTAAAATTGGGTCTAACAACTTTCTCTGAAAGAACCCTCTCTGTAACCTGAATCTGACTCATCTAATTTACTGAAATTAGATGAGTTTCAAGCGATCACGCTGTGGACTACCAACATAAATTTGATTTCTTTCCAAGGATTTTCTCTAAATAAAGATCGATGTACTATATATATTAGAGATCGTCTACGGGTCGAAAGGTCGAAATTGAATCAGATAATATTTGAATACAGTTTTTACTCATTGCTTAAATGGTGACCTAAAAGGTATTTTAAGCCAAGTATGAATGAGAGATAAGCGTAGAATGATTGTGGCACTATCTTGTAGTATTGTTACTATAATATTATAGGCCAACGGATGGGTCACCAGAATTTTACCCCCCGGATTTGTACCCCGCAGAAAAAACTAGAGAAAACCTGCAACCTTTTGTAAAACACGACTTTTCGGTTTTAAAACACGCATGTTGTACAACTTGTTTAATAATTTTCTTTGCTTTCTTGAACATGTTCAAACCAATTAGTATAATTGGTTGTACAACACAAGTTTATAAAACAAGTTGTGTGGTGTAAACGCGGCTGTACCTTAAACATCTGCATGGACGTTCCTTATAGAGTGTAGGCATCCTCTAAGTCTAAGAACGAAATTTTCTAAATTTGTAGTTTTTATTTCTTTTTGTTTTTTTGGCCGTGTTGAAGTTTTGAAATTTTTCCAGGATGATCTTTATTTTCATTTATAATCTTAGTCAATCAGGCAGATGGTAATTAGCTTAAAAACGGGTACATTTTACAGCTAATTTATAGTTTGATTTCTTTCATCATTGTTGATATTTCATTTAGTTTAGATTTTAGTCCAGGCAACAAAAGTTTATAGAGGGAATTGCATGGATCACAATTTTTGAATTTTTAACTTTGTTTGGACTAGTTAGGAGTAAAACATATCAAAAGTCCCCGCCCTTAGCCCTTGAGCCGGCTGGGCTGGAAGGGCCTAAAGGTACAATTTTTTGGTTTTTCCTAAATATCTTGAAAACTATCAACTTTTAGTATTCCCTATTAAATTTGAAAATTAAAGAAAATTAAATTTCCTGTATTATTACAATTTGTTATAATTCCTTGAAAAATAACTTATTTTTGTGAGCTCGCCAACGCCTTAATTTTAGACCAATTTTTATGACTGAGGTGTAAAATTACTGGAAATTTTGTCAATATTTCCTGAATGGTTATTTTCCTTTAGGTGAAAAAACGTTGCCCAATTGGGCATCTATGTCACCCACAAATTTACATGTATTTCTTATGGAAGGGATTTTTTTTAATATTAACAAAATTAGTGCTTACCTTGTAAACGGTTGGACCAAAGTAGACATATTATGTATTTTTCTTACAGGAAATTTAATTTTCTTTAATTTTCAAATTTAATAGGGAATACTAAAAGTTGATAGTTTTCAAGATATTTAGGAAAAACCAAAAAATTATACCTTTAGGCCCTTCCAGCCCAGCCGGCTCAAGGGCTAAGGGCGGGGACTTTTGATATGTTTTACTGCTAACTAGTCCAAACAAAGTTACAATGTCAAAAATTGTGATCCATGCAATTCCCTCTATACCTCTTTTTGAGCATTCATTGCCTGGACTATTTAGGTTTGATGCATCATCTGTTTTTGTTCCTTATCTGTTAAACATAAGCTCATATGGCGCCATCTTTATTTAGGATGGATTTTTAAAAACAACGTGGTAAAACAGGCTATAGTTTCATGCTGATTGTGTATGGAGTTTTGCAGCGTAAAATACACCTTTCAATGAGAAAATGTGTGAATTGTTGTGATTGTTTAGACACATTCTTGGTGCCATAGCACTGTAATAAAATTGCCAGTAATTGAACTTTTCATCGGAGCTAACTTTTAAAAATAACTAATTACTTTAGACTTGAAACATCAATATGGGTAAGAAATTCCTCAGAGAATTTGAGAAGTTCATTTTATTTCATCTGCTTTAAAAGTATGTATGTACACGTTCTGCACTTTGGAATTAATTTCTACAGTCCAACCACATTAACTTTGCTTTTAATGGGAGCTGGTTTACATGGAACTTCATAGCTTGGCACATCTTCATGTGTCTGTTTTAGAGTTTTCTTTTCAAAAGTATTGAATATTTATGCTAATTAATTCTACATAACGTCTACGCTTCTGTTTCTTGCATTCATCTTTGTTAGGTCTTAAAAAAACGGTAAGAAGATGGACAAAGCACTAAACCTCTGATGAACTAAACTTTAAATAACCTTTATAAAATAACCATTTGCCGTAAAAACAAATTATTTAACGCTCATAACGGCCAAGGAATTATATTTTCAAATTTTCCCGCTTTTTTGTTTCGCATCTTGTATTTACATAATTGACAAATTTCTATCTAAGCAAATAACATAACTTTCTATGCTGCCTTCATTAAATAGACATAAAGTTATTGGTACATTTCGAAATCGAGTAAAACAGACAGGCTGTCCGTTAATACTTCAATATCCTTCGCATTCCAAGTAAATTTACAAAATACAGGTTTTAAATTTACAATGCGTTTTTAAACTTCAAATTTTTAGATTAATATTCATCAAATATTGGTATTTTAAAACGCTAAATGTTGAAACACACATCAATGTGTTGAAATATGTATCAATGTGTATTCACATTCACTGTCAATAGTTTGTTAGAAAATACCATCTACAGAGCACCTCGTGAATTACTTAAGTTTTTTAAGACAGGAAATACAGTAAATTAAGATATTGCAGATTGTTTGTCTTAGTTTCAATAGGGCTAATACTCTTCCTTATTTTCTGTTGTATTAAAAAAAATATATTTTAAGAAACAAAAATAATAATGTGGACGAATGTTAACTGACTTTTGCTAGCCCCGCATTCTGTGGAATATCTCTGGAAATTTTTCAAATCTTGATCATCTGTTTTGTTATAAACAAATGTGAATTTGAAATAGTTCACAGGTTTTAACATACATAGATAGTAGCACTTTCGCTGGAATTTTAAAAGCCTCCTGTGAGAAGGCTTTTCATGGGATATTTTCCAAACCCGCAAAAGGAACATCTAGAGAGGAATAGCTTTAATTTGATACCAAATATGTGTAGAAAAATTAATTTCTAGAGGTCCATATGCTCTGTACAATACCCCAGAAATTCTTTTAATAATTTAGATTACGTAGCATATTTAGTTCAAAAGGAAATTAATTACATTATTCAACAATGAGTGCAGAAAAACCAATTATGATCGAAGAAAGGGTTGGATTAAACGTAAAATTATTCTTAAATGATAATCTAATAATTTAAAATCGCAATACTAGCCCATTGTCATCGTCCCCTTTACAGCGAGCCAATGAGAACAAAGGGGAGGAGCCCAGTACAGTAAGGTTCAAAAACAAAACCGTCCGGGTTTGGCGCCGTCCGACTTTGTCGTTTGTGGTCAGAAATGAAACTGTCCGGGTTTGGCACCTGACGCTCCAGCCAAATCGAGACTGTTTCAAAACAGTCCTGAGTTGGCACCGTCCGACTTTGACGTTTCTGTGCAAAAATGAAACAGTCTGGTTTTGGCACCTGACGCTCCCGCCAAATCGAGACTGTTTCAAAACAGTCCGGGTTTGGCGCTGTCCGACTTTGGCACTGTCCGACTTTGGTGTTTTGGGAATTTTAAACAGTCCTGATTTGGCGCTGTCCGACTTTGGTAGCGTCCCGCACATTTGAATTCAGCTTTAAACAAATTTAATTTGATTTTTTAATTTGCTCAGGCAGAAACTTAAAAATAAGCCTCAACACTATTGATTGGATTGCTGGCTCTTTTAAGTAGTTCTTTGTATTAACTAAGTTAATAACTCTCCATTTAATGATGAAAGAATAATGCCCTCTATCATTTATGAAGTGCAAAATGTTTTGGGTAAAAGGTTGTTAAAACTTTGACATTTTGGTATCCATGTTGTGAAATTGTGATGGTTGTCTGCGCAGAGACATGTTCTGTGCGGGCCGAGTGCCGGAGGAGGACCTGAGGCGCACGATGAAGGCGTGCGGCGGCGCCGTCATGACGACCGCTCACGATCTCAACGACTCCGTCCTCGGCACCTGCGCGCTCTTCGAGGAGAACCAGATTGGAGGCGAAAGGTACAAGTTTGGTTCAGGTTCTTTTACTGCTAAATTCTCAGATACTTCAAGTAAGTTAGGTCTTTATCCTTATTTGATAATAAATGTCCACTGCTAGGTTTGCACTGATTGCATTCATTACGGAGTTATTCAACTTACCGAGTTATTCAGGGAAGCACTCTTGGTCCGATTCTTTTTCTTATCCATGTAAATAACATTTCTAAACTAGCTCTAAATGGAAAACTTTACTTGTTTGCAGATGACACTCTCATATTGAAAAATGGTAGAATTGGGAGAATGTACGTTGTAATGCTGCCAAAGATCTTATGGTGCTAAAAAAATTGTTTGATCATAATGTTCTTTCCTTGAATGTCTCTTAAGTCCTGTCAGTCTTAAAAAACTGGGACTTTGTTTAAAGCAAAGAGTCAACAACCAAAAACCTTTTAGTCAATTAATCAAAAATCAATCAAACAGTCCATTTACTTCAAAACAACACACCTGTTTATAAATACAAAACTTTAAGCAAATAGCACATAAAACAATGGTCAAAGACTGTCTGTTTGGATGACAATAACTTGTAAACACTACAGTCTTTTTTCTTTTTTTTTACAAAAAACAGTAGTAAGCGTGGAACTAATTCAACTTATTTGTAAACAGACAGTAAAAAAGATTTTTCCAAGAAATTATAAAAAGGAGGTAAGCAAAAATAACATATTATTAGCACACGTTCAACAAAGTCAAAACAAAAAAACAGTGAATTTTTTAAATTTAAATGCGAACAGTATTTTTTGTTTTGTTTGAGCCTTATTTCAAGCAAAGAATTAAAAAGTGATTCACATAAGAAGTATTTTTAATCAGTTTGCTGACATTGGTCAAAATCAAGACATTTTTTAAATTAGTTAAAAGTGTTGCCTTTAATCAAAAATTTAATCTTATTACAATATTTTAAGTTGTAAGTTTGAAATGTACTTATTAGGAATAAAGTAGTTGCATGAAAATAGTATAATATAGCGGTTGCAATTTATTTCAATTACTTATAGTTAACTATTAAGAAAATATGTTTGTATACACTGCAGAGAGCGGCTTTATTTAGTTTATTTAGTTTTTTAGTTGCTAGACTCAAACTTTTGTTTTTTTTTATGTTTGTAGTTTTAGAACTGATCACACTACTGGAATTGTGATCAGGTAATTTCCAAGTTTTTATCTTGTTTATGTAATGTCCTTAATTGAGGAAATAAATCATTTATTCATTTATTCATTATTCATATTGTCTTTCTCAGGTTCAACTTCTTCTCTGGATGTCCGAATGCCAAAACATGCACCATTGTCTTGCGAGGGGGTGCGGAACAGTTCCTGGAGGAGACCGAGCGCTCGCTTCACGATGCCATTATGATTGTGCGGCGAACGATTAAGAACGATGCTGTTGTCGCAGGTGATGTAATATAATTTTAATCTTTATTACTGATTGATTTTGGTTTTACAATTACTACTTTTCCTGACCTTCAAAATTTAATAACCAAGAATAACCTTAAATTATTCATTGGTTTACTTGTTTATAGACAATAGACAATAATTCTTTATTTACATTATTCATTGAGAAGAGTAAATGTGTCACTAAAACTAATACAAAAGATACAAAGGTCTGTGTTTTTAAAAGTTCTACCTCCAGTTTTCAAACTCATCCACTGTGTAGAAGGGGTGCTGATGTAACCATGCGATCAGGTTTTTTCTTAACTTCAACTTCTTCTCACATCGGACGTTTTTCACTTCTTCTGGCAGGATGTTGAGGAATTTTGCTCCCAGATATGACAGTTGTTTTTCATCGAGTGTGAGATGATGGATCAGAAGTACTATGTTGTTGGCTCTTCTAGTATTATAATTGTGTGTGTCAGTTCATCTCTGCAGGTTTTGTCTTTTAGCACACAAGACAGTTTCTAGGATGAAAAGGCTCATTACAGTTAACACCTTTAGTTGTTTAAAGGCAGCGCGGCATGATTCTCTGTGTCCAAGGCAGGCTAAAATTCTTACTGCCTTTTTTTGTACAACTAGGATCCTTTTTGTGTTTGTTCTAATGGAATTTCTCCACACCGCTATCCCATATCGGACATGTGATTCAAAGAGAGCAAAGTACGCTGCTTTTGTAGTTTCATCACTAGATATGTGTCTTAGCCTCCGTAGCACATACAGAGCTGAGCTGAGTTTACTGCACAACTTGTCTAGGTGTTCAGACCAGGAAAGTTGATCATCTATTTACTACTCCTAAATATCTTACTTGTGACACTTGCATCACATCTTGCAGTCCTGCTACTTCTTCTCTTTTTTTCTCGATGATAATTTGTTGGGTCTTTTTTCTCATTCAGTACCAGACTGTTAGCATGACAATATTGTTGTGCCATTCCCAAAGCAATAAAATATTGTATTTCCAGATCAATGGGATTTTTATTTTTGAGCAACAGTGCAGTATCATCAGCATACATGATTGTACTGCAGTGGTCTTCGAGGTAGCGAGGAAGATCACTTGTGAAGATTATGTACAAAACAGGCCCCAGGACTGAGCCTTGGGGAACTCCCGATTTGATTAGTGCTGGTTTGGAGGTGGTTTCCACAATAACATGTTTTTGAGCTCTTGACCTCTACTGCTTGGGATCTGTTAGTTAAGTAGCTTTTAAACCATTCTGCTATAGTTACTCCCATGTTCTTTAGTTTTTCAAGAAGCAAGTCATGACTGATGCAGTCAAAAGCTTTGCTATAATCTAGGAAAACTGCAGTCGTTGTGTCGCCTTCTCCGATGGCTTTTATGATGTTTTCTATTATGGTTATGATGGCGGTATTTGTTGATTTACTTGCTGTGCAGCCATTCTGTTCTTCTGCCAGTAGATGATGTGAGAGATGCTGCAGTAGTCTTGTCAAAACAATCTTTTCAGTTATTTTTGAGAAGGTAAAGAGGAGTGATATTGGTCTATAGTTTTGGGTTTAAGTTGGGTCACCTTGTTTAAATTTTGGATACACTTTGGCGATTTTGAAATTATTTGGAAATTTTCCCTGTGCAAATGACTTGTTTATAATATTTGTTAGTGGATGTATCAGCTCGCTTTCACAGCGCTTAACAACCATAGATGGAACACCATCAAAGCCACTTGAGTTTTTTGATTTGAGTGACTTGATAGTTTTGCTAACTTCACATGGAGTTGTTGGCCAGAGAACTAGATCTTCTTGTACGTCATGTGCAGCTTCTGCAATCTTTGCTTTATAATTGGGTATCTGCGCTAAGATGTTGGTGCTAGCATTAATCAAGTAGCAGTTTAAGCCCTCAGCCACTTTTTGGGGATCGCCTGTAACTTTGTTGTATATCTTTAGCTGAACAGGCTCATACTTTTGACGTTTACTTTGCTTTTCACAGTTTATGACTTCCCAAGTGGCTTTTGATTTATTTTCGGCTTTGTTTATGAAGTCAGCATTTTGTGATTTTCTAATATGTTTAAGGTGGAGATCATATTCCTTCTTTTTAATAGCTGCATTTTCTTTGTTTTCCCTTGTTCCATATAAGAGATACATTTCATTTGTCCTTAGAACATTGTCTCTTTTTGTTCTAGTTGTTTTGTCAGTGGGCAGGTTTTGCGTCTTCTTTTTGGGCCTGTATTTCTTTATTGGACATGCTATGTCAAGGTTATAAGTTATAGAGCCGATGAAGTTGTCATAGACATTTCTACGCAGGTTGGTTCATACACATCTACCCATGCCTCTCTATTAAGCAGGTGTTTTAGTGTTCGGAGGTTCTCATTGCAAAAATTACATCTCATCGAGGCAGGGGTTGCCACCTCATTATTTGTGACCAGTACTGAACAGATCTGTCCTGTGTGATGTGAAATGAAGGTGTTAAGGACCGTCACTGTGACCTCATTAGAGTGCATGTTTGTGCAGACTAGGTCTATAGAGGTGGCGCTATGCGGGGTACTTCTGGTGAGTGGCAAATCCAATCTCTTGATGTTATAACTTGCTAGGAGTTCTTTTAGCTCAGTGTCCTTTTTCCTGTGCCTAACTCTGTCGACATTTATGTCTCCCATTATAATGACACTGCTTTTCCATGTTGGTATATTTTCAAGCAGGTCAATTAGGGACTCCAGGGCCATTTCAAATGTGTGATCAGGTCTGTAAATTCCAATAAGGTAGACATGGTTTTTTTGTGTTGATATTTTTTTCAATTGACAGCTCACATTCAAGTTCCTTACTGTATCTTGCACCGTTAACTGAAATTGCCTTGTTTTCTAGATTTTGCTTGACATAAATTGCAACTATTCCTTTAATATGGTTTTTTTCTGCAAAATAGTCAATCAGGGTGTTTCCAGTTACTACTGTGTTTAGTAGGTAGGTTCTGACAAACCATCTTCAGTTAAGATGACGACATCTGGGTTGTTGATCTTTAATGAATTATTTATGATATCTTGTTTATTTGATAGGCGGTCAACATTTTGGTGAAATATTCATAGTTTTTTAGTTGATTGATTAGCCGAGTTTCTTTATTAGAGTAGAGTCCCACAAACCCGGACTAATATGGACCGAACGGTGTCCGGGTTTGTGAAATTCCCGAGTTATCGGGAAATGAGTAAAAATAAGAAAAAATAAGAATAGTTTCTGTTATTTCTATAAGAAATCATTTATTTATTGCATAGTAAAAAATACAAAAACTATATTATCAGTTACAAAAAAACTTAAAGAAAAACCAAAACTGTTTTATATGTGTCACACCATGCTCTTGCCTTGAATCTCATATGCTTTATTGCTCTGGCAGGCTTTCCGAGTTATCCAGAATTCCGGGTTTGCGGGACTCTACTGTACCTCATTTTGTATTTTGTGTTCCTCTTGTTGATATGGACTAAAAAATTGTCCTGGTGGGATTTGTCATTGAAGTGAGTTTTCTGTGGTAGGGCATGTTGGTGGTTTTTTCCTGAGACCTTATCCCTATAGGATACTCTGTCATCAGTTACATTAGGTGCTGCTTTAACTGATTTAGAGTTTCATGGGTAGTGATTTTTATCAAGGCCCACTGTCAACCACAGAACATAAAAATATGGACGATACTTGGAGAATAATAAAATATTTTTCACAACTTGCTTACTTATAATGCTGCCTACAGTTATTAATTTTTTCACAGTTCCCATAGTATAGTGCAATTATACCTATTTAATTTAAATTGTTGAGTTATTGGGCATACAGTTTAACTGGCCAAATCGTTTTCTAGTCAGGAACTTAGTCCTGTGGGGCTGGAAAAGAGGGTGCCTACTGTATTCAAATTTACATGTTACATCATCATTTAATGTTTCATGTTAATGTATGACAACATCTATACTCTCATGGCAGCTTAACCCTTGAGCGGGCGCTTCACCGGCAAAACGCGAGCGGGCGCATGCGGAGTTTTACTCCGCAACACTAGATTGCACAAATTTAACCCATTTTTCTTGTTTTATTACGAAATATTGTATTTAAATATTAACAAACTTCATTGGGAATCACTTTTCATTGTCGATTCAATTAATTGTTCAACTTAATAGGTGTTATATTTCAATTTAACATAGTATGTAATTTTCTAGTATAAAATATGTATTCATTATTATTTACATTCAGGGCCGCCCGAAGGGCGGGGCGACCGGGGCAATCGCCCCGGGCGCCGCGGCTAAGGGGGCGCCGTGGCCGAGGGTCCCGCAGTTGTTTAAGAGAAAAATATCGCTGACGCGTTATAACGCACAAAAAATCCACGGGAAAGAAGCGTAAACATTTAATCAAATGGCTATTAAAAATAAGTTGTTTCTATTCGCAATAAGCTATAACTGAAACTCCATAAAATATGTCGTAGATAAGTACCTATATGGTAAAAAATATGTCATTCTAGTACATAAGCACGCAAATCATAATAGTATTGAGTTTTGCTAAATATGAAGGCTAACGTCCTCTTGATACAAACTGAGATTTTTTAAATATAGTAGGCCTATTCATTTAGTGCTTTTGGCGTAGAGGTTGTGATAATTTACAATAGCAAATGTAAGCCTTTACGTTAGATCAGGTCCCCGTTTCAAAACGGGCTACACAAGAAAACCTAGTAACAAGTCATTAAACAGCAACTAGTAAACACAATAGTGAAAATTGCTGACTGCCCCTTTTAAAAAGATCAAAGTCAACATTTTTAATCTACTAGTAATCTTTGGAACGGGGGCTAAGAACCTGTTTATACTGACTTTATAGTTAGTCAAATTGGCGATCACAAATATTTTTCATAGACTCCTTTAGTGACTTTAGAACTTTAGACCCCTGTTAGTGATTTATAACTTGTACTAGTGATCCCATTTCGAAGTAAGGCCCAGGTTTACAGATGGATCTGTCTGACAAAATAATTCAGATTTACATTTGATATGATTTGTTGGATGAATTTTACTCTGGAATCAATTTATAAAAATACAAAGGACTCTTATTCGAGAGGTTTTGTTTCACCTATGATAGTCTACAAGTTTATTGATGATATAAAATAAGGTTAATATAAACTAGTAGCAATGAAAATTAATCATCCATTTCTTGATTTGTTGCTACCAACAAAATAGCATAAATATATAAAATAATTGTTAGAATTTTAAGTCCATTGTATTATTTATTTTTTTATAAATATAGTATTTAGACCAATTAGTTTTGAAGGGGCGCATATCAAAATCTCGCCCCGGGCGCCTACTAGCCTCGGGGCGGCCCTGTTACATTTTTGGACTTTTCCTTTCGCTTCCTTTTTTCGAAAGCAAAAGGAAAACTCCAAAAAATTAATAATAATTACAAATCCATTGCTATTATGAATTTTTAAAATAGGTATCAGTGTCTGTGTAACGGGAGAGGGCGCTCCGCAAACTGAGGCGGCATCTCTGAATTGCATATAACGAGGTACCAAGGGGGGTTGGGGGGTATAAATAGCTTTAGGAAATTCCTGGAATGAGGGGCATAAAGTACGGAGCCGGACACGACCGCCGACACCCATTATGTCTGTTTATTTTAACATAAAAAACACGTGCAGAGGAAAACTCCGCGTGCGCCCGCTCGAGGGTTAACTATTGGTAAAAACCAGTAGTCCTTCACAGATTTCCAAACAAGTGTACGTTCAGCAGTCGCCTTGGACATTTTCTCATGAACCTTACTTTTGAGTGAATCAAACTGAATAGATACTTATCAATGCTGATTAAATTATTGTATTCTACAAACCACAAAGATATTGGAACTTTATATTTCCTTTTTGGAACTTTTGTTACAGGTGGTGGAGCCATAGAGATGGAGCTGAGTAAAATGTTGCGAGACTACTCTCGCACCATTGCTGGCAAGGAGCAACTTCTTATTGGAGCCATCGCTAAAGCTCTAGAGATCATCCCTCGGCAGCTATGCGACAATGCTGGATTTGATGCCACCAATATCCTCAACAAATTGCGCCAGAAGCATGCTCAAGGTAAGGAGAAGTAATATGTTAGATGATTGAGCAATCTAGTTTAGGCTGATAACAATCTAAGTTATTAACAATCCAGCTGTGAAATCTAATTTTTAACAGGTTTAATCAATAACTCATCTTAAAACAAGGCAAGAAGACAGCAGACCCGTTGTCATTTTAATCTCCAAACCGATTTCATTTTTACTTCAGGAGGCTATACAACTGGAAGTCATTTTTCTTGGGTTCTGCTTGTCATTCAACTAGGTTTTCCAAATTGTTTGCCATCCCCTAGCACCATGGAATTTTGTTCAGTCCCTAAATGAGAGGAAGGTCGGCTGAACGCAACTGGGCTCCCATCTCTACCCATAGGGATAAGTTGCTTCCTCTGCAAATCTTGGAAGATCATATCAGCGGGTGCAGAGGCAGCCTCACAGACAAGAAACAGTGAATCAGCCAAATCCCCTCCAAAGACCTAGTGAGACCCGTGATGCTTTTTTCGTAATGAGTTTGTGGCGTGTGAATAGTGATTTTCAAACTTGAGGCGAGCTTTTTCATAAGTTTTCGAGCTCGAGCTTTTTTGAACAATTACCAAACAGTTCAATTAGTAAGCTTGACTAATTCTAAAAGATACAATTAACTATTTTTTATCTACCTAATGTGAACACCACTATCCCAAAATAAAACTCTACCTAATGTGAACACCACTATTGCAAAATAAAACGAGTCCTCATACAGCATGTAACATGATGGAGCGAATTTCACTTTTAGGGCTTAAATTGTCTATATTAGACCCAAAAACACAAAAATTTGGGTTTTTTGCTCCCTGAATTAGGGATATGGGCTTTTCAAACTATATTTATTTTCAGATTCCTAAGTCCAAAATCCTTTCAAAGTTAAAATTACATAATTAGACCAGCAATACCGTAACATTGTTTTAAAGAGTTGAAAGGAGTTGTTTGATGAAAAGTCTTCAAATGGTTAGGGTAAAAGTTTACATATTTCCACTAAGTCAATCATAAGATTGTTTTTTTTCCCAAAGTTCACAAACTAAAGATGATTACAAAAGCAGCAGTCTAGATTGTGGCATAATATTCATGACTATTATTATTTCAGACTGTAATCATCTACTAAATATTTGTCTGACCTTTCATTATACAGCCCATACTATCTGACCTACCTTGTAACAATATAGTACAAGGTAGGATGGATGGTTGGTTTAGGATGTGTTGGGGCAGAATACAACACATCCCTGAAACCTGGCGTATTCAAGACTTTGACAAGCTGTCAATTTGTACAGAAACACGTTAGAGACCTCCAGTTTTCACCATTCATCTACTTTTTCAAAGATCTTTGAAATGAGGGGTCACTCAAAAGGGGTTTGCATTTGAAAATTTTGAGTTGCCTCCAAAATCCCCCATTTTTGGGGGACACTCAAAATCTTTGGTAACGTCAAAAAATTATTTGGGTTGGGTCAGTATCATTCCCCAAAGGTTAATTGTTTGTCTTAACAAACAAAAAATTAAGGAGGGGGGAACTGGTTTTTATACACACTGTATAACATGTTTAGTAACTGAACCCACTGTTGGCTTCGTAACTTTTTTTAATTTAAATATGTTGCCATAGGAATACCATATTAAAATTTAGCACATGTACTCTAATAAGATGTACAAAGAACACATATTTTTTCACTAAAATAAAAAATTTTGATTTTTGGATTTTTCAAAAAAACTTTTTTTGGATTTTTTGAAAAACTAAAAGCCAATATAGTCAAGTGGCATATCAAATTGAAGCTCTAGAAATTCTAAAGAGAATGGTGAAAATTTGAATTCTCTAGGTTGAATAGTTTTGGAGTTAGAGCTATTTAAAGGTTTCAAAACATGTAAAAAACCTGCCGATTTTCCAATTTTTAAAATTGTATAACTCAGAAACGAAAGGTAAACAAAATCTAAAACTTTGTATTTTTCATTACTTTGAGGGGTAGAACAAAATTACCAAATATTATCCATTTTAAAAACACTAAGGTCTAAAATTATTTTTTATTGGTTGATTTGACATGGAATGACCCAATAATTCTATTTGTAATGCTCAGGCCAATGTTGGTATGGAGTCGACATCACCAAGGAAGACGTCAGTGACAACTTTGAGAACTGTGTATGGGAGCCGGCGATTGTCAAGAAGAACGCGTTGACAGCAGCGAGTGAAGCAGCCTGCCTCATCCTGTCTGTGGACGAGACCATCAAGAACCCCAAGTCCGGAGGAGAGGGCGCCCCTCCCATGGGCAGGGGTCGCGGTCGTCCCATGTAAACCGACAATCACCCTGTGAAAACTTTAACACATCGTACTAAATGAGTATTAACGTTTGTAATACATTTAAGATTAAATCAAAGTGTTGTAGTTTAAATATTATTCAACACTTGCATTTCGTGTTAACAACGCTTTTTTGTAATGTTATAAATAAAATAAAGACTAAAACTCACATCTTGATTCATTTAGCCTGTTCCTGTGAATAGTCATCCATAAAAACCTGGAGCCCTACTATAAATAATGAAGTTGGGGTGGAAAATCACAAAGTAATAATATCACCATAATAATAGGCAGGGAAAATATCTCAGACCCTACAGCTGTGTCTAGCATTTTCAATGAGCACTTTTCTAACGTTGTTAAGGATAATGGTTGTGGTAAGACAGGTTATATAAATGATAAAAATGGTTGTTGTTAAAAGGAAATAGAAATGTTTAAACCTACTTTTAATTTTAGGCCTGTTGACAAAAAAGAGGTAGAGAAAAAAATCAGCTCTTTGAAAAATTCAAATTCATGTGGTATGATGAAATTCTAGTTACTGTTCTAAAGGGAGTGAAAGAGGAGATTAGTGTCGTAAGCACGAAATACGGCGGGCGGAAAAAACTGGAAACACACAAAATCTTCTGCTAAAAGTCAGCTGAAAAGAGCAAATTAAATGTTTATGTTGAGCTGTCAACATCTTGTTTGTGTTTTTCGTGGACTTAACACTATGCAAGTTTTTGATGCAATATTTCATTAAAAGTTTTCTTTGTCCGTCTGCGATCCAAAACAGCATTGCCTTTCACGCGGAAACCCGAGCCCAAAACCTAAATTAATTTTCTAATTGGCTACCAAATAGGCCTACATATAAAAAAAAAAACTCTTTATCATATAAAATCTTGTAAGAAGATACAGTAGACGCCCTCTAGTTCGGCCACCTCGGGACCGGATCACCGGCCGGACTACAAAATGGCCGGACTATACGGATGTACTATCAAAATGTAAAGTAACCCTATTAAATTCATTACCTATAGTTAAAAATCAATAAAATACGTTATTTAAACATGTTTGCAGTGCTTAATTGCCAAAGAAAATATTTTGATGTCTCTATGTTGAACTGTCATATTGGGTCACTCGTAGATAAGTTCGTTTTTCCCGATACCGTACTGAGTATATAAAAAGTGAACAGAAAAACTCATTATGCGCTGTAAAAACACAGTAGAAATTTATTTGGTCGAATTAATGTACACATATTACTTGAATCAAAAACCTATAAAAATTAAAAGAAATCTGTCACTTTCTTTTATTATGCAAACGAAATCCCAGATCAGATCTTACTCTACAGTCCGTCTATTGAAAGGATAACAACATAATTTTTTAGTTGAGGTCCAGTGTGTCCATAAATTACAAGCTTGCCCGAAAACTAAACTGACATAATTAGTTTACTTCTACGGTTGGAAACTAAACATTATTGAGATAAATCCTGTCGAAGGTTATTTCCCCGCAGTGCGGCTAGTTATATGACGGATATCCCCTCCTACGAATGGCCGGCCGGACCATCCGGCGGCCGATCCAACCGAAGCCGAACTAGAGGGCGTCTACTGTAGTTGTAGGCTACAAAATTTACCTAAAACAAAAACAAATATGTTATCCTCTTATACGAACAATTTTTAAAGCTTGTATGTTTATATGTTTGCTTGGTTGCACGATTATTTCAGCCATTCTAAGTTCCACACGGGACAATTAGGCCATTGATTATCGACATCGACATTGACATTGATTGTCGATGTGGATAATCAATGAATGGTAAGGCTATGTTTACAACTAGTTTATGGACTTAAAAAAAATATTTAATCTGGTTTTCCAGGATATACTCCTGCTTGTGTGTCGATTGATAAATTACAATAATTTCTTCCCCTCCTCTGTTGAAACTTCAAACTCAAGCTCCTTCTCTTACCTCACTACCTATAATACGTTATGTGTCTTGAAAACATTTCAAACACTTTACTTTTCTTGGAAAAATTAACAGTAGGCTAGTCTCGTACGGGACTCCACAAAATTACACGTCATCATAGTTTTGATAAAATCTTTTATTCTATTTGTAAAAGAGGATTTAAAAATATACAAAGCAATGAAAGATATATTTCTTAACAAATTAATGCTAATTTTAAATGTTTATCAATGATTAATTCAAGAAATATATTGAAGTTTTCTGGTTTGTATGGGACATTTTTAACGGTTCCGTACCGGACTTGTGTGAATGGAGGTTTCAAATCAAGTAATTTTTATGTTATAATAGGGATATTGTTATTTCATTAATACCAAATTAAGAAATTATTAGTAAGTAATTTGTGTTAAAGTTTTATTCAATCTACTCACATTATGTAAAAAATTATATTCTTAAATGTAACTCGATTTAGGCTCAAAACTTGGGACAGATCAACGAATAGTTAGTTCATTTCTGAATATTTAGAATAGGGATAGGTCATTTCTGAGTCACAAACTTAGAACGAATCTTAGAACAAAAAACACACTTGCAATGAGGGATGAACCCTTTTGCGCTCCCAGCATGACACCATTGACTATGGTGACACACTATTAATCACCCTCCTTTCCCTGTCGGTACAGTACTTCCAATCCTCCACTCTTGTCCGAGTGTTGCCAGATAAACTTACTGGAGTGATTTTGATTCACCCAAGTTTCATCGAGGTACACCCAGTCGTTTAGTATAGGTTCCTGCTTTAGCGAGTGCATTTTGCGCAAGAACCGCGCACGAGCGGCGACTACTCTCCATCAGAAATTTGCGTCCGCCGTTGGCTTTTTTGTACCTGAATCCTAGGGCACAAAAAACCGTCGAACAGAGCAGATACTACCAGTGTAGCCAATTAATTCTCTCTGGCTTGTGTTCCTTGCGGCCATTTTGAGCAGTTTGTAAATCTCCCCTGTCATAAAATCTCAAAACTGCCTCCCTCACTACGCCACAATCAGTCATTTATCAATGTGCGAATCGCTTCTCTCGGGACTCGGGAGTATAGTTTTCTAGGAGGTACACTACTGTCTCTTTTTACTTCTCGGGCACACCTTTGAACAGGCCGGAGACTAATTCCACACATTTTTTATATCAGTTCTTGGCTTTTATTGAAGTCAATAGCTTCACGATTATTTTCGTCGGCTGAACTTTTTTACAAAACTAAGAACGTTTGCAACCACATTTTTGATTTGTTACTTAAGGTCACTTTGGAAAATGCCCTGTATGTAACCATCGTTCCTTGGGCGGCTCAAACTGTATTTCTCCTGACTCCATGATGAAAACAAAACAAACCCGGCAAAATAAGAGAGAATGCAAAAAAATAGGCTTAATGTTCATAGATTGCACACTGATTAAACAAAAACCGTTATATGTTAAAATTGACTGATTATGTAAATTAAGTGTTGAACAATTTTTCACCAAAAAATATTATATAATTTCGTAATTCGATGAATTAACTTATGAAATCTCCGAAAACAAACAAAAACAAAACAAAAGATTACGTATCGTTACATTTTTATTTTTGTCTACAGCTGACAGTTATTATTGATTCCTACTAGTCTGAATCTTGCACAAAATTAGAAGAATCTTGCATAAGAGCTTGCAGAGAAACTTTCATATGTAAACGTGAGCTTGTAAACTTACAATCATATGACTAATTGACAACCAAAATACTGCTGATTTCGCCAGCAGCGCCCTCACTCACCCGCCGTATTTCGTGCTCGCGACACTAGTGGTATTTTGAGTCATTTGATAAATTCATCCTTTGTCACTGGATCCTTCCCTTCTCAGTTGAAAAAATCTAAAATTATTCCCATTTTTAAGAAAGGTGAAGTCTCAGATCGGTAGATGTTTACATAAAAGCACTTAATAAAAATTAACTTAGTTAATTTTTATTAAGTACTTTTATGTAAACATCTACGTATTTATTTCTTCTCAATAGCTTTAAGCACAATATGAATCACTCAGTACAGTATTTCGCGAAACAACTTACACTAGAACAACTTTCTGCAAACGTACTTTAGGTATTTTCCAACACTCAAATTAATTGCAACTCGTCATGGTTGTGTACACGTCACGTCGTGACAGAAAATCAGGGGAAACGGAATAGGAAGTTAGCAGATCGTTATCGTGGTTTTGATTGGCTGATTCAGTGAAGAAGAAGAAAACCATGTTTTACAACGACATCTAACTTAAGTGCTTCGAACTAACCCGCTCCAATAAGCTTACCACTTGGCTCTATAAGTGTCAGACCGGTGGTTATACTTTGCCTGTCAAATCCCGTTGACAGGTGATGCGTGCGCTTTGGTCAACGACCTTACCTTAGTCTAAGGTTATTTCGCGGGCAAAAGTGTGACTCATCTAGTATTGTTCAATTCGTAACAAAATGAGGAAAGTCATACTAACATATTTATGATAACCTACCCTATTAATAAAATAATAATCTAACTGATTAATAAAATCGGTTCAGAATTGTACGAGGATTCTTAGCACAAAATGACCCCTATCATATAAAAGATGTTAGGCTATAGATTGTTAAATGTGGAGCAGCACACTTTTGTGATTGACGAGATATTAAAATACCCCCGTTGCAGCATACCTGCATACTCAGCGAATTTCAAGTGCAAAACAACATATTTCGATCCAACATAGCGAGATTTGACATGTTTTTGTAAGCTCCATAAGAATAACATGGGGAACGAGTATGCAGGTTTGCTGCTACAGGTATATTAAAACTGGGTGGTTTTAATTCAATATTTAGTAGATCTGAACTAGAAGAAGCCATTTACCAAGTTTTATCAAGATATGTTTAGAAATAAGCGAGATATAGAATTTTACTTATTTCCCATAAGGTTAACATTGGGACAATGTACTGCGTTTACCACTTTCAATATCTCGGCAACCAATGGACATAGAGCCATGATTCAAAATACTAAATTGTTTGTTTTTTTGGGCTGAATTCAAAGGTGCCAATAAAAATTTGAAAAATTTTATTTTTCTATGTAAAAAACTCAAAAAACCCATTTTTGGGGGAGTTTACCCCCCTTTACCCCCCCTTCCGGTGGTCCGATCGGGCTGGTTTACGAACTCGTCCGAAAAATTACTACTTTACACGTCTATGCCAAATTTCATTCCGATTGGACCATTTTTGCGCAAGTTATCGTGCTTAAAGACACACATATATATATATATATATATAGATATATATATATATATATATATATATATATATATATATATTTATGAAAGTGAACGAATGGTGTTTTTGGCATCTGAGGACCTCAAAAAGAAAAGTTATGATGGTTTTAGGCTTAGGTCTTACCATGAGACCTACGGTAACAGCTTCTTCCCTATAGGGGAAATTCGCTAAAACAGTTAAGTTACAAACGAGTACTCCTGCAGCACGCTGACAACACGATGGAGCGAATTTATATTTATAACCCCACATATTATAATATATTAAAACATACATCTTTGCGAGTATATTATCTTCTGATTTTAATTTAGGCAATGTAACTCAAAGAAAGCGTAAACGTCCGAAAATTATGGTACAATATTTTAGTGTATGATAATTACCTAGAGATAATAATAAGAAAAAATTTTGTATAATTTAAACATAGGTCCTAAAGGGCTTCGTTTTCCGTCTGTGTGTCTGTCTGTGATTCATACATATTTAATCATATCTCACAAACCTCTTAACGTATAAATGTCAAACTTGGTGTATGGATGACCACTATTAAGAACTATTTTTGTAGGATGTATCAAATTTCTCTTTGTACCATGTCAAAATGGCGACTGTTTTTGGTTTTCGAAGGTAAATAAATATCTTACCGTAATTTTTAGAAAAATCATACTAGAGATAAAAAAGTTACAAAATTTTATCCAATTAATGCTGATAAGATTATAATGATCGGACAACTAATAATGGTTAAATTTTAAATTCTCCGAGTAAAAACATGCGAATTTCAGACAGTATGTTCTAAATACCCCCGTTGCAGCAGACCTGCATACTCAGCGAATTTCCAGTACAAAACAACATATTTCAATCCAACATAGCGAGATTTTACAGGTTTTTGAAAGCTCCATAAGAATAACATGGGGAATGAGTATGCAGGTTTGCTGCTACGGGTATATTAAAACTGGGTGGTTTTAATTCAATATTTAGTAGATCTGAACTAGAAGAAGCCACTTACCAAGTTTTATCAAGATGTGTTGAGAAATAAGCGAGATGTAGAATTTTACTTATTTCCCATAAGGTTAACATTGGGACAACGTACTGTGTTTACCACTTTCAATATCTCGGTAACCAATGGACATAGAGCAGTGATTCAAAATACTAAATTGTTTGTTTTTTTGAGCTGAATTCAATGGTGCCAACAAAAATCGGATTATTTTTATTTTTCTATGTAAAAAACTCAAAAAACCCATTTTTGGGGGGGGTTTACCCCCCTTTACCCCCCCTTCCGGTAGTCGGATTGGGCTGGATTACGAACTCGTCCGAATAATTACTACTTTACACATCCATGCCAAATTTCATTAAGATTGGACCATTTTTACGCGAGTTATCGTGCTTAAAGACACACACATATATATATAGATATATATATATAGATATATATATATATAGATATATATATATAGATATATATATATTTATGAAAATGAACGAATAGTGTTTTTTGCTTCTGGGGGCCCCAAAACGAAAAGTTATCATGATCTCGGGCTTAGGTCTTACCATGAGTACTACGGTAACAGCTTCTTCCCTACAGGGGAAATTCGCTAAAACCATGTTTTATTTAGTAAAGTCAAAATATCTTTATTATTAGTAGTCCGATCATCATAATCTTGCATGCTCAGAGAATTATTTTAAAACTAAATTAAGATGAATCTACTAAAACTCATTTTACTGAACTCAAAATTTTAACAGTGTATGGGAAATATATCCTTGATACAGTAACGACTGTGAAAACCAAATCTGACCCAACAGATACTTTTAGACTTAATCATCAACATAACACCAGAAATAAAAATGATATCGTAACTCCTCAGCACAAGACAATTTTTTTTTGAAAATAAACCATCCTACATGGGATCAAAGTTTTTGAAACATCTACCCAGTAACATCAAAAATGAAACAAATCTAAACAAATTTAAAAAAACGCTTAAAAGAACACTTGATCTCCTTAGCTCTCTCCTCAATTGATGATTTTTTTCTCTGCCTCTTAGGATATATAAGAAATATAACACTTTTCATTTTGCAGAGACCTATTCTACTAGACATGAACTTGTATATATACGTCATAGCAAAATAGTATTTGGTATAGATGTTTTGGCACTATTCATAATATACAATGTATATTTTCATTGAATAAAGATGTTTGAATTGAATATTTTTGAAATGGTTGAGGAATGAGTCACTCGTCACTCGGAATGAGTCACTCGTCAAGTCACCTGTCAGCTGATGGTAGCATTGTTTAAACCACACGTGGGATTTCAAAGTTTCAGACGATACATCTGTCAAACCAGAAAGCCAAATGTAAACATTGAACAATTTGAAGAATTACCTAATTTTTTGTGGTTTTAACCATGGACATCTCTAGTAATAAAGGTTGCAGACTTCAACCTGGCAACGTCGCTCTTCAAGGGTTTTTATCATGTTAAAAACCCTTACGGAGCCAGCTGATTTCATGTAAACAAAAGATAGTGCCATAAGAGAGTATGGTTAAACAAATCAGCTGAACCCTTAGGCGCCTGTTGCTATTTACTAGCGCCGCGGCCTTGTTACGAGAGATGGCTATGCTTTAACTAAACTATCTTGGTATATTTATAGGTCAATTTAGTGGTAAGGCATTTTAGAAATAGTCCAAAGGCTACCCTAACGCATTTAAATATTAAGTATCAAAAAGTAATCATAACCTAATTGGAAAGGCGTTCTATGATTGCTATTTTTACTTCCACCAAAAGAGAAGAAGAAGAAGCTCGTTTCCTGTCAACTCACACGTTTTTACTCAACAGCTTGGTGAGTAAAAATGGTTGAATTGGTGATACACTCAATGTATATGATGATAGCTATATTAAAATTATGATTTTTTTTTAGTAAAAGCCTATTCAAATTATATAGATCTACACAGATATTGTGGGGCTGAATTAATTTTTTCAGTGTTAGGAATATATTTTTTTATGTGATTTTATTTTACTTTTAGAAACAAATAACTGGAGGGGAGTGACTCACTCATTTGCCAACTCACCCATTTCAAAAATAGGGTTCCTGCTGTTTTGGGTAGCAAAAAATTGTCAATAAAAATAACCTGTCTGCTGTGAGTGAAGCACATGTGTTTAATTGTTGTTACATATTATTTCAAAACAACAAAGTAATTTCAATTTGTGTATGTGGTCAAACTGCTAGGTTCTTGACCAAATGTCAAGAGTCAAGAGCACTCAGCCAGCCCGGGTTCAATTCCCGGCCGCTGCTCTAATCAATTTCATCATACGGAAGTGCTGCGAGAATAGGTAACCTTCGTCAAGAAGGTCTCAAGGTTCGTTAAGGACCTGGGATTTGACGGAGAGTGAAGACCTGTGTCTGCGGGTACACAGTAAAACCCCCCCAGGAGCTAATCCTCCTGTGTTGCAACACCATGGTCAAGTGAAGCCATGGCCCTCTTAAAAAAAAAGTCAAGAGTGTAATGGCCACATTCTCAACCTGCTTGCCAAAACATTGGAATCGATCTGCTCGACGGTCCCATAGGTTGATTGGTTTTTGCTCAGTAAAACGTTAAAAATTGCACATGAAAGCTTTTACATGTGGCGGCTAGTTCATATAATGGAGGCTGTTAGTTAAAAAAATAATACATGACCAGGCCTCTGCTAGAAGTCCCTCTTTTCAAAGTCCCTTTCGATAAATATTGACAAGAGGGTAGCATAAGTACAAAACTTATGTTATAGACAAAGAAAGCATACCAAGAAATTTGATCTTCGTTTATCAAAATAATATAAGTCTGTTCAGTTTTGAAAACTGGAATAAAAATAGAGAACTATTAAAACAAGTTCTGCTATCTTATATTTTTAGGCCAGTAAAAATATGATCGAACCTGGAAAAAATTCTTGGAAAGCTGGAAATCGTTTTAATCTTTTCGTTTTACATTCTGGTAAATAAATTTGAGGTTTGTCCTATTTTTACTAGTGTACTTTCGACCTGGGACCACAAAAATATCAGAGTTTTGGGCCACTTTTTGTTCTTTTGTAAATAATTAAACAACAGTTTATTCTACATAAAAAGTTTAAATACAGAAATTGTAGAGGACTAAATTCTGCATTTATTGAGTACCTTCTGATAAAGATACTTCGAATAGTAATTGATTTATGGTAGCCTAAGTTAAATAAAGGGTTTTGGCGAATTTCTCTTTTAGGGAAAGCGCTACAACTGTAGGTCTCATGTAAGACCTAAGCCCGAGACCATGATAACTTTTAATTTTGAGGCCCTCAGAAGTAAAAAAACCCATACATTCAAATCTATATAAATATATATGTATCAATATAGATGCATATAAATATATAAGAAAGAATAAGAATACATTTATTCCACTAGTAAAAACAGATTTAAAAACATTGTACATGGATGGAATGACTGGTCATCTTCTCCTGTAATTGATGACCAGTACTGATAAATAAACAAAGATAAAAACAAAAAAGGTCAATATTAACTAATTTCACCAACACTTATTATGATTTTAACCTAAACAAGTGGAGTAACAATCATAAAATATACTGTTTGTCTCTTTCGTAAATACATATTATTACATAAAATAAAATACAATTTCCCTTTAATTAACTTAATCTGCATTCTGAGTTAGAATCTAAACATTACTGTAAAATTTGTAGAAGATAATCAATATTCTCTTGATCTAATGACCACATTTTTAGTTTTCTTTGAAACTGTTTAACATTCTGTGAAATTTTTACATTCCTGGCATTAAATTAAACATTTTTGGGGCTAAAAATACAAACGAATTTCTAAAAATAACTTTGTTAACTTTAGGTTGCATAAATAATCCCTGTGTCGTTGACCTTGTATTATTATGTATTCTTTCTGTGTGATATGCAAATTTCAGACAGTATGTCTAAATAACCATGTTTTTGTTCAGAAAAGTTGAAATTTCTCCGTTATTAGTTGTCCGATCATCATAATCTTAATATCAGCGTTAATTGGATTAAATTTTGCAGTTTTTTGTCTCTTGTATAATTTTTCTAATATTTGCGGTTTTCAAGATATTTAGCTTTGAAAGCAAAAAACAGTCGGAATTTTGAAATGGTACAAAGTAGAAATTTGATACTTCTTCCAAAAATAGTCCTTAATTAATGGTTATCCATATACCAAGTTTGAAGATTACACGTTAAGAGGTTCGTGAGATATGATTAAATATGTAAAAATCACAAACACACACACAGACGGAAAACAAAGCGCTTTAGGACCTATGTTTATAAACTTTTTTTTATTTTTACCTCTACTATCATGTATTAAAATAAATTATCATGATATCCGGACACCCTGTTTACAAAGGGTGTCCAGCGAGTACTGTGCCAAACTTTACCAGGTTACTCAGCAGGTCAAAACAAACAAAAAATGTCATGAACATATGGTCTATCACGCTTCGTTTTCCGTCTGTCCGCCTGTACGTGATTTTTTACAAAACTGACTATAACCTGATGTGCATACTTGTTATATTTTAAACTAACAATGTTGTAAAATTTAAGCTTGTTTGTAAAATAGCTTTTCACTGTTAATAAACTGTTTCTTGTCAAAGTCACTGTCGATAGCTTAAGCTTATATGTGCCAGTGTCCTGGTTTCAAGCCGCTTGTTTTCAGCATATTTTGTGAAAGTATGACATATTCACCTACTGAACAACATACCCTGCTAATTATTAAGAAAAAAAACTAAAGGTGAACAAGAGGAAAACACAAAAGTTTGGCATAGCACTTTGAGCAATGGTGACACCACCGACCACATAGTAGATATTGACGGAGCATAGCTATCTTACTTGCATTACAGCAAGTGAAGCCTGGGCCGCCATATTGTCTAGGTATGGAAACATAAAAAGGCGCCTAAAACCGCGTAATCTGACAGTGCCAGGGCTTGTAGCAGTTTTTGAGGTTGAAAAAAAATAAAAAATAAAAATAACCTTTGTAATCAAAAAATGTTGCTAAAAAATAGTAAACCAGCGTTATATTGGGGAATACATTCTTAACCTTGGTAAAAAAGAAAATCTCGACAGACTAATCACAAATCTGCCTAGATTTGATGGCGAGACTTGGTTTTCACGCAATATAGGATGACAAGTTTCGTCGGCCGCGATGCTGCTACGAGATCGTCTGACAGACAAATAGTGTGAACAGGGCTTGTAGCAGTTCTTGAGGTTGAAAAAAATAAAAAAATAACCAAAATTAAAAAAAACAAAAAAAATAACCTGTTACAAGCCCTGCAGTGCTCATGTTTCAAATAAAACTCATGGTTTATACCATTTAGCATTGAGGCTTAAGGTTGAAATTTTGCATGAAGAGTCCTTTAGTTTGGAACAATAATAGTATCAATCATATTTCCAAAATAATTTTTTTTCTATTTAAAAAATGATATATAGTCACAAGTTTTTATTCAACTTTAAAACATGACATGACAAAAGTAGTCGGCTACTCCTTTTCTTATTTTTTGTCTGGCAAAATAAAAAACGGTGGAAATTGTTGCTTAAGAGTTGAATTTTTTAAATCATATTTTTTAAAAAAATTAGCTGACGTAGTTTGGTTGATAACTTAGTTACTGCAGGAGAGTTTATCCGTGTGGCGCCTGCATAAAAACAAAGTCAATCCTAAACTGTTGTTTACAAAAATATAGTCGACTAAAAAAAAATGTTGTATCAAATTTAAGGTCTGAATCTCACAGTTACTATGGTACCATAAATGGTTTAGAAGCAGTTTACACATCATAGGAAGGTTACGTTACAGGTGTAGCCTATTCCATGGTGGCAGCTTCTTTCAAAAAATGTCAGGATAAGCTTCTAGGTTATCAGTGTTTACGATGTGTAAACTACCTGAAAGCCATTTGTATTTGGTGTACTATAGTGATTCTGAGATTAAGACCTTTAATTTGATACCATATTTGTAATTTTTTACATTCTTTGTATTTTCCATGCATAGGGACTAGGAGCAAATTTAGGCTTCAAGTCGAGGTTTCTTGTGCTCCGTCTATTGTACTATGTAGGTGCTAGATTGTACTAGATGGGTGACAATGGTCAATAGGCTTATTTGAATTCCTCAAATAAGGACAATTCACAACAGTAAATTTGAACTTTAGTTAGGATAAAATAAAGACAAACACAACATTGAAAAACTTTTTTAATCTTAAGAGTTAATGCACTTGATAGAGATCACATCCTGTATGCGTTAACTATTGTATAGCATAAGTCCATTAATTGTAAAAACTCACTTGCTCCATCCTGCAGTCTCCAACTACAAACAGCGATTTTTTCACAAATTACAGCCTTTTGGACATCGGACAAGTCTGAGGCATTGATGATTCTTTTCTGGATCTGATCCAAAATTTGAGAAGCTGAATAAGCTTCCATCATCATTTTGTCTATGTAATCTTCAAGCTGCTGATACTCCTTACTCGCACATACTACAAGCAGTCCTTTCACCCAATGATCAGGTACAACTCCTGTGACTTCGAAAACATCACTGGTACTGATTTGATCCCCAGATTTGAGGCGGGCACAAGATTGCAGGGAAGTGACTGCACGTCTCATATCACCTCCAGACATCTCTACCAGAAGATCCAATGCCTCCGGATCGCTCTTTACTCCCTCCGCCTCACAGATCTCATTAAGTTTTTCTAACATCTTATTTTGACTCAATGGCTTAAACCTGAACTTTGTGCAACGAGAAGTAAGAGGTTGTATGATACAGCTGACATAGTTACAAATTAGACAGAAACGAGTTGATCGGGTTTCCTTCTCCATTGTGCGACGCAGTGCAGCTTGAGCTGCATTAGTCATAGAGTCTGCTTCATCTAGGATGACAATCTTGTATGGGGGACATGGCCGACCATCAGGTCTCACCGAACTGGCGGTTAGTTGAGAGAAATTTTTTACTTTTTCTCTGATCACTTGAATACCACGATCATCAGACGCATTCAACTCTAAAATTCTTTCTTTGTAAATATCTCCAAACAACTGTCGAGCTGCAGCTATAATTGTGCTTGTTTTTCCAGTCCCAGGTGGTCCATAAAACAGGAAATGTGGAAGATCAGCTCCGATCAATACCTGTTTTAATACAGCGACAATTTCATTCTGTTCAATAACTTCATCCACAGAACGAGGTCTATATTTTTCAACCCAAGGAGTAAGTTTGCTTACTTTGTTTAGTTTACTTTTGGATGAGTCTGCCTTAACTGATGTGTCTTCTTTCCCAATTTTACCGGTTTTCAAGAAAGACTCCATTTACCTGCAACATAATGTCCAACACATGTGCATTAGCATTAGCCTAAATTCCATCAAAGTTAATCTATCAAATTTCATCAAACGGGTTTCTACATAAACAAAATTCTTAACATTAAATATCTGAAAAGCATAGGAAGGGGCTAAATTGGTTGATTACAGGACTAAAAATGAATTTATCATATAAAATTTAATATTATTATATTATTAATATTAATGCCAATCCTTGTTATATAAGCTTGTTTACAACTACATCACTGTCAAAGACCCCTTTAACAGTGAAACCATTTTTATAGTTTTCTGAAAATTAAGAGTTTAAGGCCCATTGTGGTAGATAAAAGTGGTTTGTGTTTTGTTAGAAGTTTCTACTTGTTAATTGGATTTCAGGAAGTTAAAATGGAAGTTTATCACCAAGTCATCGCTTAAAGCAGTGTTTCCCAACCTTTTGGTGCTCGCGTACCATTTACCACATTTTCAATATTTAGGCAAACCATCGCAAGGACCCACCCCCCTCCCCCCACCACTGAGGTAAACCCTCCAAAAGTGCTTATAGTTGCTCTTTGGTTGTTTTGGTTTTGACACTCAAAAATTACGTTTTTTTAACTTGTCAATGTAAATTTTAGATCGTATTTTGATTATAAGTATTTGACAAATAATATGTTCGTCACAGATCTGCTCAATAATTTTACAGCCAATTTTGCAAAAAAAACCCCTATGAATTTGAAAATGAATTTTGTAATGTGAGAAAAATGTCTAGGTACACGGGCAAAATATTCTCTGCCTGTTATTTGGAACTTTACGAAGTTCTCATATTTTATATTGAAAAATAAACATAAATAAACAATTCAGTGTCAATCAAAGTATAGTCCAATAATCTTATATTTTAGACTATTACAAAAAAAATATACAACAGGTCGACATAATTAGACTGTTTTCAAAATAGAAGATATTACGTTTTGTTACTAAATCGTCCAACTAAAAACTGCAGTAATGCTGCCAAATGAACGCTGTAAAACTGGTAGAATTTTTTCAATGGAAAGAACAAAATTCCAAAACAGAACATTGTTTAATGCCAAAATGTTTTGTAAAAAATTGCTTTCAAAAAGAAAGAATAACAATAGTTCCTAAAATATGGTACGAAATTGGCATATTGTGACCGAAATAGAAACTGAAAAAGTTAATAAAATTAAGGCATTAAGTGCTACTTTACAGCTCAACGGGACAGTGTTTGTTCGTAAATCTATAATAATAGTATTTTACTTTTTACTACTTCTTCAATCTCTTGCGTACCGCCTGAAAGGCGGTAAGCATATCACAAAAAAAAATATACAACAGGTCGACATAATTAGACTGTGTTTTCAAAATAGAAGATATTACGAAATTAAGGCATTAAGTGCTACTTTACTGATCGACGGGACAGTGTTCGTTCGTATATCTATAAAAATAGTATTTTACTTTTTTGGCGAATTTCCTTAAAGGAATAAGCTAGTACTCCTTAAGGTGTAAGGAGTACTAGCTTATTCCTTAAGGAGTAAGGTGTTGTAGTACTCATGGTAAGACCTAAGTCCGAGACCATGTTAACTTTTCATTTTGGGGTCCCCAGAAGCAAAAAACACCATTCGTTCGAATTTTTTAGCGAATTTCCTTGAAGGAATAAGCTATTACCGTAGGTCTCATGGTAAGACCTAAGCCCGAGACCATGTTAACTTTTCATTTTGGGGTCCCCAGAAGCAAAAAATACCATTCGTTTGAATTTTTTAGCGAATTTCCTTAAAGGAATAAGCTATTACCGTAGGTCTCATGGTAAGACCTAAGCCCGAGACCATGTTAAATTTTCATTTTGGGGCCCCCAGAAGCAAAAAACACTATTCGTTCGAATTTATATATATATATATATATATATATATATATATATATATCTGTATATATATATATGTCTGTTAACAGGATAGCGGCCGTAAATATGATCCGATCTTAATGAAATTTGGTACAGACGTGTAAAGTGGTAATCACTCGGACGAGTTCGTGAACCAGCCCGATCGGACCACCGGAAGGGGGGGTAAAGGGGGGTAAACCCCGCCAAAAATGGGTTTTTTGAGTTTTTTATATAGAAAATTAAAAAATTATCCAATTTTTGCTAGCATTTTTGAATTCAGCTCAAAAAAACAAACAATTTAGCATTTTAAATCACTGCTCTATGTCCATTGGTTTCCGAGATATTAAAAGTGGTAAACACAGTACGTTGTCCCAATGTTAACCTTATGGGAAGTAAAGAAAATTCTATATCTCGCTTATTTCTCAACATAGGCCTATCTTGATAAAACTTTGTAAATGGCTTCTTCTAGTTCAGATCAACTAAATATTGAATTTAAACCACCCAGTTTTAATATAACCGTAGCAGCAAACCTGCATACTCATTCCCCATGTTATTCTTATGGAGCTTATAAAAACATGTTGAATCTTGCTATGTTGGATTGAAATATGTTGTTTTGCATTTGAAATTCGCTGAGTATGCAGGTCTGCTGCAACGGGGGTATACTATTTCTTCAATCTCTTGCGTACCACCTGAAAGGCCTTCGCATACCACCAGTGGTACGCGTACCACCGGTTGAGAAACAGTGGCTTAAAGGATTATCTTAGGTGTATCAGATTTTTTTTCCTTGCGGGCTGGGGTAACATTACCCCTTGCTACCTCGACCTAGAAGATCTTTTGTAGCACCCTTTCTTTTAGTCCACCAGCCGAAGTCCTTTCGCGTAGCCTAATGGCTGGTGCACACCCATTTCTCTTATTTCAGTAGGCATCAAGAGTGCCTTTCCTAGGTATTTCAACCTTTTTTTTGGCTAACGCCGGAAAATCCAGCCATATATGTTCAGCGGATTCTACTTCTGAAAGACAGAATCTGCACTGATCTGTTTGCCAAAGCCCTTAATCACTTAATCACTTTAATAAGACAGGTACCTCATGGAGGACGTTACCCTGAATATGAGTGAAGGATGAGTGTGATGATCGTGATGATAGTGGCGCGATCTTGTAGCCTTGTTACTGACTAAGGTTGGCATGTTCCTTAGACAGGATTGTTAATTAATAGCCCAACAACCAATGGCAGCTGGCTCCAGAAACAACCTTTCAAAAAGCTACTAACTTTTCTCGGGATCGATCCGGCTACCTACAAGTTTGTAGGCGGGCACTATAACCACTACACCAACCAACGGCCCTATTTGTTCTAAGGTATTTCCTCACATGGCCATACCCTGTGAGGAGACCTGTCAGAAGGCTTATTTCCCCTTTTTGGAGGTCAAAGATGGTTCTCCATTCCTTTCTGAATAAATAAACAATTCAGTGACAATCAAAGTATACCGTATTTTCACCAATAATCCTATATTTTAGCATATTACAAAAAACATATACAACAGGTCGACATAATTAGACTGTGTTTTTAAAATAGAAGATATTACGTTTTGTTAGTAAATCGTACAACTAAAAACTGCAGTAATGCCACCAAATGAAGCTGTAAAACTGGTAGAATTTCTTCAATGGAAAGAACAAAATGCCAAAACAGAACATTGTTTAATGCCAAAATGTTTTGTAAAAAAATTGCTTTTAAAATGAAAGAATAACAATAGTTCCTAAAATATGGTACGAAATTGGCATATTGTGACCGAAATAGAAACTGAGAAAGTTAATAAAATTAAGGCATTAAGTGCTACTTTACTGTTCGACGGGACAGTGTTCGTTCGTATATCTATAAAAATAGTATTTTACTTTTTACTACTTCTTCAATCTCTTGCGTACCACCTGAAAAGCCTTCGCGTACCACCAGTGGTACGCTTACCGCCGGTTGAGAAACACTGGCTTAAAGGATTATCAAGGTGTATCAGATTAGATTATAATTTTGGGTGCAGTAGTGTGGCTTAGGTCAAGTATTGCGCTGAATTAAGCCCTACAGCATTAGGGACCAAGGATTCTATATTTCAATGCCGGCTTTGTAGCTGAACAATAAAAGAAGCTCCACGGAGTTTAATATAACTTATGTGTGTTACATTCCAGTACATTTTGCAATCCAGTCAATTTTTTAATGAACAGTTTTTTTTAACCATAAGGCCGCTGTATACAAGGACAATAGCTTGGCGTCCAGAAGTAGTGGCCGCCAGTGAATTTGACGATCAGAACACGAATACATGAGGCCATTAAGTGGTTTCCACAAAACAGTCCTAGTAGACGCCAGTAGATTTGCGGTGTCAGACGTGTGAGGAGTGATGGCTGTGGGTAAAGTTATTAGCGAATTTCCCCTACAGGGAAGAAGCTGTTACCTATTGGGAATTTGCAATTCACACATTTTTTTTTGTTGCTACTGACATGTACTTTTAGGTTTTGCTTGTTTGCCACTTAAAAATTACAGCATAACCCAGAAATATGAAAAATATTATCGTTATATAGGTGAGAAAAATTAACTTGGGATTATTTATGAAAAAAGTTACTTCACAGTTTTATTGCATGCATTTTTTGAGATATTGACTCAGGGCCAATGCCTATCATTGTTGGGTGGTTAATCTTTATTTTGACAGGATAATAATTATTGGCCACCATCTTAGATATCAACTTTAAATTTTTTAATTTAAATATTACGAACTAGATTTTTATGCTGATTACTTTGCTGAAATCCGTTTTTTTAAATACACAACTATCAAAAAGATATGCTCAAATAAAAACTCATCCCTATACATTTCTTATAGACGTATCATATTTTCATTATTTTTTTTAGAAAATTTTTCTTATAAGTTATTAAGAGATTTATAGCCTATTAAGAATTAATTATTATTCTTACATTTATAATTAAGAAATGTAATTCGTTTTAGTTTTAAAATAGTGGAATACCGCCTTTTTCAACATCGGACAATTGACAGATGAGCTATAAGGCTCAATATAAAAAATAATTTTTTTGGAAATTTGTTTTTGTCAAGTATCAAGTATTCATATCTTTGGTCCTACCTATAATAAGACATTTAGGTCTAGTTCTAGTTCATTTTAGTCTTAAATACCCAGTCGGCTTTTATTTAAAATCGGTAAGTTTAGTTGTAACATTTTTCAAAAATGATCCATGTTAATTTTTTATAATATTTATCGATATTTCTTGTTTCTTCTGGGATATGCTGTAATTTTTAATGAGAAACAAGCAAACCCTAAAAGTACATGTGTACAAGCAACAAAAATACAAGTTACGTGTCGAACATTCCCTTAGGGGGGAGGGTTTTATATATGGGCGGCCCATGATCTATCTGGGCAGTTTGGACTTTTTATATACAGGGTGTCCGGAAATTATGGTAAAATATTTTAGTATAGGCCTATGATAGTAGAGGTAAATACCCCCGTTGAAGCAGTCCTGCATACTCAGCGAATTTCAAGTGCATAAATAAATAATTTAAATGAAGTCTCGCATCAAGTAAAATCAATATACATTCAAAAGAAAGCGTGCAAAAATACTCTCCTAGTGGCTTTTAAGATCAACAGGCTAAAAAAAATAATAGCCTATACTTGGCACGAAAATGCTATGTTCAAAACTTCAAAACAGCTGGCTTTTCCAATTTAATCGTATGGGGAAATGACCAGCTGTTTAAGTTTGAGTAAAAAATTTCATAAACATCATCAGTAAAAATCTGTATTCGCTATAGTACATTTATTTGACATATTTAGTTATCTGGCCTTTAAGTAAGCCATATGTCTGTATCCACCATGTGGCTTTGAATCAAACATCAGCTCACATGTTTTAATGTAAACAAAGCAGACGTTTTAGATCCCAATGCTACTTCCCAATGCTACTTAAATGGCAGTTATTTTATGTTATTTTTTGTTATCTAGCAAACTTTAAGAAATTGCAGTACTTTTCCTGAGTCCCTGACATTAAAACATTTAATTTGAGCCCTGTTCCCTCATCCTGTGATTTGCCAAATGCCCACAATTGGTATTCAAAAATAAATTATTCTTCATAAGATTAGTATGGAAAAATGCAGGTTTGCTGCCACAGAAACTTGAAAATGAGGTATTATAGGCTACAATCCAATATATCTAAACTATATAAAGCCACATAACATGTTTTATCAAGATATGCTGAGGAATAAGAAAGCTATCCAATTGCATTTACCTCTCATAATGTTAACATTGGGAAAGAGAGTACACAGGTTTGCTGCCTCAGGAATTTGATGATTTGGATATTTTAAGCCATAATCAAGTAGATATTAACTGTATGAAGCCTCATGCCATTTCTTATCAGTATATTTTGAGAAATGAGCGAACTACACAACTTATTTTATTACCCATAAGGTTAGCATGTAGAATGAGTATGCAGGTTTGCTGCAACAGGTATGTTAAAACTGGTTAGTTTTAATTCATTATTTAGTATATCTTAACTAGAAGAAGCCATATACCAAGTTTTGTCAAGAAATGTTAAAAAATAAGTAAGATATAGAATTTTTTTATTTCCCATAAGGATAACATGCGGAATGATTATGCAGGTTTGCTGCCACAAAAATTGAAATTTCGGGGATTTTTGACTAAAATACATTATATCTCATCTAGATGAAGCCACAAACCAAGTTTAATTAAGATATGTTGAGAAATGAGCGAGATATAGAATTTTACTTATTCCCCATAAGGTTAACATTGGGACAACATACTGTGTTTACCACTTTCAATATCTCGGTAACCAATGGACATAGAGCAATGATTCAAAATACTAAATTGTTTGTTTTTTTGAGGTGAATCCAATGGTGCCAACAAAAATTTGATTTATTTCATTTTTTTATGTAAAAACCCCAAAAAACCCATTTTTGGGGGGGTTATTCCCCCATTACCCCCCCTTCCGATGGTCCGATCGGGCTGGTTTACGAACTTGTCCAATCGATCACCACTTTACATGTCTGTACCAAATTTCATTAAGATCGGACCATATTTACGGCCGCTATCGTGCTCACAGACACATATATATATATATATATATATATATAGGTAGATAGATATATATATATATATAAATTCGAACGAATGGTGTTTTTTGCTTCTGGTGGCCCCAAAACGAAAAGTTATCATGGTCTCTGGCTTAGGTCTTACCATGAGACCTACGGTAATAGCTTCTTCCCTATAGGGGAAATTCGCTAATAAAAATAAGAAAAAAGTTAACATAAACAAAGGTCCTATAGTGCTTCGTTTTCCGTCTGTATGTCTGTGATTTTTATATATTTAATCTACAAATTTAATTTAATTAACGTTGATATTAAGATTATGATGATCGGACTACTAATAATAGAGATAGTTTGACTTTTCTAAATAAAAACATGGTTTTTAGAACATACTGTCTGAAATTCGCATGTTTTTACTCGGAGTATTTAAAATTTAACCATTATTAGTTGTCCAATCATTATAATCTTATCAGCATTAATTGGATAAAATTTTGTAACTTTTTCATCTCTAGTATGATTTTTCTAAAATTTACGGTTAAGATATTTACCTTTGAAAACCAAAAACAGTCGCCATTTTGACATGGTACAAAGAGAAATTTGATACATCCTACAAAAATAGTTCATTACATAGTTCAAAAATAGTGGTCATCCATACACCAAGTTTGACATTTATACGTTAAGAGGTTTATGAGATATGATGAAATATGTATGAATCACAAACAGACACACAGACAGAAAACGAAGCCCTTTAGGACCTATGTTTAAATTATACAAATTTTTTTCTTATTATTATCTCTAGGTAATTATCATACACTAAAATATTTTACCATAATTTCCGGACGTTTACGCTTTCTTTGAGTTACATTGCCTAAATTAAAATCAGAAGATAATATACACACAAAGATGTGTGTTTTAATGTATTATAATATGTGGGGTTATAAATATAAATTCGCTCCATCGTGTTGTCAGCGTGCTGCAGGAGTACTCGTTTGTAACTTAACTGTTTTTTAATATCTCGTCAATCACAAGTGCTGCTCCACATTTAACAATCTATAGCCTAACATCTTTTATATGATAGGGGTCATTTTGTGCTGAGAATCCTCGCACAATTCTGAACCGATTTTATTAATCAGTTAGATTATTATTTGAATAATAGGTTAGGTTATCATAAATATGTTAGTATGACTTTCCTCATTTTGTTACAAATTGAACAAAACCAGATGAGTCACACTTTTGCCCGCGAAATAACCTTAAAGTAGACTAAGGTAAGGTCGTTGACCAAAGCGCACGCATCACCTGTCAACGGGATTTGACAGGCAAAGTATAACTCATCTGGTATCGTTCAATTCGTAACAAAACGAGGAAAGTCCTACTAACACATTTATAACCCAACTTAACCGCATATTCAGGCTTATAACCTATAACCGCTGCAGCGCGCTGTATAATGGTGGCCTCCATATAATACCAAAGTACCGAGATCTGTGTGTTAATATAACAGGTGCTACGCCAGCACTGCATGGCATAGACCCTAGATCTTAGTGTCAAACTACAGTACATCTTGGAATGAATCTTAGAGGCCTTATGGTGGTGTTTTGTTAAAAGTTGGGGACCATTTTGAAGAGACCCATGTCATGTTTTTAGGAAGTGCTGTTAGTAAGATTGGTTTATATCAAATCAAATGGTCATAATTTGAAACACTCCAAATGAAAAATAACAGACTGCAAGAATGCAGTAGCCTCCTACTGACCTCCTAAACCGATGAGAAGGAAATAGTCTCCCTCGCTAAGCCGCGGTTAACTGCAAGTATACAATAGACAAGTGTAAGATTTGGCCTTACCCTAATTCAAAATGTTCAGGCCTGCCTAAAAATCCTTTAAGGAACAGTTTATTTTTGTTTCTCTAGCTAACACACAGATTCTGCTTACCGGCTTGAAAATTCGCCTCGTCGAAACGTCGTGTTAGAACTAGAACTTTGACACTTTGCTTGGAAGGCGGTAAGTTCAGTGTATCCACAGAGTAAAATATAAAATCCCTACATGAACGCCCAAAAATTCCCTTGTTATCCCTCAACGTAGCGCGCCCGAAAAATCCCTTTTAATCCCTGAGTTCCAAACTCTTATCCCTCAGTAACGAATCCATACAACTTTATCATTTTGTATTTTTTGTGTTGTAATAGTGTGTATTCGTACGTAACTGAAATTTTGACTTTATTAATGTGAATAAAACAAGCTGATGGCAGCATATAAAAAGGGAAGCGAGTGTTAAAATGTTTTGTTCTTGACTAAGAGACGATATGATTAATAATTTAAATTAAAATATAATTGATCCAAGGAGTTACCACAGCTATGGCCAGGAGGAACACTGCAAAACACGAAAGTAGTTTGATGACATTTTAAAGTAAAATTAATTGCTTTAACAATTTGAGAACACCATTATAAAATATTGTAAATAAGTAACGTATGGTGGCGGGGCTAGGAATAATCATGTTTCGTCTATACAGTTATTTTATTTAATTTATTTCCTTAATTATCCCTAGAAATCCCTCAATTCCGCTCTTATCCCTCGAGAGCCTGATTTATCCCTGAAAAGGGATAAAATCCCTTAAAGTGGAAACACTGGGTAAGTTGGTAAGTGGTAAGGCGCTAAGGCGCAGTGTTGCCACACCCCTAACCCAGGAAATTGCCCAGGGCCCAGACTTTCCAGCGAAAAATCCTCATTTTATCCTCAGCCGAAGCGAAAATCCTCCGCCAAGCCATATCAAACGAAAGGAAATCCTCAAGTTCTCCCCATCCAATAGCCAAATTCAACAAAAATCCCTTTCAACTGCCAATTAGGGACGGCCGAATCTATACTTATTTAATACGCGAGCAGTTTTTTTGTTACAAAGACTTCTCCTAAACTACTGAACCGATTTTCATGTTTTTGGTGTCATTGGAAAGAGCTTGGCGTGAAGTTTTGCAGGAAATAAAATTTAAAAAGGTTTGACTAAAGGGAAGAGCCCTAGACGCCCTTAAAGTTTCATATTGCCCATAAGATTTAACATGGGAATAGAAATTTCAAATAAGGCAGCTGATTGGAGCAAACAAAGTTTTTCAGCAAAGTCATATGTTGTTAATGGAATTGAAACCATTGCATGTAGAGCTGGAGGAATTTCAGTTGATGAAAGATGTTAATAAATAAACTATTATTCTAATACATAATTAAGGTCAGAGTTCAGTTTTAAAAACATTTATTTTGAATCACATGTGTGAAGATCTTAATATTTACATATGTTTATATTCCAAAGAAAAGTGCTAAAAAAATTAGTTCTTATGTATAAATTAAACTATCAATATAAACAGAAATAAAAGAAAAAGAAGCAGACTTAACATTCATTATGAGTGTAAATTTATTGAACCATTTTAGTTCGGTTTAAGATTCAGTCGGATCGTACGCTACTTAGGGCCGCTTTCCCCAATTAAGGTTTAAAGTAAACGTGAATTTAATTAAAACCATATGAATATTCTAATATTTAAATTATATACCATATTACAGGAAAATTCAAATGTTACTAAACTTAAGTTTCTGACGTTAAAATAAAACTATATTTGGGGAAACCAGCTCTTAGTCACATATACCCTACTGAATTTCAGAAAGTTTTACAAAAATACACTTAAAACCCAATAATACATTTTTTACCCATTTAAAAACATTTGTGTTGTCTAAACAAATTTGCAGTAGATTTTCAAATATAAATTTGTTTTGGTTAATTTTCTTTCATATGGTGCATGGGGTATTTCAACTAATAATTAATTTATGTGCGACAATTTCATCTTGCTATGAACTTGGTTGAGTATACGCTTCAATTGGAGTTTATGGTGAATGTTAAATGTGAAGCGTTTGTTAGCAATTATCTACAATTAAATTTACATGAAAATATAAATTAAATTAGTTCAACTATGAAATGCTAACCTTGAATGATGTAAACCTGTAAATAATATAATTTTAACAGTCCTTTTTGTGTTTAGTGATGTTCTATAGTAAAAAGAACCCATTTTCCAGTAATTCCAGTAACTAGGTATAGGTATAATCCAGGGTCAGTCCATTATGGACTACTGTATATGTGGCGGCAGGTCAAGCCAACTCCTTTGAGGAGCTCATAATATTCGTAGAAAACACTAAAGAAACATGGACATCTCTTTAAATATGAATGAGAATTCACAAGAAATTTCGTTAAAAAAGCTTTTGTAAAAATTATAGTTCAAGAGGAAATTCAACCATAAAATTAATAAAATAGTTCTATAATACTATACCATGATTATTTTTATTTTGAAATCAATACATAACAATTGCTCGATTTCGAGCAACAGGTTTACTAGTATATTAGTATTAGCTAAAAGGTATTAGCTTAGACACTGCTCCTAGTCTAAGGTATTAGGTTTTTCGAATTAGATTTACAAAGTAACTGATTTCTTAAGTAACTGATATGTGATTCTGTCTAATACTAATACATCTTTGCCTTATTCATTCTACACTCGACACCGATATAATTAATTCAACTTTCTGTTTCTTTTATCACATGCGTTAACTAAATAAAAGAGGTAAAATTTCTTAATATGATTTAAAACTAATATGAGTTATCTCATGTAATTCAGTTTGTTTCTAGCTGGCGGTCGCCGGGCAAGAGATATTCTGGTGCCGTGGTGAGCGCTACATGCGTTTGGCGGAGCGTCTCAAAATCGTGTCAAGACGGACAAGGCGTGTCAGACATTCCCCGCGCCCCTGCCGGTGGGTAATTTGGCGTCTCTTTGGAACAATGAACGTCCCCTTTATCCCTCACTTAGTACCACGGACACATGGCCGGCGCGGTGGAACCATCTTTCACTCAATAACTTTTCCTTACTTCACGATGACTATAAAGTCAGATTCATTTGTTGATTAGTTTATAATTTACAAAATTAAACATTACATTAACCGAACGTATAACTCGGAAATATGTTTACCGACAAAAAAATATTATTTATGAAAAGAGTAAAAAACAAATATTTTTTAACTTCATAATATATACACAATGTGTTTTAGCAAATTTTGCCTATAGGGAAGAAGCTATTACCGTTGGTCTCATGGTAAGACCTAAGCCCGTGACCATGATAACTTTTCGTTTTGGGACCACCAGAAGCAAATAACACCATTCGTTCGAATTTATATATGTATATATATGTAGGTACGAGTCGAACATGTCCTGTCTATTATATCGTAAAAAAATTAAAAACGGAATTGTTGAAAAAGGTAACGCTTAATGTTGTTGATAAAATTCAAGGTTCGTGATTTGCCTGCAATTGAGTAAACCGTAAACGTATGGATGAAGCTTGACTCTTGACCAAATAATGGAGTTTTCGTACAATTTACCTATTTATTACATCCACGTTGGTTACACTGCCAAATTCATCACCTTCTATCACGTTTCATTCCTTGAATTATCGTAATACCACATGAAACTGAATTAGTTATTAACAAAGCAAATGTTTGCAATACAGGACTGAGTAAACTGACTCTAGGTTTTTTCAGTTCTCCTAATTGTAATCTACTCTAAAAATAATTCAGTTTAGTCCAGTCTTTAAACAACTAAATCTCCAGTTCTACCGGGCCGATTTTGTTAATTAATGGGTCAGTACCTGGTGGACCGAGCCTTGCTTGGTGTTATTTCATGTTTGCAAGTTCATCCAGTTACTATAAAATATTTCAATGTCATAAAATTCATAAATAGAAACCTTTTACCTATGCCTTTTACTGCTCCATGGACTCTTCATCCCACTTGCTGTATTTTCCCTTCATGGCTGTAGATTCCAAACAGCTGTTATGATTACTTCATTTGTTTACACTTTCCTTGTTTATTTTCGTTGCTATCACGGCAACCCATAAGACCAATGTTAAAATTTTACAACTTAAAAATTCGATTTATTACGTTATTAGATTTTCTCTGGTCAAGTAATTTGCGTAAAAGACGTTTTTGAGTCATAAATTACTCATTTCCAGACTTTGAAGGAAATCCTCGGAGCCGTTTTTGAGATAAATGTGCAAGCATACAAGCAAGCAAGCACGATAACATTACTCATATACAGATTGATTCACGGTGCTGGGCGCCTCGTCTGCGCATGCGCAGTGATGACTTTCCCCCACCACGGGACCTAATACAGTCAGCTCAAGAAACTGTCATCTGTCAAAACATAATGTTTTTATTATTGTGATTATTTAGGTTATGTTATTTTGTTGATGTGTAAATATGGCAACAAGAACTTTTAAAGGAAATGTTTCCAACAACGAAATAATTTCTTTTGGTGCAAAATGTTTGTATTCCTTTTTAAATTCAATTACTTTGCATCCTTCATTAGTTTACATTTTTTATTTTAGTATATTTTGCCTAATCTAAACGAGTGATCACCCGAAGAGACACGTCCACCCGAAGTGATACCTATCATGTTTAAGTTCAAGGAAAGGAATATTAAATGGAAGACACTAACGAAAATATGAAGTGTAGACAGTGAAACAGTATAAACGTTTCGTTCTTGAATTTTAGGAGGTAGTTTCCAAATATGGTTTGATTTTGTAATATTGGTGTCGTGCGATGTTATTAAAAAACAGAAAATACGTAAAAAATAACAGGCTGCTTGAAAAGCCTTGCACTCGTACACATTTTAGGCCTATATTGGCGTGAATAATGAGGATGAGGCTAGCCTATATCAAGATTCCTTCTTTATCACAGTGACATAGGAAGATAGAATAGAGATGACGGTAACGATTGAAATATTACTTTGCAGTCTAAACTGTTTCGTCCTATGTGTTATTACAATTACCTGAAAATACATTTGTATTAATGTTGTGACATATTAATATGAGGAGAGTTTTAATGTCATACAGCAACCATGAAATAATATTTTATGTATTTTATGTATGTTTTATACTATGTTATTAACATATTTTTCCACCAAAACTCTAGTTCTTCTTAGCATACACCTTTAGGTTGACAGTGTAATTCACAGTATATCTGCTTGTATTAGATTTTCTCTTAAGAATGAATACTATGCAGCAAGGTGGCGACGCGCGGCGCCCGCGTTGGGCTCAGTGGCGCGTATATCAGCCTAAGATAAAGTCGTCGTAGGTGCCACCCAGACTAATCGCCACCTCATAAAAATACTTTGAGCTATTGAATTTTCAATCTCGCCAGCGAGTAAAGGCATGTTTTTATCGATGGTAAAGTTGAGGAGAGAGCTTACGACACGGACGACGCGACAGAGCGGCATCCACCATACGCGGATCCATGACGATCGTCCTTGTCACATCGCTTGGTGTGGACCAGCGACCACATAGTTCAAATAAATGTTGTCGCTATTTGCCGCCACCAGCACCGACCAGCCACTGTTGATCGCGTCGCACTTACCGCCCAGCTACTAGTAGGACTGCGCATTAAGATTCTGCAGTACATGTGGGCTTTCAGGGGTTTGTCCCATAAGAGCAATGCAAATTTCAAACAGTTGCTACGCCTTTTAAAGGTAATAACAATATCTAGAGATCTGTGAGATTAAAGCTTTTAGACATGAAACATGTTTTTGAATAATTTACAATATACATGTGTAAAATTCACCATTTTACATGAACGTTTTAATAAGTTGAACATATTTCGAAAAATTGTCCTCACATTTCTTTTTTTAAATATCAAAAGGAAAAACATATTCAAGAATCAGTTTACATTTTAAGGTAAACAAGTAATTTGTGTTCAAAGCAGAACATTTTTAAATGACGTTAGCATGTTCTTATGGGACTAAACCCCAAAAGATGGCGGGAGGTACTGCAGACTCTTTAGGCCCGATCCTACATGGGTGACAAGAGCGGTACGATTTGGGCGACCAAAAATACAATCAAATGGGTTTACATTAATCCTACGTGGACGTCTGGAGAGCGATACAATTCAAACGAGACGAGCGACGCGATTCGAGTTAATTTGGAAAATAAAAAAATCGCTCTGGTCGTGACCGGAGCGACTGTCGCAGGGATCGCCCGCATCGCTGACATAGGACACTGCGTCACCTCGAGCATTGAATATATCCCGAGCGATTCCAGCAATAATTTACGTATTTCTCTTTTGAGAGAATGATAACAGTAAAGAAGGAGGCTTCAGTGGCTTGTATCACCCGGATCGTTAGTTCTCGTGTCGGTCACGTCACCAGAATCGCGTCGTTCTTGTCGCCCAAGTAGGTCTAGGCCTAACTGTATATCTGCAAACAATTCAACAAATTTTATGATATACAGGAACTTGTTTAACATATATACTAGCCTACTTAAGACAAAAGTGTTAATTATTGAACCTGGCGGAAGGATGAAATAAATCAGAAAAAATAAATAAAATCGCCAGAATTACTTGTCCTTTTTGATAACATGGTGTTCGACCTTTTCAAACATCCATCCGCATATTAGACGGACGTGACGCCACGGGAGTGTGACATGGCCTTTGTTGGCTCCTGGTTACGTTTATGATTTTTAAAACGTTGCTTGTGGTTTATTTACTATACTAGTATTTATAGATTGTATTTTTCTTAACAGTAAATAAAATATGTATTTTTAATCATGATTCTATATAAAAAAAACTTGCATCGATTCAAAAACAATCCTTATACATTAACATGTTATAACACATTCTTTATAAATTTGGTTGTTTATGGATATGTTTTTTGTTGGTCTGTGAAATTTAAAACTCAAATTTTCTTTAAAAGACAGCTGATTATTTTAAAGTTGACTGTACGCATTCATTGTAGGGGAAAAGTGGTGGGGGATTCTTCATCTCTCTCGCACACTTCCCTCCCTACACGCCAGGCACCGAGAATCAATCTGTAAGAGTATTTAATTAATAATAATGGGTCATTGGAAAGCTCTCTCTCTGTAGATTTGCAAATAATTATGAAAGTTTTTTTGATATTTTTGGTGAAAAAGTAAAAAACACATGTTTTCCACAAGAAATACATTGAAAACGGGGATTTTATCATTGTTTATTTGGAGGCGAATTTTGGCTGCCTTTATTAGTGGGGAGGCGCATTTAGTAAAATATGTAAACTTACAAAGTTGGCTCACCCCGAAAGCTAACCGGCAACCACCAAGCTAGATTTTATCGAACAACAGTATAAATAATATTTTGACCGGTGGTACGAGGCTGTACGAGTGGGACTCTCTTTTCTGGACGCCATTTTGGAAAATGGCGGATGCTATTGTTTGATTCTTCGTAGTTTGGAAACCACTCAAGCTAAAAACTTGATCTTGGTATCAAATTACATGTTTGTGAGATCAAGGAATTTGAAAAAATCATTAGATTATTCGTATATCTTTTCTAAACGCCATTTCGGAAAGTGGCGGATGCTTAGGAATTAGTCTTCATAGTTTGGAAACCACTCAAGCTAAAACCTTGATCTTGGTATCGAATAATGTATTTTTGAGGTCTAGGAATTTCCAAAAAATATTACTTTATTCATACATACAATACATCTTACATTTTACAAAGTGGCTACATTTATTCATATACACATTTTGGTGAATGCGCCTAACCAATATTTAGCATACGGTACAACCAATATAGTGAGGAAGATAGTATAAAACTATTAGGTTTCTAGTTACCAGATAGAAACTTTCCAAGCTTTATAGGAATATTTGAAGGCTCAAAATGTTGCCATCCCAGCGTATCTTGTGTTATTTAAGTCTATCCGTATATGTTTTTTAATCCATAAAATTTCAAAACCGAGATGAGATACAATCGAGGAACGTATATATGCTTTTGATGTAGACAAGCTTAAAATTGCTTAAAAATTGTTTTCAAGTACAAATTTATTTTCGAAATGGCGGAAGTTAAAAATTCTTGAAAAAACTTGTTGAGTAACATTTTGTCATACAAAATGTAGACAGTTCAATTACAAATTCAGCGAAATACAAACTGTCATCATGGATCAATAATTACCAAGAAAATCAACGTTTAGTTCCCTAGGTATACTTATCTTAGTCCTGAAAACCTGAAATACCTTTCGCTAACAAAGCTATATTTTTTGACACATCTCGAATTCGGCCGATGCTTTATAATATTAAAAGTATATCAAAGTGTGTGGGTGTTCTCTTGATAAGTGTAAGAGCATATATTCAAACCAGGATGATGAGGAGGAAAAAGTATATCTCTTGAATCTTTATCAAAATGTGAGTTAGATCCTGCTCAAAGGACATTTTTATTTGTGGTTCTCATGCACTATCGTTGTCTAACATAGGATCATTGTAAAATTTTATAAATAAGTAAATAAAAATCAATTTTATGGCTCATTATATTGATTCACACTATTTTAAAAATATAAAATAGATTTTACGTATGAATAAATTAATATTTTTTTAATTTCTTGACCTCAAATAGTTATTTATGTATTAAGAGCGTAAAGTAGGTCTTTCTCGCTTGAGCTAAACAGTTATCGCGCGACGCGTAGCGGAGCGCGATATTTTTAGCAACTGCAGTTTTAATTTCCCAAACGATGAATACAATCACAGTTACTCACGTCCATTGTAGCTGAATGCGCCATTATGATTGCGTCAATTCTTTATATTCCTTTTCGTAAATAATTCTAGATTTACGAGGTAATAAGTTTAATGAAACTTCTTTTGCTGATTCACTTATTTCAGGTGGAGTAAGTCCGTATTCGTCATCACTCATTTCATCCATTATTGTTGCTGAATGCGCCAGTTTGAGGTTATAAACAAGTCGAGCTCAATCGGAAGCGGAAGGGAGCGCTGTGGCGCGTCGAGTAACAATGCAACCAGCTGGCAAGCGTAAAAGTAATCACTTGGCGAGCGTAAAATACTTTAGGCTCGCTCCAAAGACTTTCAAATACATTATCGCTCGCTCCTCAGTAAACAGCTGTTTTACGATTGGGTTTCAGTGCGTAAACTGACACTTTACGCGCGGTTGTAGGAAAAACATATTATTTGACACCAAGGTCAAGTTTTTAGCTTGAGTGGTTTCTAAACTACAAAGAATCAAACCATAGCATCCGTCATTTTCCAAAATGGCATCCAGAAAAGAGATATGAATAATTTAATATTTTTTCAAATTTCTTAACCTCAAGAACATATAATTTTGATACCAAGATCAAGTTATTTGCTAGAGTGGTTACCAAACTATGAGGGGTAAAACATTAACATCCGCCATTTTCCAAAATGGCGTCCAAAACAGAGAGTTCCACTCATACAGAGCGACCACCGGTCAAAATATCATCTCTACTACTCTACAATAAAATCTAGCATATGGTGGTTGCCGGTTAGCTTTCAGGATGAGCCAACTTTGTCATTTTGGCCATTCGCCTCCCCACTATATTGAGTATATTCAAGAAATGCATAACTGTTAATTGTAGGAAATTTTATTCTCTTTCAGAATATCACCATCCACATTAACCGATTTCCTCACCATTTAAAAGTTATTTGCAAAAAAATCTAAGTAACCTCCGAATTCATAGTGGTGTGAAAATACTGAATTATAGTTATTTTTGTTAAACTTTGTACAACTAAATCTAAATCTAGAGTTCTATCTGACAGATTTTAATAATTAACGGGTCTTTTGAAAGCTTCATCCGTGTAGATTTGCAAATACGTAATTATCAAAGCTACATTTTTATAAAGATTTATAGTGAACATGTAAAACACATATTTTTTATACGAAATACAATAAAAAACAGTTTTTTAAAGTTTCTTTTTATAGCAAAGTTTTGGCTGCTCGTTATCAGTATTTTAAAGAAATGTAGGCGTATATCTCTAACTTATTGGAAATTTTATTCTCTTTCAGAATGTCACCTTCCACTTAAACCGATTTCCTAACCATTTAATTAAAAGTTATTTGCAAAAAAGCTAAGCAACCTCCAAATTTATAGTGGTGAGAAAATACTGAATTAGACATATTTTTGTTAAACAACTAAATCTAGAGTTATATCAGACAAATTTTAATAATTTACGGGTCGTTGGAAAGCTTCATCCGCGAAGATTTGCAAATTTATTTTGAAAAAGTAAAAACACATATTTTCTATAAGAAATACATTAAAATACCCCCGTCGCAGCAGACCTGCGTACTCAGGGAATTTCCATAGGATTTATTTTGTATATGTGAGCATTCAACTTGTTTGAAGGAAAGTATCATTTCAATAAGTTAAGTAAATAATATACTAAAAACGCATATTTAATCATTCATGAGCTTTAAACATGAGGAAAATTAATAAAGAGACCTCATTAGTAATACATACACTTTTGTATTTTATATAATTCTTAGTCTTTTAATTTTTAATAACTGTAATCTTGTTATTATTATTTAATTTGTTGGACTTTTCCTATCGCTTCTAGTGTTTAAACTACACTACGTTTCGAGAGGTATTGAAACTCCTCTCGTTTTCAAGTGACCCTACCTAAAGTTACATTAATCTACTTATGTTTATTTAACCTACTTTTTTGGGTTTTTTGTTTTTTTGACATACAATTACATTCATCCAACATTCAACAGAAATCTCACTCTCACAAAATTTCATACAAAACACATTAAACATACTTATACAGAAAGAAAATTAAAACTAAAACATATTACATGATAAAGGGCACAGAAAATTAAAACAAAAACATATACCTTACTGCCGGCAATGCCTCCAAGCTGGCAGTGGCACGACACGCACACACGTCCACTCACACTCACATACGCAACTCGAATGAAGAGCGTCTGTGAGAGCAAGTGGAGGGGGAGCGGCCCTACCCCCACCACGGGCACAAGTTGACGTCAGCGGTCTAAGACCCGCCTCCATGGTAAATCTCGGGAACATGACTCAGGCATCGGCTGTGTGTTTCCTCCAGGCACCTATATGGGCACAAGTACAGCAATTCCAAAAAATATACAGCACGCCTCCTAGCTACAGGTGGGGGACAGGACGCACAACCCATAGCAAGAGTTTCCTCCAAGCAGATTCACGGGCGCATGGATCTTAGGACCATGTGATGGACTCTGGAAGCGGGAGCTTCTGCAACAGACAGGTCTGGTGTGGGTTTTGGGGCTATTTTTTGTTCAAAGTGTGATTTAATTAAAGGTATCCAAAGTGGCCTAACATCAATACTGCTCTGACTAATTGGGTTTTCATGTAATTTTATCAACGCCCCTTCAACAAACTTCCTTTTGTAGTAATGAGATTCATGATGTAATATTTCTGCCCCTTCAAAGTTGAATTTATGTTCTTTCTCCCATGCATGTTTGGCTAATTTCGAACTGGTTGTTTCGCCATTTTTGGTGTTTCTTTTATGTTCGCCAATACGAACTTTTAATGGCCGTTTTGTTTCTCCTATGTATTCACCTTCACATTCACATTTAATACTATAGACACAATTTTTTGAGGCTTGCTCTGAACATTTTGGTTTTACTTTAGTAAGATGCTGTCTTAATGTGTTTGATGATTTGAAGGCAGTTTTGATTTGGTATTTCCTGGCAACCCTTCTTATTTTTTCTGATAGTTTTGGGACGTATGGAATACTTATGAAAGCTTTTGGTTTGTCAGTGATTGGGAACGTATTGAATTTTGTTTGCCTATTCTTTTTTTTTGCCTATTATTTTTTGTTTTAGCGAATTTCCCCTATAGGGAAGAAGCTATTACCGTAGGTCTCATGGAAAGACCTAAGCCCGGGACCATGATAACTTTTCGTTTTAGGGCCACCAGAAGCAAAAAACACCATTCGTTCGAATTTTTATATATCTATCTATATATATATATATATATATATATATATATATATATATATATGTATGTGTGTCTGTGTAAATATGATCCGATCTTAATGAAATTTGGAACAGACATGTAAAGTGGTAATCGAATGGACGAGTTCGTGAACCAGCCCGATCGGACCACCGGAAGGGGGGGTAAGGGGGGATAAACACCCCCAAAAATGGGTTTTTTGGGTTTTTTACATATAAAAATAAAATTTATCGAATCTTTGTTGGCACCATTGAATTCAGCTCAAAAAAACAAACAATTTAGTGTCTTGAATCATTGCTCTATGTCCATTGGTTACCGAGATATTGAAAGTCGTAAACACAGTACGTTGTCCCAATGTTAACCTTATGGGGAATAAGTAAAATTCCATATCTCGCTTATTTCTCAACATATCTGGATAAAACTTGGTTTGTGGCTTCATCTAGATGAGATCTAATGTATTTTAGTCTAAAATCCCCGAAATTTCAATTTTTAGTGGCAGCAAACCTGCATAATCATTCCCCATGTTATCCTTATGGGAAATAAAAAAATTCTATATCTTACTATTTAACATTTCTTGACAAAACTTGGTATATGGCTTCTTCTAGTTAAGATGTAATAAATAATGAATTAAAACCAACCAGCATTAACATACCTGTTGCAGCAAACCTGCATAATCATTCCCCATGTTATTCTAATGGAGATTACAAAACATGTAAAATCTCGCTAAGTTGGATTGAAATACCAGTTGTTGTGTTGCATCTGAAATTCGCTGAGTATGCAGGTCTGCTGCAACGGGGGTATTTAAAAATACAGGTGTAATCTTGTTATAGATTATAAATGTCAACAAACATATAACCAATGAACTCAAAACACCCAAAACAAACAAATAATTCAATCTCACCAGGGCCGGACTGGGAAGAAATTTTGGCCCGGGCATTTATATGGCGTACCGGCCCACTTTAATTTTTCCGGGGGGACTTTGCACAGGGCCGGCGACAGAATTTTCGGCTCGGCAAAAGTGGTGACCTTTTTTTTACTCGCACGTGTGGTTTTCGGTCTCTTAATTATCATTTCAGTCCTTTCTGCCTGTTCCCGGGCCCCTATGCATTTGCTTGGGGACTTATTATTTTTGGAGTTGGCTCTGCGGCCGGCCCCCAAGCGGCCCAGCGGCCCCTGGAGGTGGCGGCCCACCGGGCATTTGCCCGGATGCCCTTATGGCCAGTCCGGGCCTGAATCTCACGAAAAAATTAAATTCAATCATATGGTCAGTTTTATAGTAATTAAAACATCCCTGTTGCAACAGACCTACATCTCCCGCCAATTTCAATAAAACATATTATCAATCCTCATAATTAAACATATCATATATTATGCTACATTTTCAGGCAGTTTATACCGAGACATCCCCCCCTCCAAATGCTCTTACTTTCTTTATTAAATTTAAAAATAATTTATATTTTTTTGATATAGTATATATTTTCTGCAAAATCTTGATCAATGAACTCTAACTATTCAAAATAAACACAAATAAAATATTCAACACCTGCAAATTTAATCATATGTTCAGAATTGTATTTTTAAAAAACATCTCAAATCAGGGTGACTATACTTTTTGGAGGGAAAAATTAAAAACAAAATATTGGACAACGTATTGTGTTTAGCACATCCAATATTATCCAATATCTAAGCAACGGATTGACGTAGAATAATAATTCAAAATGCTAAATTGTTTTTTTTTTTAAGCTGAATTCAATTTTGACAACTAAATTTAAAAATAATTAGTAAAAAGGTGTTAAATCTTGAAAATAAATTTTATTTTGTGAAAAAAAACCCTCTTAGAGTAAATCAATCTTGCTGGTTTGCGAACTCGAAGTCATGAATTACGCTTTACACGTTTGTTCCAAATTTCATCAAGATTGGACCTTTTTTACAAAAGTTATCGCGCCTATGGACAAGTATGTATATATATATATGAAAATGAACGAACGGTTTTTTTTGGGGTCTAGGGACCTCAAAATGAAAAAATAACATGGTCCCGAGCCGCCTACGGTAATAGCTACTTCCCTATAGGGGAAATTCGCTAAAACACAGCTCGCTTTTATAAGTTCTGTTTGTAGCCAAGTTTTGGCTGCCAGTTTTCAGTATTTTCAAGAAAAATTCAGTGGAAAATTGTAGGAAATTGTTCTTTCAGAATATCACCTTCTACTTCAACGGATCTTCCCACCATTTAAAGGTTATCAAAAAAGAACTAAGCAACCTCCGAATTTATAGTGGTGAGAAAATACTGAATTAGAGATTTTTTTAAACTTTGTACGGCAAAATCTACAGTTCAACAGGACCGATTTTATTAATTAGTAAGTCTTGGGAAGCTTAGACTTGCAAATAATCAAAAAAGTTTTATTTTTTCAAGATTTATGGGGGAAAATGGAAATACTCACACGTTTTATATAAAAAAAACACCTGAAACAGGTTTTTAAATTTCTTTGTAGCCGAGTTTTGGCTGCCAGTTATCACTATTTTCAAGAGATGGATTAAGGTGTTTTTTAGGAAATTTTATTCTCTTTCGCAATAACACCTTTCTCTTTGGTCGATTTCTTCAGCATTTTAAAGTTATGCCAACAAAAATGGGAATATCTGAGATTTTAGACTATTATACATTATATCTCATCTCATTAAGCCACACAAACCAAGTTTTATTAAGATATGATGAGAATCAAGCGATATATAGAATGTTGCTTATTTCTCATAAGGTTAACTTTGGGACAACGTACTGTGTTTACCACTTTCAATGTCTCGGTAAGCAATAGACATAGAGCAACGATTCAAGGTACTTATTTGATTGTTTTTCGAGCTGAATTCAATGGTGCTAACGATAGTTGTATTATTTTAATTTTTCTATGTGAAACCCCTAAAAACCAACCAATTTTTGTATTCGTGACCAATTTTTGGGATTTTTGTATTCGTCCGACTTTTTTATACTGGCTAAACTATAAACATTTGAAAATGCTAAACCTATGTCATTGAACTAGAAATATTTGAAAACATATAATTTGACCCATTAATTGTTCAGCTATGACTTTACATTCGCCAATAATGCGGAATAAATCTCCATTAGGTAGGTACAGAGCTCATATTAAGTTGAGCACTTTTCGCTGCGCAAGGCGGTGCAAGAGTAAACGTGGTGATGTTTAGTCACCGGATTCTTTAAAAAAACAGTACCAAAGAGTTAGATTATATCGCAGTGCGGAGTGTTTTAGGATGGATTTTTTGAGCGGGAAGCCTTCATTCATTCTATGGAGAAAGTCGAACGGACGAAGCAACCATTGTTTCATAGGCAAACATCCTTCTAGGAAATAACCCTTGCCTCGTAAGGTCGTCTCGCACCCTGCAGTTGAGTCAGTTGCCACAAAAACGTGAGCCTTCCTTCTCACTCCCTACCCCATTATTTCGGTCCGTGTCAGAAAGCCATTGACCCTTCGCACCCAGTCACTGATCACCTGATTTTAACTGGCCACTAGAAAATTCAAAGAATGATTCAAGTATAACTGGTGCCAAATCTTAAGGCCCAGTCCGTCCGTGAGACTAATGTTAATTTTAGCGTTGGGCCAGGGCCGGCTCAAGAATTGTATGTGCGCCCTAGGCGAAGGTAATGCTTGGCGCTCCCCCCCCCACTTATTAAGTTCTGTAAAAGGGTAGAGTAGGATTCACCTAAGTTGGCCAAAACGAAAGTAAACAAACTATTATCTTCTTACGAACTTGACCATAAAATCCAGCTGTGCTGAAAACATCATCAACGAACATCTGTTTAGTATAGTACTTGCAATAAAGGGAAAGTTCTGATGCAATTTAGTCCAGGCAATGAAAGGTTATAGAGGGAATTGCATGGATCACAATTTTTGACTTTTTAACTTTGTTTGGACTAGTTAGGAGTAAAACATATCAAAAGTCCCCGCCCTTAGCCCTTGAGCCGGCTGGGCTGGAAGGGCCTAAAGGTACAATTTTTTTGGTTTTTCCTAAATATCTTGAAAACTATCGGACTGCCTAAAAACTATCTTTTAGTACTGCCTATTAAATTTGAAAATTAAAGAAAATTAAATATCCTGCAAGAAAAATACATAATAAGTCTACTTTGGTCCAACCGTTTACAAGGTAAGCACTAATTTTATTAATATTTAAAAAATATCCCTTCCATAAGAAATACATTTAAATTTGTGGGTATAAAAAATCTGTATAAAAAAATACAGAAGATGCTTTTTAAAATTGTTGATAATACTAATCTAGTAAAGAAATAATAAATAAAATAAAATAGGAAAATAATCGGAAAATAATAATTGCAGCTACATTTTGGCAAAGGGAATTAGATAAACAGTGCCTTATCCGTCCTTAACCTCGTCCGTCCCAAGGTCGGCCAGTCAACCCCGTATCGTACGTTTGAACACGGCGACACCGCTCCCTCAGCCTCAATTGGTGTATTGGTATTTTTTTGTACAAACTATGTGCAATGTAAAAATATATAATTCTTGATGATATTAATCTAAGTATAGGAATGAGGAAGCCATAATTTAATCTATTTCGTGTTGGGTAAAAATGTTCTGTTAGTAAAAATATTTTATTTATTATTCCTGATGAAAGTAATCAAACTATCAATTCAAACAAACTATACTATTGGCGAAAAGCCAAAACCGAAAAGTCACTTAACAAATCTTGGGTTTGGTATCTAATGTACTTTTTTATTATTGCTTTAATTATTGCCTTTTGTGAGACCTCCAATGGAAATAAACTCCCCCAAAAATGGGTTTTTTTGAGTTTTTTACATAGAAAAATAAAATTTATCGAATTTTTGTGGGCACCATTGAATTCAGCTCAAAAAACTATCAATTTAGTATTTTGAATAACTGCTCTATGTCCATTGGTTACAGATATATTGAAAGTGGTAAACACAGTACGTTGTCCCAATGTTAACCTTATGGGAAATAAGTAAAACTAGAGGCTTGAAGGGGCTAATAGCCCCTAAGCATAATCATTCTTTATTATAATACAAAATACCTTCATAGAAAATAGGCTTTTGGATCCACAAAATTATGATTATATCTAGCATTTGGTTTTAAGAAAACAAAGCAGACCTTTTTACATCCCAATGGTTTTTAAATGACAGCTATTTTACGTTATTTCTCATTTTATAGTAAGCTTAAAGCAATTTCAGTATTTTCGCCGAGTCCCTGGGATGGAGACCTTCAATTTCAGCCCCTCCCATCATCCTGCGACCTTCCTAACGCCCACAATTTCGGCACAAAAAATTCCCTTACGTATTAATATATATATATACAGATCATTTGGTATTAAATCTGCATCGTTATAACATTAACAAAACAAACGTACTTAACTTCTTATAATTTTAAATTATGAGAAAACTCAAACCCTTAATTATTATAAAATCATAAAATCTTAAATTTTAAATATTTTTTGTTATAGTACATTGAACGTGCATAGTTAGCTGCATTTTGAAAAGAATCCCACATGTCAACATCTATAGGCCTATGGCTTTCTTTGAATCAAGCATTAGCACCACATGTTTAATGTAAACAAAGCAGACGTTTTTCAATCCCAATGCATTTTAAAAGGAAGATATTTTTCGTTATTTCTCATTTTCTGGAAGATTTGGACATAATCTGATATTTTTCCCGATCCTCTGGGACCAACACCTTTAATTTGAGCCCTCTCCCATCATCCTGCGAGCTGTCAAACTCTCACAATTTTGATTGAAAAAATCGCTTACAGAATTAATAATATAGAAGATAGATAGATAGATTCTATATCTCGGCTGTTTCTCAACATATCTTGTTAAAACTTGGTAAATGGCTTCTTCTAGTTCAGATCTACTAAATATTGAATTAAAACCACCCAGTTTTAATATACCCGTAGCAGCAAACCTGCATACTCATCCCCCATGTTATTCTTATGGAGCTTTCAAAAACATGTAAAATCTCGCTATGTTGGATTGAAAAATGTTGTTTTGCATTTGAAATTCGCTGAGTGTGCAGGTCTGCTGCAACGGGGGTATTATTTTATTTTCTAGACTAAATCTTTGTATCATAGCATTGGAATAAAATTGTCAGTAATTGAACTTCTCATCGGGGCAAACGTTTAAAAATAACTCATTACTTTAGTTAGACTTGAAACTTGAATTTGGGTAAGAAATTTCTCACAGAATTTGAGAAGTTCATTTGTTTAATCTGCTTTAAAAGTGTCTATGTATACGTTCGACACTTATAAATCTCGACAGTGCAACAAAATTAATTTTGCATAAAATGGCGGTTAGTTTTTATTGCTTGGCGCATCTCCATGTCTCTGTTTTAGAGTTTTCTTTCAAAAATATTGAATATTCATGTTAATCTACATAATATCTACACGTCAGTTCCTTGCATTCATCTTTGTTAGGCCTTAACAACAAACGATAAGAAGATGGTCAAACCACTGATCCACTGTAGAACTAATTTCTGAATACATTTATAAAATAACCATACTCCGTAAAAACTAACTATTAAATGCTCATAACGGCTGAAAAATTTTATTTGCAAATTGACCCGCATTTTTGTTTCACATCTTAAATACACGTTTGGTAAATTTTTACCTTAGCAAATATCATAATAACTTTCTATGAAATGCCTTCATTAAATATATTGCATATAGTTATTTGAACATTTCAAAATCGAGTAAAATATGTAGGCTAAACGTTAACACTTTCCATCGTATTCCAAGTACATTTTAAAAACAGGTTTCAAATTTATATTCAATTTCAAAACTTGAATCCTTTTGTTGAATATTAATCTAATATTGATATTTTAGAACACTAAACGTTGAAACATGCATCAATTTGTTGAAACATGTATCATTGTTAACAGTCAACCGTTTGTTAGAAAATTCCATCTCCGGAGCACTTCCTGAGTTACTTACGTTCCTTTTTAAGTTTCTTTTTAAGAAAATAAATACAGTAAATTAAGATGATTACAGATTCTTGGTCTTAGTTTTAATAGGTCAAATAATCTTCCTTATTTTCTGTTGTTTTAAAAACGTCAATATTTAAGAAATTAAAATCATAATTATGAATGTTAATTGACTTTTGCTAGCCCCGCATTCTGTGATGTATCTCTGGAACTATTTCAAATCTTGATCATCTGTTCTGTTACAAATAAATATGAATTAGAAAAAGTTCACAGGTTCTACCACAGATAGTAGCACTTTCGCTGAAATTTCAAAATCCTCCTGTGTGAAGTATTTTCATGGGATATTTTCCAAACCCGCAAAACAAAATGTCTAGAGAGTAATAGCTTTAATTTTATACCAAATATCTCTAGAAAAATTAATTTCTAGGGGACGATTTGCTCTGTACAAAATCCCAGAAATTCTTTTAATAATATAGAAGACTAGTGGCTTGTAGGGGCATAAGCCCCTAATAAGGGAAAGTTTAAATTAAAACAATTCTTATTTCATATTGCAAGATCTACCTTTATAAACTGGCTTTTAGATCTACCACATGATAATATCTAGAACATGGTTTAAAATAAAATAACAATATCACATGTTTTATGTAAACAAAGCAGCTCTCAATGATTTTTAAATGGCAGATATTTTACGTTATTTCTCTTTTTCTCGTAAGCTTCAAGCAAATTCAGTATTTCTCCCGCCATCACGGAATAGAGACCTTTAATTTGAGCCCTCTCCCACCTCCCACCTTTCTACGACTTGCCAAGCGCCCACAATTTTGACGCAAAGAATCGCCTTACGAAATTAAATATATAACTAGAAGCTTGAAGGGGCTATTAGCCCCTAAGCATAATCCTTCTTTACTATAGTTCCAAATACCTTCTTAGAAAATAGGCTTTTGGATCCACAAAATTATGATTATATCTAGCATTTGGTTTTAAGTAAACAAAGCAGACATTTATACATACCAATAGTTTTTAAATGACAGCTTTACGTTATTTCTCATTTTATAGTAAGCTTTAAGCAATTTCAGTATTTTCCCCGAGTCCCTGGGATGTAGACCTTTAATTTCAGCCCCCTCTCATCATCCTGCGACCTTCCAAACGCCCATAATTTCGGCGCAAAATTTCCCTTACGTAATTATATATGTATAGATCATTTGTTAATAAATCTGCATCGTTATAACATAAACTAAACAAACATACTTATCTTTGTATAATTTTAAATTATGAAAAAACTCAAACCTTTATAATTATTATAAAATCAGAAAATCTTAAATTTAAAATATTTTTTGTTATAGTACATTGAACATGCATAGTGAGCTGCACTTTGAAAAAAAATCCCACATGTCAACATCTACCATATGGCTTTGAATCAAGCATTAGCACCACATGTTTAACGTAAACAAAGCAGACGTTTTTCAATCCCAATGCATTTTAAATGGAAGATATTTTTCGTTATTTCTCATTTTCTGGAAGATTTGGACATAATCTGATATTTTTCCCGACCCCCTGGGACCGGGACCTTTCATTTGAGCCATCTCCCATCATCCTGCGAGCTGTCAAACTCTCACAATTTTGATTGAAAAAAATCGCTTTCAGAATTAATAATATAGATACCTTATTCGTATGTTTTTCTAGGATGCTGAATGCAAATTTAATACTCAAAAAGCTATGTATCACCCTTACATATTACAGCTAAATATCTAAATTTTTATGAGGTTTTCCTTAGAATTGAATTAAGTACTCAGTGCTTGATTTGCGGCGGAACGCAGCGGTATGGCGTTCCGAGATTTCTTTTTGCCGTCCTGAACATCTCGCATAATCTGAGGTAGCTATGTTGCCAGAAAAGACGATCGCGTGTAATCGGCCGGAGTAATTTTGCCATGAGCGACGATCGCGAGTAATGAGCAAAAGTAAAATTTTCAAATTACTATGATGTCATTAAGTTAAACGCCGATACGCAAAAATACCACAGCGTGTAGTCTGAAATACCCGAATTCTTGAATAAGAAATTAAAAAACATGTATTTCTTAATTTTTTTAAATCTAAGGTAATTATTTGTTGATTTTTATTTTTTTAACTTTACAAAATATTCATATAGTCATAAATTTTTATGGAGGGATAAATAAGAGGGTCAGGGCATGAGCTCATGTATCTGTTGGTAAATTATAAATCCGGCACACCTCAATTTCTACGAATCAAGCACTCGTGTTACACGCTATACTTACTAACTTTAAACTTTTAGCTATGAATAACCAAGGAAAATGTACTGAGTGCTTTTATTCTACAGTATTTGTATTCATGCAGTTTGTTAAATAATATAATCCTTTATCTTCTGTTTGTTTGTTCCTATAAAAGGCAAAGCCTTCACTGACTCACTGACACGCTCATGACGATAGAAGAATTAAACTTAGAATATCTCTTGAAAGAGCCCACCAATATCCAGCGACCACATAGTAGAAATAGACGGAGCATAGCTATATTACTTGCATTACAGCAAGTGAGGCCTGGGCCGCCATATTGTCTGGGTATAGAAACATGAAACGGCGCTTAAAAACCGCGTAATCTGACAGTGCTCATGTTTCAAATAACTCGTAGTTTATACCATTTAGCGTTGAGGCTTAAGGTTGAAATTTTGCATGTGAAGAGTCCTCTAGTTTGGAACCATAATAGTATCAATCATATTTCCAAAATAATTTTTCTTATTTTTTTAAAAAATGATATAAAGTCACAAGTTTTTATTCAACTTTAAAACATGACATGAAAAAAGTAGCCGGCTACTACTTTTTTTATTTTTTGGCCAGGCATTTTTCAAATCATATTTTTTGAAAAAATTAGCTGACGTAGTTTGGTCGATAACTTAGTTACTGCGGGAGAGTCTATCCGTGCGGCGCCTGCATAAAAACAAAGTAAATCCTAAACTGTTATTTATAAAAATATAGACGACTAAAAAAATACAAATGTGGTATCAAATTAAAGGTCTGAACCTCACAATAACTATGGTACCAATTATAAATGGTTTATAAGCAGTTTACACATCATAGGAACGTTACAGGTGTACTCCGTGGCGGCAGCTTCTTTCAAAAAATGACAGGACAAGCTTCTAGGTTATCAGTTTTTACGATGTGTAAACTACCTGTAAGCCATTTATATTTGGTACTATAGTGATTCTGAGATTCAGACGTATAATTTGATACCATATTTGTAGTTTTTTACGTTCTTTGTTTTTTCCATGCATAGGGTCTAGAAGCAAATTTAGGCTTCACTTCACGGTTTCTAGTGCTCCGTCTAATGCCAATATCAGCCGAGGGTAGCCCAATTCAATTCTAAGGAAAACCTCATAAAAATTTAGATATTTAGCTGTAATATGTAAGGGTGATACATAGCTTTTTGAGTATTAAATTTGCATTCAGCATCCTAGAAAAACATACGAATAAGGTATCTATATTATTAATTCTGAAAGCGATTTTTTTCAATCAAAATTGTGAGAGTTTGACAGCTCGCAGGATGATGGGAGATGGCTCAAATGAAAGGTCCCGGTCCCAGGGGGTCGGGAAAAATATCAGATTATGTCCAAATCTTCCAGAAAATGAGAAGTAACGAAAAATATCTTCCATTTAAAATGCATTGGGATTGAAAAACGTCTGCTTTGTTTACGTTAAACTTGGGTGCTAATGCTTGATTCAAAGCCATATGGTAGATGTTGACATGTGGGATTTTTTTTCAAAGTGCAGCTCACTATGCATGTTCAATGTACTATAACAAAAAATATTTTAAATTTAAGATTTTCTGATTTTATAATAATTATAAAGGTTTGAGTTTTTTCATAATTTAAAATTATACAAAGATAAGTATGTTTGTTTAGTTTATGTTATAACGATGCAGATTTATTAACAAATGATCTATACATATATAATTACGTAAGGGAAATTTTGCGCCGAAATTATGGGCGTTTGGAAGGTCGCAGGATGATGAGAGGGGGCTGAAATTAAAGGTCTACATCCCAGGGACTCGGGGAAAATACTGAAATTGCTTAAAGCTTACTATAAAATGAGAAATAACGTAAAGCTGTCATTTAAAAACTATTGGTATGTATAAATGTCTGCTTTGTTTACTTAAAACCAAATGCTAGATATAATCATAATTTTGTGGATCCAAAAGCCTATTTTCTAAGAAGGTATTTGGAACTATAGTAAAGAAGGATTATGCTTAGGGGCTAATAGCCCCTTCAAGCTTCTAGTTATATATTTAATTTCGTAAGGCGATTCTTTGCGTCAAAATTGTGGGCGCTTGGCAAGTCGTAGAAAGGTGGGAGGTGGGAGAGGGCTCAAATTAAAGGTCTCTATTCCGTGATGGCGGGAGAAATACTGAATTTGCTTGAAGCTTACGAGAAAAAGAGAAATAACGTAAAATATCTGCCATTTAAAAATCATTGAGAGCTGCTTTGTTTACATAAAACATGTGATATTGTTATTTTATTTTAAACCATGTTCTAGATATTATCATGTGGTAGATCTAAAAGCCAGTTTATAAAGGTAGATCTTGCAATATGAAATAAGAATTGTTTTAATTTAAACTTTCCCTTATTAGGGGCTTATGCCCCTACAAGCCACTAGTCTTCTATATTATTAAAAGAATTTCTGGGATTTTGTACAGAGCAAATCGTCCCCTAGAAATTAATTTTTCTAGAGATATTTGGTATAAAATTAAAGCTATTACTCTCTAGACATTTTGTTTTGCGGGTTTGGAAAATATCCCATGAAAATACTTCACACAGGAGGATTTTGAAATTTCAGCGGAAGTGCTACTATCTGTGGTAGAACCTGTGAACTTTTTCTAATTCATATTTATTTGTAACAGAACAGATGATCAAGATTTGAAATAGTTCCAGAGATACATCACAGAATGCGGGGCTAGCAAAAGTCAATTAACATTCATAATTATGATTTTAATTTCTTAAATATTGACGTTTTTAAAACAACAGAAAATAAGGAAGATTATTTGACCTATTAAAACTAAGACCAAGAATCTGTAATCATCTTAATTTACTGTATTTATTTTCTTAAAAAGAAACTTAAAAAGGAACGTAAGTAACTCAGGAAGTGCTCCGGAGATGGAATTTTCTAACAAACGGTTGACTGTTAACAATGATACATGTTTCAACAAATTGATGCATGTTTCAACGTTTAGTGTTCTAAAATATCAATATTAGATTAATATTCAACAAAAGGATTCAAGTTTTGAAATTGAATATAAATTTGAAACCTATTTTTAAAATGTACTTGGAATACGATGGAAAGTGTTAACGTTTAGCCTACATATTTTACTCGATTTTGAAATGTTCAAATAACTATATGCAATATATTTAATGAAGGCATTTCATAGAAAGTTATTATGATATTTGCTAAGGTAAAAATTTACCAAACGTGTATTTAAGATGTGAAACAAAAATGCGGGTCAATTTGCAAATAAAATTTTTCAGCCGTTATGAGCATTTAATAGTTAGTTTTTACGGAGTATGGTTATTTTATAAATGTATTCAGAAATTAGTTCTACAGTGGATCAGTGGTTTGACCATCTTCTTATCGTTTGTTGTTAAGGCCTAACAAAGATGAATGCAAGGAACTGACGTGTAGATATTATGTAGATTAACATGAATATTCAATATTTTTGAAAGAAAACTCTAAAACAGAGACATGGAGATGCGCCAAGCAATAAAAACTAACCGCCATTTTATGCAAAATTAATTTTGTTGCACTGTCGAGATTTATAAGTGTCGAACGTATACATAGACACTTTTAAAGCAGATTAAACAAATGAACTTCTCAAATTCTGTGAGAAATTTCTTACCCAAATTCAAGTTTCAAGTCTAACTAAAGTAATGAGTTATTTTTAAACGTTTGCCCCGATGAGAAGTTCAATTACTGACAATTTTATTCCAATGCTATGATACAAAGATTTAGTCTAGAAAATAAAATAATACCCCCGTTGCAGCAGACCTGCACACTCAGCGAATTTCAAATGCAAAACAACATTTTTCAATCCAACATAGCGAGATTTTACATGTTTTTGAAAGCTCCATAAGAATAACATGGGGGATGAGTATGCAGGTTTGCTGCTACGGGTATATTAAAACTGGGTGGTTTTAATTCAATATTTAGTAGATCTGAACTAGAAGAAGCCATTTACCAAGTTTTAACAAGATATGTTGAGAAACAGCCGAGATATAGAATCTATCTATCTATCTTCTATATTATTAATTCTGTAAGCGATTTTTTCAATCAAAATTGTGAGAGTTTGACAGCTCGCAGGATGATGGGAGAGGGCTCAAATTAAAGGTGTTGGTCCCAGAGGATCGGGAAAAATATCAGATTATGTCCAAATCTTCCAGAAAATGAGAAATAACGAAAAATATCTTCCTTTTAAAATGCATTGGGATTGAAAAACGTCTGCTTTGTTTACATTAAACATGTGGTGCTAATGCTTGATTCAAAGAAAGCCATAGGCCTATAGATGTTGACATGTGGGATTCTTTTCAAAATGCAGCTAACTATGCACGTTCAATGTACTATAACAAAAAATATTTAAAATTTAAGATTTTATGATTTTATAATAATTAAGGGTTTGAGTTTTCTCATAATTTAAAATTATAAGAAGTTAAGTACGTTTGTTTTGTTAATGTTATAACGATGCAGATTTAATACCAAATGATCTGTATATATATATATTAATACGTAAGGGAATTTTTTGTGCCGAAATTGTGGGCGTTAGGAAGGTCGCAGGATGATGGGAGGGGCTGAAATTGAAGGTCTCCATCCCAGGGACTCGGCGAAAATACTGAAATTGCTTTAAGCTTACTATAAAATGAGAAATAACGTAAAATAGCTGTCATTTAAAAACCATTGGGATGTAAAAAGGTCTGCTTTGTTTTCTTAAAACCAAATGCTAGATATAATTTTGTGGATCCAAAAGCCTATTTTCTATGAAGGTATTTTGTATTATAATAAAGAATGATTATGCTTAGGGGCTATTAGCCCCTTCAAGCCTCTAGTTTTACTTATTTCCCATAAGGTTAACATTGGGACAACGTACTGTGTTTACCACTTTCAATATATCTGTAACCAATGGACATAGAGCAGTGATTCAAAATACTAAATTGATAGTTTTTTGAACTGAATTCAATGGTGCCCACAAAAATTCGATAAATTTTATTTTTCTATGTAAAAAAACTCAAAAAAACCCATTTTTGGGGGAGTTTATTTCCATTGGAGGTCTCACAAAAGGCAATTGCTTTCCTGAAAATTGGGGAATTGCGGGGAAAATTAGGACTGCAGGTGGGGAATTGTGGGGAATTTTGGGCTTGCTGGCTGGTGGGGATTTGTGGGGAATTTTAGTGGTGACAAGTGGGGAGTTTTAATTTTTTGACCCGAGTGTCTCCAGATGTGGGGATTTTTCCCCACATTGGGGATTTTTAGCGCTGAAAAACAGTGGTGGGGAATTATGTGGGGATTTTGGTTACGTGGGGAAAAATTGGGGAATTATCATATTTTTCTCTTAAATTAATAGAGACTGACTCGTAAAATTGAAAAATGTGGTTGAACCATGCAGTTTTAGCATAAATGAACTAATAGCAGTAATTTTTCAGAGTCATGCACAGTTTATTTCGTGTTTACACTCTGACTTTTCCCCTCTCCAAACGGTCCTCCCGCCCAAACCTGCCAAACCTTTCAGTTTCGGTCTGCTCCCTTCTGCTCTACAGTTGCTACTGGTTATATGCATCGATAAAGTACATCTATGGTTCTAAGGTATAGTTCTCGAAAACAGTGAAAAACTGGTTATCCGTGTGTCACTCATTAATTTGTTGCTATCGAAATATCGCATGTAAGATTAGGGATTCCTAAAAGTGTTTATAGTGATCGGTTATTTAAAGTGATACAAAATATTTCCTTACCTGAAAACTGGGGAGTTGTGGGGAAAATTAGGACTGCAGGTGGGGAATTTTGGGCCTTCTGGCTAGTGGGGATTTGTGGGGAATTTCAGTGGTGACAAGTGGGGAATTTTAATTTTTTGATCTGGAGACACTGCTGTTTTCATTAGTTCAATGTTAAAAGTTCAGTGAGTTTAGTTGTTGAGTGCTGAATGTGGAAAATCGGAACATGAAATTAATACCGTTGCATTTTTCAAGTAACCCCTAACTTAATGAATAAGTAACCTGTCCAGTAAAAACGTTCAGAGTACTGTTTTGATAGGCAACTGAGAGCAGTGAGTAAAATGTTATTTTATTGAAGATCTGCATTTACAGGTTATGTTTACTATTTATACAGGTTATGTCCAGGCTTAATATCTGAAGTTTTTATCATTATTTAACAATTGAGATATTTTTGCTCTCGCGTTAGCATGAAAGTGGTGAGTTCCGTATGTCCTACCTTTACAGGTCATGTTTGCTGAGCTGTAGTTTCCTTTCCTTCCTACACCACATAACCTCAACAAACTGGGGCCTGTCGGGTTGGGAACTAACTAACTATCCAATAGCAATTTGAGGATTCCGAATTGCAGGATGTGATTGTAACCACAACATACCTTAAGGAGTCTTTTTTTTAGCTAATTCACTTTTGATAAACCGATATTGGCTGGGCTTTTAATGACCACATTTACTTATGGGTTGACATAAATTTTTCTCAACGAATCAGCATGGCTGTCACCGAAGGTATTGGCCACAGTGGCACCTCTCGTCAAGAGGCGACAACCAACATTAGCTACTTTTTTTCCATCTGTGGCCTCCTCCTGTGCAGGTGTTGGACAGGTCAACATTTGCCCTCAAAGAAGACCAAAAAACTTAAACTAGGCAACAGGCAAAGAAAGCAGGTCTATCTCTTATTTTGCTATTTTAAAATATTCCAATGAATAAGTTAACAGCAAAGACTCAGCTTATGTGTATACTTTGGATTGAATTTTTTTGATTGATTTGATTTTTTTTTTGGCAGTGACTGGAAAATTTTTAACACCATGTACCTACCTAGGCTTATTCTCTAAAATTGTGAGTCAACATAGAATCCTTTGTGTTTGGTGTTGTACCCATGGTCAGGTTGTAGAGGCTCAATTCACTGTGTTTTGATGTACGTAATTAGTTAAAATATGTTTTGTACAGGCAGGGAACCATAAGCACAATGAGCTGCACAAAGGCCTCTTTGCAACTGTGGTTCAGGAGGTGGTGGTGCTTTCTTCTGCCAGACTCTAACCTTTTTCAGTCCCCCTTTGCGGCACCCCATAAGATTTTGGGGTACCAGACTTGTTTTTCAAAAAGATGGTATGGTGTTTTGAGAGAGGAATATTCCTGAAGACACTAATGAGCCTCAGGACACAGAGCACCTTTGAGAGGGAGAACTCGAGGTTTGAAACATGCTCGTCCCAGTCACTCCCTGAAATTAGGGGGAATTTAGGAGGTTAAATTGGCTGTCACCCAGAAATAAGTTTGGAATTTGGTTGTTTTTTAAAATTTGTTTTTGTTTTGTAAGGATGGAAACATAGCCTGGCTTCTCAGGTTAGGGGGGGTACAACCCACTGGGGGGGGGTTTGGGAGGAGTCCACGAAAAGTTTTGGTTTTTCCTACTTAAAATTGGGTTTTAAGCCTTTAAATCTGTGAAATATACAGTATTAAGCTTAGTTTATTTAGGATTTTCAAGGTAAATTTGCAGGAAAACTCAACAGTATATATACTGTTTAGATTTTAAACATGTGACAATGAAGAAAATCTTGTTAATGTTTACATCAAAACCATTTCAGTTATTGTTTTATTTGTTAAAAAATAGGCGGTCAAAAACAACTGTATTATTTACATCTTCCCTACTTCCCTGGCTGTTACTTCTCCGGAAATGTCATTCTTGACTGCAGCTTGCAGGTTTAACTCAATAAACTATCAAGCGGACGATCAGAAAACTATTCGATCAAGATAAAAACAACAACAAACTAAATGATTTTGCCCATCTAAAATAGGAAACGACATCGTCACAAAAAACTAAATGCTCCAGCCGACATACTTGGCAGGATCTTGCGAACTAAGCTTGTTGTGGATTTTTATTTGTTTACGTGAGGAACATGTCTGTATGTCACGGTGAAAGGTAATTAAGTGAAATTCCCCTCCCTCTCACGCTTCATATTAGTAGTTGTATAATTCTCTAGGGCTAGGCATGGTGAAAGTAACATAGGTACTTCCACCATGGGGCTAGGGAGCTTACGTTCCTGGGACTAAAACTATACAATTCGCACCCACGCAATGATATCAGTGGCTGTTGCATTTCAGTCCCACATTCGTGAGCTCACTGGCCTACTGTATAACACTTTGTCCAACCTCTTTTTTTAGCCAAATGATTTTTTTCGTATCAAATGAATGTAATAGGCCTAAGGATTAAATATGAAAATAAAGTAAGTTAAGACAACTTACTTAAAACAATTGTTTAAATGACTTATGAGTAGAGAAAAGATTTTAGAAATAGTAGAAAATTATTTTGATTATTATTGTTTGGTCGGCGGCTTCAAATAAACATTTTTTATGTTGAGGAGGCAAGCCGGGGGGCGTGCCCTATGTAAAGATTCATCCTACACTGATAACTTTCTTAGATGAAGTTTTTCTTTCTAACAACTAGACTTATTTCATCATTCAGTGCTTTTTTAGTATGTTAGTTAAGTTTACGTATGAAGAATCATATTTCCTTTTTCCAGGGTTAAAAATGGATGGTGAATCAATTCCTGTTCAAGTGACTTTACAAGTTAAGGATACATCATTTTCTTGCAACAGGAATCTGTTAGCGCTTCATAGTCCATATTTCCATGCTATGTTCAACAACGACTTTATAGAGAAGAACCAGGAATGCATCAGCTTACAGGTGTAGACCTAAACATACATTCTGGCAATTAACTTTGAACAGACTGCTTTTTGAAGAATGAGTAGGTTAATACCAACTAGGCCTAAGTTAATGAAAATGAAAATATAACCTAATCCTAAGGGATTACAGTAAAAATAAAATTATCTATGCAGTCTATGGTTAAAATGTAAACTGTTTCACTCCATATCTTCCACATTGTTTCGATGTATGTTTAACTTACATAGGTATTTTACATTCAAATAAACCATATTTTATTCTTTATAGCTTTATTCGTAAGATTCATTAATCAATCACCACAGGTATCGTACCAAATAATATGGTAACTTATTAGTTTGATGAAAAAGTTGTACTGGTAATGAATTTTAGGGGTTTAAGTTTAATTTTAATGTAATGCAATCCTAGCAACAGGACGTAATGTGGACTGGGAGGTAGAAGCTCGGGAGGGTGCTGAATTAGTTAATTGCTAGGTATTTACATTAAATAGAATCAAGGGCCAAATGTTAGAAATATGTATTTTTCAATACGGTACGGTTCAATAATACGGGAGGCGTATATTATGGTAAGTTACTGGAATACAGAACTTCATCGCAGTCTTGTTTAGCAGCAGCTGGCAGTAGCGCTGGCAGAAATAACATGTATTATTATTTATGTCAGCGGTGAATTCTGTGTACATACCAAGCTGATGGTAGTGACTTCCTCACAACAGCTGATCGTCAGCCCTGGCAACCAGCGTAGTATAACGGGGCCTGTAATACAGTAGAATATCGATGAGGCGACTCTCAGGGGGATCAGGAAAACAGTCTTATTATCAAGGGTCTCTTCTTCCTGAGGGCCATGATATTAAGTTTCTTGTTTTTTGGCTAACAGTCATATTATCAACGTTACTGGACTCTTTCAAAAACTCTTTCAATAAATGTAGTTTAGAGCATCCCTAACTAAAACGTCGGTTACAAGTATAGTTAGTTTTAGTAATTCTTTTCCTTTTAATAAGTTAGCAATCAATTGTTTTTGTAAATTATAAACAGAAATGGATGGTGAATTTTTTAAAATTGTTTTGAGTGTAGATGACAGAATATTTAATTATTTACCGATATATCAACTTTATTTTTTGTTGGATCGTTTTCAAAAATAATTATTTTAATAAAATTACATTTAAAGCAGTTTGTGGTTCAAGTTTTAGTGTTTACACACATTATACCCTGATTATCGAAAGAAGTTAAGCGGCGGAGCGAGCGTGCGGCAGTTAAAACATTGTTATTCATAACGCTGTAGAAACGTAAAAAACGCTGTTAAAAATTTGCAGTCCACTTTATTCCAATGACCAGTTAATTACATTATCAGCACTGTTTTTAAATATTTTTTAACGTAAATCATATAGTTTATACTGTGAGTTATATTACTACGATTTACGAATTAAAAAGTCAATTCTTTGAGTTTGATTTACTATAACTCTGCTTAGAAGTATTGGAAAAAAAATTGCTGTATAGAACCTTTAGTCGTCGACTTTCTTGGGAAAAATATATCAAAATTTGCGAGTCCATTGATCAATATTTATGTCGTTATTATTTTATTTCTAAAGAACTGTTAACTATTTTGTTAATTGAGATTTTCATTTCATTTTTCCTTTAATGACATTAGATAGTTCCCTCAATCAATATTCACTTTAAAAAAATACTTCAATACTACTAGATAAATCCGTAATCAGTTAATAATTGAAATAAATTACCAACCTTGCTCCGGCGAGCGCGATCCAGACTAGGTACAGCAACTGGCCAACAACAACGGGGCACATGCCTCCAACACACACAGCACATGCAGTTCGGAGGAACTGAAAGGTTCCTTATTGTTCAATGTTAGTAAATCGGCATTATTTTTACAATGAAATCTACATCTGGAAGAAGGCGTTGTTTATAAGAGAAAAACTGAGACATGCAGTGGCGCGTGAATAAAATGGGTCCACTAGGTCTAGACTGTACGTCAACAGTCATTGTTGCGCTCTGCCCCGCAGAGATACAACCGTTTATATATTAATCTATTATGACAAACCATTTCAATAAAAACATAAAACTGCGACGGAATTAACTTATATTTCATTCAAAGACAATGTTTACTGAATTTTATTCATCAAAGTAGTTTAATAGCTGAGATAACAGTACGTTAGAAATAAATTAATAACGATGTAAATATTAATCACAAGAATCTCAAATTTTGACAAAATGTTCCCAAGAAAGTAAAGAAAGCAAGAAGAAAGAAAGAAAGAAAAAAGTTTATTTCTCAAATCACACGTACCGCAATACAATTTCTCCATATCAATACAAATCAAATCAAATCAAAATATTCTTTATTTGTACATGTATAAAATATACATAAATAGCGTCACATGTTTCTCATGTAAATACATATATATATACATGAATAAAGATTTAAATAAAATTGATTAAAAGATAGATCAAATTACAAATATAATTAATTTATAAAAAATAATAATAATATAATGTTATTTTACAAAAAAAAAAAACAAACTAAAAACATATTTACCTACTGTCTAACAATTTTAAATAAAAACTAAACATTCGCCCTCCAAAAATCTTCAAATGAATATAGTGACAAGCTTATGAGATAATTTTTGAGTTTCTTTTTGAAAGACTTTAAGTTTTGTTCTTGTGAAATATTTTTGTTGGCAAGGAAAACAAAAATTTTGTACCGGTGAAACTAGCTTTTTTTCATAAAACTTAAGATTATGTCGTTCCACATGTCTATTATGTCTAGTGTTGAAACTATGGTTATGTTGATCAGTCATTATGTGATTTGTCTTGACATACATTATGGTTTCAAATATATATATAGACCATGTACTGTTAAAATCCCTAAATCTGCAAAGTAAGTTTTCACTGATTCTCTAGTTTTTAAGTTAAAAATTATGCTTATTGCCTTTTTTTGTTAAAGAATTCTGTTTAAATTTTTTTTGATGTAGCTCCATAAATAGCAATGCCGTATGACATATGAGAATTTATTAATGAAAAATTGAAAGACTTTAAGTTTTGTTCTTGTGAAATATTTTTGTTGGCAAGGAAAACAAAAATTTTGTACCGGTGAAACTAGCTTTTTTTTCATAAAACTTAAGATTATGTCGTTCCACATGTCTATTATGTCTAGTGTTGAAACTATGGTTCTGTTGATCAGTCATTATGTGATTTGTCTTGACATACATTATTGTTTCAAATATATATATAGACCATATACTGTTAAAATCCCTAAATCTGCAAAGTAAGTTTTCACTGATTCTCTAGTTTTTAAGTTAAAAATTATGCGAATTGCCTTTTTTGTTAAAGAATTCTGTTTACATTTTTTTTTGATGTAGCTCCATAAATAGCAATGCCGTATGACATTTGAGAATTTATTAATGAAAAATAAATTGATTTCAATGTTTCTCTGTCGCATACTTTGGTCATCTGACGCAATGCGTAAAGACCTGAAGACATTTTTTTTACAACATGATCAACATGCTTGTCCCAGCTCAAGTTTTGGTCTATTATTAGTCCCAAAAATTTACTAAAATCTACTTGATCAGTGCTTGAATTATTTATGGATATTTTAGGCTGCAATTTTGATCTATTTTGGTGTGTGGAAAATGAAATAAAATTGGATTTATTTGTATTTAATAAAAGATTATTTTCATCTAAAAATTCTTTGACGGATAGAAGACTGATGAATGATGCAAGTTCAATCTCTTTCTGATTATGTCCTCTAACAGTTATATTAGTGTCATTGGCATATAGGCATATAGAGCCATCTCCCCGGGGGATTTTTTTAGTTAGACCGGTTATGTAACAAATGAAAAGAAGTGGCCCCAGGATTGAACCCTGAGGAACACCGTGCTTTATTATCTGAAAATCTGATTGAAAATTTTGGGTATATTGGTATTTACTATTGTTAGCATTAATAGTGTTACAGAGTTCGACACATTGCTTTCTATTTTTGAGATATGAACTAAACCAATTTAGCTCTTTGCCTTTAATATTTAAAGCATGGAGGTGGTTTAGTAATTTATCATGAGACACACTGTCAAAAGCTTTTGTGAGATCAAGAAAAATTCCAATAACATTTTCATTTCTGTCAATGCTGTTTATTATTGAATCAATAAAATTTATGCCTGCAGTAATAGTAGACTTTCCTGGACGGAATCCATGCTGTTCGTTATGAAGTAAAATTATTGCTTTCTAAAAAATTTAAAAGTTAATTGTAAACTTCTTTTTCTAATATTTTTGAAAAAACCGGCAACAACGATATAGGCTTATAGCTTGATGGGTCTTTTGGATTTCCATTTTCAAAAAGGGGCACTACTTTTAACAACTTTTAATTTACATGGAAAAAAGCCAGATATCATTGATGAATTTACTATGTGCGTTAGTGGTTTGAGAATTAAAGGAATAGACTGTTTTACAATACACATCGGTACTTCATCAATTCCAGTAGAAAGTTTGTTTTCAAAAGCCATCATAACTTATAAAGTTGGTCCTCACTAATTTTTTAAATCTGAAAGAAACCGAATCTGTTGTAAAATATTGGTTGGAAATGTTATTATTAATGATGGTAGGAGAATTTTGTAAAATCAGATTGTCAACTGCATTAATAAAGAAATCACTTAGTGTATTTCCAACAATGGTGGGGTCAGATACTATTTTGTCATCAATCAGAATGTCAATATTATCAGACCTTTTTGGTGAGATGTTGACCTCCGATTTTATGATATTCCAGGTTGACCGTGATTTGTTTTTTGAGTTTAAAATTTTGTTATAAAAAAATTGTTTTTCTTCATTACTTTGAACTTTAATGGATTGTTTTAGTTGCTTAATTTCTACTTTTAGGCTTTCACTTTTTGTTTTCCTATATAATTGTTCTAGTTCAACTAATTTAGTTTTTTTATTCCTAATATCATCTGAAATCCAATTATTAAAATTTGTTTCTTTAACTGTGACATATAATTTTGGAAAGCTAGTTTCAAAGGCATAAGAATATATTGAATAAAACTCATCAAATTTGGTTTCCACCGCAGCCTGATAGACTTCAAGCCAGCTTCATCAGCCAACATCCTCAAAAACAAGTCTATATTATTAATGGAAAATGTTCTGCAAAGTTTTTTATTTATATATTCTGTTGTATTTTTTATACCTAAAATTTCACATAGCAAATATAAATACAAATGGGCCAAAGGTACGGGTTTAAATATAACATGAAAAAAAATTAAACATAAGACACCAAGCTATAACCTTTCCACATGCAACTGAGAAATATTACTTTCCTCCAAGGCCTAGCCTGTTTGGAGGCTTTATTAATATTTAACAATATTAAATAAAAACATATGGCAATAATGTGACCTAAAGTTTTTTCTATTACAAACTACATATAAACTAAATATATAACTAAATAAACAAACTAGTAAGTAAAATGTATCTTCCAAACTACTGATATTAACTTCATCATGATGAACAAATATAATATATTAACAATTATATTTTAAATAAAGCCTTTACAAAAAACATCTATACATAATACACAAAGAGAAACAATAAATACAATAATAACTACAGAAAAGAAAAAAATGACAAAATGATCAATAAGAAAAAAAAAACATAAAAAACAAACACAAATCTGTGGCATAATGTTAAAAGGAATGTTTTGCAGCAAATTACAAAAATTATTTAGGACATTATATCAAATAGTAGCTCCTCAATATTTTGTACATCAAATAGCCATGATTTCAGCTTTTTTAAGTAAATTTTTATATTTAAAGATTCCTTTATGGTGTTCGATAATTTATTGTAAATTCTTGGTGCTAAAAAATTTTAGGATTTAGTAAAATATGTATTGGCTGGTCTCGGTACAACAATATTCCTGCAACTACGAAGCTTAATTTTATAACCACTATTTTCTCAACAATTTTTGCTTCTTTAATAAAAAATTTTCAGAACCTTATAAACATATAAATATCTTAATGGAAGTATGTTCAGTGAACAAAAAATTGGAAATGATTTCTTAAAACGGTTTCTTCTTTTAATCATTCTCATGAAATGCTTTTGTATAGTAAAAATTGCTTTAAGATTTGTGACATATGTACCAACCAACACACTATTCTGTATTCTGTCCTACTATGTACTAATGAAAGATACAGTGATCTCAACAAATCTTCTTTGCACATTCCTCGAATAAAATAAAACAATCTAACCGTGATACTAATTTTATTTTTAAGGTTTGTTATATGTTCCTTCCAATTTAATCTTTCATCCAGTATTATCCCTAAGTATTTTATACTAGTGGCACTTTTAACTTCAACACAATTTTCAATACATTCTTTATCTTCACTGAAACATTTGATACATTTTAAAATTATTTTATTTTCCTGGTTATAACTCCCTTTAAGTGAAAAATTTATGACTAGTTTTTTCTGCACTTAAAACCATATTATTTTTATAAAACCACCACTGAATTGAAAGCAAATCTTTGTTTATCTTTAGTGCGACATCATTCCAAGATTCCCCTATATCAGATAAAGCAGTATCATCAGCAAAAGAAGTTATATTTCCATTTAAATTGGCTTTGCAAAGGTCATTAATATATATTAGAAATAAAGTTGCCCCCAAAACCGATCCTTTAGGTACCCCAAATTTTATTTCTCCCATTGTACTTACTACCCCATTGACTTTGACACACTGCATTCTCATTTTGAAGTAGCTTTTAAACCAATCATGAGCATTTCCCCTTATCCCGTATTTATACAATTTTTCTAATAAAATTTTGTGATCCACTGTGTCACAGACTTTCGTTATATCTAAAAATAGTCCACTAAGTTTATTGCCATTATTAATGCCATTAGATAATCTGTCCATAAATTCAAGTAGTGCAGCTTCAGTATTCATTCCCGTTCTGGATCCAAATTGTTTTTTACTAATAATTTATTTTTTTTTTCTAGATAATTGACTAATTTCTGTTTCATAACTCTTTCAAAAATGTTTGCAAAGGTAGATAACAATGATATTGGTCTATAATTATTGCAAATACTTCTATCACCTTTCTTAAAAATAGGGACAACCATAGCATTTTTTAACCTATCTGGAAAAACACCGGTCTCAAAACTTAAGTTAATTATATGTCCTAGAACATTACTAATTTAATTGAAATTCCTTTTTATTATGTTTGAATTTACCCAATCAAGACCAGGTGAAGTTCCATTTTTTAATAAATCAACCGCTCCTTGTACATTATTTTCTACTACAGGACCTAGAAACATCGATTTAGATAATGATTGGCTACAGAAACAATCTTTATACTTCATAAAATCATAATTCCCTGGTTTTTCATGACCTAGTACCAATTTTTCAGCAACACAAGGTATTTATTAAATTCTTCAGCTACTGCTTAAGGATCACTTATATGCTTGTCATCCACTTTTAACGATACAGCCACATTCTTATTCCGATTTTGTCCAGTTACCTCCTTTAATAAATTCCATGTTTCTCTAGAATTTCCTTTATGCTTATCAAACATTTTTCTGTAATAATTATTCTTTAAGTTTTTAATGTCAATTTTCAATTTATTCCTAAAAATTTTAAAATATACTAACAAATCTGTATTTTCAGGATTTTTTTTGATAGCTTTCAACAAAATGTTACGGTTCTTAATTCGTTTGTATGTGTCATTATCTATCCACGGTTTTATTCTTGCTATTTTTTTATTCCTATTACTCAAAGACTGTTTGCTTTTACTTAGTAATTCACAAAATTTATCATGAAACATATTAAACACAAAAGAGGCATTCTTTTCCCTAAAGACTTGATCCCAATTTTCATTATGCAGTAAAATGTTAAAGAGCTCATAGTTGATACGAGTTGTGAGTGCCGGCGCCAGCACAGGTTGAGTGACCTTGATATTGTTTACATTAGCGGCCGCATCAGCCGCCTCACGCATCACCCAAACAGCTGTTAAACAATGGTCAGTCACTCCGCAGTCAATCAGAACTGACTGAATGACCAATTTATTCTTATTTCTAATCTTAGCGTGTATGTGATCAATACAAGTTTGTGAAGTAGGCTATTAGTGATTCGCGTGGGTTCGTTAATTAAGGATTGTAAACCATTTAATGCCAAGGTAATTTTATAATTATCTATTAATTCAGTGTTTTCTAGTAGGTTTAAATTAATGTCTCCTATTATTATAACATTATTGGACTGTTTAGTTTCTAGATTTGACAAGCATGAAGATAATTCATTTATAAAGTTTTGTCCAGGTGACTCATGTAACCTATACATAGCTAAAAGTTTGAAATCAAAACAGAAAATACTAAAAGATAATTCCAATGCATCAGCTGTTTTAAAATTCATGGTATTTACGGATACTTTTTCAATATCCTCTTGAACATATATTGCCACACCTCCTGCTCGATAGGTTTCGTTTTTTTTTTTAATAGGGTACATAGCAAGGTATGGAATAATATGTAATTTCAGAGTTTTTTATATATATTTCAGATAATATAATGATGTTTGGTAACTTATTAAGCACAGAGAGTTCAGCCAAAAAATGGTCAAAATTTTCCCTCATACTCCTTATGTTTTGATAACAAATAAGAAAGCCAGATATGTCATTGAACAAAGTAATAGAGGTCAGTCTTAATTTCTCCATAAGAAAAACTATAAAATATAAAGCTATACTATTATTTGATTTTTCGCTACTCGTCACTTAAATTATACAAAAAAAAAACAAATAGTTTTTAAGTACGATTGTACTTAAAAACTATTTGTTTTTTTGTATAATTTAAGTGATGAGTAGCGAAAAATCAAATAATAATAATACCAACACCAAAAAAACATACCGTCAAGAATAAATCTATACATTAAAAAATTATGTGTTGAATACGCTAACAAAGCAAAATAAATCTTAACCTTTCTTATAAAAGCTACACTAAACAACTGACTTAACACTAATAATGCCTTGAACACATGGTAAGTACGGTACACAAATACAAATACCTATTATAAGAAACATAAAATGTATACTTGACATACCTAAACATTATCGAGGTCAGCTTGGCATCTTATCACACAGACTGGGCCCATGTCATCTTTTCGAACAAAAATCTTCCCTCCTCTCACCCATACAAACATAAAACTCTTCTTTTTCTTCATGTCTCTTGCCATACCAAGGAGCCTTCTTCTTGTCGGAGTTAGAGATTCATTCACATAAATTGGCTTATCGTTAGTTAGACCAAGGTGCCGAGTTGAGAAATCTCTCTTAGCTCTCCTTTGAGCAAGCATGGTTTCAGCATCAATCCTCCTCACAAACTTGACGATTATTCCTGGAGGAACCTCAGCATTTGCACGTTTTGCAAGGGTGTGGTAAGCATCAACCATGGTATCATTTATTTCCATCCCCAGAGTCTTGCCAACCTTTTTACTGTGTCTAACACATCACCAGTCACAGGAACGCCTTGCACCTCTACACAGTTTCGCCTTGAATACTGCTCCATTTCTTCAACTTTTAACTGTAGTCGACTAAAGGTTCTGAACAGGAATTTTTTTTCCGCTGCTTCTAAGCAGAGTTATAATAAATCAAACACAAAGAATTTACTTTTTGAATTATAAATCGTGTTTTTAATAAAATAACTCACAGTATAAACTAAACGATGTACGTTGAAAATTATTTGAGTGCTGATAATGTAATTAACTGGTCATTGGAATAAAGTGGACGGCAAATTTTCAACAGTGTTATGAATAATATTGTTTTAACTGCCGCGTGCTTGCTCCGCTGCTCACCTTCTTTCGATAATCAAGGTATAACAACAATATCAACACTTTCCACTTAGTACCCATTGGCTTTGACAATAAGCGCAAGACTGACCTGTCATTTGTTGAAGATGTCTGGTGAGGCCGAAAAGGGGGAGTGGGGTTTCAAAGTTGGGACGTGGATCCAAAATTCAGTAAACATTGTCTTTGAATGAAATATAAGTTAATTCCGTCGCAGTTTTATGTTTTTATTGGAATGGTTTGTCATAATAGATTAATATACAGGGTGTTTACGGAAAACCCTTACAGACTTCGGGATATGATTACTTATGTCAAAAATAAGAAAAAAGTTCCTGTACACCTGAGTCCTAAAATGCTCGATTATCCGTCTGTCGGTCTGTATGTGTTTTTAACATGATTTTGCATAACTTTGGAACTACTAAAGATATCAACTTCAAACTTGGCACTTATATGCTGACTAATAGGACCTATTTTTTCGCGGAGTATCAAGTTTCTACTTTGTACCATTTCAAAATGGCAGCCATTTTTATATTTTAAAACGTAATACCTCAAAATCCGTAAATTTTACAAAAAATTCGCAAGAGACAAAAAAGTTGTGTAATTTTATTTCCTACAAAACCATATGAAGATCACAAAGATCGAACTACAATTAACGGAGTTATTGCAATTTTTCTACCAGAATACATGCCTGTTAATGGCAGTTATAGCAAATATTCACATTATTTTGTTAGAAAAATTGCAATAACTCCGTTAATTGTAGTTTGATCTTTATGATCTTTACATGGTTTTGTAGGAAATAAAATCTCGCAACTTTTTTGTTTCTTGTCAAATTTTTGAAAAATTTACGGTTTTTAAGATATTAAGTTTTAAAATATAAAAATGGCTGCCATTTTGAAATGGTACAAAGTAGAAACTTGATACTCCACACCAAAATAGGTCCTAATAGTCAGCATATAAGTACCAAGTTTGAAGTTGGTATCTTTGTAGTTTCAAAGTTATTCAAAATCATGTTAAAAACACATACAGATGTTAACACGACAGACGGATAACCGAGCGTTTTAGGACCCATGTTTATAAGAACTTTTTTCTTAGTTTTGTTGCAAAAAACCATATCCCAAAGTCTGTAAGGGTTTTTCATAAACACCCTGTATAAACGGTTGTATCTCTGCGGGGCAGAGCGCAACAATGACTGTTGAAGTACAGTCTGGACCTAGTGGACCCATTTTATTCGCGCGCCACTGCATGTCCCAGTTTTTCTCTACAGTACACCTCGGATTATCCGGACCCCACATTATACGGATCCTGGATTATCTGGACCGGTCCATCCGAGAAATTAAAAAATTAAAATCACGGCAAAAACATGGTTTTAGCGAGTTTACGGGTGAAATGCGCCTTCTAAAAGTAAAATTCTAATAAATACATTACTGTATGAGTTTGGAATCATAATAATTAACTGTCTATACAGTTAATTACAGCATTTTCGTGAACGTAGTTTTCTGGATTTATACTTTGGGCGCTAACAGTAATCAACAAAGCCATAGCCAACGGCAATTTTGCGAGTTAGTTTTTCGCTGTAATTTCATGTATTACGTTATTTCTTAAGAAGATTTACTGTAATAAGTTTTGAGGTTTGGGTTAGTTTCGACATGATTAATTTCAAGATTGAGTTGTTTTGAGTTATAATTATTTAATCTCAGTAGATTAAATATTTTAATCTGGTGTTTTATTCCAAACTTAAACCTCAAGTATGGTAAAAGTTAGCATGAGGCCTATATTCGTAAGATTAATATTAAAGTTTAGTTATTAAATTTGTTTCAAAATTACACCCATGTAAAATTTGAAAGACGAACATAAACAGGCTTGACACGCCATTTGCAGCATCAATTTAGCAGGGGCTAAGCGATTGCTGTTTAGGCAATATTCTAATGACCTCGGATTATCCGGATTTTTTGTTATCCGGATCGGTGTTCCACCACATTGATCCGGATAATCCGAGGTGTACTGTATTTGTTTTTTTGCCCTAAAACATCAGTCACACCAATGTGAGAACCACTGCCCTTGAAAGTGTTGCAATATGAAGTTTGCAGACGTATCATTGAGATTGATTCTTTAAAACATGGTGGTATTTAGGGAACAGAGAAAAAGCCTGAAGATCCGCGAAGAGCCTGAGTCTGAAGATGTTTAGACTAAAACTTTGGGCTTGTATAGGTTATTTAATGATTGGTTATTCAATTTCAAGGCAATTTGAAAAGTTGACGTTTTATAGATAATGTGATATCGAGTGTCATGTAACCAAGGTTCTACTGTACTAGACAGTAGAACTAGTACCGGGACTATGTAGTCCCTCTCGCCATAAGGACTACATAAAACATAAGAAATAACGCCCTCAGGAGAAAGAACGTACGTTATTTCTCCTGTAACATAGAAAGTAGTGACGCCCGCTGTGTTTGCTTTCTCAGGTATATTAACATTCTGTTGTTAAATTTTTAAGTAAAAATATAACAACTGATTTTTATTTTAGATTTTTCATCAAAAGTAGACTTTGATTATTAGAAATAAAGGATAATAGCTTGTAATTATAAGAATTTCAAGGTCTTACAAACACGCTCAAACCCGTTAACTCGCTTAGCTCCCTACTCTCAATAACAATAAATCATCATCTGAAAACAACCAAAGTGTTAACAACATATGAGAAATGAAGTAAACAAAGAAATAGTGTGGTGAGGCTCGGGATATAGACAAATGGAGGTGACCCCTCCACCCCTCTACATGGTGTGGAAAAAGCAGAAACAAAGATCACTGTGACCATTCAATTGTTTTACTACAGCTGGCTACTAAGTATTAGTTTGAATTATCAAACGGCTGAGCTACAGGAAAGATCAAAAGTAATGGATTGTTTTAGGGAATGGTCTCTGTCGCCAGTTAATGTGTGACTAATTGAGTCCATATGGTCCCTGCTGCACACAATGTGTTAAAAGATAATCTTGGATTGTGAATAACTTCATTAAAACCAGCCAATTTGATTGATGATTTAAATAATAGTTCTGAAAAGAAATATAAAACATTTCATGTTAACCGTTATTAATTTAACTCAAAGTTAAATAAGAAGAAACAGGCTTTTAGTTCTACTGGTTAATATATAGTTCATGTTTCAGGAAGTTGATCCTGAAGCACTCGAGTTTATCCTACAGACTCTAAATGGAACTGCAGTTGATTTTACTAAATCAAGTAACATTTTACAAATATTAGAAACTAGTTGCATGTTACAGTTTGAAAACCTAAGGAATGAGTGCATTAAATATATAGTAAGTTCATGGTTGGATAAAGAGACATGGTTATTCACCGCAAATGTTGCCGACAAACTGGGGTTGACTGAATTGAAACACAAGACCAAAACATTAGCTTTATGGAATTTTTCTGAAGTACGAAAGACTGAACATTTTTTATACCTTTCTCCAGAAGAAGTTACTGAATATTTAAGTGATGATAGATTAAGGACAACGGAAGGGGAGTTTGAAGTTTTTGAAGCTGGAGTAAACTGGATTGAATTTAGTCCAGAGGATCGACTCTTCCACTCCCTTACTTTGTTGAGGACAGTTCGCTTCAAAGAGATGCTGACATTCGACATTAGAAATATGTTACATTTCATGAGTGTCAAAGATACCCCACAAGCAGAGCTGATTGTGCAGTGCATCCTAGAAATGAAGGATGGTGTTTTAAATCATAGCTGTGAAGCTTGTAATCCTCCAGAAATAGAAGAACAAGACATTGCAGAATCAGGGAAGAGCTCACCTTTGCCAACTGCTATTTTCTTTAAGAATTTAAAGAGAAAACGTAGAACTACCTCACACTGTACTTGTTTTGATGATACAACAGTGAAAACTGCTCGTGAGCTATTAGATAAGGAACCACGCTGTCTTCCATTAATTCCTTGTGTGGCAGCAAGCTTCCCTTTTGGTTCAACCAGACCAGATGAAGCTCCACGACTAAAGTTGAGGCAAAAAAATAAGTGGCCTTATATATTTCAGTGGGATGGTGTGAATCTTGTACCTTTTATTCGCTTGTCTAAAATTGATGAAGGACCTGCAGAAGCTATGGGGTACAAAGTTGCAGTTAAAGGTAAATTTCAGGTTTCTTCTTTTTCATATAAATAGCATTTTGAGATTTTCTGTTATTGAAATATGAATTGTAAAACAGAAATAAAATGATGCAGAATTATCATCGTTTTGTATTGACGCAGAATTTTAAAACTGCTAGCTTATTTAGCTTTTGCTTCACAAAATTGTTTCTACAAAATGCAGAAAATTTCTTAGAATGATTTAGTTGTTTTATGTTTTCAGTGAATCCACACCAAAGGGAAGGAGTGAGTAGCTACTATTATCATAACCTTTCCCAGATTGTTCTTAAGTTTTACAGCAAAAAACTTTTAGAAGGGTAGTGTACTTTATAGCCGCACTGACTAACGAGTATGGCGAGTTACCAGAGTCTGATAGGCAAAGAACAAGAAGGTTGTTAACAGGAAGAATTTTTCTTAGATTTGTTGAGTTTCTTCACTTTATTTATGGCCGTCACATCTACTGGCCACATGAAAGTAAGAAAATTTGTTGTTCATATTGCAGACAGCAAATCCATCGGTCGTTTTTGTGGCCCTCAAATCTTCGGTGTTATTGCGGACAGAAATCTTTCGCTTGTTTTGTGGCCGGCAAATCTCTTGGGTGCATCGTGCAGTGCATCGCGGCTGTGAGACCTCCCGGTCATGAAATCATTCGTTTGCTCGCTCGTTTGCTTTCTAGTTTTGGGACCAAAACATGTTACGGTGGCTTCGCGGCAGATGAGTTTTTTGCCATTTTCGTGGCTGTCACATCCATCGATGTAAATAAATAGGCCTACAACTGGATAGCGCGCTCCCCGTAAGGCTCGTGTAGTGATTTCCGAGCCAACACAGCTGTGCGTTGGGGTTGCAGCCGGGCCGAATTGAAGGGGCGTTGGGGAAAAAAGCGCGAAACTGTATTGTTAACCGTATTGAAACCGCACGGATTTGGGAGCAGTTTTACGGGTAAAGATTGCCATAATAGATGTATTGCTATAACCGTTAAGTAATTACAATTAATATTTAACTAGACGGTCAGTACTAGTTGGCCGACAAAAGATGCGTTCCCCCATCGCCCCTGCAAAATCTTAAACGCAACCACTTCCGGCGGCTCGTGTGCGAGGCCTGAGTTACCAATCCAGTGAACTTATTTACATCGATGGTCACATCTCTTGGTTGTATTGTGACAATAAAATCGTTCAGTCTTTTCACGGCTGGAAAATCTGTAATCTATTCCAAGGCCAGAAAATCTTTCGGTCTTATTGCGGCTGGAAAATTGCTCGGTCACTCAGATCAAATTAAATCAAATCAAAAATATCTTTATTCATTACTGCATACATAGTTACAGATAAAATAGTGTCAAAAACAAAATTACAACTAACAATAGACTAACTTTATTTCATTGTCGCCTTGTTTTCATAAAATTCATCCAGGGAATAAAATGGATTTTCTGTTAAAAATTGTTTTAAAAGTCTACAAAACTTTCCATCATCAGTCAAATTTTGAATTTCGATTGGAAGATTGCACTTTGGAAACGACAATTCTCCCATCTGCATCGTGACTTTAAAATCTTAGCTGTTTTTTTTTTGCGGATTGCATCTTGATTGTATCTCCGGAAAGTCGCTCGCTCTTTTCATGGCTGTTAGTTCAGTTATATTGCGGCTGGAATATCACTTAATTTTTCCGCAGCTGACAAATCTCGGTCGCATTGTGGCCGGCAAATCTTTTGGATGTATTGGGGCTGTCAAATCCCTCGCTCTCTTTGCGGTTGTCATTTCTCTTTCACTATTCACGGCCATCTCATCTTTCAAAATTATTGTGGCCGGAAATCTTTCACTTGTTTTTCGGCCCGCAAACCTCTTGGTCACATCGCGCTTGACGAGTTCCTCGTTTGTTTTCATGGCCATCAAACATCTAAGTCTTCTTGAGGCCACTTTCCCTGTCTTTTGCAGTGGTGTATTTACTAGACTGAACATCACCCATCTAGCTTATTAGACGTATCATGTGTAATTCAAGTAGATAAATAAATTTAAATCAGTGAAATCACAAGTTTTTAAAATATTAGTCATTGTATGCCTGCTCAAAATAAATTTTCTAAGTGTTGAATGAAATGACAGGCATCTAAGTATTAAATACTAAGATTTGGAGTTACATCATATTTGTATCTAAACATTTCAAATAATAAAAATATCTGAATAGACATTTAAAAAATGTATAATAGATAATAGTAGTGATAATAGATAATAGATTAATAATAGTAGAGATCTATTTAGAATCACACCCTTGTACCAAGACCGAGACCCTAAGGCTGAATCCTTTTTCAAATTTCAATATGTAGGCTAGGCTAGAGCTACTTAAGGCTAAAGACCTACAACTTCTTTTATTATTTGAGTACTTTTTTATAGAATTAGAATTATAAGTCAGTTTGACACATATTTGTTTACTATTGAATGTCCATTAAACAAGTAGGCCCCTAAACAAACACTATTGCTTCACGCTCTAATTTACGAATATGGCTTGAATTGCGAATGCACGTCATCATCTGTTTTTCAGACGACGCCGCATCGGTGACGTTGGCCACAATGGTAGTCAGCTTTGTTTTGATTATTTTGATCGATTCCGGTGTAAATTAACTATGTCAAACAAAGGCGGGGCGGATCCACATAATCTAGACCAATAACAAATTGTACGCACTGATGTGTTCACATGACTTGTTTCGTTCTACAAGGCCTCATGTTGTAAATAGCTGGCTGAATGTTTGGGCAAGTCAGTTTCGCCCTTGGACCACGATAGTGATCTCCTACAATCCAATGTTGGTATTTGGTCAAAGGCAATTGATTACTGGAACAACAATATTATTTACATCACCAATCGTCACAAAATAACAAAGAACATTACGATTTACTCAGAATCTTTGTATGGTTTGAAATTTTAAAATACTAGTTTGTGAAAGATATAAATGTTTGTATTGCAAAAGTAGCGGAAAAGTAACGTCAAATTCCGTTATGCGCTACTCAGTATAGTAGCTCGCTACAGTACGAGCTATATACTTAAAAAAATAGCAGCGCTATAGCCTTCGCAACTAAAAAAGTAGCTCGCTACTGTAGTGCTGCTACTCGTAGTGTGCTACTCCCCAACACTAAGTATTTTTCTAATCACTTTATTAATTTTCAAGTAAAGTTGTATTACTAAACACTAAACAGAGAAATAGTGTAGGTTTCCTAATTCTCCAAGTATTACACACATCGACTTATTTTATGGGTGAATTCTTGACGGTATGTGTTTTTTGTGATGGTTGTTTCAATGTTATTCAAGTTTAATAATAACATAAATAAACAATAAACTTGAATAACATCTATGGGTGAAGTCAAAATCATAGTTTACGACTGAAGAAGTCATAACTTGAGGAAAATATAAGAGGTTTATTGAAGCTTAACTCCAGTAGTCAGGGACGGATTTACACATTTTTCGCCCCCAGGCACTATTTTGACTGCCGCCTCCTTGAAACATGTTACATATGTGCCAAAGTCTTCATTTAAATCAACAACTTAAATCTTAACAGTCCGTAAATGGAGGTTCATAAAAACACAGAGAGTTACTTTATTCTGTTTTTAATTACATGAAAAGGTCTACAATTTTACAACCTAAAAAATACCCTAATATGTAAAAACATATTGAGATAGTTAAAATTAATAATTTAATTGAATAAAAAAAGACAAAAGTAAACGAACATTTGACCTACTAATGTTTTCTACTTTGGTAGTGTTTTCTTCACATCGGCTTTCTTCTACATTTTACAGTTGCAAATTCCTCTATTAGGTCTTTTACTTTAATTCTGTCATCATTCAAAAGTTCAGCTTCGATGTTAAGAAAAGCCAAGGAGTTGAGTCTTTCTTCATTCATTCTCGATCGGAGACATGATTTTATTCTTTTAAGGACCGAAAATGAGCGTTCTGCTGAACAGTTCGAGGCAACTGTGCACAAATACATTCGTAGGGCTATATCTATATTTGGAAATGTCAGTTGAAGATTTTGTTCTCTTATGTGCTTCAACATCGTTAAGGGGTATCCTTAACACCGCCACTCTTTAGGAGGCAAGAGAAGTGTATGCACTCATTTGAAAATGATTTTTCAAGATCGTCTTCATAAAAAGATATCAGTTTTTCTGCACGATCAATAATAATTTCAGCTGAAGATGACGATAGATTGTTGAACACTGAGAACCTATCTGCAATAACGTCATAAGCGTTTTTGCGCCTCAGTAAAGATGACTTGAGTTTGTCAATAACAACATTATACGTTTCTACTCTAAATTTATCACTGCCTGTAAGGATGACTTTGTTTTCATTGGTTTCGTCTCTTTGGATTTTCCTTTTTTTCTGACGTTTGTAAGAAGTCTCATACTTTAAATCACACCGTTTTTTGCCCTTTCTTCATACAAATGAAAAATGCCTCTAAGATAGTCAATGAAAATCATTAAAGAGTCATACAGTCTAACTACTCTCTCTAGGGACGTGTCCACCTTTTACAAAGTTTGACTAACTTTTTCAAATCTGTCCAATATATCGGTCCAAAGTTCCATCATAATCATTGTTTCCAATCTATTCAAGCATTTTAGGAGTCCCGTTGCTTCACTCCTGACTAAAGGTTTCTCGTTAGTGTCCTCTTCATAAGTCTCCAAACTCAGAATTACACTTTCTAGGTTTTCACATAGAGCTTTACACACACTTTCACGAACACTCCAACTTGTTTCTGACAAACCCTTGAGTGTTTTATTTTTATCTTGACTGAAGCAAAGTAGAGATTCCCATCTCGTGGTGGATGCAACAAAGAAATTGTAAATGTTCTGAATTATGTTAAAGAAGGTACGTGCTTCCGGACAGCAACTTGCGGCACATGTACCCACAAGATTTAATGAATGTGCCGAGCAAGGGACAAACAATGCTTTAGGATTTTCATCCTTTATTCTAGAATGCAAACCGCTGTACACACCTGACATATTGCTTGCATTGTCGTACGATTGTCCTCTACAGTTGGAACTATATCAATGGAGTTTGAACTTAACACAGACATTACAGCGTTGGCCAATTCATTAGATTTGTGCCCTGTATTCGGCAAAAACAAGAGAAATCGTTCAACACGAATGCCATTTTCTTGCACAAACCTCAAAAGAAATGACAATTGATCAGTGTGACTTATGTCAGGCGTTGAGTCGACTATTATCGAGAAATACTTTGCACCTCGTTAATGATAATATCTTTCACTTTAGAAGATAACAATTCAATGACTTCATTGCAAACAAATGATGAAAGATAAGACGTTCTCCCTGAACCTGGATAACCAAATTTACGTAAATGTTCAGCAAGGAAAGGGTCAAACTCGGCTATTAATTCAAGTAACATCATATGCTCTCCGTTGTGCAGCGATCCAAATATCTCATCCGATCCTCGAAATGGACGTCCCCTGCTTGCCAGCTTTTTCACAACAGCAAACACTCTTTCCAAAACGTTTTTCCAATATTTCCCTTCAGTTTCGACATAAGAATTAAACTGACGTTCAAGTCCCAACTCCTCTTTTACGGGTCAATAACGCTAATTCGGAGTTTATGTGATCTTGTGAATTCTCATGGGAGGACAAAATCGCTCCGATATTTTTCCAGTTTGAGACACCTTCACTTGCTAATTTGGAGCACGTTTGTTGAGAACCAAATAATCTGCAGGAAGCGCAAAATACTGAACCTGTACTTTTTGAATACACCAAGTAATCTCTTGATATGGTTTCTCCATTTAATAGTTTTCTATCAAATAAGGTTTTGTTAAAGTATCTCATTTGATTACCAAATTCCCTCTTAGAGTTTCGAAAGTCACAATCTTTGTTCTGATTTATCCCTCGTTTTAGTAATATATCAATTGTAGTATCATTTATCTTTCACTCTACCGGGTCGTCACTTACGGTAAAAATTTGTTCAGTTTGTTGTGAAAATAAAATATCTGAATTTTCACTTACTTGTGCAACGACGTCGACGTAAAGTTTGTTATCACCGGTCAGTTCAAAATTATCCGGTTCAGCGACAGTTTCTAGATCACTATTTTCACTCTCTGGACCCCTATCTGACATGTTGTATTGTTGCAATGATGAGCAACCTTCCTCACTTTCGCTAGGTTTGTCAAGAGGTTTAAAAAAACTGTCCACCTTTTTATAAGTCTTTAATAGGTTAGTTTCTTTTTCTTTCTTTTCACTCGCAAGTTTTCGATAACCCGAACCACTAAGTTTTCTTCGTTTATCACTCATTATTATTATTTATGGGAAAGCAAAACAAAATATCTAACGATAAACATAAAAATAACTCTAGGAATGAGCACGACTCTTTAATATGACGCTAAGCACTCACTACTGAACGTAAAGCCAAGATCTATAACCATAACGACACGCGGTAGACTACCATGTTTTGACAGGCAGTGTTGCCAGCAAGACACACTTTGTAACCAACTGTTAAATTTCCCCTAATTTCCTCTTATCTTTCCCTTAACTACAATTGCTGTGCAAAAAAGAAGTTTGTTGTCTTTAATGATCATGTGGCAACTATGTTTTCAGTACAGACGGATTTTATGCTGAAGTTCACTAAAAGGTAGATTTGGTAAAGGTTTACATTTGGTTTTGCCAACTAAGACACCCGGAACTACAAATCTGAAGTTAAAAATGGGATGGATTGAAGTTAAAAAAATAAATGCATTAAATATGTTTTTGGTTTACAAGCAAGATAGTAAAGCGAGCGCCATTTGACTGCCGTATTTAGTCACCGCCGCCGCCGCGGCGACACCCGACAAGCCGTGCCACCCCCTGGAGCAGGCTATAGCCTAGTGTGCCTAGTGGGAAATCCGTCCCTGCCAGTAGTTCTCTGAAAAATATAGTGAGAGGTTGAATATAGACCACAAGCTTGTTGATCAAAGTACAAGAAGAGTTGAAACTTATCTAGTTGGAAAAAGAAAACAATTTTTCTTTTAATTGGTTCATTATTGTAGGAAAAACTACTTTAAAACTCGTCTAATAAAAATAACAATCCTTATATTTTTATATTCTCTAAAAATACTAATCTGCTTATCAGTGCCGGCCTTAGGGGGGGGGCAACAGGGGCAGCCGCCCAGGTCCTCGCACCTCCAATAGAAGTTTTAAAATGTTTAAAATAGGTGACAACAAAAAATAAAATTACAATAAACAGCACAGAGATATTTATTCAATCATGAGAATGATTACATGTAATAATAAAACTGAAACTTAAAAAGGCGGCAAAACGGTAAGCCAAGTATGATCTTCACTTTTAGGTTATTTGATAAAGTTATATGGTTTGCGCGTGGCCTATAGAACATAATGTATGAACTACTAGAAGCTCTCAAATTAAACACCATAATCATTAGGTACTAAAGGGAAGTAGCAGTGAATTAATACCCCCTTAGTTTCATCCATTCTATGTGGAAGGTTATTGCCATTGAATTACAAAATGTTTCATAGTAGTAGCGGTGGCGTTGCACGACCAGCGCACGACACAATTGCCAAACTGTTGAGTGATGAGACCACTTACAAGTCTCAACTTAGGAACGGTACTAAGTTCACGGGAATTTCCCAACCCTCCTACTTAAATTTTCTAATTAATAAGTGTCTCAATTCAATAGTATTCAATGCAGTTTGGCAGATTTGTAAAAAATAGTTAGAGATTTGCAGTCTAAAAAGTTGGGAATTAGGTCTCCTATATAATTTATGAATGGAGATGAGATGTTAAACTGTATCTCATTTTTCTTGCTATTTAATGATGTTCTCTCTTGGAATTAGAAACTCTGTGACTAAGACCCTAACATTTCTTGGTGGACTTTGAATTGGTCTTATGGGAGGAGTATCAAGAACTACGATGTTATTTCCCATCGCTTATACACGTAATTTACATGTGATTAAATATTTGTCTAAAAATTAAGAATGCGCTGAGAAGGCCTGGCGTTGGGAGGGCCTCGCAAATGTTTTCTTGCCCAGGGCCTCGCACTCGCTAAGGCCGGCACTGCTGCTTATGCCCAACATATTATGATCCACCATAAATCTCTGAAACACACTCCAGTTGAATTATTTTACTTCAGCTGAGTTACAATAGGTATATAATTTGTTACTCCCCTATTATTCAATAATTCTTATACAACTATTTTTTTAGCCAATATGTACAATATATTGGGTGCAGCAAAAGTCAGCGTACCGCTGCAGGCCAGTGAGCGTCATTGTTTATCTCTCGCACGCTAATATAGTGTCACTCCTTATCTTATATTATCATCTAGTTATGGTTTATTTTGCCTTCGTTTATTCTTTATCGATGAATCTTTGTTTTGTTAGTATACTATCTGTGACAGTAAAGTTAAGTTTGTGAGTGTAGTGCTTGTTTTATTAACTTCTATTATTAATGGTTTTAATGTTCGCACCACGGCCTTAATGTTCGAGCCTTTTTAAATGATAACTTCGATGAATGGATAGGAAGAAGAGGAACTATTGATTGGCCTGCTAGGTCCCCAGTCGTAACTCCGTGCCATTTTAGTATGTGGGGTTTGTTAAAATAACACGTGTTTTCGTAGAAACCTCAAAGTTTAGGTCATGTAAAAGAATTTATAACGAAACATTTTGATGTTTTATTCACACCACAACTATGCAACAAAATCTGTAAATCAAATCAGTGTCAAAAAGGTGCTACAAGTGTATAGACAATGATGGTGGTCACTTTGAGCAGCTTCTCTAACAGGTTCATTAAAATAATACTGTTAATACTAGCTATAGTTTAACTGCATTTTCGGTACGCTGACTTTTGCCGCACCCTGTATATATTTTCTGTTCCTACTGTTTTCTTGGTACCTGTACTTTACTTGAAAGTTGAGTTATTGCTTCTTATTAACATCAGTATTAAAAATTCAACATCTAAGAAATTATATACTTGTAATTTATTCTAAAAAAAGTGTGTCTGACCAGATCTCAAGCTTTTCGTCATTGGCGGGGAGTACATGATGGGACAAGGTGACTGGAATATTTCAATATGGTTTTATGATACTTGGCGGGAAACTTGGGAGTTTGAAACCAGGTACCAATCTATAATTACTGTGTGACCGTTTGATCTTGAGCTATGGCCTACTCCGTTGCCGGAGCAGTCAAATATTGTTTATTCCCAATAATCTGGGACAATAAACAATGTAAAACTAATTTCAATAAACATCAATTGCGTTTGTTTAAAAACTACTATATACATATATATATGGACAGCTGTTAGAAAATGTCAACATGTCAGGTTAGTACAACTACTGACATCAGCTGTGGTGTTCTGATGACTTTCACTGCAGTCCAATTGCTTCAAGTAAAAAGGGTTCCCATAGCTCAAGATAAAATGGACAAACTGTAATTGTACTTTGCATGTTATGTTTTCAGTTGATAAGTATGCTGTTATGAATTGTGTTGAGCAAAATTGTTTCTAAAAAAAGTTGAGTTTGAAAATAAAAAACATAAATCTTGTAAAAACCAAATTATACCTTAGAGTATTCAATGATTTTATTTTATTTTTAAATAGGAGGCAAAGTTTGAGGCAAGGAGATCAGTATTTTGAGGAAGCACATTAAACCATCTCATGATTACATTGATTGGAGCCTGAGCCCCCAAACAGGTCCGTGAAAAATGCGGAGTAAACAATGTGCGGACTCTGGATGAGGGACGGGAAACAAGGAAAGCTAACCGCCTTAAGAGATCACTATTGTCAACGCTACCATCTGCTAGTTTGTGAAGAAAGAGTAACATTCCGGTATGACTGACTCGGAATGTGCCAACCTTAGTCAGTAACAAGCCTACAAGATGGCCCCACTATCATCATGATCATCACACTCATCCTTCACTCATATTCAGGGTAACGTCCTCCATGAGGTACCTGTCTTATTAAGAATGATTCAAAACTCTTTAGACTTGTCATCTCAAAAAAATGTAATAACATTGGGTAAGATATGTCATAAGTGAAATAGCCAAAATTCTCTAAAAAAGTATCTTAGGAATTGTTAATACCCCCGTTGCAGCAGACCTGCACACTCAGCGAATTTCAAATGCAAAACAACATATTTCAATCCAACATAGTGAGATTTTACATGTTTTGGTAAGCTCCATAAGAATAACATGGGGAATGAGTATGCAGGTTTGCTGCTACAGGTATATTAAAACTAGGTGGTTTTAATTCAATATTCAGAAGATCTGAACTAGAAGAAGCCATTTACCAAGTTTTATCAAGATATGTTTAAAAATAACCGAGATGTAGAATTTTACTTATTTCCCATAAGGTTAACATTGGGACAACGTCCTGTGTTTACCACTTTCAATATCTCGGTAACCAATGGACATAGAGCAGTGATTCAAAATACTAAATTGTTTGTTTTTTTGAGCTGAATTCAATGGTGCCAACAAAAATTCGATAATTTATTTTCCTATGTAAAAAACTCAAAAAACCATTTTTGGGAGGGTTTATCCCCCTTTACCCCCCCTTCCGGTGGTCCGATTGGGCTGGTTTACGAATTCGTCCGAGGGATTACCACTTTACTTGTCTGTATCAAATTTCATTAAGATCGGACCATTTTTACGGCCGCTATCGTGCTTACAGACACACACACATATATATATATATATATGAAAATTCGAACGAATGGTGTTTTCTGCTTCTGGTGGCCCCAAAACGAAAAGTTATCATGGTCTCGGGCTTAGGTCTTACCATGAGACCTACTGTAATAGCTTCTTCCCTATGGGGGAAATTCGCTAAAAACACAAAGAACCTTAGACCCAAGTGTAGGCTCCAGCTGAAGATGGCTGACTACCATTGGTCATCCTGATAATAGTTGTACGAATTCTGCTCTAGTATATTTGTTTGTATATAAGTTTTATTCTAATTAGATAGTTGAAGGGGTCCCCCGTAAAACGTTCTAAACGACAAAAACCTAGTTTTGAGTAATCAAGGGTTGAAAGTTGAATTCTAAAATTTACGGTTTTTTAAGGTTAGAACTTATAATCATGTATAATCTTTTAACACCCTATTTATAACATCATAATGTAGCATTATATGGAATTTGTACCTGCTATCAAGCATTTTAAAACATTTTACGTGTTTTTTTAGGGGTTATAACGTTCTAAATGACTGGCGCTTGGAACGTTTTCTGACGGACTGCTCTTCTACTTTGGAAGAAAACATGAGGGAGAGTAGGAATACCAATAGATACAAAAATAAAACTAAATATAAAACAATTTTATTGATGTAAAAGTACAAAAATGTAATGTTGTTAATAAAACGTGATACGTCATTTTGCTAAAAGTTATCCACATGTGGTGCTTAAAACGTTATTCTACCCACCTCTTTTGGGGGCAATTTCCAGGCCTTGGCTTCTTATTTTTTGAAACATAGGGTAATCCAACTTTTCTATAATCAATCCTGGTCTTATCCTTCCACTTTCCAATATTTACTTCTCGTCTTTTATTTTTATTTACGCGATTTTGGTCCTTGGGTGACAGCGCAACGACCGGCGGGGATTCCATCTTTCGGCGAATAGAACGTTATTACCCAGAAAGCCCGTGCAGTCTCGCAAAGCACGCAAACTTTGACAGACAAAACCAGGGCTACCAACTCAAATATCTTCAAAACAAAATATACCACGGTGTAGCTCATGTCCTGGAGAACCTTTTTCACTGAATATCTTCGATTTTGAAATTTTGTTGTTTAGAACGTTGTACGGGGGACCCCTTTAGTTAATTACCAGCAATCCCTCACATTAACCCTCTTTGTCGAAGATGTAATTATTTTTGTTTAAATTTTTAAGCCTCAAAAACTAAAGTGAAAACCACTCGGAGATTCTATAAAGTATCCCATTAAAATAATGGTTACCATTCATATTCAAAAGTTATTGCCTTAAGATACTGAAAAAGTTGTCAATAATTATTTGACAATAACAGTTTAGTCCTTTTTAATTTAGCGTGTATTACAAGTAATTATCAAAAATAATACAAAGCCAAACTCTAACTTGAGAAAAGACAACTTGCGATGTTTATTATGGGTGTGGTTTTAGTGGGCAAAATTTATCAATTAAGGCATGATTTTTACAAGAAAAAGATGATAATTGAATTTATAACACGGTATGATAGTTAATAAGCTCCTTATTAGTTTAATAACCCTTTAATACAGTTAGTATCATAGACCTGAATAATATAAATTGTAATCAATGCTTTACATTCAGTCAGGCCTACTTATTACATTACATAAGTTAAAATGTCTGCCACTTGTTTTCTTCCTAAAAAACCTATCATGGCCTTTACTTGAATAGCATTTACCTGAAAATGGAAATACAGAAAAATTTGTGTATTTACAGCCGGTATATAAGTAAGTACAGCCGGTATATAAGAAGAGGTAAATAAGTACTTTATTAGTGCTGTAAATGAAATTGTGGAGAGTATTCTGAACAGTAATGTGGTTTAATTTTTTTCCTTTTAATTAATAAAAATCTTTTATTTTTTATATTTGATGGTAACTTATTGTATAGTTTTATATTTGTGTAAGTAATTGTTTTTTGTGTTTTAGAGTATCTTGTTCGTTGTCTAGCTTCAATTCATCAATATTTCTTGTCCCATGGTCATGTGTAGTGTTATTTTCTTCATGCAAACTGTAATTTTTTCTTGTATGTATATATGTAAGTAATGTGAATGTTATGTTATGTTATGTATGATTTTTACTTCGTAACTGCTTGGTAGGCCCATCAAAACTTAATGAAATCAATGTTTTGCTGACAAATGATACCCGAACCCGATCCGAATTTCAACTAAAATACCCGAACCCGACCCGAATTTTTTTCAACTTACATACCCGAACCCGACCCGACCCGAATTTTCATTCCACTTATAATATCCGAACCCAACCCGACCCGAAAATTGATGGTAATCTACTACCCGACCCGGCTTGAAAAATCACTACCCGCAGACAGACCTCTACCAAAGATGGTATGGATGTTGAGTTCCTGAAATGTGGGCTTTCAGTGCTGTCTATAGTCAGCCCCTGACATAATTCTTAATACTTTCTTCTGTAACAGAAGTACATCTTTGCAGTCTGCAGAGTGACCCCACATCAACAATAGGCCATAAGTGATGTGAGAGTGAAAGAGAGAGTGATAGACCACCACTAGGTACTGCAAGGTGACCAGGTTTTTAAGCTTCCTAATCAGATATATGACTCTTGATAGTTTTAGCGAATTTCCCCTATAGGGAAGAAGCTATTACCCTAGGTCTCATGGTAAGACCTAAGCCCAAGACCATAATAACTTTTCATTTTGGGGCCCCCAGAAGAAAAAAACACCATTCGTTCAAATTTCTAGATATATATATATATGTATGTGTCTGTAAGCACGATAGCACTCGCAAAAATGGTCCGATCGGAATGAAATTTGGCATAGGCGTGTAAAGTAGTAATTATTCGGACGAGTTCGTGAACCAGCCCGATCGGACCACCGGAAGGGGGGGTAAAGCGGCTAAAACCCCCCCAAAAATGGGTTTTTCGAGTTTTTTATATAGAAAAATAAAATTTATCGAATTTTGGTTAGCACCATTGAATTCAGCTTGAAAAAACAAACAATTTAGTAATTTGAATCATTGCTCTATGTCCATTGGTTACCGAGATACTGAAAGTGGTAAACACAGTACGTTGTCTCAATGTTAACCTTATTGGGAATATGTAAAATTCTATATCTCGCTTATTTCTCAACATATCTTAATGAAACTTGGTTTGTGGCTTCATATAGATGAGATCTAATGTACTTTAGTATAAAATCCCGGATATTTCCGTTTTTATGGCAGCAAACCTGCATACTCATTCCCCATGTTATCCTTATGGGAAATAAAAAAATGCAATATCTTCCTTATTTCTTAACATGTCTTGATAAAAGTTGGTGTATGGCTTCTTCTAGTTCAGATCTACTAAACATTGAATTAAAACCACCCAGTTTTGAAATACCTGTTGCAGCAAACCTGCATACTCATTCCCCATGTTATTCTTATGGAGCTTATAAAACGTGTCAAATGTCGCTATATTGGATTGAAACATGTACTTTGCGATTGAAATTCGCTGAGTATGCAGGTCTGCTGCAACGGGGGTATTTTGCATACCTCATTGACGTGGTCGTTCCATGTTAGTTTGCTATCTATGTGAAACCCCAACAGCTTGACCGAGGTGTTAATATTCAGGTTTAGGACATCACGAAGTGAGCAGATCAACTGCTGCGTCTTACTCTCATTAAGGCTGAGTTTATTTGCCTGGAACCACATCTTAGCTCTATCCAGATTGCTCATCGCCTCCTGTTGCAATTCTCCAAGATATTTGTTACGGTTAAGGATGGTTGTGTCATCAGCAAATAAAAGGCAGTTTGTTACATCACTTAGGTCGTTAATCATGATGACAAAGAACAAGGGGCCGAGCACCAAACCCTGTGGTACTCCATGTGATATAGTTTCTATTTCTGAACTTATTCCCTTCATTGAGACAAACTGTCTGCGATTTTTCAGGTAGGATTCAAGCGTAGCGTAGACTGTGCCTCTGATACCGTAACGTTGAAACTTCTCCAGTAAGATGTTATGAGAGACACAGTCAAACGCCTTACTTAGATCACACAGCGTAAGAGCAGTTGACTCGCCCTCCTCGAAGGCCTCATGGATATAATCCACGATATCCCTTATTGCTGTTGAAGTGGACTTCCCATGGCGAAAACCATGCTGTTTACTTGTAAAGACATTATTTTGCTCAAAATAGTCGTAGAGTTGGACCTTAATAACAGCTTCAATCACTTTACTTAGTATCGGGGTGATTGATATGGGCCTGTAACTGCTGATAAGTTTTGGATCACCTTTTTTGAAGATGGGGATGGTTTTAGATAGCTTAAGTTTGTCAGGAAACTGACCATTTGAAAGACAATAGTTAACAATAACAGCTAAAGGGGAGGCAATGACATCAATAACCTTGATGAGGATAACGGCAGTCAACCCATATGCATCAGTGCTACGAGATGGGTGAAATTTGTTGACAGTTTTTACTATCTCCTGGGGAGTTACCATTTTCCAATCACTAAACGTGACACTGTTTACAGGTTTCACTATGTCGGCCGCCACCCCCATTGCGTGCGTGCGTGCTTTCGTCTTTTCCCTACTACGAAATGCAAAAATCCAAACCATTTGTCCTACAACCACATATGATGGCTCATACTTTTCGTCTAATTTTTTAAAATCTATTGTGACAAAAAAGAAACTTTTATCTCTTGCCGTTCAAGAGAAAATCCATGATCAAACAAAAGACTGACGTATACTTAGTGGTTCTCCAAGGTCAACTAAATATAGCAGAAACTTTCCGTATTCCATCTAATTGGAGATATTATTTCATTTCACCTGTCAACGTCCTTTCCTTATCACTTCAGGGATAATTTTTTGTGTATGTTTTTTTGTGGGAAGGACACGCTCTTCCGGTTTAACGTGTCCAAAAATAGATCGCAACAATTGTCTTCTCTATAACACCTCTCGTATTATAAGCTTGGCTAGAAATTCCAGCTTATTCAAAGCTATTTAGTGTTGGTACCTACGACTATTTCATTGCGTTGGTTCCCTGGTCCTTTAAGTTGCTAAACGAGGATAGATATTAAGTAGTAAGCTTGAGCAGGCAAGGAGACGGCTGGTTGTCTGAGTTGAGACGTATAGTGAAGATTGCTTCTAGGTTTGACATCGCGATCGCGACCATCTTTGTTCGTCACATTATAATATTGCGTGGACGCTGAAAGTCAAAAGCTTTGCGCAAATTAATTATTGTTGAACATTTTTAAAGTTTCGGGTTTCTTTCGGGTAGTATGTCGGGTATCTTCAACCCGATTTCTTTCGGGTAGTAGGTACCCGCCCGACCCGACGTGTAATAAAAACCCGCCCGAATAAAACCCGAGACGTGTCGAACTCGCCCGACCACTCGGGTTCACGTAATTACCTGAAGCTACCCGAATTTTCGGGTACCCGCAGACCTCTAATCTTTGTTCATTACATACTAAATTCACTGCTCTTTGTGAAAGAAAATTTCTCCGATTTTGATACAAGAGGGCAGATGCACGAGCACAACCTGAGAAATGGGAACTCGATCTCAATCCCAAGATGTAGGACTAGTAAGGTTAAAGACAGCTTCCCTTTGTTGGTCTGCAAAATGTTCAACCATTTGCCTAAGGACCTCAGGTGTCTGGATTCTAAACCCTTCAAGAATAAAGTGGAGTCTTGGTGCCTTCCTAACAGTTTTTATGCCATCGAAGAGTTTTTCGAGGCTCAGATGGACTTTTAATCTCTCCACCTAACCGCCTGACATCTCAAAAGTATATTGTATTGTATTATTTTGTGTATTATATGTGTTTTATGTCAAAGTAAGAAAGTGAAAAAAGTAAGAAGAAGTGAAGAAAGTAAGAATAGTGTTACAGTAAGAAGTAAAATATTGACACAGCCAATCCATTTTATGGTCAAAGGTCAAGAGGATGAAGTATGAAGTAAGTAAGTAAGTAAGTATTACAAGGCTTTTGGCACAAGTACACTTTTTCTGAGACATGCAAGACCTGGCAAGAGTGAGAGCATTCAAAGTATATTAAGCAGCAGGAACCACACCGGTATTCTTAACTTTGAGCAGTGTATTAAGTTATAATCAGCAGTGATAGCATGCCTTATTCTAATGCACCTCACAGTCGCCCTGTCTCAGTGAAAGTTTCTTGTGCAGAGTGGACTTGCTTCAGAACTAAATGAAATAAGGACTGTAAAGTGAGACAGGAAAGATATGAAACTCTTGCCTCACCACAAATCAAAATTAAGTATTGTACAGAGGTCAGCCGACGATGTATTTTGCTCAGCATTTGTTTACTGAATGTGTCAGACTACCAAGTGTCAGATTATCAAGGATTAACCCTTCCCGGACTGACCCCTTTAGCTATACAAGAAAAAACATAGGTAGGGTTGAAACAACTTTTTTTGCCATTTTGTGTTTTTAGTCCTTGTTTATGTGTTTACAGATGATTTATATACTGTATTTTAAGCTCAGATAATTTTTTGTAACAGATTATACAAAAAAAAAAAATGGTGGATATATCATCCGCTTATGATCCGTAGTACAAAAAAGTTTAGCGGATATATTCTCAGGCTGTCTACATCATACTGAAATATTTTACAGTTATTTTTAAAAATGTAATAATTCTTAAAAATAAATTATTTGAGGGTGTGTTTTGTATGAGTAATTCGAAAATGTGAAGATTATAATGTATTCACCAGGCTAGCCAATCAACTAAACACAAATTTCTTTTCAATCAAATAAAATGTATTTACAAGTTATAAGTAACTAATAATGATTGTTTTAATTAGTTATTGTTCCTCAAAATTGGATTAGTGTTTCCTAGGCCAATGGTGGTATATCCACCTATAGTCCGGAAAGCTTATCGGCGGATACAGTAGAGCGCCGATTATCCGAACGTCGGTCATCCGAACCGTCGGTTAACCGAACGCTGTAATAATTCATATTTTGAACATGATTCTCAAGCAATTCAAATTCGCGCGCCAGATTCGCGTGTCAGGGCTGAAGCAAAAACAAATTTTGGACTTTTTCTCTAAATAAAAAGTATACAGTGTACTGTATCTATGTATGATAAATTTTTCCTTAAAAATTTATACCCATGCATTCTGATCGATTTCATAATACAATTACGTGAATAATTTTTGTTTGATGATTTTTTAGCCCTTTTACTAGTAAGAATTACGTTACATAGGCCTATATAATTTTTAAATTTTGTCTTTTCCTGTTCGATTATCCGAATATTCAGTTATCCGAACACCCCTTGTCCCCAATTAGTTCGGATAATCGGCGCTCTACTGTATATCCGCCTATGCGTTAAATACAAAACATTAGCAGATATATCCGCCTACAGTCGGGGAAAGGTTAACTGTATAATTGAGTTTTATTACACGGCACATTCTCCACGTTTATACAGTGTGTAAAAAAAGTCTGTCCCCCCTCTTTAATTTTTTGTTTGTTAAGACATACAATTAACCTTTGGGGAATGACACTAACTCAGCCCAAATTATTTTTTGATGTTACCAAAAATTTTGAGTGTCCCCCAAAAATGGGGGATTTTGGGGCCAACTCCAAATTTTCAAATGCAAACCCCTTTTGAGTGACCCCTCATTTAAAAGAGCTTTAAAAAACTAGACGAATGGTGAAAGTTGGAGGTCTCTAGCGTGTTTCTATCCAAATTTACAGCTTGTCAAAGTTTTGAATACAACACATCTTTGAAACCTAGCGTCTAGGACGGTTGAAGTTTTAATTCACCTTTGGTGACTTAAAAATGAAATTACCCTGAGAAAAATGTTATTAAATGAAAAATTGGTCTCTTTTGGCAATATTAAAAATTTTGAGTGTCCCCCAAAAATGGGGGATTTTGGGGGCAATTCAAAATTTTCAAATTTAAACCCCTTTCGAGTGACCTCTTATTTTAAAGAACTTTAAAAATAGGCGAATGGTGCAGGTTGGTCGCTAACTGTTTCTATCAAAATTGGCAGCTCGTCAAAGTTTCAAGGAGTTAAACTCAAAACTTTGAAAAGCGACCTCCAACCTCCACCATTCGCCTATTTTTAAAAGGTCTTTAAAATGAGAGGTCACTCGATAGGGGTTTGCATTTGAAAATTTTGAGTTGCTCCCAAAATCCCCCATTTTTGGGGGACACTCAAAATTTTAAATATCACCAAAAGTGACCCCTTTTTCATTTAATAAAATTTTTACCAGGGTCGTTTCATTTTTAAGTCACCAAAGGTGAATTAAAACTCCAAACTTCCTGGACGCCAGGTTACAAGGATGTGTTGTATTCAAAACTTTGACAAGCTGTCAATTTTGATAGAAACACGATAGAGACCTCTAACTTTCGCCATTAATCTACTTTTTGAAAGCTCTGTAAAATGAGGGGTCACTCAAAAGGGGTTATCATATGAAAGAGTTGCCCCCAAAATCCCCCTTTTTTGGGGACACTCAAAATTTTTGGTAACGTCAAAAAATAATTTGGGTTGAGTTATTATCATTCCCTAAAGGTTAATTTTTACCTTAACAAACAAAAAAATTAAGGAGGGGGGATGGACTTTTTTTACACACTGTATACTAAGCTTATAGAAACTCAACAATATGTTTAAGTTCTTAGAGAAAATTTGTAATGCTATGATAATAAGTGTATGTATGTTACCAGTTTGCCATCGCCCCGCCGCCATCACTCAGCAGTGTTTGTAAACGACGATCTCTTCATCATAGGCGGCGTTGGTCGACATAGAGTAATGTTAGACTCAGTCGCTAAATACAACTTGGTGTCAAGTAAGTAAGTTGGCCAGTTATTTTCTCATAACTGTTTTTGCAATGGTTATTTTTATTCTTGACTTAGGTTAGCTAGAAAGATTCTATTTTAACATATTTTTTCCTGTATAGAACATTTGCAGTGTTGGGGAAGCTACTTTTAAAATGTAGCTCGCTACAGCTACAGCTACACATTTAAAAAGTAGCTAGCTACAACTACAAAAATCCCACCACAGCTACAACTACTTTTTCAGCTACTTTCATGAAATAATTCCCACTTTACACTTACTGATTGTAGTGACCATCTTAAATTGATTCATAGTTTGCCTCCTGGATTGTAATTCGACTAAATAAATTAAGACGATACAATAGTAATTTTCAATGGAAGCGGACTACAGTTAAACCTGTTAACAAATATTTGAGCAGTATTTCTCTACACTTAGAATTTACCCTTGAAATAGATCAGAACAATTCTATTAACTTTCTTAAATTTACTCTGATTAAAAGCAACAATAGTTTTATCTACAAAATTATAGAAAACCCACTGCAACTGATGATACAGTCAACCCCAATCACATAATCCTGCTGCTTAAAATGGTTTTGTAAATAGACTTCAATGCTCGTTCAACTCCACGCGAAAACTGCCCAACAAAAACACCCCTGCACCTAGACTTTTAGACTAAATCCTTCTTCACATTTCTATATGTAGGCTAGAGCTACTTTAGGTTAAAGGCCTACTATTTTTTTTATTATATGAGTATTTTTCTGTAGTATTATAAGTCAGTTTGACTCATAATTGTTAATTATTGAATTTTCACTAAACAAGTTAACAAACACTATTGCTTCACGGTCAAATTTATGTATGTACGTCGTTGTCTGCCTCTTCGGACGACACCGCATCCGTGGGTTTGGCCGCAATGGTGGTTAGCATTGTTTTGATTATTTTGATCTATCGTGTATTAAGTTTATTATCGCCAAACAAGGGCGGATCCAGCAAAGCCAGGCCAATACAAAATTGTTCTGATGCATTTGCTCAATGGTTTCTTTGTCGCTCTCATAAGAGCTCATGTTAATAGTTGGCTGAATGTTTGGGAAAGTCAGTTTCACCATTAGATGACGATAGTGAACTCCCGCAATTTAATGCTTGCCTTTGGTCAGAGGCAATTGATTACAGGAACAAAATCATTTACAATCACAAATCAGCAAAGCGAATCACATTTTACTCAAAATATTCGTATGGGTTGAAATGCTTAAATACTGTTTCGTGAAAAATATAAAGGTTGCTATTGTGAAAATAGCAAAAAAGTAGCATCAAATTCCGTTACTCGCTACTCAAATAGTAGCTTGCTACAGCTACAAGCTACGTATTTTAAAAACGAGTGGCACTACGGCGTTAGCTACTAAAGTAGCTCGCTCCAACACTGAACATTTGCAGGCTGTTGTCTAATAATCTTATTATTATGAGGTATGGTAAGACCCATCCTAAACCTGACTTGTAGGGCCTTAAGTTCCTAATTGTATTTGAGCTAATATATATATTTTTTGTCTAACATAGGCCATAACAGCATAAAACCTTAAGTTGGTTGAAATTAAATGTTGGTATAAATTTGGTACTTGATCTATAAATTGAACCGTTACCAAATTAGACATTTTGGTTTTGTTATTTTCCATTTTCTGGTTCTTAGCTTTTTGAAAATACTATTAATTCTCAAATACCTGGGACCATGGCTTTTGATTAGTCCCCTCCCATCATTCTGCAGTTTTCATATGCAATTCCCATGTCTGCAGTTTTGATTGAAAAATAATCTACTAAATCATACAATACGATTGGAATTTTGAAATCCAATGTTCATGTCAACAGACTTAAGGCGGATTTACAAGGGTCGAGTTGGTGGCCGAGTTAGGTAGTTATTGAGTAGGTTAGTTGTATCAGTCCCACACTTTTTAATGAATCCGATTACAATGACAGTGATTACATCGGGCGAGTCAAACGGGCGAATAGCAACTCACCTGTCAACTCAACCCATATCCACCCTTACTATTAATCTTTTAGTAAATATTGCAATGTCTGTTATGTGATTCTTTGGTTTATTTTAGAGTGTTGGGAGACTTGTGCACCGCTGCCCACAACTCTGTACTCGGCTCCGTGCTGCGTCTATAGAGAGGACATCTACCTGTTCGGCCCTCAGATCTACTGCTACCGCCAGGCCATCTCCGGCTGGGAGGCCGTCACTCACGTAGTCTTGCCCGACAACATGGCAGTAGCCACGGCGTTGAGTGACAATCACACCATCTACATCATAGGTACGCCTAGTCCATAGCCTCAGGTGAGGAGAATAAAGGAAGTCAGGAAAGGTGGATACATCTAAAACTTTAGCAGCCTCGTTTTGGTTTTCTTCAGTTATGTTTGGAAATTGCTTTACTTGGGGTTTTTATAAACTTATGTTTTATACAATTATGATAAATCTAGACACATAAAAAATTGTAAAAAAATTAATATAAAATGACCTCCAGAGGAATATATAAAGAAAAATTTATAAATTCCACTCATAAAAATTATAAAATTTTAATAAAACAAAATTCATAAACAGAACTATTTAAAAATATAAACAGAAGAAAATAAAAACATATGAACAGGTGATATAGAAAGTAAAGTCAATCAGGGATGAACATTATTTTCTCTAACACCACCCCTTAATGTTTGTCCACTTTCTTTAGTCCAATTAAATTCACCAGTTCATGATGCCTTGGGCCAGGAACTCCTTTGGTTAAAATGTCTGCTGGCATTTCTTCTGTTGGTATAGATCAAAGCAGCACGTCTCCATTTTCTACAGCTTCTCTTATGAAGTGATTTCTTATATCGATGTGTTTAGTTCTTCGGTTTAAGACATGATTTGATGATAGCTTTTGTGCAGATTGATTATCATTGTAAATCATAACTGCATCCATCTTTCCCAAAAGTTCCGTCAATACACTTCGCAAAAACTTAGCTTCTTTTGCTCCATCACTTAGTGCCATGTACTCGGCTTCTGTACTTGACAATGCCACTGTGCGTTGTTTTCGACTCTCCCAGCTTATGGATCCATTTGCCAGCTTGAATATGTATCCCGTATAAGAACGTCTGTCTTCTTTGTCATTAGCCCAGTCAGCATCAACGTAAGCTTTTATTTCAAGACTTCCTGATTTTTCATACACAATACCCATATCAATAGGTCCTTTCAGGAATCTCAAGATTCGTTTAGCCGCCTTCCAATGCGCACTCCCATAGCAGTTGTTAAACTGGCTAAGATAGCTAACTGCATGAGCAATATCTGGTCTACAATTAACGGCCAGATACATAAGACTTCCTATAAGCATTTGATTAGGATACGATTTTTCATTAGTTGATTTCTCTTTTTCAAGAGATAGTCCAGCCTCTAACGGAGTGTTGATAGGTTTGCAGTCACTCATTTCAAACTTTTCCAGCAAGTTTTGTATATAGACTGACAGATCTAAACTCAAAGAATCCTTTCCTCTCTTCATCCTCATTCCAAGGATATGTTGAGCTGGTCCCAGACCTTTCATTTTAAATTTATTCATTAGTTCTTCAATCAGTTGATGCTTTTCATCTTTGTCATTATAAAATAAATACAAATCGTCGACATAGAGTGCAATATACAAATATTTTTGCCAATTTTTCTATGATATACACAAGGTTCTGAGTTTAGTCTCTTGAAATTCAAAGATGTTCACACATTATTGATTTTCTCGTTCCACATCCTCGATGACTGTTTGAGACCATAAATAGACCGTTTTAATAAAGAAACTTTATCTTCTTTTCCCGGTACAACAAAGTTTTCAGGCTGCTGCATATATACCGTTTCTTTTAGATCTCCAAAAGAAAAAGCAGTTGAAAAATCTAAATGATGAATGTCAAGATTCATTTCTGTAGCAAGAGCCATCAACATTCTCAGAGTTGAGTTTCTAACAACAGGAGAAAAAGTTTCTCTACAGTCAATACCATACTTCTGTGTAAATCCTTTTGCTACCAATTGAGCCTTGTACTTTGTTATATCTCTATTACTGTCTCTTTTTATTTTGAACACACATTTACTCTTGGTAGGTTTTGCTCCTTTAGGTAAGTGTCCAAACGTTATTTTCCTTGAACGAGAGATACTCTTCTTTCATTGCTTTTTCCCAAAGATCTTTTTCTTTTCCATTTAGTGCTTCAAATACACTTGTTGGGGTATGATCATGATCGTAAACCACATTGTAAACTTGAAATGGTCCCATATCTTTTGGTTTTCTTTCCCTTTTCAGGATACCTTCTCGGAATTGGTTTCTGGGCTTCATCTTCTAAATCGTTTTGGACAATATCTGTTTCAGAACTCGTATTCGATTCTTCTTCTTGATAAGAAGTATATTCAGTTGATGTATTGCCCGATACAACTTCAGTATCTGAGTTCATAGCAGCTTCAGTTTCTTGCTCTGACTCATCATTTGTAAGTTTAAAAAATTTGTATGATTGGTTATCTTCAGTTACATCCCCCCCCTTCAACTGGTTTTTCCTCTATACTTATAATGAGTCATAACCCTTTTCGAGTCAAATTATGAATAAATTATTAATATTCAATCAGAATATCAGGAGGATGCGCGGCAACTTTAACATATTATTAGGCGAACATCAAAAAATGCATGACAAGCCTGATGTGTTAGTTTTGACAGAAGTATGGATCAATTCTGATGAGGTAAATTATTATGCTGTCGATGGTTATAACCAATTCACCAATTGTAATGACATGTACAGAGCTGGAGGAGTAGCCGTGTATGTGCGGGACTCTAATCAGTGTTCTGTGGTCTCAGCGTTGCCGAATGTCTTATCAGCCGATTGCCTTTTGATAAATTTGCAACTCACTCAGTCTGTTAGATTATCTATTTTAACTGTGCATAGATTGCATGAAGTACCACTTTCGAGCTTTTTCACGGATTTGCACTGTTTGTTAACATTTTTGGAGCATGATAATTTGATTGCTGTAGGTGACCTAAAGTGTGACATTTTGGTAGATAAACCAGAAACAAACAAATACTTATCATTTATGTCTAGCTATGGATTAAAATATGTTGTGAATGAACCAACCAGGATTTTTAATGATAGTTTTTCATGTCTTGATCACTTATTTATTCGCTTAAACAAAATAAAAACAGTCATTTTTGAATATTGTGTTAATGTAATAAGTTTAGGTATCACTGACCATTCTCTAGTTAAGTGCTGCATTGGTTTGAATGAAGTTATACAAAAAGATCAAACAAAGGTTAAGATTAAAGTAGATTTTAATAAACTTAATAGTATTCTTCTAAATACCAATTTTTCTTTTATTTATGATTTAGATTCTGTCTCTGTAGCTTTTGAAAATTTTATTCAGGTAGTAATGCTGTTGAGGAAAGTAAAATTAAAATTGAATTGAAGAGTTTAATAAAAAGCTTTCACCTTGGTTAAATGACTATCTTTTGTCGCGAAGATATAAGGTTTTAAAATAAGAAAATAAAGAATAATTGAAGTGGAAGCGTGAAAATTATATATTTTTTTAATATTTATAAAAGTTAACATAGTTTTTTGCTATCATGATTTAAAAGTAAACAAAGTTCATTCTTCATTATGTTTTCACAGATAATTTAATAACACATATGTTAATTTTTATATGGCTTTGCCACATCTTTTGAATAAAATTAGCATTAGAAAATGGCTGTTTAATAGTACGAAGGCACAGCCAGGCAATAATAGATTAAGAATGTATTATGTTAGGTTTAGAAATAAGTTAAAAAATGAGTTAAGGATTTGCAAAGAAAATTATTTTAATAACAAGTTTAATGACCTGTCAGGTAATTTAAGAGGACAATGGCAACTAGTAAACAACTTAATCAATATTCCAAAAAAAAGTCCACTTCCAAAAAAGTTGACGGTAAAATTATTGATGATAAAAAAGAGGTTGCTTCTGCTTTTAACAACTTCTTTCTAAATATTGCTGGTGTACTGAGAAATAATTTGTGTATGTCAGGGAAACCAACTCAGTGTCTCAATGACAAAATAAAATTAAAATACATAAAGTAGATCCTTCTATATGACTCCAACAACAGAACTTGAGGTAATAGATATTATTAAAAGCCTAAAAAATAGCAAAGCCCCAGGACAATGTGACATCTTTTATTTTAAAAAAACATTTCCAAAAATATAATAGTAGTACTAACTCATTTAATTAATTTAAGCTTGCAAAAAGGTGTATTTCCTGATTGCCTTAAAAGTGCAATTGTTATCCCGTTGTACAGGGTGTTTTTTTTAAAACGCAACCCATTTTTAAGATTGAATAATGCACATATAAATCTGAAATGAGTATTGTTTTATTGATCTTTACATTTTATACAACCTATAATTAAGTTTGATCACATATAGTTTATATTAAGTGCTCAAACAATCCGCTATTGGCATTTGTACAAATTTATGTTCTTTCCATTAAATTCCCAAACACGTGTTGCAAGATACCTCTTAGAATTTCTTGCATAAAATTTGTTGTTTGTTTTGAGGCGCTGAATATCCTGTGAATTGTTTTCATAGGCCTTAATTTTTATGTATCCCCAAATAAAATAATATAGTGGGGTTAAATCCGGGGATCTTGGGGGAAATAATCCTTCACAAACAAAATAAAGTTTTGGTTGCGTTTTTAATGTGTGTGTCTTTAAGAACGATAACTCACGTAAAAGTGGTCCAATCTGAATGAAATTTGCTACAGACATGTAAAGTAGTATTATTCTATGAAAACAATTCACAAGATATTCAGCACCTCAAAACAAACATAACAAATTTAATGCAAGAAATTCAAAGAGGTACCTTGCAACATATGTTCGGGAATTTGATGGAGAGAGCATAACTTTATACAAATGCCAATGACGGACTGTTTGAGCACATAACGTAAACTAATGTGATCAAACCTAAGTAATAGGTTGTATAAAATGTAAAGATCAATAAAACAATACTCATTACATATTTATATATGTATTATTCAATCTTAAAAATGGGTTGCGTTTTAAGAAAAACACCCTGTATAAACAAGGATCACAAGACAATCTTTCTAATTTTAGACCAATTAGTTTGCTTTCTGTATTTGCAAAAAAATACTTGAAAAAATTGCTAAAAAACGCCTTGTAAAATTTTTAATGACTAATAACTTTTTTAGTAAAAACCAATTTGGCTTTATGGAAAAATTATCAACGGAGGATGCTCTTTTAAAATTTATACAGTAGAGTCCCACAAACCCGGACTAATGTGGACCGAACGGTGTCCGGGTTTATGAAATTTCCGAGTTATCGGGAAATGAGTAAAAATAAGAATAGTTTCTGTTATTTCAATAAGAAATCATTTATTTATTGCATAGTAAAAAATACAAAAACTACATTATCATTTTCAAAAAGACTTAAATAAAAACCAAAAATGTTTTATATGTGTCACACCATGCTCTGGCCTTGAATCTCAGTTCACTTCATTGCTCTGGCAGGCTTTCCGAGTTATCCAGAATTCCAGGTTATCGAATTCCGGGTTTGCGGGACTCTACTGTAGAACAAATATATGAAGGCTTAAATAATAAAGAAGCAACCGCTGCTATTTTTCTTGATATCACTAAAGCGTTTGATGCGGTGGATCATGGTGTGCTGTTGGAAAAGATGTGGCTAGCTGGTGTTAGAGGTCTATCCCATGATTGGTTTCATAGCTATTTAAACAATAGAAATCAAAAGGTAAAAATTGGTGAGGTTGTTAGCCCTTTCCACTCCCTTTACCTGGGCGCCTGAGTCCTAAATCAGCTCCATTTAGTTACAGGCTAAAGTTGTATTGTTCATTTGTTTCAAAAAAAAAAAAAATATTTCTTCAATTCCTGGATAGCTGATGGATGTTTTCTTGTTTCTTCTATTACCAAAGAACAAATGAATATATAACAATTATTCTCTTAAAAAAATATATATATATATATATTAATATTCATTATAGAAAAACATTTTTTGTTCTTTCAAACTAAAAAAAACATATTTTTGATATTTTTCTAACTGACCAAAGTTTCTAAAATGGGTTTTTTACTGTTACTAAAGTCTATAGGTACAAAATAAGAACACTTCTGACATTTTTTGGTAAAATATTAGAAAATTATATCACCAAATTTGAAAATGGTCCAATTCAAGATTTCAGCGGAAATTAACATTTTTATGATATAAAATAAATAATTTTAGCAAATTGCATAATTATTATTTTATTTTTGTTTCTTAGGAACATAAATAATTTAATTCAACAATGAAACAGAAAATAATTTATTTACAACTACAATGGATGAGCAAAAAATCTAAGCCTATTGAAAATATGAAGAAGCAAAAAATTCAATTTCAATTATCTCTTACAGTAGTAAAAAAGTTACAAGAACACAATTCAATGGAAAAAGATATCGTAAAAAAAAGGAAAAATGAAAGTTATGTTTTACACATGGTTAGGCCTATGTCTTTATGTTTTGTAGTTCTTCAGAGTGTGATAATGTTCAAAACATTGTCCAGGGTGAAGACCGGGCTTCCTTGTGCGTGTAGCGCAGTAATACACTGTTTCCTTCCTCTGACCAGCTTTCCTGTTGCTACAAACAGCACAATCCTTACTGTTGCTCCTTTCATTTGGGTAGATAAAATGTGGTTTCTTGTTCTGCCTTTCTTCTTGGTCAGCTGAAGAGGGTCGACCACGCTGCCCAAAGGATTGGCTCCGCACATCAGCGACGATTTGATTGATCAGGAGTTCTCTGAATTTTTTTGATTCAGTTGTGCTCTTACCCTGATTTTGAAGGTTCATGTTATAGAGAAGAAGACTGTTCACAACACAAACCCCTACTAACCAAAACCACATCTTCCTCCACCATATCTTTGATTTTCTGACAATCATATACGAAGATATGTAATGGTCAGCAGTGTCTACACCCCCCATTCTCTCATTGTAGTCACAAATGACAACTGGCTTAGAAACAGTTTCCTCATCTTTCACCTTCCTTGTTACCTGTTGCATATCAGCATTATGGTAAGAGCTCATCATTATGACATGCTTTTGGTCACGCCATACGAGAATCATGACGTTGTCTTTGTGACGGTATGCTAGTGTTTCGTGTTTCTCCAAGCGGCCCTTCAGGCTCCGCTTGTTTACATGACTGGGGTTGCCTTGGCGATTTGAGAGAACTGTCCCTGTCAAGTGCATTTTAATTTTCCATAACTCTTGGGCCAAGGTCAAGCTTGTGTACAAGCGGTCAGTGTAGATGTGAAAACCAGAGTCTGGCCCACAAACTTGACGGACTCTTTGTGCCAAGAGCAAAACAATCCTTGCTGTGAATTGTAAATTAGGGAAAGGAAGGTTCTGGGATGTGGTTGAGCCATAGTATGGCTCAAATGTATAGATATAGCCTGACCTAGCATCTGATATGACAAAGACTTTTAGACCCCATTTGATTGGTATTTTGGGGTTGTACTGCTTGAAGTACACTTTTCCTTTGAAAGAGATTGTACTTTCATCCATGGAGAGCTCATACGGTGGGATGAAGTATTCGGTGAACTTTTCTTGAAGGTAGGTAACAATGTTTTTCAATTTATCTGCTCTAGATCAAATTGGTGCAGTCTGAGAACCAGCACTTGAACACTGTAAGGACCAAAATATTTGAAAGAATCTTGATCGGGAAAATATGCGACTGAAAAAGGGTTGATTGTAAAGCCAAACTTGAGTGAAGTAATCTTGGAGTGAAGGTTTAGCATTCAATCCCATGTTTACAATTACTCCAAGGAATGCCTTCATTTCCTTCAAATTTACATCTTTCCATGAGTTCCAAATGGAATTTTTTGTGAGAGGACGTTTCTTGGCAATTATGGCCTTTGCATTTTTGTTTGTGTCATTGACAATACTATTCGAAAGCTCATTTGTCATAAATAATTGGAAAAACTCCAAAGGACTCTCACGTTTATTACCAACTGGAGGTTTGTAGCCTGACAACAATGTATATGGGAAATGAGGAAAGTCTTCATCGGTTTCGCTGTATTGTTTGTAATTATGATCTTCACTTGGCTTTTTATTCTTTGGCTTTTTAGCCCTAGGTATTTTTGTGGGACGAGAAGTTTTGCTTTGTGAAGCTTTAGCCTTTCTTTTTCCTCTCAAACTTGTGTGAGATGGCCTCAAAGGAAACTGGGAAGAAGGCCTTGGAGATAACTGGGAAGAAGGGCCAGGTTCAGTGAGCACAGGCACTGTAGGACTAGGCCTAGGCCTGTCAAATGTGGCACCAACTGTTGATTCAATAGGCCTATCAAGTGAGAGCTGCTGGGCGAGCCCATGCTGATCTATTTTTTTAGTAATATTAGAAGAAGGCCTACTTACATTATGTACTCCTGGAACATCATCTAGTTGCCCAAAGTTCACATCATGTTCTATTTGAACAGGGTCATCAAGGTCAATGTCACTGATATCACATACTTCACTTTCATCACTTTGCTCGTCAAAATCTAATTCAGGATCACTAGGTTCTGAAAGATTGGATAATAAATCTTCGTCAAACAAGGTGGTTGTTTTTGAATCACTCACATTTGCAGATAAAGTTTCATTGTCACTTTCAGAATAATCGTCACCCATATTTACTTATTGTCGACAGAAAACCAACTAAAACATTACACTAAATAACCTTCTAATAAACGTAAACAACGCACAACAATAAATTATTTCGTTTGTTTTGTGATGAAACAAACATAAGCTGACTGCAGACAGGCAAACAGCTGCGTTTACAGACCGAAAAAAGACGATAAACATCAAGAGTTTATAGGATTTATTTACGAGTGAAAAAATGTTGAAATAGTTCTAAAAACACTCAACAGGTAGCAGCACATCCCAAACATTAACTCTAGCGGCGACAAAAGTAACTAAGTCCGTCTAGAGATACTGAAAGTATGTTGTAATGACAGTGTCGGGGCTGGCCCGACATCGGAGTTCGTGCGACTTAGTTGCGTGGCGGGGCTGCCCCGACGCTTGAGCGGAAAGGGTTAGCAATCCTGGTTTGATTAAATATGGCGTGCCCCAGGGGTCTGTCTTAGGACCGATCCTTTTTTTTATTTATATCAATGATCTTTGTGAGGCAAAATTCCATGGGGCCGTCACCTCATTTGCTGATGACACTGCTCTTAGTTATTCTAGTGTTTCTAAAGAAAATTTGCAAAGTTACATGAAGCAGGATTTAGAACTCATTGAATTTTGGTTCAATAAGAATTTTCTCACATTAAGTGATAAAACTAAATTTATGATTTTTAATGCAAAAAGAAATATAACTTTTAATAACCAACTTTGCTATCACAATGTTTGCTCTCTCCTTACCTGTCAAAATAAAATTGTCATTGATCAAGTGGATAAGATAAAGTATCTAGGACTGATTATAGATTCAAAATTAACTTGGAAGAATCATATTTCAAAATTAAAAAATGAACTCAATATTTCAGTGCGCAAATTTTTCCTGTTGCGAGATCTTTGCCCCAGGAAAATTCTTGTAAATTTATATCATGCTTTGGTGGGATCAAGATTAATGTACGGACTTTCATGCTGGGGAGGGGCATACTTTTCTACCCTCAAGCCAATTATAACTCTACAGAAATACATAGTAAGGGTTATTACTAGAAGCCTCTGGATCGTTAAACAACATTATTTAATATTTAATCTTACCTTACGATCCAATATTTGTATAAAAGGGGAAACCTAGGTTTCAGCACCGCAATGCCATCATCAGTCCCATTTTTGTTATGTATATTTTGGCAAGCTACAACTTTTCATCTTCTCGGTGTGAGATTTCGTCATTTTTATTAAAATATATTTCTTCACTTGAACATATTTAACACTTTATGTTATAAATGTTCAAGTGAAGAAATATATTTTAATAAAAATGACGAAATCTCACACCGAGAAGATGAAAAGTTGTAGCTTGCCAAAATATATATAACAAAAATGGGACTGATGATGGCATTGCGGTGCTGAAACCTAGGTTTCCCCTTTTATACAAATATTGGATCGTAAGGTAAGATTAAATATTAAATAATAGTAAGGGTAATAATGAAAGCAAGCAGATTTGAACACTCAAGACCATTATTTTTTCAACTAAAATTACTTCCACTGTGAAATTTATATATTTTTAAAGTTCTCAAAATATTTTTCAAAAGGAGCGCTGATCACAGCCTAGTTATAGAAAAACCTTATTGCCTGCGAAATACACTTGCCTTGTCACTTCCTAGACCAAACATGACCCTCTATAAACAATCGTATCGTTATAACGGACCTCGTTTTTACAACCTTGCACAGAAAAATATTGTAACCAATCAAAACATAAAAGCTACTATAAAAAATGTAAAGAAATGGCTTCTGAGAGAAGAAAATGTTGAGCTTTATTTATGAGTTTTATTTATAAGCAGTTGCAATGATTTTGTTGTTGTTGCTGTTTTCTTTAAAATGTTTTTTGTGTGTCAAACAGATTTTAGTTTACAAAGCATATTTTCCTTTATTTATATTTTTTTGTTTGAGAAGATATATTTTAAGTTAAATATGGTAGTATTCATTAGTTCAAGCAAGTTTTACAACTTTTGTTTTTGTTTGAAAAAATGCTATAATTTTGCTGATAGTCCGGTTTTAATTTTATTTCCTTTTCTTAATTTTTAATAATATTGTGAGGGTAACCCCAAACGGGCATTGCCTAGGGGGAACCTAATTTTATTCACCTTAAGTATGGTATAGTTTTAGTTATGTGGTAATTAGTGTTTTATTTTATATGAATGTTTCAGAACCTGAATTTGTACGCTATATATTTTTGGTGAATAAAGTTTATTATTTAGTATTATATGATTATTTTGGAAGGATATCGAGGATCGACTAACCTGTAGGCTTTCGAGTTTTGAGAGTAGCCGACAAAAATAAGCTCACGACTTTTGGGATCAAGTTTCTTCCTCAGTGTACTTGGAACATGAGAAAAATTTCTGCAGCCAAAAACTCGCAAATTACTGAGGTCGACCTTCTTGTTGATCCACACCTCTTCTGGTGTTTTCCCAAAAACAGCTTTGGAGGGAGACCGATTCTTCAAATAAATCACGGTGTTAGCCGCTTCAGCCCAATACTTTTTGTCCAATCACGAATCATGCAACAAAGCACGAGTCTTTTCAAAAATCGTACTATTCGCCCTTTCAGCAACGCCATTTTGAGATGGTGAGTACGGAGCACTTGTTTGATGTTGTATTCCAGAAGATTTTAGGAAATCCTCTAACTCCTTGTTCACAAACTCACCCCCATTATCAGTACGAAGTTTCTTCAGACGTTTACCAGTTTCATTCTCTACCAGTGATTTCCATTCTTTGATTTTTGAAACAACTTCATCTTTTTGCTTCAAAAAATAACCAAAGGTTTTTCTCGAAAAATAATCTGAGGGACTTAATAAATATCTTGCTCCTCTATGTGAATTTACACTCATGGGGCCGCATATGTCGGAATGCACTAACTCTAAAATCTCTGTAGCGCGAGTCCGTTTCTTATTTTTAGAATAAGGAGTTGTAGTTTGCTTACCCTGTATGCAGGGAATACAAGGTGGTCCTTGACCAGAATAGGTCATGCCAGTCGACATTTTGTCCCTCAACAAATTCATGGACTTTCGACTTAAATGAGCGAGGCGACGGTGCCATAGCTCTTCTTTATTATTGTCCTTACCTGACTGTTCAACAAAATTACTAGACATTTGGTAATATGGATCAATGTCCAGTTTTTAAAGACCATCCACATTTGTGGCATGAGCTACTGGGAGACCGGAGACACTGCAGTCCTCCTGTTTATATATGTTACAACCGTCTTCAGAAAAAACTAATGCTAGACCTTTATTTACCATTTTATTCACAGAAAGTAAATTTAAGTTTAAATTAGGTACATAGACTACATCAGTAATCTTTTGTTCAACAGACTCAATAATTACTATGACTTCTCCTTGACCTTCGCTTTTTAGCTTTTCATTATTAGTGACAGTGGACATCCATACCAGTTTTGTTATACTTTTGGTATTTTTCTAGCATATCTTTTTGGCCTGTCATCTGGTTTGTACATGCAGAATTAAGATACCAGCATTCAGCACAAGTTTTGTAAGCTAATGCTGACAAAACACACCAATCACTGTTATAAAACAAATAAACAACCTTCATTACCTTTACTCGATATTTGTTTAGCAGATTTGTTTGAAGTAGTACTCTTCCCGAAATAAGAGGAATTTTTGAAACATTCTGATGATTTGTGGCCGGTTTTGTGGCAACGAAAGCATTTTACAACAAAACATTTTGTATTATGTTTTGTAGCTAACACATTTTGACTTAAACCGCTATGGCTAGAACTGACAGACTTTAAATCTTCTTGAAGTAACTTAGATTTGACTAGTTCAGCTGTTAGTTTAGCTCCCAAGTTTTCTAATGCCATGACCATAGGTTTATAATGACTAGGTAAGCCATTCAACATTACTACAGCAAGAAATTCATCCTCAATGGGCTTACTTATGTCTGCTATTTGTTGTGCAACAGACATAATCTTAGTAAGATAAGCATCCATTGATTCGAATTCAGAAAGTTTAGTATTGAGCAAACTTCTTAACAAACTTAGCCGTCTAACTAATCCTTTATTTTCAAAAGCATTTTGGAGATTTTCCCAAGCTTCTTTAGCAGTTTTTGCATTTCTTACATGAGGATAGCAACAAGGTTTAACAAATAAACATATTTTAGCAGGTGCTTTTTGGTCTTTCTTCTTTTCACTTACCAAATTTACCTCACCTTTCTCAGTTTCATCTGGTTCAATGTAACTCCATATATCCTCATGAATAAGAGCCACTTTCATTGCAAACTTCCAGTTGTTGGTTGTTGTAGCTGGAAACTCCTTCAAGTAGTTCAATACCTGTTTTCAAATCCCTTTCCCCCATATTGCAGAATTTATTCAATTATAATAACAACAAATGTGGGAAAATTAAGATACCTTGAAAACTTCCTACTCTCAGGTTTTACAATGGAACAATATTACATATTCAACATGGTAATGCCCATAACCTAATATAAAATGACCCCCAGAGGAATATATAAAGAAAAATTGATAAATTCCACTAATAAAAATTATAACATTTTAACAATATTAAAAAAAATCCTACAAAATTCATAAACAGAACTATTTAACAATATTATCAGAAGAAAATAAAAATATATGAACAGGTGATATAGAAAGTAAAGTCAATCAGGGATAAACATTATTTTCTCTAACAAAAATAACATAAACTAGAAGAGGACGGATTAATTTTTGGAAAAATGTTTTGTTTCCATAGCTATCATTGATTTTTTAAATCATATTTTTTTCTTAATTACTTTTTTTAGTTGGCAGTATTATGGTAAATGGTCACATATTAGGCAATACAACACTTAATAGTTAAACTCCTTTTATTCTTGCAGTGGTGGTTCTGATGTTTTTTTTTTTTGTAATTTTGGGTGAGCAGTATTGACTGATGATCTAGTATGTCTTAAATTCTGTGAGTCCTTTCTGTTTTCCTTCTTCTAATTGGGATAAGGCTATTGGCCTTGAAATATTCTAATGTAATTAAAGTGTAGTTGTGCATTCTAGCCAGAAAGTTTTTAAAAGTAAGCTGCTCTTTTTATGTTCATAATTCCTAACATTTTCACTCGTGGGACAATGTTCTATTTTACTCACTCATCATACAAATAACCATTTCATGGTTTATCTTATTTAAACTTTGACTCTAATCTAATCAGTTTCAATAAGAAGTCCTCATCAAAACCTATTATTCTTTCAGAACCACTCAAAATGAACCATTTAAATGCTTGTTATTTATTGAATACAGAATGATAACATTTTGTGAAGGTTCAAATTCCACATGTGTAACACTTGTTATGACTGGTGTCACAAGTTATTCAGTAAATATTTTTTGATTGACAAAATTTTAATTCATAAAAAAATTGTTGCTTTTTTGTTTTAGTTGATCGAGCTTATACAAGACTTCACTTATTGGTGTAGTAGATCTTTTCATATGGTAGGACCTGATTAATTTGAAATTCAATAATATAAAATGTTCTTAATTCCAATAACTCGTTCGATCCCCAGCATTTTATATTTTAACTGTGATAAAAAATTGTGCGTTATTTAGATGAAAACTTGGCTTGTTTGAATTTTTAATGCCAAAACTTTACAATACTAGTGTTTAGACCAATCGGAGTTGCGTCGCTACAGTGACGAGTGTAATATTGAAGTTGTTCAGAATATTTTTGAGTTTGAGTCACGGTATGTGCAGTTCCTATTAGGCTTGCAAATGTGTGGCTCAGTTTTTAGGAAGGCCCCCCTCAAATAAGCGGTATCCGGCTTGGGTGGAAGCTGAGAGCATTTGTAAATTTAACCCTTGAGCGGGCGCTTCACTGGTAAAACGGCAGCGGGCGCATGCGGAGTTTTACTCTGCAACACTAAATCGCACAAATTTAACCCATTTTACTTGTTTTATAACGAAATATTATATTTTAATGTTGACATGTTTCATTAGGAATCACATTTCATCGACGATACAATTCATTATTCAACTTAAAATGTGTAATATTTCAATTGAAAATAGTAAATAATTTTCTAGTATAAAATAGGTATTAATTAATATTTAATTTTTAGGACTTTTCTTTCGCTTAATTTTTTTTCGAAATCAATAGGAAAAGTCTAAAAATTTAAATAACAATTACAAATCCTTCGCTATTATGAATTTTAAAAATTGGTATCACTGTCTGTGTTACGGGAGAGGGCGCTCTGCAGACTGACACGGCAACTCTGAATTGCAAATAACGAGGTACCAGGGAGGGGGGGGGGGGTGGGGGGTATAAATAGCTTTAAGAGATTCCTGGAATGAGGGGTGTAAAGTGTGAAGCTGGACACAACCGCCGACAACCATTATGTCTGTTTATTTTAACATAAAAAATACATGCGGAGGAAAACTCCGCATGCGCCCGCTCGAAGGTTAATAGAGATTGCACACTAGCACAGACATCTGTTTTTCTCATTCTAGGCTTGGGCAGACAAGGACACACTTTTTTTTATTCATTTGACATTTTGTTGATAAATGTGGACATTTACAATGAACACTAACAAAAAAAAATCAAAAAAGGATAAAATAAAAATTTGTGGAACTTGGATTGTTTGAAAATCAAGGGAAAAAAATTTGAATAATCTAAAAATTTGAATTACGCAAGTTTGCTAAAAACTGTTAAAATCACTTAACCTTAAACTTTCAATAAAAAATATTCATCATGAACTAAGACAATTGTTGCCATAGTTTATAATGACTATGACATTATGGTTGTTATGATGACTGTGACAATATTTGTTTGAATATGACTATTTTGAGTAAATTTTAAGAAGATCAAAACATACATTAAAACTAAATTTCAGAGAATCGTTCTGAGACTCATTCAGGAGCTTGACATACTCACTTTACCCTGCCTCTATATGCTTGAGGTTTGTGCATATCTCCGATCGCGAAATGTGATTCACAGTCGAGATGTCCACGGCTACGGGACGAGAGGTAGGGATAATTATCGAGCTCAACAACACTGAACAACAGCTTTTGAATGCCTTCCGACTCATGTGGGCCTCAGGGTGCTCAACCCCCCCCCCCCCAGGGTGTTTGAGCTCCCTGATGAGATCAAAATGTCAGAAAATCAAAATCAATTCAAAAATCTTCTGAAACGATTACTGATGTCAGGGGTTTTCTACTCAGTTGAGGAATTCATGAGGAGCCGCTTGGTAGAACATTAAATCGTTAAATCTTTAGACAGCGTTGTCCCTTGAGAATGCGAGTGTGAATGTGAAATTGATTTATGTTTGAATGAGTGTGTAAATGGAAAAACACTGTATCCTTGAATTTTTTAAACCAACATTGACGTATTGTATGCAGTGTAAAATCGTCAACACAATAAGAAGATATTATCATTATACATATTATGTAAGATATTACAAAAACATCGACAGAGGCTTTGGTAATGACATTGTTACATGAGATAAAAATACTAAACTGCAAACTAAACAGCATTGGAAATCCTGGAGCTAAATACCCGAAATCGGACTTGTGTCCAAATTGGGGTGGGAAATGACACTTAAATGACCTTAAAAAAATTCATTTAAACAAAAGATGATCGACACGGAGACATATTTATTTATTTATTTATTTATTCATTATTTGTTACATCATTTACATTTCACATGCATAGCATACGTAAATATATAACACGTCAATCACCTAAAATAGATGAAAATACAATAATCTTAAAAGATAAACAAAAATTTTAGAATAAAACTAAAGATATTGTTAAGAATAAAAATTGCAGTTCCTGAAACCAACAAAAACGACCCGATGACACCAGTATTTTGACCAATAAAAAACCTAATTAAAACTTTGAATAAATTCCTCTATGTTATAAGGACAAATTTGAAGTAAGATATTTTTAAGTTTAGTTCTAAATCCTTTGACGCTGTTTATGCAAGTTATTTCATTTGGCAAAATGTTAAAAATCTTTATACCACTGTAAAAAAGGTCCTCGCTCAAGCATTGTGAGGTTTGTCGATGGGACTTCATCGATGGGGTTTGTAGAGCAGGTGCAGAAACAATTTATTTACCTGACTTGTGACAATATTGTGTTGAAAACTGGATTTTAACACGATTGGTCTGAAAACCACTAGTATTGTGTAGTTTTGGCGTTAAAAATTCAATCAAGCCAAGTTTTCATTGAACTGCATGGCCACAATTCCACCATCGTTCAGCCAGACATTTGTCACGTATAGCCTAGAGCCGAAAAATGGGCTGTACGGTCGGAGCTGTAAAGATTAGAACATAGACACTATTAAAGTAGATTCTGAATCTCAAACTTACGCAATTCAGCGAGGAAAACTTATCCATATCCACTTCTTAAGTCGTAGGTTAATTTTGTAAGTAGGCCCAAATGGCAAATGTAGCCAATGGTAACTTGATTCCACAGTGAATTTGTGTATTAACCCTTGAGCGGGGGCATGTAGTTTTGCACGCGTCGTTGTTTTATTAAAATAAACTGGCATAATGGGTGTCGGCAGTCATGTACAGCTCTGCACCTCACGCGCCTCATTCCAGGAATCCCCTAAAGCTATTTCTACCCCCCACCCCCCCTTGGTACCTTGTTATTTGCAATTCAGTGATGCCGTGTCGATTTGCGGAGTTCCCTCTCCTGTAACATAGACGGTGATACCTATTTTGGTATTTTGGACCTTGCATGGAGGACCTCAAGGGTGGTATTTATACCGAAGCCTGGAAGGTACTTATGCTGTACCTAAGGCTTTTAGACCTATTAGCCTTACATCGTTTCTCCTGAAGACCATGGAGAAATCAGTGTTTAGGTGAATAAAGGATAGGGTCCTTGTAAGCCGTCCTTTACACCCAAACTAACATGCCTGTCAGAAAGGAAAGTCATGCGAAACAGCCCTGCATGCGCTGGATTGCAAGATTGAAAATGCTATCTCGAACAAGGAAATATCTGTGGCGGCATTTCTTGATATAGAAGGAGCTTTTGATAACACTAGCATTTGCTCTATTGTATCAAAGCTGGTATCAAGGAATGTGGAAAGTACTGTTGTGAGGTGGGTAGGCAACATGCTCGAAAGCAGGAGAGCGCAAGCATCTCTGTGTGGGACGGTGAGAGAGGTCAAGGCCCAAAGAGGGTATCCACAGGGTGGCGTTTTGTCACCGAATCTGTGGAACCTGGTGGTTGACGATCTCCTCTCCGAGCTCATTACACAGGGCATGTACGCTCAAGGATATGCTGACGACATTGTTGTCCTCATTAGAGGGAAATTTATTAACACTTGCCTGGAGCTTATGCAGAGGGCATTGTCCATAGTGGAAAGGTGGTGCAATAAGGAGGGTCTGAGGGTCAATCCAATGAAGACTGTGATGGTACCATTTACGAGGAAGAGAAAGGTTGATATCGCTAGGGTACCAACTCTCTTCGGCAATCAGATCCAGGTCAAGAGGGAGTTCAAGTACCTAGGAATAAGGTTGGACGACAAGCTCACCTGGAACAGTCATTTGGCATATGTAACGCAACGCTCTCAGACCACACTCATGATGATGAGACGGGCGGTTGGGAAGACATGGGGTCTGAATCCGCGAATAACTAACTGGCTACACACTAGGGTTGCAAGACCAATGTTGGTGTATGTCTCGATAGTCGGGTGGACTAAGGTGATGCAAACTACCGCTGTGAAGAGATTACAAAAGATCCAGCGAGTGGCATGCCTTAGCATTACAGGAGCCATGAGAGGCACTCCATCTGCGACCCTGGAAGTAGTGCTAAACCTCCCACCTCTCGACATCATTGTGAAAGGAGAGGCAAGGATGGCAGCCTACAGAATGGGTTGCAGTGGCAACTGGAAGTATAATACCTCCAGTGCGCATACAAGGATTGTGGACACTATGCAGATGGACACCTTGGAAATGATTCTTGACAGGATGGTGAAGATCACTGATCTAGAAAAGCCATACAACGTCAATATTTTTGACAGGGCTGTCTGGGATAAGGCTGAACCTGAGTACTTGAAAAGGAGGATCACTTGGTATACTGATGGCTCGAAAAAGCCAGCAGGTACTGGGGCAGGAATATATGGAGTCAGACCCAAGGTGCAGTTTTGCGTAAGCCTGGGGAAATTGGCTACTGTATTCCAGGCTGAAGTTGTTGCCCTGTCTGAGTGTGCAAGAGTGCGTTTGGAGCATGGTTTGACAGGCCACACCATATACATGAACTCGGACAACAAAGCAGCGCTAATGGCACTTGACAGTTTTGACTTTACCTCTAAGGCAGTGTGGGACTGTCATCAGGCCATGAAAACCCTGGGAGAGAGCAACAAGGTTATCCTTAGTTGGGTTCCAGGGCATAAGGGTATTGCTGGCAATGAGGGAGCTGACAAGTGGGCAAATAAAGGAGCTGACAGCCCGCTCATTGGTCCGGAGCCGGCGTGTGGTATTGCTTATAATACTGCACGGAGAGCTGTTCGCCAGTGGATGGGCAAAGAACATCGAAGGAGCTGGGAAAGAACTGAAGGCAACATACAGTCAAAGAGATTGCTGCAGGCACCTACCGGTGCGTTAGCGGCAGATGTCCTTGGGCTGAATAGGAAGACCTTGCGGAAAGTGGTTGGCTTCATCAGCGGCCACTGGGTATTCCGCGGACATCTACTTAAGATGGGAATTTAAGTTGAAATCCTCCTATGTAGGAAATGTGGTGAGGAGGAGGAAACAGCCTTCCACGTGATTTTTATGTGCCCAGCCCTACAAGGTCTGCGAGTGAGATCCCTTGGCCTTTTGACAGGAGACCAAAGGGAAGACCAGGTAACCATCGTCAAAAAGATCTCATGGTTCATCAAGAACCTGGGGTTTGACGGAGAATGAGGACCTGTGAATGAGGGTGCACAATGAGCTGTTCTAGCTGCGATGCAATCCCACGGCATACTTCTAAGCCTGGCCCTCTGTTAAAAAAAAATACCTATTTTATACTAGAAAATCACTTACAATGTTCAGTTGAGATATTTCACCCATTAAATTGAACAATTAATGGTATCACCGATAAAATGTGATTTCTAATGAAGTTTGCCAACATTAAAATGAGAGGTGTGCAGATATCCAAAAACTCGGATCGGATTCGGATCGGATCGGATATCCGTATCCGAGGGTTTTATAACTATCTGGTAAGACTGACTAGATATCCGACTCACTCGGATAGACTGCATTTTTTGGGGTAAATGGTAAAGAAAGATCAAATTTTCAAGTGAGGAAAGTCTTCCAAACAAAAGAAGTCACTGCCGACGAAAGTACATTAGTGACAGAAAACATCATGGAGCAAAAACGACGCTTTGAAATGCGACGGTTGTGACAGCGGTTAGAACAACGCCTCAACACGATGCGATTATGTAGTGGTATGCATCAAGCGATGTATTTCGGTTGCCGATCCCATTTGAAAAAAAATTTTCTGGGCCAGAAAAAAATTCTGGTTCTGGGCACTTCCAAAATTGGCAAGAACCTGGGCAGTACTGGCCAGGTCTGGCCAGGTTCTTGCCAATTTTGGAAGTGCCCAGAACCTGGGCAATATAGGCCAGAATCTGGTGAGAATTCTGGACCATATTGAGAATAGGACTAAAGGGAGATAAAATAATAAGGCACTTTTTGCAACAAACTATGTATATTTAAAAATTCTACACACAAATTTTTTTGTCAGCAATTATTGTTTGTTCCACAAATTATAAAGAAAATAATAGCCCTACTAAATATATAAAAAAGGTACCTATAATACTAAGTATAATAAAAGGTATCAGGAAACTGACACATACTTTCTCCCTTCAAGTCATTTAAAACCAGAAAACATATACTGTATAGTGAAATAAAACAAATTAGCAATTAATTGTCACACAAATATATACCAAATTTTATCAAAATCGGTTAGTAAATAACGGATATATCGGTTTTTGATTATTTCCCATAAGAATAACATTAGACAACATACTGCGTTTACCGCCAAACTAAAATATCAATTATCTTTGCAACCAGTTGATGTAGACTAATGATTCAAAATATTAGATTGTTTAGTTTTTCAAGCCAAATTTAATGGTTGCAAGTATATTTTCTTTAAACGTTACAGTTTTTGTGAAATTTGAAAAATATGAATTTTTTAACACTTAAACTCCCATAACTTCTGAACCTGAATTTTTACAGACATGCGGGTGGTGTCATTTTGTTTGTCATCCTAAGCACTAAAAACCATCAAATTTTTATCAAAATCGTTTGAGCCGTTTTAGAGAAATTTGGATTTTTGTCATTTTTTATGGGTTTTTATGGGGATGAAAAATACACCTGGAGATACCATGGCTTTATACCTACATGTCAAATTTCATGAAAATCGGACCACTGGTGTCGTCTCTAGCTTTGTATATACACGCACACGCACACGCACACACACACACACACACACACACACACACACACACACACACACACACACACACACACACACACACACACACACACACACTTTAACTAATTAAAGATTGGTAAACTGAGTGTTCTAGTGATTGCCCTATCTTAGACTAATTAAGACTAAGCTAAGCATTTGGCGGGAGTATATTGGTAATATACAGGGTGTTTCGAAACTCTCTCCCGAAACTCCGTGGGCATGTTCCTTAGGTCAAAACAAACAAAAAATCTCATATAAGTATAGGGTCTATCTCGCTCCGTTTTCCGTCTGTCAGTCAGTTTGTGTTTTTTTTCAATTAAAACTCTATAACTTTGAAACGGCTCGAGATAAATCATTGAAACTTGGTACGTAAACTATTGTTAGTATGCCAAAAATTTTCACCAATTTTCATTTTTTTATCTTTTGAAATTTCAAAATGGCGGCCTTTTAAAAATTTAATTCATTAATATCTAAAAAAGTTGACCAGTTAACATTAACTTTTTTACTACGCATTTTATTTGCCATTTTATTACAAACATAACGACACTTTATTTATTAAAATCGGATAGAAAATAAGCGAGTTACAGCGATTTAAGTAAAGCATGTCCTGGCATAAGCGACTCATCCAGAGGCCGGCGCGCGAGACTGGTGCGCCGAGCTGCAACAATGACTTTTCAGCACTTGTAATACCTCTTCACAACTAATCAAAATTGTCACTAATTTTATTTCATAAAAAACATTTGGTTGTTTTTTAAGATGTCTGAAAGAAATAGTTGTAACACCCGTTATGCTAGAATTGATTTTAAGCAATAACAACGTTTAAACACAATTTAGTAATTTATTAACTTAAAATGTATTAACAAAGTTTAAAAATGCATTAAAATTAAACACAATTGGTTTTATGAGAGAAAATATACAATCTTATAAAATGTGTTCAAAGTTACGTCCTTGAACTTCAACACACTTTTGGAGGCGATTTCGAAGGGATTGCCTTACTTTGGGAAATACTTCACGGCTGTCTTGAATTATTCCAGCTGCTTCAACAACACGAGCAACTAGGTCCATTTCATTGACCACTGGAGTTGAGTAGACAATTTCTTTCATGCGTCCCCAAATGAAAAAGTCTATGGGTGTCAAATCCGTGGAACGCGGGGGCCACGACACTGGACCTCCACGGCCAATCCATTTGTTTATGAACACTTGGTCGAGATGGTTGCGTACATCTTCACCAAAATGACTCGGGGCACCGTCGTGCTGGAACCACATGTTGTACCTAAGATTGAGGGGGATATTTTCCAGTAGTGTTGGGAGTAAATCCCTGATGAACACTAAGTACACTGGGGAGTTCAAAGGGCTTGGCAAGATGTACGGGCCTATCAAATAGTCACCTAAGACCCCAGGCCAAACATTCACAGAAAACCGTTGCTGGTGTCCTTTGGCAATGATTTCGTGTGGATAAATCATTGAAACTTGGTACGTAAACTATTGTTAGTATGCCAAAAATTTTCACCAATTTTCATTTTTTTATCTTTTGAAATTTCAAAATGGCGGCCTTTTAAAAATTTAATTCATTAATATCTAAAAAAGTTGACCAGTTAACATTAACTTTTTTACTACGCATTTTATTTGCCATTTTATTACAAACATAACGACACTTTATTTATTAAAATCGGAGGTAGGAGGGTTGGTTGGTAGTTAATTTATTTGTTGGCGTTCATTTCCCGATCTAATTGTTCTTGCTCCGGTTTTTTTTTACTATTCTTCCGACAATATTAAATCGATATGAACTCGCTAAATATTCCCCATAATTATTCCTTTCTTCCCTTTCAATATTCCTTATAATAATTATAAATATTCCTTTACTCGCTCCTAAATATATTACCTAGATATATTACCTAAATATATTACCTAGGCTTATGGATTGCATATAAATATAAATGAAGAATAATAAATATAGTATATATGAGTATAAATATAGCAAATAAATAGCTTATGCACATAAATATAAATAAATATGGATACATAAATATAGATAAATAAATATATAGATGTATAGATAGATAGGATAGGTAGATAGGATAGATGGATTCTGTTATTGTAGTCGTGTATACTTTAGAGTCGAGGTGTATGTCTAGTGACCGTTTCCTTGCCCATCTTGCCTATGATTGTGGCCGCAATCCATAGGCAAGATTCCGTCTACTATTCCATTGTGAGTGATATAACCAAAGGGTGTCCATTTACAAAAATTTAAAGAGAAAAAAATCTAGAATATCTTTTGGTAATATCATTAATAAAAAAAGGAAATTTATTGCGAAAAAAAATTAAACTCACTCTGAAAAAGCAGACTTGGGGGGAAACGTAGTACAAGTAAGTATAATATGTTTGACTATGGCATCTCCCGGTTCGGCTCGCCCGCTCCTATAGGACTACCCTCAGAAAAGACAGCCCTTAGACTTAGGCTGAGCTTACCCATCCGGGAACGTCACGGTCGAAGTAGTAGTCACAGTCAAAGGTCGAAGACATGTACAAGAGGAAAGAAAGAATGGAAATAACTAATTCTACCTAAACCTAAAGTTAATGATGTTGGTATGGCTGACCCTTTATGTATTTAATTAATAAACATCACTAATATTAGGCACAAAAAATCGTTTCAATTGAGAAACGTGAGCTGTCTGGACACATTTCCCCGTTGCGGGGTTCACTAGTCTCACAGTCACCGGTGAAGTGAAACACTCGATTACACAAGGTTTGGACCAAATCGGCATTAGTTTACTATTTATATTGTCAATTGCCTTACTTTGTGGGTGAAGCTGGTACATGACCCAGTCACCTGGTTGGTAAGGGTTTGGTCTCCTATCTTTATGGTAAAGGCGTTCACGTTTCTGGCGAGCTTTACTGAGGTTATCAATAGCTTGCTGCCACTTTTTCTCAGTACTTATCTGCGGGTCCTCGGGAATTAATTCTTTTAGATTCCAAGCTAGTTCGAGAGGGTGCGTGATTTCACGCCCTAAAAATAAACTAACTGGTGAGCAACCTGTACTTTCGTGTCGAGCGCTATTGTAAGCTATCTGAAACCAATATATGTTGCTATCCCACGACCTGTGGTCCATGTGGTGGTATATACGCATCGCTATTTTTAGATTTCTGTTCATTCTTTCCGATAGACTGGGATTAGGATAGTACGGTGATGTGTGCACGTGTTGAATTGAAAATTTCATGCACATCTCAGCTATCTCACGTGATCTGAATGTTGAGCCTATCACTATCACTCACTCACTAAATATTTACCCTTATCACCCCTAAATATTATACCCTATCACTCACTAAATATTTAGGGAACCCAAAATAAGAAAAAACGTGTTTAGTGAGTAAATTTACTGTTGTTGAGGCGGTTTGGTTCCTAGCTGGCAATAAAAATGTAAATTTTGAAAAGGCATCTACAACTGAAAGGAGATACTGACAGCCATTTTTCGATCTTGGGAGCTTCCCTAATAATCAATAAAAACCTTTTCAAAGGGTTTGGTGACAATTTCGGAAGCTAAATGCCCTACTCGTGTGTTTTGCGCAGGTTTGGCACGCTGGCATTCAACGCATGACTTGATTTTATTCGTTATTGTTTTGTTTATTTCTGGAGCCCAAAAATATTTATTTATTTGGTACAGGGTTTTCTTGATTCCTAAATGAGCCGATGCCGGCCCTACATGATAATATCTGAAAATCATATCAGTGAGTTTAGGCGGTAATACTATCCCAGGCGACTTTCCATTAGGTGCCGAATGCATTAGTACACCCTGATTTATTGTGTAAGCTTGATTACGTTTTGGATTCTTTATTATTTTTAGTAAATCAGGGTCTTCGCGCTGGTGTGTTGCTATGTCCTTAAAAACCTCTGGTATTTTAGTGAGAATGTTAACACAATTTGGGATGCGATCAGACTCGGCTACAGGCTGGTCGCCTGAGACATTATTTGGCGATTGACTGGTTTGTGGTGTGTTCATGCGTACTTCCATCGGTTCTCTCTCCTCATACATTTGTGATAAAAGATCGGGTATATGGTTCATATCTCCCTTTATGTGCTCTGATGTAAATTGGGATGAGTTTATAAATGCTATCCACCTGGCTATTTTTCCTACTTGTCGAGGATGGTTTAAAAGCCATGAAAGTGAAGAACAGTCAGTCAGGAGTCTAAAGGGACGGTGTTCTAGATACTGTTGAAATTTTTGAAGACCAAAAACTACTGCGCTACATTCTAATTCTAGGGTTGTCTTGTTTTTCTCATTTTCATTTTGTTGTTGTGTAGGCTCCGAATCACAGATTTCAATTATGTAAAAAGGTTAAATTACCTTATATCCGTCGTGTGATCCAATTATAGTAGTAATTGTCGCAGTGCCTTTCAAACAAACTTTTGGTAAACCTAAAAATAGTAATGTTTTAAACAAGTATCTAACTTTACAAAATTTTAACAAAGGCGCAGCCGTTTATGGTCTCATGACTAAGCAGAGGTCTTACAAAAAACCAAGAACAATAGATTATGACAGTGCTTTCCAGAATCTAACTGAAGATTTCAGGGTAAGAAAATTCAAGAGGCCTGTTTGTTCACCCATGGGGTGCATCAGAGACATGATTCCCATAGAACATTTTGCCAGGAATATAGTAAAATTTCATGTTGATACTGGAGCACATGTCACAATAATAACTTTTGATCATGGGGAGCCATCTGGTCTATTAAAAAATGGTTTTCAATATAATGAATTTGTGAAAAAACTTATTGAGAATATTGAACTGTCCACAAACATTACCCGAGCCATCCCATCCAGAGGTGAAAATCAAGAAAGGTGCCTCAAGCCCAGCAATTCAGCAGAGTTGTCACTCCACCAGCAGCCTGTAGCAGTGAGGACGACCCAGACGACAGGCAACACAGTAGCGCACCAACCATCGACAGTGCCAAGTGAATGTGTTCTCAGTGCGGGCATAAGTGAAGGTCAATCGAAGTGTCCACGTACATCCATTGTCAGTGGGTTATCTGGTGATTGCTGTGTTGTTTCCCAACCGTCATCGACACATGATTGTAGCACATCATCTTTTGATGATGCTTGTGTTTTGTATTGTAATGAAAATGTTAGCAGTTTAACCGATGTTGGGAGTGTAAATTTAAAAATGTCTTCTCCTAATGCAACTAGTCCCACCAAAATAGATAGTTCAAACATTTTTTTTAGTTTCAAACCAACCACTCCAACCAATGATGTAAAAGGATGCTCTGTTGACACATTAGCCATATCCAATAAATATAAAATAGCCATTTTGCATTGTAATATTCAGGGGATCATAAAAGGTAATAAAATTGATGAAATAAATTTATATCTCGATGCTTTTTATAAGAAACCGGACATTGTTTGTTTTGCAGAACATTGGGTTCCCTCTAAATGCCAAATTCCTTTATATCAGTTTGATGGTTACCAAAACGCTGCATCATATTGCCGGGGAAAACAAAAACACGGAGGAGTTTGTATTCTGGTAAATTTTAAATATAAGATTAAAAGTAGACCTGATTTTCAAAAATTTACTATCGAATCTAGTTTTGAATGTTGTGGTTTACAAATTACCCACCCAGTTGAATGTGTCGTGCTGTGTGTCTACAGGCAACCTGTATATACTTAAATTGCTTATGAAACCTTTTTTGATTGTTTACTTTCTCTTCTTAAGTATTGTTTTAAAAAAAATCCTAAGGCCCTCATTATATTGACAGGTGATTTTAATATCAATATTTTAAATCCTGACACTTATACAGCTGAATTCCTTTCAGTTTTGACTTCCTTTAATCTTTTTGTAAATATTAATGTTCCAAGTCGTGTTACTGATGTTTCTCGTACATGTATTGATAATATTGTAACAAGTTTGAACTCTAATTTGTGCCAAACGCCAGTCATGGCAAATGGTTTATCAGACCATTTTTCACAATATGTTGTCATGAACTGTGAGTCTTTTATGAAAATTAAGGGAGCTCAAAAGGAAAAAAAACAATCAATATTTGTGAGAAATTTTAGTGAAAGAAATCTTTGTAGTTTTTTTAATCTTTTACAAAATTAAGACTGGTTATATTTTTTCGAACAAGCTGATTTATCAAATGATGTAAACATGCTTTATAAGAGTTTTCTTAATATTTTCATGTGGAATTTTAATTCTTCTTTTCCATTTGTAAAAAAGAAGTGTTATAAGCAGAAAAATGGAAAAGGCTGGCTAACACCTGGGATTAGAAAGTCTTGTAGAAGGAAACGAGAGTTACATGAGCTAAGCAAATATTCACCTAGTATTGATTTTAAAAATTATGTACGGAAATATAAAAAGATTTTGAGTGAATGTATTAAATCAGCAAAAATACTGTATAACAGAAATAAGGTAAAAAAATCCAGAAATAGAACAAAAACAGACTGGCACATTGTAAAAAAAGAAATTAGTGTAGGTAGCAATAAGGATAATGACTGCCCCTTTTTATTACCTAATTCGAATGACCTTAACTTTCAGCTTAATGAAATCAATAAATATTTTACTGAAACTTGTAAAAATCTAAATACTAATCTAGATTGGGACAGTGTTCTTTTCTTTCTAAATGAGAGAGTATCTCCTGAGTCCAAACTTATATCTTTCCGACCCGTTAGCATTGTAGAGGTTGAACAAATAATAAAGGAGCTAAAATCTTCTCGTGCATCTTGATGGGATGAAATATCAACCTCAATTTTAAAATCATGCTCATCTTTTATCTCAAGATCCATCGCTCATCTAGTTAATATATCTTTATATACGGGAATTTTCCCCGACCTCTTAAAACTATCTAATGTAATTCCAGTGTTCAAAAAAGGTAATCCAAAAGAAATCTCTAATTACAGACCCATCTCACTGTTACCCTCATTTTCTAAAATTTTCGAAAAAGTTGTCTTCAGTAGATTATGGGATCATCTTGAGAAATCTCAGATTTTAGATCCAAATCAATTTGGTTTCAGGAAGGGGAAGAGCACTGTCGATGCTATATATGGTTTCATAGCGGAGGTGGCGGGTGCTCTTGACAGGTCCCAGGATGTAGCTGGTCTCTTCTGTGACTTGTCAAGAGCATTTGACTGTGTTAGCCATAATCTGTTAATCGAGAAATTACAGTTTTATGGACTTTCTGGAATGGCATTGAAGTGGGTGGTTTCATTTTTATCTGATAGAAAACAATGTGTACATCTCCGGTCATTGAATTTGAAATCTGAATATGTACTGGTTACAGAAGGTGTGCCTCAAGGGTCAATCCTTGGACCTTTTTTCTTTTTACTGTATATTAATGACCTCCCTAAAACAATTGATTCAAAATTAGTGATGTTTGCAGGTGATACATCTGTCATTTTCACTCATCCAGGGAAGCCTATTTCGGAGCAAATAAAGCATGATCTTGGTCTTTTAGAAAAATTGTTTGCAGTTAATGATTTGGTGCTAAATAAAGACAAATCACTCTTTGTAGAATTCCAGAAAAATTACTTTAACCAGAACACATCTTATAAATTTGACCTCAACATACCATACAATTTTGTAGACTCCACTAAATTCTTAGGAATAACAGTTGACCATAAATTGACCTGGCAAAACCACATCAACGAAGTAATAAATAAATTAAGTAAAGCCCACTTTGTAATTCTAATTTTATCAAGGTCGTCTGACATTATTACTCTGATGATGGTATACTATGGTTATGTATATTCTGTCTTAAGTTATGGGGTGATTTTTTGGGGAAATTCAGACAGGGGGCAAAAAGTATTCAAATTTCAAAAGAAAATCCTTCGCATTATATATTCTTGTAAAACCAGAAATTCATGTAAGCCTATTTTTAAAAATAATAAAATTTTGACTTTTCCCAGCATTTACATTTATAACCTTATCATATTTATTAGACAAAATATATCAAATTTTCCGATCCACTCTGACAACCACAATTATAACACAAAACAAAGAGCTGATTTTATATACCCTCGACATGCCACTTCCACTCTTGAACAAACTCCTTATTATTCTGGAATCAAATTGTACAATAGTCTGCCGACCTCCTTGAAATGTTTAAGGTCATTGAATTTATTCAAAAAAGAATTGTTCAGCTACTTATGTGAAATGCTTATGTCTTATAAAATTGAGGACTTTTACTCTTAAAATTATTGTATAACACACCATTGTTTGTAGTTATGACGCTATTTATGTATGTAATGTACTTTACAAATAAAGGATGTTTTGAATTTGAATTGCTACTAATAATTGGATCACACGACGGATAATTTAACCTTTTTACATAATTGTTTTTCTCATGTTTATTTAGAGGACGCGACGCATACGCTACTGAAAATATAGTTCCGTCGTGCTCCTGTCCTAACTGAAGTCCTAAACCTGAGCCTGAACCGTCTGTCTGTAATATAAATTGCTTATCAAAATCTGGAAGCTTAAGGATTGGTTGAGAAGTTAGTGCTACCTTAAGGGCATTTAAGGCGTCTATTTGCTCTTGGCCCCAGTGGAACGGGACACCTTTACGCTTTAACTTATTTAAAGGGGCGCAAAGTGTGGCAAAATGTGGAACAAACCTAGCGTAATATGCCATCAGACCTACTAACCTGGAAACCTGCTTTACATTTTTGGGAGGTGTTAAATCTAGTATTGGTTTTATTCTATCTGGGTCAAATGTTACAGTTCCGTTTGAAAAAATGTGCCCTAAAAATTCAATTCTGTTACTTGCAATTGTCATCTTCTCTGGATTTATGGTTAACCCTGCCTTTTGTAACCTTGTGAAAACCTCCTCTAACTTTTTTAAGTGATCTTCAAATGATCCATCTGAATATACTACTATGTCATCAAAAAAATTGAACACATACTGGTATTTGACATCTCCCTAATATTTTATCTAAAAGTCTAGTTAAGACCTGAGACCCTGTGGCCAAGCCGAATGGAATTACCTGATAGGCAAAACTACCGAAAGGTACTACAAAATTAGTATATTTCTTACTGGGCTCTGTGAGAGGTATTTGTAAATAAGCGCTGTTGAGGTCGATGAGGGAAAACCAACAAGCTTTGCCTAGATACTGAAATGCCGCCTCTACTGTAGCTACTGGTGTTGAATCTAATTCCATTAAATTATTTATGGCCTTATAATTTACTACAAATCAATATTCATCAGATCCTTTTTTTGGTATTAAAAATCCCGGTGAGCTGTAAGGGGAGTTGGAGGGGCGTATTATGTCTTTTTATCTAATAAATTCTGAATATGTTCCTTTAGCTTATCTAACTTTGGCGGGGCGAACTGATAAGGGCGGGCTCTAACTATTTGGTCTGATTTGAGCTTTATGTCATACTCTATTAAATGTGTCCTGCCTACTTTTTTCGTTATTGTGTTGGGGAAATGCTCTATTAACTGTTTAACCTTATTAATTTGATGCTGGTTAAGATTTTCACCTAACTTGTATTGAACTTCTGAATGCTTGAGGTCGTCGCATGGGGTTATTGCAAATGAATGACCTGACCCATAAGGAAATGTTAATTTAAATTGTGACATGTCAATAATCGCTCTAGATTTATGCAAAAAATCACTACCTAAGATTACTTCTACTGGGAGTTTCGGTGCTACCATGAAGGGATGATTCCAGGCTAACTGTAGGATCTTAAAATGCAAAGTCGCTATTTTCAAAAATTCTAATTTAGCTCCTATGGCAGATAATGCAAATTTATCTGTTTGCTTTACGGATTTAACCACAAATTTTTTTCCTTCGATTTTTTGAAAAAATTCTTGCGAAATTATTGTGCAAGAGCTGTCTGTATCTACTAGTGCGTCTACTACGAAGTTGCCAAATCTAACGGGAATAATACATAAGTTTATTTATTATTTGTCGTTTTGTGTTTATTATTTTCATTACATTAACTGTAGGTGGCGGCGCACTCATGGTCTCGAGGGACGGTCGCGCCCACTACCGCCCTCGGTTGGAGTTTGATTGTTGGTATGGTGGCGGTGCCTGTCGGTTGCTGCCGCATTGCTGGTGTTGCCTACCCTAGTTAGAATGTCCCTGTTGTGACCAATTTTGTGACCGTGTCGAGGTTGGCTGTGCCCACTGTGGGTTTTGTTGATAGCTATGGTATGGCCAATGTTGGGAGTATGGTGGTGTTTGATTTGACCAACTTTGGGAATCATTCTGCCTGGTTTGATAGTGTCCATTATTGTACTGTCGGTTTGCCCCGTACTGGTAAGTGTTAGGCCTATATGGAAAACGAGTATGTGGAAACTCCGGTGTGTTGTATCTACCCTGATACCCTTGAGCATAGCCGTGTTGATTCGGCGTATACGGCCTATTATTTTGAAATGATTGACTACGGCGCTGATGTTCTCTATTTGGTCTGGTTTCCGTGCGTTCAATACTTTTTATGACTTCTAGCCGTGGTACTAAATTGAGCAAGTCGTCGACCGACTTGGGGGGAGGAAAACCTGCTAAACAAGCTTGGCTCGCCGGATTCATTCCGGTGAGAATCGCGTCTAAAAGATCTGTTTTCGATTGAAACAAAATTTTTGCGGAATCCTGCACACTTGTAATGAAATCAATCAGCGGTTCATTGTCCCTCTGTACTCGAAACACTGCCTGGGTAATTAATTGTTGTTTGACTCTATCGGGGAAGAACGTTTCAATGATCTGGTTTCTTAAGGCGTCGCAAGATAAGCCGTTCGCGATTGCAGAAACCCACAAGGATCTTAATTGGCCGTCTGTTTTAGGCAAAATGGCAACTAATGTTTGTTTCCTATCCGTCAGTCCCAGCTCGAAAATTTGCTGCATCCCTATCAAAAATTTTAATAAGGCATGACTTTCCGCACCTGTACACTTGGGAAGTGCCGCGACCATGTCGTACAACTGTCGGGGTGGTTTTTTGGAATTCGCGGGCTCGCTGTAAGCTGCGCGATTGGCCAGCACGGCAGCAATGGATTGACCTACCGCGGCTTCTGTGGCTTGCAGCACTGTCAGCCAGTCGCCTACTCTAGGTGTCGGTTCGAATGTTTGTGAGTGTGACGTCATTTTGGCGCTCCCTTCCTTGGTCATTTCCGGTCCGTGGGTTGGGGGTGTAGTTTGGTTGTCTATATTTTCTTGCGGGGTCGCCGCTTTGAAGTCGGGTGTGTCAAGTTCTCTAGTTGGTGACTTAGTTGGTTGTGAATCCAGTAAATTGATTCCTAATTCGGAATTGTTTTCTGAGGGTTTGTGGGTTTTAATGTGCCCTTTCAAAATGCCCCTATTTAATTCTAAGGTGTCCGCCTGTAGGAGACCCCATTCTTTACATTGAGCTATCGCTTGGACAGCATTTAATTTATCCACCCATGACACTCCCTGACGTCGGTCGTCCCATGAAAACGGCGCTTTTGTTATATCCATTTTGAATATTTTCGCAGTGCGTATTATTTACTATTAAACAATTGAGATTACGGGGGGGGGGGGGGGGTGGGGAGTGGAAACATCCAGTCTAACTCTACCTTTCTAGTTATTTACTTAAAAAAACTGGCTAAATTAAGTGCTAACTTCCTATTTCCCTTGTTATTTAAATGAATACCGTCGATCCTACCATTGCTCCTATAAAATTTGTGAAAATCCTGGTAATATAACCAGCCTTGTGTGGAAAAAACCCTGGTGCTTTGGTTATTTAATGTGCTCAAAAACTTGTTGTATTCGTTTATTAAACTTAATTTTAAAGGTGTGGACTGAGCTCTAGGGTACGCCGGAAGCTGAATTATTACTATTGAAATACCTGGGGAATTTCTCCTAACTTGCTTTAATAATGACTTGAACTGCTTGCACATGTTACTAACATTGTTATCTTTGAAAATGTGGTTAGTACCTAGAAAAATTACTAAAGGAGTGTCAGTGTCAAATTTGAGCTTGCTTTGCTTCACTAAATTTTTTATATCGTGAATTCTAGCTCCTGATATCCCTACTGATTTACTTATTACCAAAAGGCAACTTGGGGTATTCTTAGTGTAACAATTCAAACGGTTGATCATCGAGTCTCCTAAAGCTTGAATTTGAAACATTTTTTTCCTTGCTTGGGAGTCTTGGGGTTTGGGTTGAAATTGAAAAAAAAATATATTATTGAATTTAATTTATAGTCTACTGAAATTTATAACTTATACGTGGATAGTCGTCATTATTTTTTTGCAGTTTACTTTAACCTTATTAAACCTTCCTACAAACAATTCATTCACTGAACGTTTATATAAGTGAAGGGATATAATGCGAAATTTAACAGATCTAAAATTAAATGGTGAAATTAAATTATTTTTCAGTCTTGTATAAAAATCGCCCAAAAGAATGAAAAGTGGGCTAAATCACGAAAAAAAACTAATTTCAAACTGTTGTAAGTAAGGGTCTATTTTCCTGTAAACTTTTTTAAAGTGGTCCATTTTTACTTGACGGGTTTGACTGATACGCGTGGCTTTTCTATCGCTGTTTTTCATGTCCATAAGTGAGATATTTGGGAGGAACCTTATATATTTATAATCTGTATAAATTGACGAATCTTATGGTGTAAATATTTTCCAAATAAGACTTCATGAGTAATTTTTTACAACGACTAACTTAACGTATTGTTATAAATTATGAATTGAAAAAGTTAGTCGGCTATTACTTTTTTTATTTTTTGATCAGGTAAGTTTTGTCTGCACGAAAAATGTAGATAATGAAATGAACTTAACACTTTGTATTTAAAATTTTTTTCTAGCGCGTCTAGTTTTCCCAGAATTGCAGGTTGAACAGACCGGAGAGTGAGCTGATTAGTGGAGCGCGCGAAAAACCCGGGCGGCTGCGTCTTAACTCGAGCTACTGCTCCAGATTTTCCTCTTTAGGGATTTATCCCAAAGATGGGATATGGGACAATACTTGGAGAAATAAGGGATAAATCGGGAATTTTTGTTTTTTCTTGGGATATTATCTTCTGTAAGTTGGACACACTGTTTTGCTCGTACATGCTGTTTCGCGCGCCTACACTCTTGTAAACAATTGTTGTTTGTGTCGATATAAGTGTTTATTTGCCTATCTAGGTTTAGTTTTGTTTGATAAGCTGTTTATTAGTTTAAAATATGTTTAAATAATGGTGGCCTTAAGTGTAGCTTCTTGCAGAAACGACTCCCGAACTTAGAATACTATTTATTACTATTTAACTATTTATTAGAATTAGACATCAAAACAACAAATGTCAGTACAAGAACAAGAGAAAAATTGCCTAAAAGAATGAAAAATGGGCTAAATCACGAAAAAAACTAATTTCAAACTGTTGTAAGTTATTGTTTTTAGTTAGTTTGTAAGAAAGATTGACATGTGTACTTATGTATTGAAATTGCAATATAAATCAAATTAACTCATGTTTTTTTTATACATCAAAGGTTTAAAATTGTTTGATGGTAGTTATTTGTAAGACATAATGGACAATCGTAAATAATTATGATGTACATGTAATTAATTATGCCAGACCCAATGACGGGTCGGGTGTGGCGGCAGGCGCGTCGCAGGCTCGCGGCCGAAGTAGTCTCCTTTGTTCAACCTGAGTTTCTGGGAAAACTAGACATAATTTTTTAGAAGCATAGAGGAGTGTGTAAACGAGGCAAGACATACACTGGCGCGGTGCGTTCGCCGTAGTGAGTCTGTATCGCCTTGACGTCACAGCCACTGCCGGCTGGCATCACTTTTTGACTCCGCGTGGCGTAGCCCTTCTATTCTGTAGTCCTGATTTTTTACCAGCAAATTCTCCTGAAATGGTCTTATTATACCTATAGCCTAAACTTGTAACTGTTGAGTCCTCGCATGAGCTTCTTGGCATCCAAGGTAGCTGTGATACCTGTATCTCACATAATCGAGTTTGTATATACTGTATACATTTTTAAAGATATCGGCAGAAAAACAAACTATAAAAAATGACAATAAGACTTGGGATGAAATTAAAGGCGAATTAATATTGATTTAATAAGATAATATTGTAGGTATGTCTGCGGAACTGCACCCAGGAACTGTCAAATGAACACTAAATCCCTTAATTTATCAGCCCTTTCCAGCTTCCGTTACTAAATTTAATATGTGACATTACAAAACAGTTAGCCAAAAGGCCTAGTTGAAAATAATAAATTAGTTTTGTATGGAGGGAGAAACTTTAAATCCGTCTCCATCATTAAAATCAAAGTTAAAAATATAAATTTTTCGACAATTATAATCGCGATTATGTTAACCAGTGTGTTAGTTGCTGGCATCATTTCGATATTGCCATCGAGACAATAATTTAAGGCATAGATGTTTATCTGCATGATAGTTTAGTAAATAAACAATAACCCTAGCAGGTTTAATAGAAATAAAACATTAAGATCACAAAAATATGGTTACAATTATTATGTGAGTACAAACTTCAGTTGCACCTTCTGTTCATTGATGAAGTAAAACTCATAAAACTAGAATCATCGTAATACCACATGAAACTAAATTAGGCCTTTAGCTAACAGAGCAAATTTGTGTAAGCCATGACTGAATATCTGACCCTCGGTAGGCCTATGTCACTTTTTCTAATTTAATAGGATAGTTAGAAAACTAACTGAAACCGACACTTTAACCAAAAGGTTAAAACAGAAACCTAACTCGTTTATTTCAAGTAAGTTTCACATTAATAACAATACGGTAAAACATATGTTTTTAAGGGAAGTCGATTATTTATATCACATCGAAATATGTCGATTTTAATCTTCGATTTTAACGGTGGAGACACCCAGATAGCAGGGGATATTTTGAAAACATTTTTAAAACCTACCTTTGCGTTATTTTAAAAACGCATCCTACTTAACTCTCTAAATGCTGTTAAAACATTTTCATAAAATATTTTTAATGAAATAATTTTAGAATGTTTTTATGAAAACATTTTGAAAATGCATCCTACTTAACTCTGTAAATGTTGTTGAAATATTTTCCAAAAAATATTTTAACGAAACCTTTTTAGAATGTTTTTATGAAAACATTTTGAAAATGCATCCTACTTAACTCTGTAAATGTTGTTGAAATATTTTCCAAAAAATATTTTAACGAAACCTTTTTAGAATGTTTTTATGAAAACATTTTGAAAATGCATCCTACTTAACTCTCTAAATGTTCTTAAAATATTTTCAACAAAACATTTTTAGAAGGTTTCTAAAAAACATTTAAAAAACACATTCTACTTTACTCTGTAAATGTTGTTAAAACTTTTTCATACAATGTTTTTAACAAAACATTTTTAGAATGTTTCTCAAAAACATTTTAAAAACCCATCCATTTAACTCTGTAAATGTTGTTAAAATATGTTCAAAAAATATTTTTAACAAAACATTTTTAGAATGTTTCTCAAAAACATTTTACAAACATATCCAACTTAACTCTAGGAATGTTGTTAGAACATTTTCAAAAAATATATTTTTTAAACATTTTTAGAATGTTTCTCAAAAACATTTTTAAAACACATTCTATTTGACTCTGTAAATATTATTAAAATATTTTTAACAAAATATTTTTAGAATCTTTTTCAAAATTATTTTAGAATGTCTCACAATAACATTTCAAAAACACAATATAATTAACTCTGTAAACATTATTAACATATTTTCAAAAATATAAAAAAAAACATGCCTTCCTCAACTCTCTAAACATTGTTAAAATATCCTGAGAAGTATTTTTAGCAATATAACTTTAAAATAATGAAAAATAATTTTGAAAACACTCTCAAAATAGTGTTAAAATATTAATAGTAAAAAACACATTATTTAAACTAAACAAAACATTTTGTTCTTCTGAGTAAATATATTTAAAATTTTCCGTTATACCCGATCACATACTGTATATAACTGCGAAAAACCACTTTTAAATGAATTCATTCACAAAAATAATTCATTAAAATCACATAAAGGATTAATTTAAATAAAAATAGTAATAATATGGGCAAAAGCTTTTATTACATCTTTGTAACCGGTGCATAGGCCTACACACAGAATAAACTAATATTTAAGGCTGGGTAAGTGAGTCCTCTGCATCTTCTGCCAGTAGGGGTGTTATTTGAGCAGACCTGTAAACCAAAAGTTTTTTAAAAACCATATAATAGTTGATCGTTGTTCATACTTTTTAAATACACTCTCACATTTTTCAAATGTTTTGTGATTAAACCCATTGATTATAAAGGAAAAAAATAGAAAGTCCAAGCAATGTTAAATTTTGAAGCCGACAAATTTGATCCAATTTTACTAAAATTGGCAGGGACACGAATCTTTTACTTGAAACATCACAGCTGGCGCAATCTCTAGTGACGAATGTGTACTAATTACGCGTGAAAATTTCTCGCTTCAAAACATGTATAAGCATGAGTAGTCTCCTTTTAGATATAAAGTCAATGTTTAAACCATTTATTGTGAATGGTAAAATCAATATTCACAGATTAAGTGATTCAAACATATAGTAATGGGACAACCAACTACGTTCAGCAAGCAGTTATTTACCCAGTAATCTATGGATTCACCAAGCTCTGTTAGCTTGAACGATTCCCCTAGGGCATGAAAGCTTCTGTGTTCACTCTTGGTTTTCATCTATGCACCAGCATCAGCACAACGATGGGTTTTGTATAACAGTTTATTGTCGGATTCATTCGAGTTATTGGATAGTCCAGGACCATTTAAACAAAAATCAATCTCTAAAACGATGCAAGGAGAAAATCATGTAACAGTTGGAGAAACAACGTTTTTAGGGTATTCGACCCCTCCCCCCCCAAATAAGAAATTGCCTGTTGCCAAGCCAAATTTTGGACCGTAAGTATGGTATCCAAGATGGCAGCCAAAACTCTGCTTTCATGTATCTCCCTTTTTCAATGGCTTAAGGTTTTTGGATGCCAAACACATTATGCAACGTTTAGAATTTCTTTCTATTATAAGTGTCTTAAGTTGGCCACCAAAATTTAAATTCAGGTAAGACTAGGATTAAATAGGGAAATAATAAATTAATACTGTGCATGAACGTTCTTTGTGGCATGTATTTTGACAATAAAAAATGTACCTACCTAGAGATTGGGAGGGTGGCAGGGTCATATTAATGGGGGTGGGAGGTTAAGTAATATTGAGATCACATTGTATTTATGTTGCTCTAACAAACAAATCTCGAGGTATTGAATTGAGACCTCCTCCAATAATTGATGGATGGCAACTGTTTAATTTTTATGGGGTACTAATTTTTGGCCCCCATCTTGGATCCGCCATTTTGAATTACTATAGATTATTATTTTTACATTTAAAAAATGGTGTCTTGACACATCATTGAAAACTTGAATTTCACACATCACAATGCAGGAATTCTTTTTTGAAAATATTATTTCGTTCTCAAAATATATGCTCAAAATAAAATTCTTATCTCTATGAATCTGTACCCTTAAGGGAGTTTTAAATTTTTAAAATAATTTTTGTTTGTGTTGTTTGTGTTTATCTTAAATCTCCAGTTGTAAACACAGAATGATATTTGTCGTTGTCTAAAAAGATTTAGTGATTTAACGACTTTAATTTAAACCACTGCACCGATCGTCTGAATCTGATGGATCAGGGCTGTATTATAAAGATATTATAAAGATTATTCGATAAAAAATTTATTTTGAATAAATTATTTTTACAAAAAAAACAACATATCCATGGTTTTAAATAAGTCTCAATGTCCATTCTGGTCTGAAATCAACTCAGTTTGTTCGCTTTCATTTCACAAATTGATCATGTAAATCGGGCTGTTTGAAAAAGAGTTATAGTTCTCCAAAGATCATTAAATTTATGTGTTTCTTAAATTAAAATCTAATTATCAAAGTCTTATAACTTGCCTGACCCTGATTTGATTTAAATTATCAGTCGATCAAAAGAAAGTCTATGGATTTTTGTGTATTTTAAAACTTACGCCACATTTAATCTTGTTTAAAACTTGAGATGAGAAAGAGTTTAATCTATTAAAATTTCCGAATTAAATACATTAAGTGATTTTGAAGTTTCATAATTCTTTTCCATTTAGACTGATTTACATGCTGGATATAAATAAATTGATTTACATGATCAATTTCTCAAAATTAAAGCCAACAATCCAACAATACTAAGATGATTTAAGACTAGAATGAACTTTGGGAGTTATTTAGGACTTGAGAAATAAGTAGGCCTATTTCTGAAACAATAATATTGTGAAAATTATACTTTCTGGCGAATGAAGCTTTATAATGCATGTTTGAATCATCACATTTACACAATCAGTGGCCATTAAATCACTGCATTTTTAAGACAACAACGAACGCCATTCTATGGTTAGAGCGGGAAATCTAAGATACACATATCTACAACAAAATTTTTAAATTTGAAACGCCTAGTCAAATACCATACTTCCAGTCAAAATTATGTCTTGCATATTCGCAAGGCAGATTCGTTTTCGGGGGGAGGGGGGGGGGGGGTCAAAATGCCCTAATGACATTGTTTCCCCAACTGTTACATGATTTGCTTCTTGCATGATTTTTAATTTTTATTAAGCCTAGACTAGGAGGCAATTTTTCCAAAATCAAAATTACTAATACATATAACAATATTAATTGTTAATAATAAACCGAAGGTTAAATTTCTTGTTTTCCTGCAACAATTTCTGTAATTTTTCAAGTTAATTAATTATTCTTTTTCTAATGAATACTTAAGTAATTCAATAAAAACTCAGGGTTTTTAGTTATTGTTCAACCAATGACACACATACCAAAAATCTATTATATTTTTTGGTCTCTTTAACAGGTTAAGTAATTAAAAACCCCTTAAATGAAATGTCCATGCCATGGGACACTTAAATGACATTTTATGTTTAATATCATACCTACGTGTTTAAGAGAAGACTTAATCGTGTTATGTATATTAACAACAAATAGTAATATTTTTTTGGGAATCTTAAGAAGCCTGAAATGAAACCCAAAACCAAAATACATAGAGCATAGCTCTCTTGTTATCATAAAATATAACTAATTTGAAGAAATTTATTTTGATTCATCTTATGGTAGATGGGTTTGATTTTTTTGGTAGTGGGAGGATTCACTAGGGTGGTATCCGCAAATCTGGCTTGTTCATGTTGTAACACGGGTGACATGGCCACCACTGCAAAATATGTAACTATATCGAAAATATAACATAAAATGTAGTATAAACTGCATGAATACCTCTTCTGAATTCTTGACGTTGCTCGTGCCAGCCATGCCCCAAATGGTGTTATTCTGTCAAGGGTTCATTTCGGTGTGTATAGCCTTCACCGCATCTAAAAAAACAATCGAAGAAGTTTAAGTTTAATAATGTATTGTAGATGATTATAGTTTTTAACTTATTGATCACAAACTAATAGAAGCACCTTGGTCTAAAGAAGTATCAATAGAACGTTCTATCTAGTATCTAGTATTCTTGTATCTAGTATTGATCTTGAGCGAAAATAATACTTTAAGTTAGAATTAAAGTTATAAGACTAAGAACAAAATACCCCCGTTGCAGCAGACCTGCATACTCAGCGAATTTCAAATGCAAAACAATATATTTTAATCTAACATAGCGAGATTTGACATGTTTTTGTAAGCTCCATAAGATTAACATGGGGAATGAGTATGCAGGTTTGCTGCTACAGGTATGTTTAAACTTGTTGGTTTTAATTCAATATTTAGTAGATCTGAACTAGAAGAAGCCATTTACCAAGTTTTATCAAGATATGTTAAGAAATAAACGAGATATAGCATTTTACTTATTTCCCATAAGGTTAACATTGGGACAACGTACTGTGTTTACCACTTTCAATATCTCGGTAACCAATGGACATAGAGCAGTGATTCAAAGTACTAACTGTTTGTTTTTTTGAGCTGAATTCAATGGTGCCAACAAAAATTTGATATTTTCTATGTAAAATGATCAAAAAACCCATTTTTGGGGGGGTTTATCCCCCTTTACCCCCCCTTACGGTGGTCCGATCGGGCTGATTCACGAACTCGTCCAATCGATTACCACTTTACATGTCTGTACCAAATTTCATCAAGATCGGACCATTTTTACGGCCGCTATCGTGCTAACAGACACATATAAATATAGATATATAGATATATAGATATATATATATATATATCTAAAAATTCGAACGAATGGTGTTTTTTGCTTCTGGGGGTTGCAAAACGAAAAGTTATCATGGTCTGGGGCTTAGGTCTTACCATGAGACCTACGGTAATAGCTTCTTCCCTATAGGGGAAATTCGCTAAAATGAGGAAAAAAAAATATATATATATATATACATTGCACATTTTCAGGGAAAATACACCTCTGAAAATTTGCTCATTTTTCTAACAATGTAGGCCTACACGATCTAAGGAAGAAGATAAAGTATTAATAAAGTTCATGCTTGCAACAGGCCTGCTCCAATTGATTCCTTGTGTCTAAAAACTTCATCTAAAAAAATTCCAGGACAAAAGAAATTGTGATAGCAAAATAATTGGCCTCTTGTAAGATAATATTATCCTGCTAAACAATATTTTCAGCCTTTTACTCAATTATTTAGAATAATCCTTCGGCAACATTTTAAGGTTTTATCAAAAATGAATATTTTTTAACAGTTATATCATTTAACTATTCAATTTTGATGATATTCTGCATGTAGGTATCAATTTGTGATATTTCCAAGTGATTTTTTCCTATTTCTTTAATTTGAGCGAATTTTCCCTATAGGGAAGAAGCTATCACCGTAGGTCTCATGGTAAGACCTAAGCCCGAGACCACGATAACTTTTTGTTTTGGGGCCCCCAGAAGCAGAAAACACTATTTGTTTGAATTTTTATATATGTATATATATATATATATATATCTACATATATATATAGATATATATCTACATATATATATAGATATATATCTACATATATATATAGATATATATCTACATATATATATATATATATGTATGTATGTGTGTGTGTGTGTGTGTGTGTGTGTGTGTGTGTGTGTGTGTGTGTCTGTCAGCACGATAGCGGTCGTAAAAATGGTCCGATCTTAATGAAATTTGGTACAGACATGTAAAGTGGTAATCCCTCGGACGAGTTCGTAAACCAGCCCGATCGGACGACCGGAAGGGGGGGTAAAGGGGGATAAACCCCCCAAAAAATAGGTTTTTTGAGCTTTTTTCCTAGGAAAATAAAATTTATCGAATTTTTGTTGGCACCATTGAATTCAGCTCAAAAAAACAAACGATTTAGTATCTTGAATCACTACTCTATGTCCATTGGTTACCGAGATATTGAAAGTGGTAACACAGTACATTGTCCCAATATTAACCTTATGGGAAATAAGTAAAATTCTATATTTTGGTTATTTCTCAACATATCTTGATAAAACTTGGTAAATAGTTTCTTCTGAACTAGATCTACTAAATATTGAATTAAAACCACCCATTTTTAATATACCTGTAGCAGCAAAACTGCATACTCATTCCCCATGTTATTCTTATGGAGCTTACCAAAACATGTCAAATCGTGTTATGTTGGATTGAAATATGTTGTTTTGCATTTGAAATTTGCTAAGTATGCAAGCCTTCTACAACGGGGGTATTTGTTTTTAGAGGGATTTACCTCATCAAAACTAATAAAAAAGGCAAAAATCCAGTCTTTCATGCCATTTGTAACCAAATCAGCTATTGTTGTTGTCTTTATATTATCCAACCAATCTTGGTCTTACAATACTATCATGTATATATTGAAAGCCATGTTTTTTAGCCCCTGAGCTGCTCTTTGACAACATTAAATAATCAATTTGCCTTTGTCAAAGAGCCCCATAAAGTATATTACTGCCGTTTCAGTATTAGTGCGCTATTTTCAGGCCATAAGCCCATAGTTTTTCTCCATAAGGCAAAAAATCAGTTTTGAATTAATAAAAATACAAAAATAATTCCCGCTCTTTATAACCTTACCTCATGCCAATGGAACTATCAATTTGACTTTACCTATTAAAAGCCAAACAAGTAATCATTGAGACGTCTAGACAGTTTAATATACATACATTTCGACAATTGAACATTCTTCAACGATTGTTTCCTCTTCTGCCCTTTGAAGCTGTTCTGAGAGGCCAGGTTGCCACTGATGGATGCTGTAAACTGTTCAGGACAGGCAGCCAGCCTTCTGCAGGGTTATAACTTTTCTGGAACATTATAAGAATCAAGAGATAGTTTTATTGCTACAGCCACCCAACTATATAACAAGTCAACTTTTTTATTACTGGCATAAGAATTATAGAATTTAAGTACAAAACAGCTAGCCTAATGATACGGCAAAATTTAGCCCTTTATTTTTGCATTAGAATTTCAGTTATTTTATTTTAAATTACTGAATGAGTTGTTGGTTTGCAATAAAAGACATAAATTTGGTTTTCCTTGAAAAATATAGTTCTGACAAAGTAGTTTTGTCACGAAATGCTTGATCGAAAATTTATGGATTCTTCCACAAATTTAACAAACCATATTTGTATATTCTTTTTTAATGTACTAAGTTAGTGGCTAGAAGAGGAAAAGCCCCCGAGAGAAAATTTTAACTAAAACAATCCATATTTTTATTATATTACTAAATAACTTTAAGGAAAACTGGTTTTTAGATCCACCTATCTAATAATACAGTATTCAGCATCATATATTTAATTTCGTAAGGCGATTCTTTGCGTCAAAATTGTGGGCACTTGGCAAGTCGAAGAAAGGTGGGAGAGGGCTCAAATTAAAGGTCTCTATTCCGTGATGGCGGGGAAAATACTGAATTTGCTTGAAGCATACTAGAAAATGAGAAATAACGTAAAATATCTGTCATTTAAAAAGCATTGGGAGCTGCTTTGTTCAGATAAAACATGTGATATTGTTATTTTATTTTAAACCATGTTCTAGATATTATCATATGGTAGATCTAAAAGCCAGTTTATAAAGGTATATCTTACTATATGAAATAAGAATTGTTTTATTTTAAATTTTCCCGTGTTAGGGGCTTATGCCCCTACAAGCCACTAGTGGTCTTTAACCAAGCAACAGCACCACACGTTTTAATATAAACAAAATAGATGTATGTAGATCACAATGAAAATTAATTGTCAAATATTTTACTTTACTTCTAATTTTACGATAAGAACAACCAATCTTGGTTGTTAAAGAAAGAACCAAGATCTCTTTTGTTTTAAAGAGATTTCATGACAATGACCATGAAAAGTATGAGTTTTTTTAGCAGACTCCATTAAAAATAGTGACTGTTATCACAAAAAATACGAGTGTAAAACCCGTGACCTTCGTTGCTGAAACGCCCTCTAAATAAGTGCGATGAAAATTTGTTTCATGAATTATTCAGATGGAAATTTTCGGGAAAGTATTTCATTTGGAAAATTTGCAAAAAAGAAGCATTTCCCGCAATTTTGCATCTAAAGAATTCATTTAGGCTAAAAGATTTTCATCGCACTTATTATACTGGGTGTTTCAGCAACGAAGGTCACGGGTTTTAAGGTAATATGAAGTATGACCAAATCCAAAGTAATTATGACAATCAGGCCTCAGGTTGTTTTTATTTTATCCAACCAATCATCGTCTCCCAACTAAGATGCTATAATATGTTAAATCCAAATATATATTTGTATGGATGAATGAATATTAATAAACTATATTTTTAGTTCAACCACTCGTTATCTGAATGAACCACTTCATCTACTACATAATTTGTATGAAAAAGAACGAATGGTGTTTTGGGGTTTGAGGACCAAAGAATGAAAAGTTATGGTTGTCCCGGGCTTAATTTTTACCTTGCTGCCTACGGTAAAATATACTTTCCTAATTGTTATCATGCTGCCTACAGTAAAATATACTTTCCTAATTTTTACCATACTGCCTACGGTAAAATATACTTTCCTATGGTGGGAAATAACTACAGGATTTTGAAACCTGTTAACATAAAATATTTTTCCTAAAATTGCCTCTCTTTTGTTCTTGATATTAAAATAGTCAGCAATTTGATTTTTTAGTATCAAATTGAGAGGAGCGTTTTTTAAAACATCTTAGGTATTTACAAATTTAATATAGGTAAAACGTAATGGAGCAGGCAAATAAACAATGACCGAGGATTTTTCTTTTTGGTTGAGATTTTTAAACATCACTAGTCTTTTTTAACAACAGTAGTACCGGTAGTTACCGGGGTAAAAACAAATTTAATAACAATAATTCCAACAAAGTTTTTTAACTAGGCTTCTCTGAAATAAATAATCAGTTGTTAATTTGTGTTGAGTAGTGACTTTTTTTAATATGGTCTATATTTTTCAAATTAGTATTACTGAAATCAAACAATAGTTGAACTTACCTGTACAACTTGAAGACTTTATACACACTAGTAAGTCTAAAAACAATAAACAAATAACGCTTCTGATAAACCTTCTTAAGTCGCACCAAACGCACAATGAAGAACTTCTTGGCGCGGAGTTGAAAGGTGACAGAATGTATGGACAAAGACGTCTGGTCTCCTTCCCCCTCCGTCCATCCCTCCAACCCTCCTCAGTCGGCAAACACCCCTCGTAAATCATTTTCAAACCAAGGACACGGAACAGTCATTCGACGTGGGAATCTACGTATTATTCGCGAAAATTGTTTAATAAATCTTACTTGCGTAATAAATTAAATAGATCAATGGATAAATTAAACAAATTTTTCATCACTCTTTACATGAAAATTGCCTGTTACCATGCAGCTGAGATCTACGAAAACCCTCGATTCCCTTACTGATTTTTCGGTACCCAAACATTGCATTTCCATACCCAAACAAACTATTTCCGTACCCAAACAAAATGTTGCCGTACTCAAACAAACGAAGTTTCAATTTTGACAGTTCAACCAGCTGACTCTAAACTAAAATAGACAGTTCAGACGTATTGTGTTTGATTGTAGAAAAATGACTAAATTATGAAATGTTGGATGATTTTTTTATAAGTTAGGTTAGTTATTTGCATCGTGATGAAAAGTATTGATTACAACTCATCACAAAATTCCCATTTCGAGGCTCGATAGTGATTTACTTGCGATGCATAAGCCGAGCATGTAAAACACTATCTTGCCCCGAAATGGGCTACTTTCGTGACTAGTAATGAAATATACTATATAGATACTAGTGATCGCCCACTGGTCGAATTCAAATAGAAAATATTTGTGTTAAGATTTAGTCATTGCTTTAATAAACATGTCACTGTATTTGTTTATACTTTGTTGTTATTCGGAATAGAAAACATGGCAACTCATAAAACCCATGTCCATCTAATCTAATTAACATTAGAAATGAAAAAGTTTAGTGTTATGGATGAATATTCGTGACTCGATCACACAAAAACTAACGATCTGCCTGGGTCCACTCAAAGTTAGATCTAGAACACATATGCAACATATAGTCCTATTCACTTCCTTGAAATTCCCTCGGCTATGTCCCGTGAACGTCCTTAGTTTCAATGATTACATTTTAGAGGAATATACACCGAAATGTAAGCATTTGTGGATACTACAATTTGATAGTTCAAACTGTTCAAAGAGCAGATAGGAGTGAGGTAGGCTGTAATTTTTAATTAACGCGAGAGAAGCCACGGGCAACTGCTAAATTTCATAATTTTATGTTCATATTTCTAAAATTTTCGAAATTTATTGTAAATTACAACGGGATGTACTAAGGGGAAAATAGAAGTTAGAAGTCGTGTGTTAATATTAAAAGATATATTTCGATATAATCTCTTCTTTTAATAAATGTACAGTCCAGATTAGAATTGAAATTATTGCTCCCGTATTTAAATATTGGAAAGATTTTGTTTGTTGAAAAACTGCCAATTTCTAGTTTTGCTAATGGATTATTTTGCTATGTCATGTGCCTACAGCATGATTGAATGAATATTTAATATAATACTATTTATATATAAAATGTAAGTTATGGTCCCCAAAACGGAGCTTTGGGGAACCTCAAATTCTACTTTAGCCCTTTCAGAATGCAAATTATCAACCTGGAATAATTAGTTGAGTCCGAGACTTCAAAATGACTATAACAAATACCCCTGATACATAACAAAAATATTGATAGGTACCTTAAACATCCCGCTTTAAAATAAATTTTAAAATATCAAAATAAATTATCACATTAATTTAAAACGTTCAGAGTAACGTTGAATTTTTTATACTCTGATGGAAATACGATCACAAAAAGAGAGAGCTATGCAAAACACGACTAAAACCCGCTCCAAGCTGCCGCCAGTTTTCAAAATAAAATTGAATTTAATATACCACAGTAAAGATAGAGCGCTTAGTTGCAGAGTGTTAATTGAGATTCCATAATCGTTTATGTCAACGCATTCTGAAGATATAGTGCTTAACAGTACATTCTATCAACGAGTAAACACAAACGATTTTGGAATCGCAATTAACAAACTACCAGGTACTCTTTATATTTAAATAAACGATAGATCAAAGTAAAATCAGTTTTGAAAATTGGAAGCGCTAAATATCACCGCATTTATCTTTATGTGGCGAAAAGTACTCGCATTCAACATATGGGCTTTTGGGCTTTAATGGAGCAGCAGTTCCAAAATATGCAGTGACACAGATACCTATAATGCCATAGGAAGAGAAACCCCTAGTAGAAAACCTGTCTCAAAAAAGAATGATTGAGAGTTAAAGAATGATTAAGAATATAACAAAAGATTGAACGTTAAAGGCTGCATGTTGAAAAGAGATAAAAAGGGTACATCCTAATCGTAATTAAGTTTTTCAATTTGGGGGTGAAGACTATTATTGGTCTCGGGTTCAATACATTTCGTATATTTATAAAATATAGACAAAAATCATAAATATGTTGTTACACATTCCAGTAATATAACAACAAATAATAATTCAAACCACCTGGTGAACGAGGCTTGCTCGTTAGTTAATTATTTTCAAACATTTGTCTCTACGTCTAATTTTCGTGTAATTCTTCGTGTTGTAGATATGTCAACTTCTTATCTGATGTGATGTTTCAACTGGACGGCTCTAACAATATTTTCCTTCTTATTTAGTTGCCAATCTAACCCTGATAAAATCGTATAAACTTGTAATTCACTTTTTTACGTATTTAGATTTTTACTTGTGATACGACTTGAATAGAATACGTTTTTAGGAATGATTTAGTTATTTCCATACTTTGTAGGAAATAATCGGAGCTGTTTTTGAGATAATTATATACAAACAATCTAATAAGCAAACTAGCAAGCAAGCGTGCAAACATTTCCCATAAGAATATGTAGGAAGAGAACTTGGTCATTAGCACAGAAAGTTTTTATAAAGAACTACTTCCTTTTGAACGTCGAGTTTTTCCATTGTTGAGGTAGGCCGAATATTTTGAAAATTCTACGGAATAAACCTCAAAGGGTCGAATACTCCCACATTCCTAGTTCTTGTTTTAAAATAAAAATATAGTCCTGAAAAAACCCCGTTGTGATTAATTTATATCGCGAACCCATTTTTTTTTATTCATTTGTACATTAATGCGTTGTTCAACTTTATTTGTGAATAACATAAATAAAAAATATTGTAAACAACAACTACACATTGTACACTTGGTGCGTTTTATCTTGAGCTATGGCTCGCTATAATACAGTGGATCTATCAGACATTTTTTATCAATGATCTGGCACAATAAACAACATAATATCAAGTATGTTTGATTACAAATTACAATAAAGATATAAATAGACCGCAAGCTGTTAGAAAATATAAAAAAAATCAGGCTAGTGCGACTTAAGATCGGAGCTCTGATGCCTTCACTCCACTCCAACTGCTATACAAGTGTAAACTGTTCCCATAGATCAATATACGTAACGCACCAACTGTATACATTCAAGTCACCAACCAAATACTTAAAAATTTTCAAAGATTGAATACTTTTTCGCACTGTGTGATAAAACTTTATCCATCAAACGAAGCAAATGTATCGTTTTGTGCTGAATAGTTTCTCCAAGTTAGGCTTTGCCTCACTTTTAAAAGACGATGCGCTTAAAAAATCACTTTTGCTAATTTTAATGAAAAACTGCTGTACGAGGCGACACAAAATTGCGACCCTCAATCTTCAAAGGAGTTGGTTTTTCCAATTTAATCATAAGGTAAAGAACCAGCTGTATAAGTTTTTGAGGACCGGACCGCAATTTCTTCACCTAAAGTTTATGAATAACTCTTCATTTCATATTCTATATATATTCATTGCTATCTTGTACAACGGAAAAGGAAAAGTAAATTAGATTTCCATGTCCTTCTCTGTGCAAGGTCTGTAGATAAGAAGAGAATATTAATACTATTTTACTGTCAGGTAGCCTAAATCCCATAAGGCCTGTAGAACCAAGTTTTTATATTTTTCCGCTCTATAAAAGACGTCACGTATTTGTCCCAGATGGCTGGTTGCTATTTCAAGTAATGTATCTAATGTGTGTATCTTATGTTGTGTGTTTCGCTGCTAGCATAGCAACTCACAGAGCCCAATGTTAATTTATACGACTTTAAAATTCATTTTATTACGTTATTAGATTTTCACTGGCCTAGTAACCTATAAGAAGCTTGTTTTTAGTCAGAAATTAGCTATTTCCACGCCTCTGTGTTAACATTTGATAAGTTTTGAATATACTTTTTACGTAATTAGATTTTGTTTGACTAAATACACTGCACAGAAAACGTTTTGAACAAATCTAACGTATTTCCAAAATTTTGAGGATTGGAGCCGTTTTAGGATAAATATGCAACCAAACAAACAAATATTGTTCGTATTTGTAAGAATATGGGATTAACAAAAAATAAGCTCTAATATATAATTTACATTGGAGGTAGTATGGCTGGAAGGGGCTTATTCGGTTTTCAGGACTACTGGACGCTGGAGCTAGGAACCAGGGAAACTCCTGGTGTCCAAACAAAGGTTTTACCACTCCCAGAATTAGGGTTCACGTGTGAAATCGCCGATGCCTTTGTCGGAACACTGCTAAAATATCGTTTATTGTTAGCCATGAACAACCTCACTTGTACAGTTTAGTAAGTTTGAAATTAATAAAGATAATAACTGTTTATAAATTTGTTTTAATCAATATTTTAAGTGAATTGTCGAAATCACTTCTGAACAATGAAACTTAGCTGACGTTTCATGAATGAAGCTTAGATAACGTTTCCAATAATATAGCTCTTCATTGTAGTGTAAATCGCGAGATAATTAGCCTCAACGTTGGATCCAACTGTCCAATTTCAGATTTGTACATCAATGCGTAATGCTGTATCAATTGCGTGAGTGAATAATAAACTAGGAAGAGAAAAAAATATAATAATGTTTACCATTACCAAGATGTATAGCCTGTGCATGATAGTTATTTAATTCGTTGGAATCTTGTGTGATCAACACTCCTACAGTTCTGAACAAGTTTTAAAAGCTTAGGCGTCGTTAAAGTTGTATAGAAAATAAAATTATTAAGAAAAGACTAAAGGGAAGACTCCTAGACTCCCACAACCGCTGCGATTTGTACAGGTCGGGTTTCTGCGTTCACCTGCAGGTGCGTAGGTGGTGGGTGCATAATTAAATGGAGCAGTTCAGGCGTGGCGGTCTCACTGTACGAGTGTATTAAAGGGGCTTAAGGTGGGAATACTCTCAACCAGTGATTTATTTTTAAATTTCCATGAAAATATTGTTTCCCAAACCTTGGTTACTGTCATTACGCGCCGAATATTGCAGCATAATAAAACCCTGAGACTATCTATCAGCTAACTTTTTTAAGGATACCTTTTATGACGAATCTGCAATTTAAAAATGTTTATAATCACTAAACCTGATCATATAAAATGTAATTTTTTAGCTTGGGGAATTTCGCACTAATATATTCGATTTAATAGCACATTTCATTATTAATCAATTTCTGCAGTAGAAAATAAATACATTAAACAAAATATTTTTCGTTTCTGTTTTTCTTTTTTAACTTAAATGTACCATCCCCCTTTCTGGAACCCATTACATTATAAATAACAGTAAAAAATGTATCTTTCAAAGCTATATGATTGAATGTACATATAATGCATTGTGTTTCATTATGATATCTAGGCGTCAAGGTATTGACATTTTAATACAACTGCCTTTTCACTTTAAAGTGTAAAAAAACCTGTTGCCGCGATTGCGTTTGCTCGCAATCAAAGGCCTATTTATTCTTCTTCCATGAAAAATTAGAACTCAAAGTTATGGTGTAAATATACAGTATTAGTCCTTCTCCTCTTTCAAAACGTTGTTAATAATGATTCTGTTATTGGGAATATAACGTAAAATTATAATGGCTATTAATTAGTCTTATGGCAAAATTGTGGTGGTCAGTATACTAGCGGGTGAGTGAGTGTGCTGATTTCGAAATTAGCGTTTAACGTCTGTAATGTTTAGGTAATATATCCCATGGTCATATGTTAACGTGAAGTCACATTACACCGGGAAATATTTTTCTGCAACCACAAATGCAATTAATTTTCAATGCAAGCAAGATTACACTAAAATACTATAGTGCGGTCTTGATGCAAGCAAGGTCAACGCAAATCCATGAATACGACTAAGTTCCATAGACCATTTCGGGCGGGCATTAACTGCGCGAACTGACCTGAGTCAGGAAAAATTTCAGGGTCTGTTTTAATTTTTTTACATAATGTTTTGTAAAACTTTGTAGACTTGAGGTAACAATTTAAATGTTTTACATAGTGTCTAATATGACCAATTTGAATACCCAGCATCACATTTCTAATTTATGCCAATTTAAAATGGAAGCAAACTTTTCAAAGTTTGACATTTAAAAATCCATCAATTTGTTTAACGTCTGAAGAGTGACAAAGAGATGTGTGATCGGAACCATTGCGTATTCGAGGAAATAAGTAACATCCCGCAGGTGCTCCACCAAAAACGTGACGGAAGGTGCGGAAAGAAGCCTATGGGGCCGGGCGGCAAACAGCAAAGTCCTTTACTCATTGTCCTTTGTTTGGCCCAGACTGATGGGTTGTAAAACTGCAGACATTACCTAGACCCTATACCTCGAGCTGAATGTTTGGGAAAGTAGTTTGCTATTCTACTCTATGATTTTAAGAGTTAGGTGATAAACGGCCATAGCTCAATTGTAAATAGATTTGGGAGAGACCCTCAAAAAGAAAGAAAGGGCTAATAATCTTATATAAGTGGTACTCAGTATATACTGAAATAACTTCTTTAAGAAAATATGTTATTATATTCTCAAAAAAGCGATCACATTTTAAAAATATTTTTATCTAGGTCTTTAACAAAGAGACATAACAACATTTTGTCACTTAAAAAATAAATTACGTAATTAATAGGTAAGCATGATACATAATTAATATGTAATCCATTACATTACGTAATTAATATGTTATCCCTTTTTTCTCAGCCTGTGTGCAACTAAGGAAAAATCTAAGCACGTCGTTATCATATATTTAATTTCGTAAGGCGATTCTTTGCGTCAAAAGTGTAGGCGTTTGGCAAGTCGTAGAAAGATGGGAGAGGGATCAAATTAAAGGTCTCTAATCCGTGATGGCGGGAAAAATAATGAAATTGCTTGAAATTCACCAGAAAACAAGAAATAACTTAAAATATCTGCCATTTAAAATGCATTGGGATCTAAAAAACGTCTGCTTTGTTTATATAAAACATATGATGCTGATACTTGATTGAAAACCATGTGGTAGGCTAGATATCAATATCAGGTAGATTCAGTTTTCTATGAAGGAATTTTGTCCTATGATAAATTAAATAAGGATTGTTTGAATTTTCCCTCATTAGGGGCTTTTAGTCCCTTCAAGCCACTAGTAGAAAAGTACTTTCTCGGAGATGTGCTCAATCCCACTAAAATTATTTACCATACTTTTTGATAATTATGTAAAAAATGAATTTGAAATCATAAAGGGCTTTATGAGTTGCCATGTTGGTTATGGAATAACAACAATATGTAAACAAATGAAACAAGTCACTTGTTTTATTGTAGCATTTAGTGAAAACTAAGCCAAAACATTTTCTGCTTTAATTTCACCTAGAAGGCGATCATTAGTATTTTTAATCCATCTACGTTACTAAATAGAAATACTTATTAAGCATTTGAGCAAACTTTTTACAAAAAATAAAATAAAACTTGTTTATGTTTGAATGTTCGGAAACACTTTCTATTAAAACTGTGAATGATCTTCAAAATAATGGCATACATACTTTGAAACATTTTTACTCATACTAAGATTAAAAAGCTTTAAAAAGTATATAGAAACTACAATAATTAACCTAATTTTATGAAAGTAAAAAATTTGATCTAGGTAATTTTATAAAACTTTCTGTTTTGATTAAATGAACAGGTTTGATATAGATATTCATAGCTGTAACATTTTTGGAGCCGAGGATTTTATAAAGTTATTTATTATAGCTTCTCTTGAAAGAGAATAATTTTCACATGATTTCTAAGAATGCATCCTTTGGAAACAGTTGATACTGTATTTAGTCACTTTGGTCTTTCGCCACAATAACATACCGTACATTTTTCTACGCAACTTTTTGGGCCTTAAAGATAAACTCTACTCACTTAAAAAATATACCCACGATAGACAAACAGTTACTAAACTGAAAACTAGTTCATTAAGGATATTTCAATAAATGAGGTATATTATTACATTCATAATTTTATTGAGTACCTGTAGTAAGGGTCCTACGAATAATTAAATATATATATATATATATATATATATTGAAAAAATTATTATTGTGATTAGGGCTACTAATATGTTATAATGATATATAATTTATTAACATGTATTTTTGATATAAAATATAAACTACATAGTCAAATAAATGTTTTTTAAACTAAAAAAGGTACTCTGTTAATAAATTATGTATCATTTTATATATATATATATATTTCGAATCACATTTTTTCACTTAGACAAAGATATTTTCCAGATGATGAAAAATTTTTGTTAAATTGTTTCTAAGAGTCTTTTTACAACATTCATAGGTTTAACCAAAGCTAAATAAGAAAAACTGGCTTAAATACAAAAAGCAAGAAACCCCTAAAGGGTTACTAAATAAGCACAATAATAAAGTAATTCTAAATTGATTTTCAAAATACGTTTAAAATGTTTCCATTTTCTATTATTAATGTATTTTGTAAATATTATTTCTAAGACGTTTTTAAATTATTGTTTTACAGCTAAAAGTTATCCTAACACAGTTGAAACATTGTTTTCAGTGACAACTGAACTGATCTTCAAGATTTATATGTCAAATAAAGGGAATAATGCGTAGGCTTGCCGAGTTTCCTCAGATTTGCGTGCTTCTAAGGACTAAACGCCCTATATCAATTTTTAAATGTTAAGACAATATAATTAATTCAAGGAAGAATAAAATTCGGTAATAATCAGATGTTAAATGTTTGAGAGCTGCGAGTATCATTACAAGCAACAGTAATAAATAGTGTTATACCAATACTAAAAATAATTTGTAAAGAATGTAACAAAATCATTTTCAAAAAAATTTATAAAACTCTTTTTACTACATTCAGAGTTTCGACTATCGAAAAATGCAAAAACTAGCTTATAGAATGCAACAAAACATTTTTAAAAGGTTTTCTAACCAAACATAAAAATATTTTATTGATGCTTTTTGAAAATATTTTCAAAATGTTCGTACTTGCTGTGATTAAAATGTTTTCTAAATATCAATTTTAAAACCTTTTTAGGTTGTTTGTTTTTTTTCTAATAAAAATTATTTTTAATAAAATACAAAAACTAATTTATAAAGAATGTAACAAAACATGTTCAAGAAAATTTCTAAAACTCTTTTTACTACATTCAGTGTTTCGACTATCGACAAATGCAAAAACTAGCTTATAAAATGCAACAAAAACATTTTTAAATGGCCTTACTAACCAAACATAAAAATATTTTATTGACGATTTTTGAAAATATTTTCAAAATGTTTGTGCTTGCTGTAATTAAAATGTTTTGTAAATAGCATTTTTAAAACGTTTTAAAATTGTTTGTTTTTCTAATGAAAAGTATTTTTTAATAAAATACGAAAATTAATTTATAAATAATGTAAAAAAATATTTTTAAAATAACTTAAAAAATATCATCAGAATATTTTTATAATGTTATAAAAAAATATGTTAAAAACGTATGAGTTTTCAAATATTAAAACGTTTTTTTGACAGTGTTTTTAAAACGTTTTTAAGTTATTTGTTTTTTCCAAATAAAATATGTTTTCTGTAAAATGAAGCAAAAATATTTTTAATACCTTTTCATAAAAACATTTTTAGGTAATTATTTTAAAAATCAGGAGAAAATATTTACAAGAAAACATATTCTTAAGCATGACAAGAAAATATTTTTTTAATGTTTTTAAATAGACAAAATATTTCCGAAACAATGGAATGTTTAGAAAACGTTTTTAAAATAATCCTTGCTATCTGGGCACATTCTAAAGTTTAGCCTTATTGAGTAGGCAAGGCGGTTTTCTTCAAATTATCTCGGGAATGTAGGGTATGTCTAACCTGGTATACCATCACCTGTCCCAACCTAACCTAAAAAGGCATGAAACGACCAAAATGTCACATGAATACAAACTATTATTGCTGCGCGGCGTAACAAAGGTTTTTCCACTCCCCCCCCCAAACATTAACTAGCATAACGAATAAGTGAAGAAACATTATGAGCATAAAACTAATAAAAACAGTACCCTTTGATAATGTGAGAAGAATGCTAAAATCTAAGACCTATCCTACACTTCTAGATACATTAATGACCTGAATGAAATGTTTTGGTTGCACAAGTTCGCTTTAAGGCAATGAGTTTATTATGATAATTAGGTAACCTTTGGTGCACTTACGACTTATAGCGAGAACAAGGCCGGTGTATTCCATCTTTTAGCTGATGATTCACTCTTCCACATGTAGGCCTATCTGACTTTTTCCTTAACCTAGGGTTCCTCATCAAAAATTAACTCAGATTCCGCAAAAATTAGTACAGAGGAATCCTTTTCGCAGTCTAGACTATTAGGTAGAACATTTTCTAAGCAAGTCATTATAACAAGGCTAAAGACAAAAAACTGTGTAAGAGCGACCAACTCACACCCACCGGCCGGCATTGGGACTTCAAACTTCAAACGTTCGTTGCACATTTTTTTGTGATACGGAATGGACATGCGCAATGAGAAATTGTGGGAACATCGTTCCATTTATACATGTATGTATTGGAGCAAAATCATATAGGCCACACTGTCAAGTAGACTGAATTGGATCCAAAGAGAACTAAGACGGGGGGAAGTTGAGCGTTTATGGAGGTTTAAAATTAATAGTGATTGGCTAAGAGAAAAAGCAGGGAGCGCACACTACAACGACTCCGGCCCCGCCATGGACCGTGAAGAAAAACAAATATTCCAGCGCGTTAAACGAACGATAATCTGCTTATAGTTATAGCTTTTTATGATTGGTGGTACCAATTGATCTGCTGTGCAAATTTATATCGTACACGCTTTTTGCCTTTTAACTTCAAGATCATGACAGTCAAATTAAATTAATTCTCTTAAAATGAGTGGAAATTAGGGGGCAGAAAACGGAAATGCAAGTCATACCTTTTTGACGACTGTCAAGTAATTTGGCAATAATATGAGTGGTTGTTATTTAATGTAGCTTAATTTTAGAGTAATTAAGATTTAAATATGTGAAATTATTATTACATTTTAATTAATTGAAGGGGTCCCCCGTAAAACGTTCTAAATGACAAAAACCTAGTTTTGAGTAATCAAGGGTTGAAAGTTGGATTCTAAAATTTACCGGTTTTTTAAGGTTAGAACTTATAATCATGTATAATCTTTTAACACCCTATTTATAACATCATAATGTAGCATTATATTGAATTTGTACTTGCCATCAAGCATTTTAAAACATTTTACGTGTTTTTTTAGGGGTTATAACGTTCTAAATGACTGGCGCTTGGAACGTTTTCTGACGGACTGCTCTTCTACTTTGGAAGAAAACATGAGGGAGAGTAGGAATACCAACAGAAACAAAAATAAAACTGAATATAAAACAATTTTATTGATGTAAGAGTACAAAAACATAATGTTGTTAATAAAACGTGATACGTCACTTTGCTAAAAGTTATCCACATGTGGTGCTTAAAACGTTATTCTACCCACCTCTTTTGGGGGCAATTTCCAGGCCTTGGCTTCTTATTTTTTGAAATATAGGGTAATCCAACTTTTCTATATTCATTCCTGGTCTTATCCTTCCACTTTCCAATATTTACTTCACGTCTTTCATTTTTATTTACGCGATTTTGGTCCTTGGGTGACAGCGCAACGACTGGCGGGTATTCCATCTTTCGGCGAATAGAACGTTATTACCCAGAAAGTCCGTGCAGTCTCGCGAAGCACGCAAACTTTGACAGACGAAATCAGGGCTACCAACTCAAATATCTTCAAAACAAAATATACCACGGTGTAGTTCATGTCCTGGAGAACCATTTTCACTGAATATCTCCGATTTTGAAATTTTGTCGCTTAGAACGTTTTACGGGGGACCCCTTCAATTATAAAATTAATTTAAATTAAATTTAAATGATTAATTTAACTGCAATTAAATTATCATAAATATTAATTTTTTTCATTGCTGAAATGTTTATAGTTTTATGTTTATTTTTGTAGCCAATGTACATTAATCAACCATATTCAGAAAAAAACATTAAATAGCATCAATCAGATATTTTTGGTACGTATTAAAAAAACAATTCCGGTAGACCTATCTAAGTTATTTTATTAAAATAAACTAAGACATAATCTATCGATTTTTTTAAAAGCATTAATTAAAGAGTATTTTGTTGTCTGGGAACAATTGCGAAACTATAAAAAAATACAAATAAACTCGGCTCATATAATGTAAAGGCTGGAAATTAATAATAAACAGCTGATTCCCTAATAAAAAATTGATAATTATTATAATTTGTATAGTTTATATTGGGAACCAGGTGTTTTTTTAATACACCTGTCATTAATACAATCACTATGAATATGTGTTGAAACTGGTCTCCCTATTGACAACATCGTGTCTGTATGTCAGTACCAAACCAATGTTCTTGTAAATATTAATCCTATACTCTTATACGAGTAGTGTTATCTTGTATGTATGTATGCTTGCTTGCTTGCACAACGATCTCAAAAACGGCTCCGAGGATTTCCTTCAAAATCTGGAAATAAGTAATTTATGACTCAAAAACTTCTTTTATGCAGATTACTTGGCCAGAGAAAATCTAATAACGTAATAAATCGAATTTTAAAGTTGTAAAATTTTAACATTGGCCTTATGGGTTGCCGTGATAGCAACGAAAATAAACAAGGAAAGAGTAAACAAATGAAGTAATCATAACAGCTGTTTGGAATCTACAGCCATTAAGGGAAAATACAGCAAGTGGGATGAAGAGACCATGGAGCAATAAAAAAGGTTTCTATTTATCAATTTTATGACATTGAAATATTTTATAGTAACTGGATGAACTGGTAAACATGAAATAACACCGAGCAAGGCTCGGTCCACCAGGTACTCATATATTGTACAAGGTAGTAAACTTATGAAATAAATATATTTGCTGCAGACCTAACTTAATCCTTAAATTTATCCTTAAAATTATAAATCCTTAAAATTATATGACATAGAGATGGCTTTGTCATTGTGTATGGTTAAAGGTTTTTCTTCATGGAAATGAAAATTATTAAAGCAATTGAAATGTTGTATTTTAGTACAATTTATTGTTTTAAACTAAATTTTTCAATACATTTTTTCTACTTATTAATTTGAAAGGCTTTTATTTTATTACTTAAATCTTCCTTCCTTTTTTACATACTGCCAGAGGGCTGATCACTTGGTCAGAACTGGTCAGTTCTGGGCCAGGTTCTGGCCTGTACTGGGCCAGGTTCTGGCTACTTCTGACCAATACTGGCCAGTTCTAGTCCAGGTTCTGGCCAGTACTGCACAGGTTCTGGCCAGTACTGTGGCAGTGTGGCAGTAGTACTGTGCCAGTACTGGCCAGAACCTGGGCCAGAATAAGATTTCCACATGGGATATTGCGACTCGTGATTAGATCGAGATCGTACTGCGCAATACCCGACACGATAACAAACATTTTCTTAAGATAGATTCTTGTATCATAGCATTAAATAAGTTAACAAATAGTAGTACATCCCGTAATAGTTCTGTCTCGATTAGTATCCGTTACCGACGAAACATCGTGTAATGTTGTATGATTTCATATCAACTGTCTATCTTTAATCAGATGTTCTTTAAGATTGTTTATGTTTATGTTTACAATGTCATGTTCATTTTATAATAAGAAATGTAGTAGTTTTTTATAGTTAAATAAAACCATATCAATTTGGTTTTTAACTTATTTTCTCTTTTACATTCATAACAATTTATTCAACTATAATTTTTTGTTTCTCATATTAAAAGTTCTTGCTTTATTCAAGTTTATTTAAATAATCTAAATGGATAAGTACTTTAAACCTGACCGCCTATCCTTGGACCCTAATGACCCACACTCTGATCGTCGGTGGAAACATTGGAAAACCACATTTGAGAATTTCATGGAAGAAATATGCGCTGCTGAAGAAGACCAACTAAAACTTCTTACTAATTTTGTGGACTACAACATACATGAAACAATCTCGGAAGCTGAATCATATATCGAAGCTATTACAATTCTTGATAAAATTTTCATAAAACCCACTAATGAGATATATTCACGGCATCAACTGGCCACAAGAAGACAGGAATCAGGAGAAAGCATCGATCAGTATCTCAGAAAACTAAAGGAACTTAGTAAGGCATGCAACTTTAAATCTGTCACTGCTAATGAAAATCGAAACGAGTACATAAGGGACTCTTTTATTAGAGGATTAATATCACAGTCCATTCGGCAAAGACTACTTGAAAATCTAACTTTAACTCTTGAAGAAGCTTACAATCAAGCTATTACTTTGGAGTCGGCTGAAATTCAGGCAACTTCGTACTTTTCAACCCCATGTAATTCTATATCTCAATCCACTCCTAAAAATGCTGATATTAGTGACACCGATGTCTCCCAGTCAACGTCTGATTCGACTTCACACCAGTTATTCTCGCTAAGAAGAAGAGACAAGTGTTTCTTTTGTGGGCGGTCTCGACACTCTCGGGACAACTGTCCAGCCAGAAACTCGGTTTGCAACATCTGTGAAAAGAAAGGACATTGGGCAACTGTTTGCAACTCTCGTAAACAAACTAGGCTGTCTAAAGATACTCCTCATAGTACAAAGACGGAAATAAACTCTATGTCTTCCTCTCTTCTTGCTGCCTCACAAAAATGTCTTTCGAAAGCTACAGTCTCACTGATTGTAAATGGTAACCAAGTAGATGCGCTCATTGATACAGGAAGTTCAGTCAGTTTTATATCCGATACTACTGTTAAAAGATTTAATATTTCTAAATACCCAACAAAGCATGAAATATCTATGGCTTCAACTAGCCATGTTTCATCAACTCTTAACCACTGTATTGTTGACATGGTGTATGATGGGCACCAATACCCACAAACTAAGCTACTTGTCCTAACTGATTTATGTGCTGATGTTGTAATTGGACATGACATCCTTCGTCAACATTCAGCAGTGGAGCTGAATTTTGGCGGTAAGCGCCCACCACTTAATGTTTGCAATCTACTCAGTGCTAAAGTATCACCACCACCACTGTTTGATAATCTAACTAATGACGTCAAGCCGGTAGCCATCAAGTCCCGTCGCTACTCTGAAGATGATAACAAGTTCATAAAAAGTGAAGTAAAGAGGCTTATCTCTGAAGGAATAATTGAACCAAGTACGTCACCTTGGAGAGCCAAAGTGGTTGTTGTCAATAATGGACGTCAATAAGAGACGTCTATGTGTTGACTACTCTCAAACTATTAATAAATTAACACAACTTGATGCCTATCCTTTACCTCACATCGAGTCATTTGTCTCTAAACTTGCTCAGTATAAAGTGTTCAGTACAATCGATCTGAAAGAGGCATATCACCAAATACCTATTCGGAATGAAGATAAAGCTTCACTGCATTTGAAGCTAATAGAAGACTCTACCAATACACTCGCATACCGTTCGGCGTGACTAATGGTGTGGCCTGTTTTCAAAGAACCATCGACCAGATTATAGAAACTGAAAATCTGCTGGACACGTTCGCTTACCTGGACGATGTAACTATTTGTGGTCGAAATCAAGCAGAACATGATCAAAACCTACAAAAATTCATGGAAGCTACTAAAAAGTATAATCTTACCCTAAACAAAGAAAAATGCAAGTTTTCGTTGACCAGCATTCCAGTTCTTGGCTATATCGTAGAAAACATGTCATTGCGTCCTGATCCTGACTGCTTAAAATCACTCTTGAACTTCCCCATTCCTACTGACAACGCAAGCCTCAAAAGAGCTCTTGGCATGTTATCTTATTACGCAAAGTGGATCCCTAAATTCTCTGACAAGGTTCATTGCCTTACTTCTGTCAAATCTTTTCCATTAAGCAGTAACGAGATATTGGCTTTTAAAACTTTGAAAGAAGAGATAGCAAACTCCAGTATGTCCGCAGTCGAAGAGAATATTCCGTTTACTGTGGAAACGGATGCGTCTGAATCAGCTATAGCAGCTACTTTATCGCAAGCTGGAAGGCCAATATGTTTCTTTTCAAGGACTCTTACTAAGGGTGAACAACACTTGCCTGCAGTCGAAAAAGAGGCCCTCGCAATATTCGACTCGATTCAGAAGTGGAGGCATTTTCTGATTGGAAGACGATTTAAATTGATAACGGACCAGAAGTCGGTCTCTTACATGTTCAATCAAAAACACACGGGGAAGATTAAGAACAACAAGATTTTGAAGTGGCGATTGGAACTAGCACCTTTCTCTTATGACATAGTGTACCGTTCCGGAAAAGAAAATGTAGTAGCAGATGCATTTTCACGTGTTTCATCTTCCCTTTCTTGTTCAGAAAAACTCCATAAAATTCATTGTGACATAGGACACCCTGGAATCGTACGGATGGTTCACTTCTTGAAATGTAAAAACCTTCCTTACTCTATCGAAGATGTCCGGCGAATGACCGCTTCGTGCTCTGTTTGTGCAGAAGTCAAACCTCGATTCTACCACAAACCCCCATCGACACTAATCCATGCAATGGCTCCTTTTGAGAGACTTAATATTGATTTTAAAGGGCCCATTCCTTCTGTGACAAGAAACAAATATATCCTAACGGTTGTCGATGAGTTTTCAAGGTATCCGTTTGCTATTCCGTGCTCAGACACATCAGCATCTTCTGTCATTAAAGCCCTTACATCAATCTTCACCATCTTTGGAATGCCTGCTTTTGTCCACTCCGACCAAGGTTCTGCTTTTATGTCAAAAGAACTGAACGATTTCTTGCACTCCAAAGGAATTGCCACAAGCCGGTCTTCACCTTACAACCCTCGAGGTAATTCTCAAGCTGAGAGATACAATGGAACGATTTGGAAGACGGTATCTCTCGTTCTAAGAAACAAAGGTCTGAAGACAGAACAGTGGGAGTATGTTTTACCGGAAGCTTTGCACTGTATACGCTCTTTACTGTGTACAGCTACTAATGAGACCCCGCACGAACGCCTTTTCAAACATCAAAGACGATCGTTTTATGGCACTTCTCAACCACAATGGCTCATGAATCCGGGGCCAGTATTGGTTAGAAGACACGTGAGAACTAACAAGTATGAACCTTTAGTAGAACAAGCCCAGTTGATAGAAGCCAATCCAGACTATGCTCGAATCAAGTATAGAGATGGGAGGGAGTCTCTGGTATCGGTGCGTCATCTCGCAATTCCTCCTGAAGCCATCCATCAAGAGGATGATCTTATGTCTCAGTTATCGCCAGACTACGTTTCTTCGGAAAATCTCACTCAAGAACAAAATCCTGTTTCTCAATACCGAACACAAGAAAGTACTCCACCTAAACCTGCAAATGAAGTTCCCATTCAGTCTGAAATTGAAACGTCCACTTTACATGAGGCTGTAACCCCTACTTCAGTGAAGAATGATCAAGACTCAAACTTACGCCATTCTACTAGAATCAGAAGACCTCCTGCCTATCTAAGTGATTATATGTAAAAAAAAAAAGAAGGTGGGGTGAATGTAATGTTGTATGATTTCATATCAACTGTCTATCTTTAATCAGATGTTCTTTAAGATTGTTTATGTTTATGTTTACAATGTCATGTTCATTTTATAATAAGAAATGTAGTAGTTTTTTATAGTTGAATAAAACCATATCAATTTGGTTTTTAACTTATTTTCTCTTTAACATTCATAACACATCGATTGGTGTGAGGGAGAATCGCAATCAAGACAAATCAGTGTTCGCCATTGAACGACAGTGTTCAACAGCCGTCTTAAATTTCCAAAACGAAATATCCGTAAATACCCCATAAATAAATAGTCGTGTTGATGTTTCGTACGACTATTTCAGGCCGTAAATATCTTAAGTGGCCTGTTGATGCGATAAAATAAAAAGCCTACAATAATTTTGGGCTGTTAAAGATTTGGCGAACCTGTTCATTCATTGTTTTGACTTTCCATCTCACTTCATTTTTGAATGTCGTCGTCTGCTTAAAAGCTGAATTAACTCAAGAACGTCTTTCTTTCAATCGCCAGATTACTTTATTTATCAATTAAACAATTACCTACCTAGAAATAGAAAGTTGAACGATTACAAATAAGTTTTTATTTTGCTAAAGTATTGACCTACTATTTTTTTTATCTCTCTCAATTTTTATTTGTAATATGTTTATTTTGTCTGTATTTGGTATAATATTTTGGTTATGACCTTTTTGATTGTCCATATGTATTGACAATATGCTGTATTAATCAATAAAAATTAAAAAAAAACGTGTCGTCCTCCTCTATACAAGGGTAAAAATAAGCAAAACATGTGTCCACTGCAATCCCTATTAAACCTACAATTTGCCATCAACTTCCACCCAAGCCGGTCACCGTTTATTTTAGGTGGGCCCTCCCACAAACTAAGCCACACAATTGCAAGCCAAATAGGGATTGCTCATGGTGCGGGAATCGAACCCGCGCCGCGGCGTATGTCCTAAACATTGGCTCGTCAGTCAATGATTTAGACCAAACGACCGCGCAGTACCGTCAGGCCAGTGCTCGTTTTAGTCTTAAAGCCTACGGCTCTGGAAGCGAATCATTGAACCGCTTGAGCAACCGGCCTGGTGGCAAATCAGTGAACTACTTGGCCAAGCCGTTGGTAACAGCACCCGCGCGACCGGCGACGAGACCACTTCGTCAAAGTAGGCGAATGGGTTAATCTTTGACAATTTAAGCCTAGTCAAAGCGGGCCGGCCGTATTTTCAATACGTGATTAAAATGGACATTCTTAGATAACAGGACAATGCGACTTGACAACCTACGTCTATGAAAATAATTAGTGAGTTTGCTTGTTTGTGATGTAAAACAAATAGACCTTTGTTCTAATTAAATGACCAAGCTTTAATACTGAAACTTACATTTGAAACTTATCTTGAAATTTGAAGGGGTCCCTCCAGTAACGTTGTAAGCGACATAAAGTAAATTTTTCAGGAAATGGAAAAAACATATAATTGGGAATGTAATGATGTAAACATGTTTTATTTAATATATATAATTATAATATCATAAAACTAGCCTAACTATAAAGTATTACAATATTATCGTACGTAGTAAAAAAGTTATTACAAAAAAAGTTATTTTAAAATTGCAATAACGTTGTAAGTGACAGTCGTTTGCAACGTTGTTGCCGACTTTGCCGCTTGCAACGTTATTGCAGGGAAAAACAAACATCATATATGTAATGAAAAAAATATTATTACAATATAAAAATACGTATATATTAAGTTACACTCGTTATGTGGATTATAAGGTATTAGTTTAATTAAAATAAATATTTAAACGCTAATATTTCGTAACAATAAAATTTTAAGTTGTGCAGAAAATCGTTGCACTTGGCAGATACAACGTTGTTGCACGTATCTCATGTGGTTGTTGTTTCCCGGGTACTGGTTTCTTCTTTTCATTAATGTAGGGTTCCCCAGCATTTCTTCTTTGCTTCCGAACATTTATAGCCCAACTTTCGAAATTAACCGGGCGTTTTTTACTCCGATTTAGCCGAATAACATCGGACGGCAACAGAATGGTGCGTGGTGATGTTGCCATTTTTGGCAGTTACAACGTTGCTGCAACTGCGGGACCAACAGCGCTTGGTTTCCAACCTGTGGTAGTGCTGCCAACACAAGAGATATCAACGAAAAAATACCCTGCACTGATGCAGGATGTCGTTTACAACCTTACTGCATAGAAATCTCAATTTTGAAAAAGTTGTCGTTTACAACGTTACTGGAGGGACCCCTTCATTTAGGTTTAGTTTACTGCTCAGACTTATTTTGTTTTTTTAGAAATATTGTTGTGAATCAAAATCTAGGTTGTCAGGCATTAATGCATAAATAAAATGTAAAGCTTTCTTCAAATATGAGGTGATTAGTGAATCAAGTTTTATATTTAATTCTTTTGTCTAGTTACTTAGGCTTAGTCTCTGATCAAATAAGGAAAAGAACAAAAAATACAGGGGCCTAATAGTGAACAAATTTAGGTTGCACTGAAAAAGGATTTTTTAAGTTGCAAATCCTGAAATTGATTTAGGCCTAATAAGCTTATTCAATTATATACTACTTATGCTTAAGGGGAATCAATGAATTTCTAAATTCTTAACAGATATTTAGTTGAACCTTTGCATACTTTAATAATTGACATTTGGCCTATAATGGAAACAATATATCACAACAATCAACAACTCAACCCTATCAAGGCAAATCTTACCTTACACATTAGGATAATATGGTAGTTCCTTGCAATTACCTTAGGCTTATGAGAAAACTTAAATCTGCTCATTACGCCATGCCGTAAATATCCGAATCTGGTATTATCCGATCGAACCTGTTGTTATCCAATACGAAACCGATCCGAACCTAAGCTATCCGATCCGATCCAAAAATTCACTATCCGCACACCTCTAATTAAAATATATTACTTCTTTATAAAACAAGTAAAATGAGTTTAACACGTTCGCTACCGAGCGTCAACTATAGTTGACGCCAGACCAATCGCTACTGACCGACCTCTGTAAACAGACTTTCATCAGAGACCAAACACAGTCATGTGGACTTCACCATAGACCAAAAGTAACAAACTACTTTTTTCCATAGATGTCTAAATAAGTATGATCAACGCTAACTGCACCAAAAAAAGTAATTTTATTCTGGGGACTCTCCTGTGGACCGACACACCAAAACTAAGTCAAAAAAGTAGACCGATACGATGTAAAACGCAATAATAACAATGTGTCCACGTCAACAATAGTTGACGTCGGTCCACTGGGATGGACCCGTGTGTCTACTGTAGTTGACGTCGGTCTGTGAGGAAGTTTTGCACGTCAACCATACTTGACGTCGGGCTGTGGAAATGGCTTTTTCTTAACATGTCGGTAGCGAACGTGTTAATATGTGCAATTTAGTGTTGTGAGGTAAAACTCCACATGCGCCTTCTCCCGTTTTTCTCGTGAAGTGCCCGCTCAAGGGTTAATTTTGTTTACAAATACAATGATGCATACATGTTTTCATTAAAATGCATTTTATGGTCATAGAAACCCCAAAAAATAGGCAACACAAATTATTATCCATTTTCTTATAATGATGACTTACTAGTTGTTTTATGTTTTTTCTGAAGCCTAAAATTGACTTCAGTTTTGTCTGATTACTTGCACACTTGCATGTTATGTATTTTAAGAAATATGCTTGCAACATAATCATTTATTAATTTAATTATTTTTTATTGTAACACTTGATTGTTTACCGGTCACAACCAGGATCTGCAGTTAGAATTATCTCATTAAGATATTTTATTTTAGCAAAAAAGCTAATCTTGAAAATGATTCTTTAGATCAGATTCTGCAAGGTTTTTATTCCAACTAGAACTAACTAATACCAGATGACATTTGTGGAAATTCTCTATTTTATAACAGTTTTTTACCTCATGTTTGCTAAAAAAAAACAGTGTATAATGGTTACTTTTTAAAACTTTTCCATTATTTTAAAATAATTATTTTCTGTGTTATTTATTTTTAGTGGACAAGGTTAACATTAAAGTACACTAGGGGCCCCATGCGCAAATTGCACATTTTTATACTATTTCTGTTTTGTTGGAAACTCGCCTTTATACAGTTAAAATAAATTGTATGGCTCACCTTTATTAACCAAATTAACCTTTTCAATTGAAATTTAAAGACCTCACGTAAGTAAACAAAGACCTGACTGAACAAAACACACACAATTTTTATTTATCGCCTATGCACTGTTTTTTATTTTGGTTGTCTTCTTGCACAACAGTAGGATAACGGAAGTTTTTCTGGGAAGCCCATGTGCAATTTGCTCATTTTAATATTTTCTCTGGTGTTCAATTAGTCTTTTTCTCTCAGGAGTTCTATGTTCTTGCCGAAGGTTATGCATATTTTCTTTACTCACATCGAGTCAATTTTCTCTATGCCCTCTTCTACTTTATGTTTCAGGGTTCAGTTTGCAATATATTTATAATCTAACAATCATGGATCTTCACCATAAAAAATTATTTACCTGCCTCAATTTGGCTAAAATTGTTAATGAAAGTGGCCCAAATTCATTTTTCTAACCTGGATTGGATTTTTTTTACATTAGCATTGAATCTTTTTTTGTTTACAACGTGACTGGTTGGAAATTCGTCTCAAAGTAATCAGCTGTTAAATTACAATCACATTTTAAAACCGTTATAACTCAAGTTGGTCAGCACTGGAGCGTTGAAAGCGCCCTCTATAAATAAATTAAAGCCTTGGGGGTCGAACCCGAAAAAGTAATTCCTATTTTAACTATCTGTCACAGGTGCGCTACATTATAAGCTTTAAAATGACACCTCAATCGTAAAAATCGGCTCAGTAGGACGCCTGAAAAAGGGATCTAACAGAAAAAAACCTTATTGTATTAAGTATATAGATTCTTTTTATACCTGATGAGCACCATATTGAGACTTGAGTTCAAGGTCTCAGTAGAGGTGGGGAGGAAATCTACCATGATATGGAAGTAAACAGAGCATGAGATTATGCTACTACTAATTAAACTCACATTGGATTTTAGGAACTAAACCGAAACAAAGTATTGAAAACAATGTTTTTCTCTTTGAAGAACAATAACTAAACAGGTGAAATATTTTTGGGATTTGGTATGACCATTAATTTGAACCTCAGGCTCAATATTTTATGGCAGCCCCTTCACTAGGATTTTCAGTTAACTTTTTTGTTCCAGGTATTAATGCTAAACTGTATTCGTTTGTTCCTGAATCAGAAAATGTCAAAGTCAAATTCCTCGGCCAATTCAGGATTCCTGGAAACAACGCTTGTCTGGTTAACAAGTCGATATACAGTTTTGGAGAGGAGGACAATGTGCAGGGAGTGGAGGAGTACAATATCAAGAAGAGAACCTTCACAATGCTTTGGCAGCACAAGCGAGCCAACGATGACGAGCCTCTGGCCTTCTGCCTCAACCAAGCGGCCGGCTGCTTCCCCTTGCCCAGGTATTACTGAGATATGTTGCCTCAACCAAGCGGCCGGCTGCTTCCCCTTGCCCAGGTATTACTGAGATATGTTGCCTCAACCAAGCGGCCGGCTGCTTCCCCTTGGCCAGGTATTACTGAGATATGTTGCCTCAACCAAGCGGCCAGCTGGCTTCCCCTTGCCCAGGTATTACTGAGATATGTTGAAGACGACAATGTGCAGGTTGTGAAAGAGAATCCTCATTAAGCTGGGGTAGCGTTAACCTATTGGTCTCAGTCGTATAGTCAAATGTTCTTTTGACAGAAAACATCGAGAGTCATTATTTTCTGTAGGTTTTCATAACCCCATCCTGTTATTTTTAAACTGAATAACAAGAAATTAAGAATATCCTTGTAATTCTCTGTTTAGCTAGCTCTTCATCTATTCGATTATAAATTGCATTCAAAATGAGAATTGGTATAGTTTTATATACGGTTTTCCATTTCGCATGGCGTGTAAGGGATTAAGACGACCCTTGCTCTCGCACGCACACTCACCAACGCGGAGCGGCCGGCCCCCCTACCTTCTGACCGGCAGGTAGATGACTCATGCTCTAGGGTCTTAAGTGAGTAATTTCATTTTTTTAACATCAATTTCAACTAATGATCATAACATATTTGTAATCTTCGTGAAGTTACGAGAAAAATGATACCAAATACGTATAGTTAAGATAATAGTTCATGAATGTTGCGTGCAGTTACGATTCATGAAACATATAACATATAAATATATTTTTATTCATGATTAATCTATAAGTAAAAGTAGATTAATCCATTTTCAAGCAAAAGAAAAATTTTGTGTACCTCCCATTTTGATAAAAAATAACGATTTATTTTATTCTTTCAGTCGTCTTAGTAGAGTCAGAGGAGTATTTTGTTTTGGGAGTAATCAATTAAACACATGGATACAGCACGGAAACAACGTATATAATCAATATTTCCAAGTTTTATACAAAATTTAAAATAAAAACTCTGAGTTTTTCTCGCCGTCTTGAAATTGCGAACTTAATAACTCAACCAGGTGATCATTTAACCTTTTTGATTATATCGGAATAAAGCCAGGGGTTTATGTTTTGAAGCTCTACACGGCTGCCATTATGATGAACAATTTAGAGGCTGTCTTTAGTTACCGTGCTTTCAACCATAAATTATTAGGGAGTTTTTGCCACCTATGATAAATTAAAATAATAAATTAAATCAGCAGATTTCCTACAGTTAGCGCAATGTTAAAAATACTGTTAATCGTTTGCTTTATTAGGGAGTTTTTGCAACCCACAGTAGGGAGTTTTTGCCATCCAAGGTAAGACAATACGATAAACGTTAAACGGTATTTTTTTGACATTGTGCTAAATGTACAAAATCAGCTGATTTAACCGTTTAACGTTAAATTATAATTATATTTTATAGAATTATAATTATATTTTATGTTATGTGTTACTAGATGTAAATAATAGATGTAAACCATCGAATTTGTTTACAAACGAACTGTTTTAAACTTAGTTTAATTCTAGAGGTGAAATATGGTTTTAAACTAATGTACTTGCCCAATATAATTTAATAATAGGGAAATAGTGACAAAACCGCGTAAATATTGTGTTCTATATTTTTACCCGCCTACTATTTTTTCGTCATTTTATACTCTTAGAATAAAATAATACTCTATCTCACGCCGGGAGAAAAATAAAAGTAAACCATAAGAATAAAATAGTTCTACACATTTAACTATTTTTGCTAAGCAGGTTTTCTTACACGGAATTCACGTTCAGTAAGAAATATATTTGCTTAAACTTAAAAAACGAAAATAACTTTTTTCCTGCCTTATACAAATTCAATCATTTTATTTTAGCTGTCAAGCTGATACAACAAAAATATAATGTGTAATAAAATTAGCTTTAGCAAAACGTATGTACAGTAATTTTTGTATTGTTTTTCCTGTAGGCCTACTAATATAATTACTAGTAGAACAGTGCAGAATCCCGCACAGCTGATCAGATGTTTGTTTGTTTATATTTTCGATTCTATCAAAACAAACTTTATTTTTTCAGTTGTTCACGTTTTTCGAGTTATATTATTGTTTAAGTTAAAAATCTTATTAAATAATAAATAATAATAATACTAATAGTTGTAGTTAATAATAATAATAATTATTATTTTCCAAACCAACCAGCTTTTTGGGCGTATTGCCTTGATATATCACCCCAATACAACGTATTTGGTATCATTTTTCTCGTAATTGCACAGAGATTCCAGATATAATATCATAGATGGTCAAAACTGTAGTAAAAAAAAGTTACCATTCAGTACTAGAGGCCACAGTGCATGAGTCATCTACCTGCCGGGCGAGGCGGGGCGGGACGGACGAGGGGGTAGCAGCGTTTGTGTGTCTGTGTGTGTAAGGGTCTCCTAATCCCTTACACGCCATGCGAAATGGAAAACCGAATAAGTAGGAAGTTATATTTGCAGCTGAGAAACTTTTTTGGCTCAGCTGGAAATTAAAGGTTCACCAGGTCCTTCTATGACATCACTGATTAGTTACAATTATTATGACTGAGATAACTTTTCTTACTAATATTCTTCTTCTCTTCTTTAAAGACCTTGGGTTGGAATACTGTACAGAAGTGATTATCAACCTTTTTACTCTGAGAAACACTATCTTAAGCCCTCTTTGGTCATGGTCATGGTACACAAGTTCAAATCAATAGAACCTTCAAGGTCAGATGATTTTAACCCTAGAAAGGTATCGTACGTAATTTTGATGTGTGCTGAAGTGTATTTTTGTCCGATTTTGCAATCAAATGACCTTGAGCCCTGTACCGTCAGCAGTGCTTTTCCCGCTACAGGTTTGATTTAATATGACCGTATTATGGCTGTTCTTAATGTATTTCCAAATTTAATTGAAAAAATACGTCAAATTTACGTACGATACCTACAACAGCAAAATGTGCTTATCAATGGACTCTTATGGAGCTTATTCCCTAAAATTAAAATGGAGCTAAAGACATAATGTAAGTTTATTATATAGTAAATAATATTATCAATGTTTTCTTGTATTTGAGTGCCTTCTTTAAAAAAAAAAAAATATTTCATCAAACATATTTTAATTTTTAACCACAGAGTAAAATTTACGTATCGATACCTTTAGCGTATTTTTGAATAACGATACCTTTCTAGGGTTAAAGTAATGGGTGTATTCACAGAGGAGAATCAAACATAGGTCTAATGTTGCTCTCAGAGTGTGTTGAGGACTCAGTTTACCATTAACTCCGCTAGAGAGCAGCACCGTCGCTGCCCTCTCCTAATTTAACTTAACTGTAACTAGTAACTGGATGTAACTAGTAACTTAACTGTAACCGTAACTGGATTTACCTGTAAATAGTACTTGGGCGAACAGAAGACCCAATTAAAAGCAACCCATGTTTGATTTTTCTCTGTGGTGTATTCATAATAATAAGCCTCCAGAAAAAATAATATGATTGAGTGAAAATGAACTAGTGACATTGAAGCATCTGTTGATTTGAACTTAATCTATCGTTGTTAAACTAATATTTTTATTATTTTCTTGTGGTTACATACATGGATAATAAATAGCATTGCTATTAAGTATTATCCTAACTGACCAATGATAACAACATTTGCAATACACATTATCTAAATATGTGAGAGGATTAAGAAACTTGATTTAATTATGACATAGCCTACTCAAAAATGTTTTGGTACACCCGTATGGGAGCCTTGTTGCATATGGGTTTGAAATTCCTTTTGTACACGATAGCAGTTTCTGAACTGTTTGACTGGCACATGATTTGTTGCTTCCTGTTCCAAAGTGGGGGTTTTCCTGTAATCATTGTCTGCTGGCCAAAGCACAACAGAACCAAAGCACAAATTTCAAGTTAAAAAGAATGAAACTTAAAAATTTGAGGAAGTTTAAATTATTTTTGATGTATAATGACACTGGAAAATTGTACTCTGTAATTTACGATACTTATTTTTCTTATTATTTGTCTCTTGAATTTGTTTGAAATACAATTGATGGTTTTGAATTAGACTTAATACACTTGACTACACTTACAAAAACTGAGCACATTTCAATTGACGCTTGTCATATAAATAAGGGTGTTCCCCTCACAATATTGAAGGTAATGTAAAGTGAGAGAATAAAGACTCCATCCTATAATTTGACTTATAATTTAGATTTTGTAGCATTAGTAAAAAAGACTGATGAGCATTAAAAAAAAATGCTGGGAACGGTTACTATTTTTTAAATTCCTTGTAAATATATTGTTAATGGTTGTTAATAAAGCACTTTACTTTAATAATGTGTTTTATTCCGAATATCTTATTTACTTCAGAATAAAAAAAAACATATATATTTGCTATTTGAAATTAATTGTTGATGAATGAATTTCTGTGAACTTTAATTACTAATAATAAATACTAATACTAATACTAATAATACTAAATACTAATAATAATTAGGAGTGTGCGAGTAGTAATTTTGAAGTCGCCTATTTGCGAGATTTGAGCTTTTTTGAATTGAGTATTTGAAAAGTTAAAATTAAAAGTTATAGTTCTACATATTCATTATGTTTCAAAATTAACAGATAATTGTTAATGAAATAAAATGGTATTTTAAAGTTAATGCTTGGCAGCTTTTAAGTAAACAAATAAGTAAATACAAATTAGGAATGTGTGGGTACCCTAAGTTGGTTCTCGGTACCACCGGTTTTTTGCAAAAGAACCCGTACTGAGAACCGATGTCAAAATGTCGGTACCGGTACTTCTGTACCATAGTAATCGGCGGGAGTAACTACTGGTTACGTAAGACGATCGATCGCACAGCACATTGCCGCGGGCGTTGCGCCGATGGCAAATGTTGTCGCGTACTATTATTGATGGTCGATAATGTTTCTAATGTTTTACTATTGATTCTAAATTTATTTTTAATTTTTTGACTCTTGATATATTTTTTGTCTCTAATTATTAAAATTAATTGGAAAGGGGTTATTTTCTATGGTAATTACAAAATTATCAATGGAAAAAAATTTGGAAACTGCTATTTTTCATCTTCGAATTTGTTCTTTTGTTCATATAATAGATTTTTTTAATCTTAACTGCTAACAGAAGGATAAATAATTAAATTAATGAGTGAGGTAGTAATTTATGACCTGGTGAAACTCATACTTAAAAACAACAAATTGCCTGTAGGTTTGTGGGTACGATACATTATACAACACATGACAAACACTTGGTACTGATGGCACCGGTACCGAGATCCGAGAACCGAGAACCGATCTTGATCTTGATTATGGTACTGGTACTGACCTAGAAAAAAGTGGTGCCGACATATCCCTAATACAAATGCATCAGTTGTTCAGCTCTTTTCTTTAGATTTGTGGCCTTAGGGGACATTTCAGTGGCGTACAGGAAGAGGATTCCGGACCCCCCAAAATTAAAAGGATAAAAAATTAGAGAAAATTAATTAAAAATTAGAGAAACTTAGAGAAAATTGAGTACTGTAGTAGCGAGAATTATTTAAAGAAATATTGTGCTTAATTGTGTCTTCAGTAGGGAGAGCACCGTATATTCGTCGATCCTGTGCATAGTAGAAAGCTTATACAGTGGAACCTCGATATATCGAACCTCGATATATGGAATTCCTTGATATATCGAAGTTTTTCAATTCCCCTTGAACCTTCCTATCTTCCCAATGCTAATTTCACCTCTATATATCAAAGTACTGACCTTGAAAACCTTGATATTATGAATTTTCATGGTTTCTGGATACGCACTTTTCACCTGAATGAATGAATGAATGAATGGTTTATTTCGTTCAAATATACATAGAAAGTTTTACAAAAACAAATAGAAATGATCCCCAAATGGGCTATTGCCTGTGGTTGGGGACCGAGCCCATTATCAGCAGCAGAGTCAGTCCATGCTTACTTAATTAAGACACATTAAAAAAACCATGTTGATAATGTAGAAGAAATTGAAGAGAAAAATATATAAAAGATGAAGTATGCATGTGTATTTAGAGGTAAACAGAAACACAATGTCAACTGATTAATTATACATAACTGAAACTTGCTCAATCACACAAGATACACTCACTTACATCCAGACAACACACTCTCACGCAACCTATCTCTCATGATACCCTCTCTTCCCTCCCCACCCCACCACGCATTTCACACACACACACACACACACACACACACACACACACACACACACGCACACACGCACACACACACGCACGCACGCACGCACACACGCACACACGCACACACGCAGTCGGCAGTCGGCAGTCGAGCGGTGCGGTTGACTTCTCTTGTGCTCCTAACCTCTTCTCTGGAGATGTTTGATTGTTTCGCTTGTAATGATCCTATTCCTGAAGAAAATGATTTTGCTAAGTGCTCAAATTGTGCTTCTAAGTATCATTTTGAATGTGCGGAAGTGGAAGAGGATAAGTGGAGGCGTTACGGTGCTAAAAGAAGAGAAGCCTGGAAATGTAAGAACTGTATTGTAAGTAAGTCACAAAGTAGTAAAGAAGCTAGTTTTCCTCAAGATGTAATTAATGAATTGCATAGAGAATTGTTAGCAAAAATGGAGGAAGCTATAAAAAAACAATTTTCTGTCCATGAGAAGAGTTTGCATAAGCAATTCGAAGAACTGAAAGATTCTGCAAACTTTATTTCAATTCAGATTGACAAAATTGAAGGGCCAATTTGGACTCTGGCTGATTTGAGTAAGCTCGCTGGTCAAGACATTGAAAAGGTATCTTTTGATTCAAATAAAAAATAAATGGTTAGTAGTCTTTTTTTCCAGTAAACAGCATTTTATTTTATTTTCATGCTTAAAGACAATAAATTTTTGAAAGAGCTCAATATTTTTTGTATAAACATAAGAAGTGTAAGGAAACATTTTGACGAACTAGTGATTTATTTGAATACATCAAAAAGCAAATATTCCATAATAATTTTGACGGAGGTGTGGATCAAGTGCGGGGAGGAAAACCGGTACCAACTTCCTGGTTTTGACATGTTGCTGCAGCCCAGGCCTGATAACGCCGCTGGCGGAGTCCTTATCTATGTGGCCTCTTCCCTGTCCTACTCTCACAGCCTTCTACTTCTCAACACAGCTGAATTGATAAATGTCAAACTTAATATCTGTTTAAATAGTAGTAATTTTAAGCTTTCAATTTTTGGTATTTATCGTCAATGTAAATTTCACTATAATAAATTTAAATGTGAATTTGAAAATATATTAAAAAACAATAGCAATCCTATGATTATTATTGGAGATATGAACATTTGTACATTACGTAAAAAAGGTTCTGGGAGTGATTATTTAAGCTTGATTTCTTCATACGGTTTTAAAAATTTAGTCACTGTACCAACTAGAATTGTAGATACATCTGTTTCATCTTTAGATCATGTTTTATTAAGGAATTCAAAGGATATCTGTATTGAATGTAATGTTAGTGATTTGGGTATAACAGATCATTGTGCATTAGATGTTATTATATCTGGTGCACAAGTCAAAGAACATATCTCTAGTCTTGTTGAGGTATTAGATTATAATATGTTAAAACGGCAATTAATGTTAGCTGACTGGAGTAATGTATATAATACCATAGATGTAAATGAGTGTGTGAGTAATTTTTATAAAATATATAATAACTGTCATAATAATGCATGTAGTTTGAAAAAAATAAATAGTAAAAACAGGAAAAGGTGTGAATGGGTGACTGATAGTTTAGTTAATTTAATAAACAGGAAAAATGATTTGTACAAGAGGTATGCCAGAGATAGATGTAATGATGTTTTACGGTTAGAATACAAATATGTGTCAAATTTGGTTACTAGACAAATTAGGATGGCAAAGATAAATTATTATTCACATTTAATTGAAAATTGTCAGGGTGATACAAGGAAATATTGGAGTATAGTTAAACAAGTTATAAAGTCCAAGAAAACTAGCCTTAGCCAGATAAAAGTGAACAATACTCTCCTTCAAGTATCTGAAGGCAATGAATTAATTGTTGCCAACACTTTTAATGAGTATTTTATAAATATTGTACAAGAATTAAAAAGTAATGAGTTTGGCAGTAATGTTTTCTATGAGGATTGTACGGAATATGACACTTTTTTGAACCATTTTAGCATAAGTTCTGAGGAAATATTGAACACTGTGAAAGGAATGAAAAATAAATATAGCTGTCGTTTAGATGGGATTAATATAATCACAGTTAAGAAAAATGTAGCAATATTTTTACCACTCTTAAATGATATTTTTTTAAAGTCATTGCAGCAAGGTGTATTCCCAGACAAGTTTAAAGTTGCCTCAGTTGTTCCGGTTTATAAATCTGGTAATAGGGAAGACGTATCATCCTATCGTCCTATATCTTTGATAAATACTATAGCAAAAATATTTGCAACTTTAACTAAGCAAAAGCTACTTTTTTATTTAACGGAAAGAGATTTACTCTCAAAGAATCAATATGGTTTTTTGCCAGCTAAAGGGACTGATATGGCCATAGAGAGACATGTAAGCTGCATAGCTAACTCTGTTGATAAAAATATGTATACTCTTGCTCTGTATCTTGATTTTAGTAAAGCTTTTGATGTGTTGGACATAAATATATTAGTACATAAGTTTAAGAGGTATGGCATTGGTGGTGCTGCTCTACTATGGCTAACATCTTTTTCCAAAGAAAGAAAACAAGTTGTTAAAATTAATGGTGTAATTAGTAATGTATTACAGTTAAATTACGGAACAGCTCAAGGAGGGGTTCTTGGTCCTTTAATATTTTTATTGTTTGTTAATGACCTTTTAGAGTTAAACTTGTTCTCATTTGTACATGCGTACGCAGATGACACAGCATTGGTCTGTGCTGCATTCAACAAGAATATACTTAAAATAAGACTAAAAAAAGATTTACAAAAGATTTCAGAATGGCTGATTCAAAATAGGATGCTTATTAATGTTTCTAAGACAAAATCCATTGCATTTTTTGATCAAAATAAGGAGAAAATTGAATTGCGGGATTTTTTTTGTTTACACTGTCACAAACATTTATGTAGTTACAGTTGTGATTGTTCAGCTATAGAATTTGTGGAAAGTGTTAAATATCTTGGCCTTCATTTGGATCAATATCTAAAGTGGGATTTTCATATACAGTTCTTAGCAAAAAAGTTAAATAAAGTAAACTACTCACTATACCATATGCGAAATTACTTGAAATTTGAACAACTAAAAACCCTGTACTGTGCATGGCTGGAGAGTACCTTAAGATATGGAATAATACACTATGGTGGAACATTTCACTCTTTGTTAAACTCAGTAATTGTATCTCAAAGAAATGCTGTTAGAACTTTGAATGGGTTGAGACGAATGGATAGAGTAGGTCATTTATTCTTTGAGCAGGGTATTTTGACTTTTAATCAAATATATGTCTATAGTGTGATAATGTATGTAAAGAGAAACTTGCAACAATTTAAGATAAGGGAGGTTAATAGGAGTACTCGTTCTGCAGAAAGAATAATGCTAGAAGTACCAAACATGAGAAAAGAGAAAAGTAGACATCAATTCTATTATTTAGGGCCAAAGATATTTAATGACTTTATGAAAAGCATGGGAAATGAGACATATTTTGATTCAAAGCCTAAAGTAAAAATGAAAGCTCACCAATATGCCTTAAATAATGCTTAGTAAATAATGACTTGTTATATATTTATGTTAAGTTTATTAATGGTGTTGTTGTTGTGTTTCATAATTTATTGCTTTATAATGTTATCTATTGTAATTAATCATATATGCAATCTTTGTTATCAGTTATTATCATGTTTGTATATGAATGTATGTGAAGTGATCTGTTATGTATACCGTACTACCGCTACTGCCAGGAAATATGTTAGATATGGACCTAAAAAATACTGTCGACCAAGAAATAACTGTTATAATTAATCTGTTTCTGAATAGTTTGTGTACATCCCGCACGCGCTGTAGCGCATGGGATTTTTGATATATTACTTATTGTATAATCATGTATTTTTCGAATAAAGCGTTTTTGAACTTGAATAAAGCGTTTTTGAACACACACACACACACACACACACACACACACACACACAGGTTTTTTTGCAAACATGTAATTTATCTTTAAAGTCAATGACCTGTCATTCGTGTTGCATTCTGCTGCCACGGGACTGTCGCTCTGCGCACGTGTACTAAGTTGTTTCTTTTGTCACTATCGACTGTCAGTCCCAGGTCTGAGGTAAGACGCAATGATAAAAACCTACTAGGGCTAAATGGTTTTGTTTTTCAGAATTATAACTATTTTTTCTTACTTCCTTCATGTCTTTTTTCACTAACTGCTCAACTATAAACACACCAATAAGTCTGCAGAACAAGGGTGGTTGTCATGGTAACCACACTTCCGTCCAATCATATGTCGTGAAGTTCCTCTGTGTTATTGCAGCGACCCAATGGCTGCGTTGTGAAGTTATGAGAGAACAGAAGCGTAAAAACAGGGTAAAAGCCTTGCGATTGCGTAACCTTAAGCAACTTATCGATTTACTTTTTCCGCTAGATGATTCTAAAACTTTTTTAGTTAATATTTTTAGTATTTTTACGATTCAAATTGAAGTTCTACTAGACATAAATCGAGCAGTACAGTAGATAGAAACTAAAAAAGTATGTAACCATACTGTCGATAAGTATTTTAAAAACTTAAGACTTTAATTTATTCATAAATTTTGATGTTTAATCTTCAATTTTCTTTATATGTTTTGCATTAGAGAACTTTATAATCCATTAAAATTAGTGTGTTAAATTTGAATGAGTATTCTTTACATTTCCCTTGTTTCAACCCATGCTGTTACGAACCTCTATATATCGAAGTCAGTCAAAAATCACCTTGATATATCAAACCTCTCTATATTGAAATCCTCGACATATCAAAGTTTTCACTTTCCCCTTCAGGTTCGATATATCGAGGTTCCACTGTATAATTCATCTAGGGATTTTGGACTGGCATCTCCACAAGGGATTATATTGGACGCTTACATATATGCAGTATGGTGTCTGATCCATCTGATAAGCTGAGTTCCCACCACCGACCGGAGTGTGGCCAGTAGAGGCACTAGTGATAGCGTCGGGCGTTGGCTTTGCCTTACAACAGATTACAATTGGTTGAATCTTCTAGCTTAAAATATTTAAGCTTGGTTGTTAAATCTTGACAAAAATATCCTCCATGTTGTGCACAAAAACTAAATATGAATTCAAATCCTATTAACTTACAATGTTACAATTACAATGTTAATTACTGCTGGCTGAAATATATTTATAACAGATATTTAACCGATGTACTGTAATTAATTTCTTTAATAGTTCAAATGTTAAACAATATTAAATGTTAATGTGTATGTGTGGAAAACAAATATAAACTATTTATTTACTACTGAATTATTGAAAACCTAACTTATCTTTTGAAGGGTCACAAAAATGACTTTAAGGCTGCCATATGTCAGCAAGTTGTCATCGGTTGACGCAGTAGCTGAGAGTGAAGGGTTTGATGGCTGCTTGTTGGTAGTAGAATGTTCTACATTTTCCCTAGTATTTTGTGTATGTTCTCTTCATACTGGTAAAATTTTACTTTTTTTATTTGAAATAATAATGCTAAGTAAACTGAAGATAAGAATTGTGAAGTTTTAAGAGGGAGAATTTACTTAGAAGGCGAGGCAGCAGAGCTTACATGACAATTTTTTAAAATTTGTTGTTTGAAGTTTTCAGTCCTACTTGATGGATGTTGGTTTTAGTATCAGATTACACTAAAGTAATAAAAGCCTGTTTCAAAACTTTTCAGTGCTCGAATAGGGTTAAAATGAATGGAACTGTCTAAAATGAGTGATTTACTATTTGCTTTAAACTTGTTATAATTTTCGCTAGAACATAGATGGGTTTGTTTAAAAACTGATAAATTTTATTACAAAAACCTACACTCTTCAGTTTGTTTAACATTCTGAGCAGATTAGACGCCTGCTTGAAATCAAAATTACACCACTAAAATTGTCTGAAATTAACCAGTTTACCTCAAAAATCTAAGGGGGAGGCCTCCCAAACCCCCCTATGTTGGGGGACAGGGGGGGCATTGTTCACCTCCCTGCATAACCTTCATACCTTCATACCTCCTAACTTTTTAAACAATAATGTTAACACAATCATCAGATATAAAACCGTGCTCAAATTCAACCATCTAATCAATGAAATGGAAATAAAATTCAATTTTGAAAACAATGTAAATCACTCAATAATACTCTAATAAAGATTTTTGCTTCCCTTGAATTTTTTCAGAACACATGATTGTAACTGAAATTGAGAAAAAAACTACATCTGCAAAGACCCCAGTGAACAAAGGAGGAGAAGGTTTACTAAGTAAAAATCCACCGAATGAAGTAAATATACAGCATATCCATCCTGTCAGGAAGTTTACATTACCATCTAGTTACTAAGAAAACAAACCACCACCAAAATCATCTCCAAAAATTAAATACCCCCGTTGCAGCAGACCTGCATACTCAGCAAATTTCAAATGCAAAACGATATATTTCAATCCAACATAGCGAGATTCGACATGTTTTTGTAAGCTCCATAAGGATTACATGGGAAATGAGTATGCAGGTTTGCTGCTACAGGTATATTAAAACTGGGTGGTTTAAATTCAATATTTAGTAGATCTGAACTAGAAGAAGCCATTTACCAAGTTTTATCAAGATATGTTGAGAAATAAGCGAGATATGGAATTTTATTTATTTCCCATAAGGTTAACATTGGGACAACGTACTTTGTTTACCACTTTCAATATCTCGGTAACTAATCTCGCCACGATGTTAAAACAAGCAAAGATAAACCAGTGGCACAGCATGCTCTGACTCATAAACTTCAATTTGATGACTGCTACACAACCAAAGCCATTAGATCTTTCCCCAAAAATCAGTGTAACAGTTCTATGCTCAGGAGGTGGGAATTAGCCTACCAGTTTGTCACAAACTCCAGAGCCTCACCAAACCTCAACATTAGATAAATACCCCAATATCCATTCCATATCCATTCACCACATTCCCACTCACAGCTAACTCAGAGCTCAAAATAGTGCAATAACTCAATAGTGTCAATCATGTATATATGTATATAAAATCTCTAAAATCATTTTTAAGTGATATAGTGTTGGCAACACTGAACTGTGAATATTCAAAACTGTGTTATAACTGACAATTCCTCTCTCCACCTCATCGAGGAAGTCCCTAGTAGGGTCGAAATATTATGTGTTTTGTCTTCCTTTATGTGTTCTGTGCTACTTCACACCAGATCTTCAGGTGAGTTAGCTATGTATCCCTCCTTTCAAAACAAACAAAACCTGTCTTTGGTGTTAGAGCTTTGAAAAAGCCTGACATGTCAAGCAGTAATATGGACAATAAAGAAGAATCCATGACCAAATCCAAATAAGATACATTTTTGATTGATGAGTTGGATCTTGAAGATAATAAAATTGAAGGAACTATTTAAAATCCAAGTATAGGTAAAGTTCATCCAAATTAGTGGTTAACAAAGAGAATAGGGTATGGAGTGTTCCAGGGCCCATGAATGAGGATGTAGTCACTGACTGCAGTATAGAGGAAGGCACACCAACACCACCTGAGAGAAAAAACTTAGTTTCAAAGAAAAGAAAAAACTACAACCTACATGATCAAATAAGACATGATTCTACCCTTATATAGTAGATTTGATCATATCGATCATTGTTATAGACTGATTTTGTTTCCTTGTAATATTCACTTGGTTTTAATTAAATATTTGATTATGAATTGCAATATACTTCTTTAACTGAATTGGAATCTCAATTAAAAGTGGGTCTAAGAGAAGCTCTAAAAAGTTGGTGTGGTACACTCCTAATTGCCCGAGGTCTTCGGGACCGAGGAGGCTACCTCGAACTCAGCTACCACAAAATAAAATATACCCGGCAGTTGTTCCGGCAAGTGAGTCGTTCCAGAGGCAGCGTTTGCCTAGCAATAGGCGCATAGTCTGCAATCTGCACGACATTCGATGATTAGTCAGCCTACTCCCGAGCATCAGCAGCCGTTCAGTGCCTCTTCGCACTGTCCAACCAACTCTTTTTAAGATCACTTTTTATTTTAGGGAATTTACCCTATAGGGAAGAAGCTATTACCGTAGGTCTCATGATAAGACTTAAACCCGAGACCATGATAACTTTTTGTTTTGGGGCCCCCAGAAGCAAAAAACACTTTTCGTTCCAATTTTTATATGTATATATATATATTTTCAATATTTTTTTTAATCTAACATTTAAATTAAAACAAAAACATTTTCCAGCTCAAATCTATATAAATAAAAATCAATTCAATGAGTGGTAAACACAGTACGTTGTTCCAATGTTAATCTTACCTAAATAAATAAAAACAATCCTATTTCTTTGTGAATCTACAACTTTTTTATTTGTGCACCAAACTGGATAATTCTTTTTTTGTTTTCTTCGTGTTTTTTTAGGACAAGGTGTGTGTGAAATAAAATTTTTAATACCTTAGGGCTCTGTCCTACAGGCCTATAAGGTTACTTGACCATGTATGCATTCTGGTGGAGTAACTTGAGAACTATTTCAAATCATAACCATATGTTGACATGTAAACAAATGTGAATCTGAAATATGTGTTTGTTTTCTTACACTTGGATTATTTACTTTTGTAGTTCAAGGATTTTGTGAAACTAAAAAGTCTAATCTTAAGTTAATTTATGTATCTGAAGAATTCTGATTACATGAAACAATAATCTACCTTTTTATCTAACTAACCTTTTATGATGTACAGAAATGAAGATAAATCCTCATAGTTTTGTTTGGTTTTAGAAAAATTCATAAAATATTGCAAGTCTTATGAGTTTGTGAAAAACTGCAGTTTTTTATTTGACCAGAGAGATTGAGAAGTGTTTGAGTTCATAGTTCACCAAAATCATGACTATATTCTAAGTTTAATATAACATTGATTCAGTATTGTTCTGATTCTTGAAAATGCCACGTTAACCTCGACGCAACAACCTGGGCCGTAGAGAACGCAGTAGTGCTATGAGTGTAGGACACTTTCGGGCAAGTCAAAATGACAAGCAAAACGAGTCTCGAAATGAAGACGAATGTGCTTTATTTAATCTAAACCATCAACGAGGAGATCTTGCATTCAATCCCCATTGAGCTGCGTTCAATTATAACGCGACGATCGATTACAGTTTATTGCCAATAGTTGCTATTGGCTCAATGAACATTGTGTGTCAACAGTTGCAATGATTATAGGTTTAAAAATGAAGCCCCTGTAATGTGCTGCACCAATGGCCAACTACAATTGACGCGATTGGCATATCAGGTTGAACCAGGCAAAACTCCGTTCCGTGGAATACGTACATCCACCACGATTCTAACCCTTTTTGATTTTTCAAAAGCCTTTGATTGCGTTAATAACGACCTTTTAATTGAAAAATTAAGGGCCATAGGGTTTTCACAAGATGTTCTTAAATGGCTGAGATGGCAGTGTGTTGAGGTTGATGACAACAGATCCGACTGGGAAACTGTTACTTGTGGTGTGCCTCAGGGATCAATCCTTCGGCCTCTACTTTTTGTACTGTATGTGAATGACATTAACACAACTCTCACTCACTGTAAATACCACATGTATGCTGACAACCTTCAAATTTATGCACATTTTTCAGTCAGCGATATTAATAATTGTGTCTGGAGAATAAATGAAGACATAGGCCGAATCACTGAATGGACTGAAAAACACGGACTTAGACTCAATCATGAAAAGACCAAACCTATAATAATTTGCCATTCACGTCTAAGAAACTCAATTGACTTAAACTCTACAAACACACTAACAGTCAATGGAAATATTCTTCCTTACTATGACAGAGTGAAAAATCTCGGACGCTGTAGTCGACATCCGAAAGAAAGTCTTTGCCTCGATACATTCACTTAAGAAGTTGCAAAATTTCTTACCTTTACATATCAAACCCCACCTCGTAAAATCACTTGTTTTACCTCACTTTACTTACTGCAACTCTGTGATCAATGACATGACTGTGGCTCTTTCTGATGCGCTCCAACGGTCTCAGAACTATTGTCTGAGATATGTCTATGGTCTGAGACGCGTGGAGCGTATAACACCGTACTACCTTGAGACAAGATTGTTAAAATTAAATGATCTGAGATCAGTTAAAATTCTTTCATTTGTGTTTTCAATTTTAAAAACTGGTTCACCAAATTATTTTGTGCGTGACTTTAATTTTGTATCACAGGGTAGTATAAGGACTTCGCGCTCTGCTTCCCTAACACTTCGGATGCCTCATCACAGAACAGCATTGTATGACCGGGGTTTCGTTGTCACTGCTTGTCGTCTATGGAATGGCTTGCCAGAATTCATTAAGACTCTGGAAAGTGGTCGTCGGTTTGTGGTGGCACTGAAGGATTTTTACTTTCAGCGGATGTCCTTGGCCGGTGCGTCCTAGGGGGTATGTCTTCTGCGTGGTTGCTGATGGATGGAAGTTTGTGTGATTGAGTAAAATTTATGTTATTTTTTCTTTTTGTAAATATAATTTAAGTTTTGTTATTAGAGCTATTTGTGAAACACTATTGTAACAGGTTAAGTGTAAGAAAGGGCCAAGTGGCCCTAACTTTGCCTGTATAAATAAATGATTTTTCATTTCATTTCATTTTACATCTTGGGGATTCTGCCAATACTGATTGAAATGCATTTAAAGACGGCAGAGTGACTATTCTCCCAGCAACATACGTCAAACGTCCGCGACATATGAGCATGAGTGCTCATGATGCTAAGTTGGATGTACGTCATTATGGTACACCAGATTTGTTTATTACATTCACGTGCAATTCAAATTGGTCAGAAATTCTGCAAGAATTATTTCCTGGTCTATCTCCCATTGATCGCCATATTACCACAAGAGGTTTTAAAAGAAAACGAAGTTACTCATGTATTTTATAGCTAAGCATTGCATGTTCGGTGAGACGCATTGTGGGATGTATTCAGTAGAATGGCAAAAATGCGGGTTGCAACATGCACTCATCCTTATTTCGTTGGTTGAGAGGATAAAACCGAATGAAATTGATTATGTGATATCAGCTTATATAATGAAGAATATCCATTAAGCTAAAAGTCGGTTCAGTAATTATTGTGTTGCGAAGCATTAACTTACTACGGCTTTGAAATGGCACTCAGCTGACGGTGAAAAATTAATTAACAACATAATTGAGGCAACGATTTCGCAAAAATAAATACCCCCGTTGCAGCAAACCTGCATACTCAGCGAATTTCCAGTGCAAAACAACATATTTCAATCCAACATAGCGAGATTTGACATGTTTTTGTAAGCTCCATAAGAATAACATGGGGAATGAGTATGCAGGTTTGCTGCTACGGGTATATTAAAACTGGGTGGTTTTAATTCAATATTTAGTAGGTCTGAACTAGGAGAAGCCATTTACCAAGTTTTATCAGGATATGTTGAGAAATAAGCGAGATAAAGAATTTTACTTTTTTCCCATAAGGTTAACAATGGGACAACGTACTGTGTTTACCACTTTCAATATCTCGGTAACTAATGGACATAGAGTAGTGATTCAAAATACTAAATTGTTTGTTTTTTTGAGCTGAATTCAATGGTGTCAACAAAAATTTGATTATTTTTATTTTTTATGTAAAAAAGTCAAAAAACCCATTTTTGGGGGGGTTTATCCCCTTTACCCCCCCTTCCGCTAGTCGGATTGGCTGGATTACGAACTCGTCCGAATAATTACTACTTTACACATCCATGCCAAATTTCATTAAGATTGGATCATTTTTACGCGAGTCATCGTGCTTAAAGACACACACACATATATATATATATATATATATATATATATAGAATTCTCTTTAAAAAGGGTTACTATTATACATATAATAAGAATCTATACATAGTGAGGTTAAGTTTAATTTAATTTTACCCTTGACAATGGCCTAAAGGTACGAAACATGTTGGGTTTTTAAAATAAAAAATGAAACTAAGGGTACTGAGTTAAAATGATTCTTATTATATATATATATAGATAAATAAATAAATAAATATATATATATATATATATATATATATATATTTATGAAAATGAACGAATAGTGTTTTTTTGCTTCTGGGGGCCCCAAAACGAAAAGTTATCATGGTCTTGGGCTTAGGTCTTACCATGAGTACTACGGTAACAGCTTCTTCCCTATAGGGGAAATTCGCTAAAACTACAAAGGTGAAGATGTTTTTTCCACGTATCCAAATAATTCAAAGCGATACGCCCTTTGATTTTAAGCGGCAACAATTTCCAGCAGCTTGCATTTGCAATGTCCGAATGAAATGGACAGTCGTTGAATATTTGTGGAAACAACCTTGAAAATCCATGATTTTCACATGGCCAATTGTATGTCGACTGTTCCCGTGTCGGAACACTGAAAAAATAATTTTTGCGCCAGAAAACAAAACTAACAATGTTGTATATGAAAAAAGCTTTAGAATAAAAGCTATGTTGTTGGTGTGACTATTTTAATAATATTTATTCAAACTAAAACAAATTATTCATAAAGAAGACAGGACAACGTCTGTCGGGTCATCTAGTAAGTTAATATTTCGAATAATTACATCGTTTTCAAAACAAAGCTGGATAAGGTTAAAATAAAATAAACTGTTATGTAAACAATTATGTAAACAAAAAAAAATCACATGATAAATTTTGAAATTATATCCTCCAGATGTTGATTTGTTTGATCTACTTAAAATCGTCCAGAGAGTCAGTGCATGTTGAGGCCTTCAGGTTGTCTCGTTTTTAATACCATTTGATGAGGTATCTCTACACTTCTCAAATTGTGAGCATTTGTCTCCTTGTCATGATTAGGCTCAACATGGTAAATGCCTTTAAGTGTGAAACAGTCTTTCAATTTATTTTTGTTATGAGGGATAGCGTGCGCTGATATCCGCTGTTTGGGTTTTGGTGGTGGACATCAAATCGATGGTTGGTCATTCTGACCCTAAGTGGCGTGATCGTTAGGCCAATATAATCCTTGGAGCAATATTTGCATTTTAGGTTGTATATTACATTACTGGTGTTGCAATCGATGTTTCCTCTTATTGGATAAGTTTTACCAGTAATTAATGTTGCTTTGAAACAAATTGGAATCAAGGATTATATTGCATGTGCCACATCTAGGTCGGTTACAAGGGTTGCATCCAATTTTTCTTTGGTTTGAGTCATTTGATTTTTTATCTTCGTCATAGTTAGCTTTAGGTTTCGAAATCATATTTTTTAAATTGGGAGGTTACCTGAAGACAACTTTGGGGACTTTTTGAAATAGATTACAGGTGTCAGGAGAATTCTGAAGAATAGGGAATGAAACTTTTAAAATTTTGTTAATTTTATACAAGCCATGATGGTATTGAGTTATAAATTTCGGTTCATTTGCATTGTTGTGATTTTTGTGTTTTTTCGAGCTTTTGTTTGTTTGTCTATTAGTTTTTTAGGGTAGCTCATCGATGTAAATAAATACAACTGGATAGCGCGCTCCCCGTAAGGCTTGTGTAGTGACTTCCGAGCCAACACAGCTGTGTGTTGGGGTTGCAGCCGGGCCGAATTGAAGGGGCGTTGGGGGAAAAGCGCGAAACTGTATTGTTATCCGTAATGAAAACGCACGGTTTTGGGAGCAATTTTACGGGTAAAGCTTGTTATAATAGATGTATTGCCATAACTAATAAGTAATTACAATTAATATTTAACTATACTGTCAGTACAAGTTGGCCGACAAAAGATGCGTTCCCCCATCGCCCCTGCAAAATCTTAAACGCAACCACTGCCAGCGGCTCGCGTTGCAGGGCCTGGGTTACCAATCCAGTGTACTTATTTACATCGATGGGGTAGCCTCGTTCTTGGAGAGAATGAGGAAGTTTATTTATGTAGTTGTTGAAATCATTCTGATTATTTCATATCTTCTTAGCTCTGAGAGGAAGACTTTTAGGTATCGACTTTTTTATATGAATAGGATGACAGCTAGAGTAATGCAAGTATAGCATTTTGTTGCTGCCTTTTATATGAATTTTGGTTTTCAGTTTATTGATTTTTTTTATTTGTTCGATGTGTTTTTGATTTTCAGTTTAGTTTTCTAAAAAACTTCTGTGTCCAGAAATGTAACGGATTTGCTAGAGATGTTCCAAGTAAATTTAAGGATTGAAAAGTTGTTTAGCTCATTTAAGAAGAGGAGTAAGCTGTGCCAAATCCATTCTGCCAAATTAAGAATACATCGTCTATAAATCTAAACACACACATATATATATATATATATATATATATATATATATATATATGTGTGTGTTAGCACGATAGCGGCCGTAAAAATGGTCCGATCTTTATGAAATTTGGTACAGACATGTAAAGTGGTAATCAATTGGACGAGTTTGTACATCAGCCCGATCGAACCACCGGAAGGGGGGGTAAAGGGGGTTAAACCCCCCAAAAATGGGTTTTTTACATAGAAAAATAAAAATAATCCAATTTTGGTCAGCACCAATGAATTCAGCTAAAAAAAAAACAAACAATTTAGTATCTAGAATTACTGCTCTATGTCCATTGGTTACAGAGATATTGAAAGTGGTAAACACAGTACGTTGTCCCAATGTTAACCTTATGGGAAATAAGTGAAATACTATATCTCGGTTATTTCTCAACATATCTTGATAAAACTTGGTAAATGGCTTCTTCTAGTTCAGATTTACTAAATATCGAATTAAAACCACCCAGTTTTAATATACCTGTAGCAGCAAACCTCATTCCCCTTGTTATTCTTTTGGAGCTTACAAAAACATGTCAAATCTCGCTATGTTGGATTGAAATATATTGTTTTACATTTGAAATTCGCTCTGCATGCAGGTCTGCTGCAACGGGGGTGTTTAAAGTACGGACTAGTAATAGAGGCTTATCTTGATGTATAACCTATCACACATGAAGAAATATTTCAATTTAAAGTTCAAAAGTACAGTAATTTTTTTCTACTAATACCCTATTTGAAGATTGACAAACAAGGATGATATAGCACTTAATAATATATTTTTTGATATCATTTGTAAATTAGATTGATTAGTTTGCTTGTTGTAGACTTAAAATAAGTCAATAATTAGTATTGATAGTTGATATAATTTTTATCTTGAAATTTGATAGCCTATTAACGATAAACTTTCAAAAATAACAAATTAAAACAAAACTTATAGACTTAAAAATAGTTAAAACAAAGCGGGCAGCAGTGCGGATCGAGCTTAGATCAGTGCGTTTTTAACCATAACTTTTACCTGCCATAAAAAATTAAACGATTCAGGCTAATTTTCCGAAAGAATAAGCCTTATGCGATTTAAGTAATTGGCTCAAACTTTTATGCTGACACTTTGACTCTGACCAAAAAACAAAAAAAATCCAGCAGGACAACTTTTTCATGTCACAAAATATGAATTTGTGTACCAAACCCTACATTTAATAATTTATTTTTACTATAAGGTGCGGTTTATGTCAAAACTCTCTATACCATTATTTGCCCCTACTGATTATCCGTGAGTGTGTAAAATATAAAAGCAATCTGTGATTTGCAAGTGCTTCAAACATCTTTGTATTTGAATAACGCACATCAAAAAGTTAACTTTGTTTCCGAGCGGCGTAATTGAGTGAGATTCGAACGCAATGTTATTTGTTTTCTTTAACCTGCTGTAAAAACTAAACTACTTGAGCTAATTTTTCGAAAAAATATTTTTAATAAAATTCAACTTATTGGCTCAAACTTTTGCACTTACACTTTTTCTCTGACCAAGAAACATAAAAGTTTCCAGCCGACTAACTTTTTCATGTCGTGATTTAGATTTGTATAAAAAGTTCTAATTTCAATAATTTATTTTAATAATAAAACTATTTTAATAATTAATAAATTTCGTACCGTTACCTGCCAAAGCTAATGATCTTTCAGGAAGTAAAATATGAAAGTTATCTTCATAGTAATGTTCATACCCTTCACAACTTGAGACCTATCTCTCTGTTGTCGGTAATTTCAAAGGTTTTTGAAAAAATTGTATTTAATAGGATTTATGACTTTTTTGAAGAAAATAACTTGCTTTCCTGTTTTCAGTTTGGCTTTCACAGGGGTACAGTCCATGCAATCTATGAGCTAGTGGATCGAATTGCGAGTGCCGTGGATGGGTCGCAGTTCACCGTCGGTGCTTTTTGTGACCTGTCCAAAACATTCGACTGTGTTAAGCTAACATAAGACATTCTCACAACATAACATTCTCATTGTAAAGCTAAGCTACGATGGTGTGGGAGGCACTTCACTCAAGTGGTTGCAATCCTTTCTGGAGGGAAGAATACAAAAAGTGGTGGTGCATGAAGGTGCTCAGATCGGCTATCGCAGGGTTGTGTCTGGGGTTCCCCAGGGTTCTATCCTGGGGCCTCTGCTCTTTCTTGTGTATTGTAATGACCTTATTTCCACAACTTCAAAAGGTCAGGTACTGATGTATGCCGTTGACACTTCTCTCTTTGCTTCAAACCAATACAAAGTTCGCCTCTCTGAAACCCTGGTCGGAATGCTTGGCAGAATAGATTCATGGTGCATTGCAAATGGGCTCAAATTAAACCCAACAAAAACTCAGTTTGTAAATTTCCATACCAACTACAGCAAATCCCCCCATTCAAATCAAATAAAATAAAATCAAAATCTCTTTATTCACAAAACTCTTAATATTTGCTCTGGCGTCAAAAATTACAATTTGAGAAGTCTTCATTTGTGTTGTGGAATGGAGTCTTTCCACTGCAGAAACTCGTCCAGGGTGTAGAAGGGGTTTTCTACTAGCCAGCTGGTGAGGGCAGTCTTTAGTTTCTTCCCTCTTTGGCTTCTGATGTCTTCCGGGAGCAGGTTGCAGAATTTTCTGCCGTTGTAGGAAGGTGTTCTTTCATAGAGTGCACTGTGGTGAAATGGTAGCTGGTACCTATCCGCATGCCTGGTGTTATGGGCGTGGATGTCTGATCCCTTTTGAGGGGATTTTCCATCCACATAAAGAATCACCTCCCTGAAATATAGTGTGGGGACAGTCAGGATGTTAAGTTCTTTGAAGATTTGTCTGCAGCTCTCCCTCCAATCAAGCTCTTTAATAAGGCGAACAGCTCTTTTCTGGAGGAGAAAGAAGTTTCAGATTGCCTGCCGTAGTCCCTCCCCAAACTGCAAGGCCAAATATCAAGTGTGACTCGAATAGAGCGTGGTAAGCTGTCTTCGTGGTGGCTTCATCGCTGGCATGTTTAATTCGTTTCAGAACGTAGAGGCTGGTGTTGAGTCTGCTGGATAGATTGTCAAGGTGTTGGGTCCATGATAAATGTCCATCAATAGTAATGCCAAGGAACTTGGTGTGGTCCTCAACCTCAACATCAGGTAATGTGTCTTTTTTGTCCTGTTTTCTCCCAAATGCCAGCTGCTTTGTTTTGCTGGTGTTTACTGCTATATTATATTACGCAACTAGTGCGGGAAGTAGGTGTTTACGTGCGAGCAACGTAAACACCTTCCCGGATGAGTTGCGTACGATAGTTTTCGCAACACTACCAGCAACAAATATACAGGGTAAGTAAAAAACAACACTTCTATCAAAGTTAAACGATTTAAAAAATATTAATTATACTGTAGACAGAAAATACGAACAAAACTATATTTATCTGTGCGGGGGAGATAACAAAAAGCGTTATCTCTGCTGTTCAGCGACCGAGTAAGCGTTTCTAGGAATACGTCTTATCGTCACACAGACGGCAACAATTGATTAAATAATACTGCTCTTTATTAACTTATCGTTTTTAACTGTACGTAGTCACAACCTGGGAAACCAGTTTATTTACAATTGAGATATGGTCGTCATAGTTAAAATGTGTATGTTGTGTTTATTTATGTATTGTCTTGTTTTTTTAATAAGATAGAATGATTAAGATAGATTATTATAATTCTGTATATTTTGACAAAAGCAAAAAACAAAGATGTTTGTAAATAAAAAATTATATAACATTAAACAAATAATACCATATGATTTAAGACAGGACATGATATTCTTCCCCCTCTTATAGTGAATGAATGACCTCAGGGAAGAAAAAAGTCCTTTAGGTGACCTGGTGTCTGACGATGTCGTGTCGAGCGGCGAAGTGGTTCAGGAAACGTATCCTCATGGTGTCGAGGTTCATCCACAACATCGGCAGGATCGGCAATCTGAGGTTCATATGAAGAGTTTGTAGGTGTTGGACGGTAAGTAGAGGGATTGAAAAATGGAAATGGTAGTAACATAGATCAAGTGTGGTCTGTTGTGACTTCACTCCTTGTCATAAGTGGATCCTTGGTCTCCTTGTCGGTAAAGTCTTGAGGTGGCATATCAATGACTGTACTAGTTCGTCGCAGTTGGTTCGCGTGTCTCTTCAAAGTGTAACCATTCACAAGTTGAATTTGGTAGTGAATATTCCCAAGGACCTTCATAACTTTCCCCAATTTCCATGAATCTTTATTACCTGAGTACCAGCGAGCCAAAACCTTATCACCGACTTTAAATTTTCTGGATGGAGACAAATTGAATGTAACCCTTTTGTTACATTTTGGGATTGTGGGTTTGAAAACATCGAGTTGACAACGAATATTACGGTGTAAGTACATTTCGGCAGGTGTTTTGCCATTCTGAAGAGGTGTGGCTCTGTATCTGAACAATATTTCACGAACCTTAGATTGAATAGGTCCGCAATCTGTCATGCGACTTAGCTTGGATTTCAGGGTTTGAATGTATCGCTCAGCCAATCCATTAGTGGCAGGTTGACCTGGTGCTATGTATTTCTGGATTATACCACTCTGCTTACAAAATGTCTAAAAATTAAAATTTTTATCTTATTACCGCACCATGTGCTTCTATCAATTTTGCATTCAATCATATAAATACACAAAACTGGCATAAAAACTCTCATTAGTCAAATGACTTATGATGATTTGTCATTTGTCACTTCGCTTTGGAAAATCGTGGCATTATCCGAAACAATGATTTCTGGAAAACCATGAGTAGAGAATATGTCTTGGAGTAATTCGATGGTAACTGAAGTCGTTGGAGCATCCCTGATGATTTTTATTTCTGCCCATTTACATTTAGAATCAACTAAAACGAAAAAGAAGTGGTTTAGAAAAGGCCCGGCATAATCAACGTGGACCCGTTCAAAGTTTTGTTGAGGTTCGTCCCATTGGTGAAGGGGAACCTTTGCTGGACTCTTCTGTACAAGAGCACACTCCCTGCATGATCGAACCAACTGCTCAATGTCTTTGTCAATGTTGTTCCAGTAGCAGTGTCTCCGAGCCAATTGTTTCATTTTTACAATACCAACATGAGTACGATGAAGTTCTTGAAGTACTTCTTTTTGCAAAGACTTCATTTGGTGTCAAGGAGCGCGAAATGAATGTTATCGGCCTTTCAACCCCATTAATCACATGGGAGAGGACACCAGCTATTCCAGTGGGACTAGCATCGCAAGCTAACGTAACAGGAAGAGATGGATCGAATGGCATGAGCACTCTATCGCTCATTATTTCATCTTTGAGTTTCTGAAACGCTTTACGACACTTTTCTGACCAAACCCACTCACTATCTTGACGAAGTAGTTGACGAAGGGGAAACGTCATTGTAGATATATTTGGAATGAACCTAGAATAGTACGTCACCATTCCAAGGAAACGATGGAGTTCTTCTGGATTAGTGGGCTCTGGAAGTTTAACAATTGCTTCGATCTTTTGAGGAGACTTCGAAATCTGGTTATAGCTTACACAATAACCCAGATATTGGACCTGAGTCTGGAAGAAAACACATTTTGATTTGTTCAAGTGTAAATCATATTTCTTGAGTCGCTCAAGACATGCAATTAATCGCCCCTTACATTCATCAAATGTCGAACCGTGGACAATTATGTCATCGAAATAAGACATTACCCCATCTAAGTTACACAGGATTTGGTCTAAAATCCGGTTGAACTCACTAGGAGCAGTCTTAATTCCAAATGATAACCGGGTTTACATAGTAGGTACCACGATGTGTTGAGATGGTTATAAGATTAGAAATAAATCATTTAAAATAACAACTGAACACTTACATTTTATTGCAAAAACTAAAAAACATAAACATATCTATAAACAATATTATTTCTCAATCACATGGTTAAATCCATATGATTATCACAGATATAATTTGAAGTCACTATCTTACACTTCTCTCCCCTTAAATGGTGTCCATCTATTTTGTAGTCGATACAGGGTTTTCGTCTATCGCTCCCTCACGTTTCCTTATTTGGTCAGAGTGTTTCCTTTTTAAAAGACCTCCACAAAGAACTTCATATGAGTACAGACCATTTTGCTTTTTAATTGTTCCAGCTGACCATCCACTACCATTTTCATTTCTGATCCACACCTCTTCCCCCTCTTCAAAGATTCTAGCTCGCTTTCCTTCTTCTCTTGTTTGATCTTTCCAAACTTTCATTTCCATTCTCTTTCGGAGGTTAGGTTTTATATTGTCAAATATCGTTGGCATCCTTCGACCCAAGAACAATTCAGCTGGAGCTTTCCCTGTTGTTTTCTGTGGTGAATTCCTATAGCTGAAAAGTACATTTTGGAGTGCTAATGAACCATCCCCCAATTCCTTTTTGGTGGTATAATACCGTCTTTTCAATGTTCTTATCAGCCTTTCGACAAGTCCATTAGTTTTTGGATGGTAAGGGGTTGTCTTAATGTGGTTTATCGAATTTCTCTTGAAGAACTCCTCTATTTCTTTTGACACAAATTGTGGTCCATTATCAGTTACAATTTCTGCTGGAAGTCCATATCTACTAAACCATGATCTTAAACGCTGTATTATGACAGCAGAACTTGTTGTTTTTAGACATTCAACTTCTGCCCACTTCGATAGAGCGTCAATACCTACGAGCCACATCCACCCATTCACTGGTCCTGCTAGGTCAATATGTACCCGTTCCCAAACTTTATCAGGTACATTCCATGGGTATAATGGTACTTCTTCTATGTTATCTCGATTTTCTTGACAAGGTGTGCATTTTTTTACAAAGGATTCAATCTCCTGATCAAGGTTGGGCCACCACACGTAATATCGCGCTACAGATCTCATAGATGCAATTCCAGGATGTCCCGAGTGTAAAACTTTCAAAACATCATTTCTCATACACTTAGGCACGATAACTCTTCCAAACCACAATAGTAAATCATTTTCCACCACTAGTTCTTCTTTTCTTTGTGAATATGGTTTTAAATTCTCAGGAACAGAAGTCGGCCAGGAGTCTGTCAAAACGTAGTTTTTGACTATTTTGATTTCAGAATCTGTAGATGTTCTTTGTTTTAGTTGTTCATAAGACATAATGGTGTTTATTTTATCCACATTCAAAAACTTAATGCAGGTTTCCTTCATTTGTTCTTCTTTAATCGGAAGTCTGGATAAAACATCTGCGCACATATTATCCTCTCCTTTTCTGTACTCGATTTCATATTTATATTGGTTCAACTCAAGAGCCCATCTCACCAAACGATTATTCACTATCTTTGGAAGATCTCGCGAGTTTCCAAAAATTCTCTGAAGGGGTTTGTGGTCTGTTACCAATATGAATTCCCGTCCATAAACGTACTGGTGAAACTTTCTCAGGCCATATATAATGGCTAAGGCCTCTCTGTCAATATTCGAATACTGTTTTTCCGCTGGCATCAACGTGCGACTTGCAAAAGCTATCGGTTTCTCAAGTCCATCTTTATACCTATGCATTAGAACAACGCCTAGGCCATTTTCTGATGCATCGGAGATCAATACTAACGGTTTCGTTTCATCGTAAGGAACTACCGTATCTTCACTTGACAAAATGTTTTTTACTTTTTTGAAAATATTCTCTTCTTTTGCCGTCCACTTCCACCTTGAGTTCGTACCCGTCAGCTTGTGGATATCACTACAAATAGCATGTAAACTTGGAATAAACTTTTCATTATAATTTATTGAACCCAAAAATGACCGTAATTGTTTGACGTTAGTTGGCGAAGGAGCATCTCGAATTGCTTTGATCTTCTCTTCTGTTGGGTGAATTCCATTCTGGTCAATTTTATGTCCAAGGTATGTCACTGACTCTTCAAAGAACCTACACTTACTTGATTTTGCTTTCAACCCAGCATCTTTCATTCTTTTCAAAACTTCTCTCAGGTTCCTGATGTGTTCACTTTTGCTTCTTCCTGTTACTATAATATCATCCAATAAAACTCCTACTTGTGGCAATCCATGCAAAAGCTTTTCCATATATCTCTGAAAAATTCCTGGACTTGATGATACTCCGAAAGGTAATCTCGTGTACCTGTAATAGCCATTATGTGTTGATATTACTAAATACTTCCTATGTTCCTCTACCACTTCAAGTTGTAGGTATGCATCACGTAAGTCTATGATAGAAAACTCTTTCCCTCCTGCAATTTTGCTTGTCAGTTCCTCGAAGGTTGGAAGAAGAACTCTGTCTAAAATCAAATTCGGGTTTAAGGTTACTCGAAAATCTCCACAAATTCTTACCGAGCCATCACTTTTCTCTAAGTTGACTGTTGGAGTTGCCCACGGAATTGGTGTTTCAGCAGGATCTACTGCTTCTAGAACGCCATCCTTTACAAGTCTTGATAACTCATTTTCAATCCTTTTCTTCATTGGAAACGGAACTCTACGAGCTGGAAAATGTTTTGGTGTTGCATCTTCTGTTACATGCAGTTTTGCTTGATAATCCTTAATTTTCCCTAAACCCTCTGAAAACACTTGCTGAAAATCTTGTATAATTTCTTTAATATTAGGCTTGATAACATTTTGTTCTTCTACAGGACCTTCACTTTCCATTTTATTAATTGTTACATATGGGGGTAATTTCATGTCGAATGCTAACATCCAGGATAACCCAAACAGCGGTTTTTCGTTTCCATTGACTACTGCAACTTTAAGTTTACGTGTCTTGTTGCCTACTTTAACATTTCCATGACATTCCCCTAGTACATCTATTACATTGTTACCATATGCTACATACCTAGAATTTGATTTATCTAGGCTTGGTGATCCAATCTTTAACCAAAGGGGTTCCCTATCATTGAAGCCCAGGCTCCAGAGTCGAATTCCATGTTTATCGGTACCTTGTTGATGCTTACCTGGATGCGTGCTTGTTTGAATTTCCTATTATTACGCACATCATTCATTTCAAGGTTTTTGTTACTTCTGTCATCGTTTTCCGAATCTTCATTCACTTGATTTACTTTTTTAAATTTGCAAACCCTTGCGTAGTGTCCTATTTTTCCGCAATTGTAGCACATTTTTTGTTTAGCAAAACATTGTCCGTATTCGTGTGGCCACCCACATTTCCAACATTTTCTTGTATTTGTAGTTTTCTGGTTCTGTAATGTGTCACCATATTTCTCATGTCTTTTATTTACTTTTCTTATCTCCAACTCCTTTTGGTCACTTCTCTCAAGATTTTTATTTATGTTAGTTACATCAACTTCTTTATAAACTTCACTGTCCATTTCTCCATATGCTCTTTCCATTGATACGGCTAATTCTAACAAATCTTCTAATTTCAATTTTGTTCCATCCTCTTTCAATCCCTCAGGCCATCGTTGCCTAATTTCCACCTCAAATTTGGGAAACTTTACTCCTCCTACAAATCTGTCCCTTACCCTTTCATCTAAACTATGTCCATATTTACAATATTGTGCCAGATCTTTAAGACGGACCACAAAACCTGAGAAACTTTCCCCATTTTCCCTCACACACTTCTCAAACTCTAATCTAGCTGAAAAATTGTTTTCTTAGGTCTGTAAACCGATCTGAAGCCTTTGATGAGTTCATCCCAAGAAACTTCCTGTATTTTTGATGGCAGTAAAAAATTTGCAACTTTCCGCAATGGGCTAGGTCCTACATAAGCCAGTAAGAGATCTCTTCTTGCTTCCTCTGCCTCACGGGATTCCTCTCCTATTCCTTTAACTTTGCATAATAGTAGAAAGTGAGCCTCATAGTCTTCCCAATTGTCTGACTCATCAAAGTTTTGGCATGTAAACCTTTCTATTTTTGATCTTAATGAATCAATTAAAGTATTGTCGTTGTTTCTATTGTTTCCACCTCTTCTACTCATTTTTCAATGGTTTTTTTCGTCGCCAGTATAAGATTAGAAATAAATCATTTAAAATAACAACTGAACACTTACATTTTATTGCAAAAACTAAAAAACATAAACATATTTATAAACAATATTATTTCTCAATCACATGGTTAAAACCATATGATTATCACAGATATAATTTAAAGTCACTATCTTACAATGGTTTGAATAGCCTTGCTTTGATCACAAACTTGTATATGTAAATACGCCTTAAAAATATCAAGATGGCAAAAATATTTTGAATTCCTTAAGTTATTAAGGATGCCACCTACTTTCCTTATTGGATAATGAGCTGACTTTAACTGTTTGTTTACGGCAACTTTGTAGTCTACGCACAATCGTAGCGATCCATCAGGTTTGGGCATTATCACTAGCGGTGACCCCCAATCACTGGTTTCAACTTTAGTAATTATTCCTGATTGTTCGAGAGTATCGAGTTCATGATTTACTTTGTCTAATAGAGCATATGGGACAGGAAAAATCAAGCCTTATACATACTGAAATTACCTTTTGAAGGGTCAAAACTTTCAAACAGGGGAATAAATTCACAATTACTTTGGGATGGAACAGAAGACGTATTTGATTGTGCACCTGAGGTCGTCCGGCTAGTAAGTGTTTCAATCAAGGCCCGTTGTTGAGCGGTGAAGGCATCCAAAATTGTCTGGAACTGGGCAGGGTCCATGATCAATAAATGCAAAATTCGATTACAAATAAGGAAATAACTGAAAACTGAAATAAATACCTGGTATTCCAAGGTTAAATTAACATGACTAATTGAAAATAAAAATCAATTTTTTCCCAAGTCGCCACTTTGTCATGTTTTTTTAATAAGATAGAATGATTAAGATAGATTATTATAATTCTGTATATTTTGACAAAAGCAAAAAACAAAGATGTTTGTAAATAAAAAATAATATAACATTAAACAAATAATACCATATGTTTTAAGACAGGACACAATATGTATGATGTATGTAAATTGTGTGATATACTATTTTTTTCTTGAGTTGGCAACATTGAGCATTTACCGCACTCGTGCGGTGATTTGTTACCTCACTACAGCTGATATTTGCCGTACTCTTTTGTAAACGGCGACTTCCCACACTGAAACGGAAGCGGAAATCGGCTACTTACTAGTGTAGTGTTGCGAAAAGTCATTATTATGACAGAATTGGTATGCCATATTGAGCGCAATAAACGAGTCTACAGCCAGGTCTTCTGGGGTCTTAGCTGAAAGTAGCAGTGTTGTCGTCGGCATACATCAAAGGTGAGCAGTAGGTGTCCAGGTGTTGTGGCAAGTCATTTGACAGGAGGATAAATAGCACAGGGCCCAGAAATGAACCCTGTGGTACACCTCTATTTTCCGGCAATGGGCTTGATGTCGCACTTTGATTGGATCCTTTTTAGATGTGCTTAATTTCTACTATTTGTTGTCGCTCTGCTAAGTAGCTCTTGTCCTTTTACTCCTACTTTTTCAAGTTTGTAGAGAATCAAGTCATGGCCTAAGCAAAGGCTTTGCTGAAATCAAGCATTATGGCTGTTACAAAGTTCTGTTTTTCTAGGTTATCAAGTACGAATTCTACAAGCTCAATGATTGCAGTGGTTGTTGATTTTCCTTTAATGAAGCCGTGTTGTTTTTCGGTTAGGTTGTTTTGGTGCTTACAGTGATTTATCAATCTTTTAAGGACTATTTTTTCAATTACTTTAGAAAAGGTTGGGACCAGTGAAATGGGCTTGAAGTTTTTGGTTTCTGATTTGGTGCCATTTTTGTCTTTGGATAAATTTTTGAGATTTTTAAACTACTTGAAAATTTGCCTTGCATTAATGATAGATTTGTAATTTTGACAAGTGGTTTTATCAGGGCGCTACTACAGTGTTTTAGCATTTTTGCTGATATTTTATCCAGACCTGCTGACGTTTTAGGCTTCAAACTGTTTATTATGTTCCTAACTTCATTTTCATCTGTAGGAGGTAGGGAGAGGAGGTCATTGTTTGTTTGAGGCGGGGATTGTAGTAACTACAATCTATTTACCTTGCTGTGTCCAAGAGACTGTTTTAAAGTTAGCTCTGCATTCTTGACTACACCTTCGTCAAGTATTTTATTGTAAAAAAATTAGGACTTTGGCAATGAAAATAATTCGTTTTTATAATGTGTAATTAAGTCCAAGCTTATTTTATAATCTTTAAATAATAAGATATTTTTAATTAACTTCCTCTTTTTTTGTTTTGGGAGTGTAAAATATAAAAGTTTTGGACTTTGGCAGTGAAAATAATTTTTATAATGTATAATTAAGTCCAAGCTCATTTTATAATATTTGAATAGTAAGGTTGTTTTTTTAAAATTAACTTACTCGTTTTATGTAACCCTAGTCCCAAACTTCCAAAATCAATTTCACTTGGTGTAAATAGGCAAAAGTTCCAAAACTCGTCAACTCCCATTTACAGTTCCAAATCACGTTATTTCCAAAATATATTATTAATTTGTAAATAAACTGAGACCTTAATATTTTTAGGATTAGGAGTAACAAGTAAATAAAAAAAATATAGAAAAATAAGGAAAAAGAATCAATTTTATACTACAATTCTTAATGTTATAAGATGTTTTTTTTCATTTCCTGAAAAATTTCATGTTTTGGACATAATAAGTTTTGGAATTGATCGACTCAGTTGTTCAGTTCTTGGTGGGTTTGCGCTTAGAGTTTGTTGTGCTATGTTGGTAAAAAACTTATTGAAAAGGTTTGCGATTTAATGTGGGTCCTCAACTGTTTTTCCATCCACTGTGAGTGCTGGATGTGAGCTGAATGATTTTTTATTGCCTTTTTCATTGTTTATAACTTGCCACACAGCTTTGGATTTATTTTCAGCGCTCTGGATGTGGTCTGCCGATGCTTTGCGCTTTAGCATTTTGAGCCGCATATCGAACTCTTTTTTCACTTTTGTCATGGCGCTTTTATCATTTTCATTACCAGTAAGATTATTATATCTTTTGAGATGTGCCAAAAACTCAGATTTTAGATCAGAGGCTCTTTTATCTGCAAAATGTTTTGGTTTATAATTATTTTTAGGTCTAAATTTCTTTAAGGGGCAGGCTATGTCCATTGCTGCTTTGACAGAAAGCAGAAAACTCTCGTAAGCTTGGTCTGTGCATTCTGCATTTGATAACTCAGTTCCCAGTTCTTAATTTCTAGGAGTTCCTTGAGATTGTTGAGGTTTTTGTTATTAAATACTCTGCCATAACTATTTTGGGTTTGTGTGGGGGGTTTTCTGATTTGTACTGAGCTTAGTTGAGCAGTGTGATCTGAAATTCCTGTATCTATAACTACTGTAGACAATTTTATTTCAACGTTAGACCATACAAGATCAATGGATGTCTGAGAATTAGGTGTTACTCTTGTGGGGGGCAGTGGAAGTCTGGTGATGTTGTGGCTTGCCAGACTATCGTTTAACTTTCTTGACTTGGAGTCAGATTTCAGACTGTCCACATTGATGTCTCCAACAATAATAACCGAGTGATTTTCCGCTTTGGTGTTTTCAATTTATGCTGAGAGGATGGCAAGGGCCGCATCCAGTTGGTTTATTGGTGGTGGTCTGTAGACGCCCATTATATACTGTAAAGTTGTTGTTTTTCCAGTGTCATTCTTATGGCCGCAATCTCACAGACCATTTCTTTACATAGGTTTCTTACGTCTAAGGCTTCAGTGTTTTCTTTTAGCTCATTTCCGACAAATATAGCAACTCCACCTTTAGTATGTTCCTCTCGGCTAAAGTGTGCTTTTAGAGGGTATTTAGGTATAGGGGTGTTTATTATACATTCCTCTTTTTTACCGGGCTCTGTTAGGACAAGTATTTGTGGTTTTATTTCATCTAGCAGGTGTGTTAATCTGTCTATTTTTTTAATAGTTAGCACTTCAGTGTTTTGGTGCAGGATGTTCAGTTGTGTTTTATTCCTAGGCTGCCTTTGGTTCTGGGTGAGGTAATCTTTCGCTATATATTCTCTTTCACTCCCCGGCGCGACAGTAAAAAATGGTACGGTATTGATAAGTTTGATATGTTTGTTTTGTCTTTCTTTTCTGTGTAGAAGCAATTATTAATGTTTTTATAGAACTCTAGATGATGTTTTACAAAGTCTCCTATGCTCTCCCCTACTTGGCGTATTTTCGCTGTACATGGTGGTTTCTTTTTTGCTACGCTGTTACTCGTCTCTCTGAATGTATTCTTGAAGTAGAAGGTAAAACATTTTCTTTTCTATTGTGAATTAGATTCTGTTTTGGGTTTTCTGTCACTAATGTTTGGTTTCCTTTGCAAGCGCTGTGGTATTTAGCAACTAGGAGTGATGTGCTAAAGGTATTTGTTCTTACACTGTAGTGATTAGGTGCTGGTTTAGTTTTCTTTGCATTGGTTTGGTCCAGTTTTTGAGATTTATTTTTTTGTTCACTTTCATTTTCTTCTCTTAATTCTAAACTTGTATCGAGGTTGCGCTTGGAAGCATTGAAAAAGGTATTGAGAACAGCTTTAGTTTTTAGTTCTTGGTTCTTAAGTTTTGTGTTTGACCTTTCATAATCAGCCTTTAGTTTATTTATCTTTTGGTCTCTTTCCTCTAGCATTGTTACAAGATTTTGGTTAGCTAAGAGGAGATCGCTGTTTCCCTTTTTGAGTGTCTTGATTTCCGTTTCCTTATTTATCAATTCAACATGAGCTTCTTCAGTCATACCTTTCAATTCAGAGTTGGTTTGGAGGAGATGGTTTATTATTTAGGCTGCATATGCTTCTCTCTCTTCATCTACCTCTTTAATGAGTTCATTTTCTGATGACTTCTCATTTTCCATTTTCTCAGTTATATAATCCAGTTCTTGTTTAAGGTCAACTTTCTCCTGATTTAATTTTTCAACTATGGATTCTAATGTCTTTACTTTATCTTCGAGCTCCAGTTCATTTACTGATTTTTCTGATTTAATTTCATGCAATCTTTGTTTGAGCACATTATTTTCTGATAAAAGTGCTGTTCCTATCTCTGCTGTAAGAGAGGTTTCATGGTCTAGGCTCTCTTCAGATGATATAGGTGTTGAATCTTCGATTTTATTTCGTCAATATTTGAGGAGGATTCATTTAATTCACAATTTATGCATTTCCATGTGTTTATTACTTTATCTGTCAGGTTCATGAATTTTTGATCCATCCAGTTTAAGCATTCAAATTCATCATTTTTACCTTCACAATTCAATTCAGTTACCTCTACAAAATTTCTGGGATTGGATATTGATTCAACTTTATCCTGTTAACAACACGTCAACAATTTAGTTCCTAGGCTTGCTTCAGCATATTATGCAATACTCTCTTTGTCACAGTCAGTTGATCTGAGCATCAGAAGACAGGTTTACTTTGCTTATTTCCACTCCTTGATTTCATATGGGTTGATTTTTTGGGGAAACTCGTCTGAAGCAGTCAGAGTTTTCAAAATGCAGAAGAGAGTGGTTAGATTGCTATCGGGTGCAGGATGACCCAGATCGAGACTCGTGCAAACAAAACTCTTCAGACAACTACACATTCCTCCTTTGCCTTCGATGTTCATACTACAGTGCCTCTTATTTGTCAAGTCCAATCCTCAAAGTTTTTTTAATAACAGTCATAGTCATCAATATAACACCCGCAATTCAAAAACTCTGCAATACCCCATCCACAGAACAACATTCCACGAAAAATCCCCTTCATATTTCTGTTTAAAGATTTACAACAAGTGTCCAAACAAAATCAAAGAACAACATCAGGTCAAACATTTCAAGAAAATGGCTATTGAGTATTTATTTTGCGGCTGCTTCCACAGCCTCTCTGAGTACCTGAACCACAACACCCAGGTCCTGTAAAAAATGCACATGAAGTCAAAAGATATTCTGAGAATTTTTCCAAATGGTAGCTATTTTATTTTGCATGTTCTTTCATTGTTTTGTTTAGTATTAAGGTTCAATTGAATTGTGATTTAGTATATGACAAGTGTACTGCCCACGCATATACTGCATGTAAGGGCGTCTTTAGATGATGTGAATAAATAAAATAAATAAATAAATAAATAAATAAATAAATCTGAGTACATTAAGGGCTCCAAACGACGTATTTGAAATGTGCATCACAGTTTTGTTGTAATTTCTCCGCGTTTTCCAATCCATTGGTAGGCAAACGCCTGGTGGACTTGCCTCGCTTCACATAATGTACCTGTATAGGCTATGCCCAGTCTATTTTACTCTGTTGTCGTTGCTCGAACATTGAGAACCTCGGGTAACATGGAGGTCAGTTGTGTTTTGAGTTTGGGCTGTAATGAAACCACTCAAAGAAAATAAATGGTATCAACAAACTGACACATATATCAACCTTAAAGCAAGAAAACCTATAATAAAGTGAAAAAAATTACAATCACCCCCAGGGGCGAACCCAGGATTTAATTTTGGGGGGGCCTATAAAAAGGGGGAAGGGGGTATTTAGGTACTCACAAAAACCCGTAGGCCTACTGGCCTACTAATGTGAAGGTAGACAAATAAAGTCGTCGTGATAGGCAAGTATCGCGTCACAATAGACGAATATAGTAGTCGCGATAGACGAATATCATCGACGCGGTAGACAAATATCGTTGTCATGGTAAGCGAATATAGTAGTCGCGATAGACGAATATCATCGACGCGGTAGACAAATATCGTTGTCACGGTAAGCGAATATAGTAGTCGCGATAGACGAATATCATCGACGCGGTAGACAAATATCGTTGTCATGGTAAGCGAATATAGTAGTCGCGATAGACGAATATCATCGACGCGGTAGACAAATATCGTTGTCACGGTAAGCGAATATAGTAGTCGCGATAGACGAATATCATCGACGCGGTAGACAAATATCGTTGTCACGGTAAGCGAATATAGTAGTCGCGATAGACGAATATCATCGACGCGGTAGACAAATATCGTTGTCACGGTAAGCGAATATAGTAGTCACGATAGACGAATATCATCGATGCGGTAGACAAATATCGTTGCCACGGTAAGCGAATATAGTAGTCGCGATAGACGAATATCATCGACGCGGCTGACAAATATCGTTGTCACGGTAAGGAATATAGTAGTCGCGATGGACGAATATCGTCGCGTCGTTGTGGTAGATGCCGTAGTAGACGAGTATCGCGTCGCGGTAGATAAATATGGTCGTCGCGGACAGTGGCGGGTCCAAGGGGAGGGGCAAAGGGGGCAATTGCCCCTCCCCGAAAATGAGGGAAAAATCAGAAATTTTGGGAAATTTTTGGGAAAATTAATTTCCCAATTTTCGGGACGGGATCGTTTTAGCGATCGCAACAAGAGTGTAGTTTCACGAAACTTGCAATCCGCCGCAAAAACGATCGCGCGTATTTTCCGTTCGCGAATAAAAACGGCAAATCTAGCTTTGAAATACTCACAATCAGCCTCAAAAAGTATTGCGGGTATTAGCCGATCGCGAATAAAAACGGCAAACGTAGTTTTGCAAAACTCGCGATCGGCCGCGATAACGATCGCAAGTATTTGTTAGTCGCAGGGGAACGGCTAAAAAAACTTTGTGGAACTCGTGAACGGCCGCGAAATACAATAGCGCGTATCAGCCGATCGCGGATAAATGGTAGATGTAGCTTTGCGGAACTCGCGATCGGCCATGAAAAACGATCGCGAGTATTTGCCGATCGCTGACAAAAGGCAAATGTAAAGCTAGTTAAATCGTGGCAACGGACAAGAATGGTTGAAGAGAGGTAGAACGGATTATGTTTTTAAACACACATCGTAATATTGAGGTGAATGTTAATAATATATTCTACCGTTATGCTAAGGGAGGAAAAACTGGAAAAAGAAGGCCCGACTTAGGATTTGTTGTTTTTTTTTAGTTTAAGTTTTCTGAAGAAAGTATTGTAAATAATAAATTTAAGGCTTGAACCTCTAAACAAGACTTTTTTATTTTATTTTCCCTAATTCTTTTTATTTCACTAATTACCTAATCAAGTATACTTCAATTAATAAATCCATTAAAAAACTGTTGTTTTAAATTAAAAATTGAGCATGTTTTTGTCTCTAGATAAAAACACGAGTTTTCAGTTCTAATTTTCACTAATTTTCTGGGTGAGGGCCCCCGGACCCCCCCCCACGGAAAGTTACCCTCGTAATCCTACTTGTCCCCTCCGAATTCATCCTCTGTATCCACCACTGGTCGCGGATGACAAATATTATTGTCGCGGTAGACACACATCGTCACGTCGCAGTAGACGTAACTGCTATATGGGCCCCCCCTGACTGCTTTTCGACCTTTGACCCCTGGGATTCCCCGCAGACCTTACTTGGTCTACGGCAGGTAACCTGACCTTTCGCTTTGGGATGTTTTCTAGCTTTGGCGTGTCATAATATGGTCTTTGACCCCCACCCTGTCACAGTATTACCAACCTAATTTTTTACTTGGTATCGTCATCGTAGGCTCTTTAATATGTATGAATATGATTACGTAACGCTCCCCCTGTCCCCTTTTGCCCAGTGTTGCCAACTTATCTCATCCATTTATTACGTCACGCTTGTATCTGTTACCCCTTTTCATGTCGCCAACTTTTATCATGTCTTATTACGTCACGCTGTTACCTTTTGCCCTGTGCTGCTAGCTTATGTATCACATTTTATTAAGTAACGCAGCCCCTGCGTTGCCAGTGCCTGTAACGTATTTTATTACGTCACGCCAACACCTTTCGCCCCTTTTTGCTGTCTTATGTCACTTTCCAACTTATGTCAACATCTATGGCTAATTTGGTTTTGTCCAATGATTTTTTTTAACAAATTGTACCAATATACTTTCATACATTACTTACTTTCCTCAATAAGAATTTTTAATCTATAAAAAAACAATCAAAAACCAATTGATTGGTTTTTTAATCTATAATCAATTAAAAAAAAAGAATAAATCTAATTTTGAATCTTATTTTATGATAAGGCACCAATTTAAAAAAAATCTAATTTTGAATATTGTTTTATAAGGCAGCTATCTGAGTATCAGGATCACTCTTGATGTTTCTCTCTCTCGTACAAGTTAGAACATATCAGCTGGCTCTTTATTTTTATGTTATACTACGAGACATTTTATATTTACTTTCTCCCCCCTATACATAAGTATATGGAGGTGGTATTGTTTTCGTCAAAATTTTAGAATTTGAGTTGTTAGTGGATATATTCGTTTTAGTGCTCCCTGAATCCAAAAAAGTGGTTTTTGGCGTGGTGTCTGTCTGTCTGTGTGTGTGTGTGTGTGTGTGTGTGTGTGTGTGTGTGTGTGTGCATGTAAACAAAGCTAGAGACGACACCAGTGGTCCGATTTTCATGAAATTTGGCATGTAGGTTTAAAACCATGGTATCTCCAGGCGTATTTTTCATTTTTTTGAATTTTTGATTTTTAAGGGTATCTACCCCATAAAAACCCATAAAAAATTACAAAAATCCAAATTTCTCAAAAACGGCTCAAACGATTTTGATAAAAATTTCATGGTTTTTAGTGCTTAAGATGACGAACAAAATGACATCACCCGCATGTCTGTAAAAGTTCAGGTTCAGAAGTTATAGGGGTTTAAGTGTTAAAAATTTCATATTTTTCAAATTTCACAAAATCTGTGACCTCTAAAGAAAATATACTTGCAACCATTAAATTTGACTTGAAAAACTAAATAATCCAGTATTTTGAATCATTAGTTTACGTCAACTGGTTGCGGAGATAATTGATATTTTAGTTCGGCGGTAAACGCAGTACGTTGCCCAATGTTATTCTTATGGCATATATTTAAAAACCGATATCTCCGTTATTTACTAACCGATTTTGATAACATTTGGTATATATTTGCGCGATAATTAATTGTTAATTTGTTTTATTTCACTAAATATGTTTTCTGGTTTTAAATGACTTGAAGGGAGAAAGTATGTGTCAGTTTCCTGATACCGTTTATTTCTGGATGTAATTCCTAGAAAAATATTTTTCTTGTACAATATAATCATTTCAGGTAAGTTTTTAATTTTATGATTTATTAGAGGAAAGTTAAAGCTTAATACATAAACATTAAACTATGAAAAAAGGAAAGTAATAACACAAGAGTAGAGACACTCAGATTTATTGATACAACATTTTTTAAATCTATTTACAAAATTGTATTTACACAAATTCTATTCCTTTGCTGGTGCCGCGGTACAATAGTGACATCTTTTCGGCTTCTCCGTTGTTGTAGCTCTCGATGGTGGCGTCTGTGAGCAGAGACGTAGCCAAGGGGGGGGGGGTCCATGGGGTCCGGACCCCCCCCCCTTCCCGCTAATTATTTTAATAATTATGATATTGATTCAATCAGTTACGAATTAAACTTTCTTTTTTATCAGTGCATGGTGCAAAAATAATATAAGCAATATTAAGGCAAAAGATTACAGAAGTACAAAGTACAAACAAAATTTAACCTTCCGATTTTAATGTCAAAATTACAAACTCCTAGCTCGATTCCTACAAACATGGTCTTATCGCAATTGAAGCTGACGAGACGCCTGCTATCTTTCCAGCTGCGTTCCCAGGCCAGTTCTTGGAAGCAGACGATTAAAACAATTCTTATCTTATTTTCGTATTTCTTATTTCTTGCTACCTTTTTACAAGACTATTTACAACCACTGAATGTAGTCCACGTTGGGAGAGTCGGTTATAATCGATTATTCATCAGAGCAACAACGTGCGTTTTATTGTGTGGCATTTAACGAGTAATGTTTAGAAAGGAAAAAAGATCGCTTATGTGATAAGGGAGAAAATAAGTATGTACATCAGTAATGTTAAAGAGGTAAGAAGTAAAAAATAAAATTTACAAATAGTTTTAATTATAATTATTAAAAGATTACTACATTCTTGTAAAGAAGAACATCGACTATCCGGCGGATCAACGAAGGCCTTAAACCTCAACTGTAACATTAATGGGCTTCATATACTTTAGGAGAAATATAAACTTTAAAATTGCAGTAAAACGAATGATTGGTGTTAAATGTCATTTACTCGCATTATAATAATGATTTAACATAAATTTAAATCTGCGTTTCTAAAGCAGTCAAGAGTTTTTAATCAAGAGTTAATGAAGGCAAAATAAATAATATTGACCGAGAGCTCGACGAAATTGACGAAATACGCAAGAGCCAATCCACAGACAAATGAGTAGATCTACTCATTTGTCTGTGGCCAATCCTATCTTTATTCACACGTCCATGGCTGTCTCTTCGCTTACTCACAACTAGAACCCTATGGTTAGGGATGATTAGGGATCGGTCACAATGGCAAACTAGCCTAACCCACTGTCGATCTAGACATAACAAGTTTTGAGTGGAAGGGAAGAATTAGAATGATGATAACCTTAATAAAACCGAAACGCATTATTGGCGACAGTTTTTAAGTCTCCGAACCTGATTACTGTATGAGGCATTTCATTTACACAATTTTTAAATTTATCTCTTCCACAAATAAAAATTCCAATTATAGATCATTGCCCGACTGTGATTGTCTCAACTCTTCCCGACCCGAACTTACTCTTTACTTCGTAAAATATATTTTTTGAAATACAATATAATCGGTACTTTTTAAGTTTTACAAAAAGGTCAAATATAAACAAAAATAAATAATTTCAGATTTTTTACCTAAATATTTTTAATTATTAATAAATATAAAAATATAATGACATATTTTTGGAAATTAATTTATTATATTTAAAGTGCTAAAGTAGCTAGCTAATTGTGGTATTTTATAACTACGCAATTCTCAGCGCTGTTACGCGGGTCGAATTTCACGATTATTTTGTCCATACAGTACTTGAGTTGTAATATTATCCTGTTATTTACTGATAAATTCTTTTGTATTTTAATATCAGAGTCTAATATTATTTGTTTATTCTTGAATGGTATGGGTTTAAGTGTAAAGTTAAGATAATGAAGCCTAATAAAGTCTACAAAGCAGTATCTACTACCTGCTACGCATAATCTCGTGTCCTCAAACTCACGACCCTCTCGACCAAAAAAATGGGGGGAGGTTACGTCGTCTGGACCCCCCCCCTTCCCGAAATCCTGGCTACGTCCCTGCTGTGAGAATGGCGAGGAAGCGGCGTGGTAGGTACAGGTTCAAGAGTTCCCCTTCAACTCCCTTGACGATTGCGCAGACGGCTTCGCCATAGCGTGATTGTGTCTTGGGAAAGTTGTTGATCTCGTATGGGACTCCCTGCTTGAGATCTTGCATTCTGGTAAAGCGTGGAGCATTGAAGTTGTTGAGACGTCCTTTCAAACCAGTTGTATTTGCAGAATTTATTTATTTATTTATTTGACAAACGGAATTACACCATTTTACAATACACATCTGAGTTAACAACAGTAATGAATTTTCAAGATGACAGTAACAAAAAAATAATACCCCCGTTGCAGCAGACCTGCATACTCAGCGAATTTCAAATGCAAAACAACATATTTCAATCAAACATAGCAAGATTTGACATGTTTTGGTAAGCTCCATAAGAATAACATGGGGAATGAGTATGCAGGTTTGCTGCTACAGGTATATTAAAACTGGGTGGTTTTAATTCAATATTTAGTATATCTGAACTAGAAGAAGCCATTTACCAAGTTTTATCAAGATATGTTGAGAAATAACCGAGATATAGAATTTTACTTATTTCCCATAAGGTTAACATTGGGACAACGTACTGTGTTTACCACTTTCAATATCTCGGTAACCAATGGACATAGAGCAGTGATTCAAATTACTAAATTGTTTGTTTTTTTGAGCTGAATCCAATGGTGCCCACAAAAATTCGATAAATTTTATTTTTCTATATAAAAAACTCAAAAAACCCATTTTTGGGGGGGTTTATTCCCCTTTACCCCCCCTTCCGGTGGTCCGATCGGGCTGGTTCACGAACTCGTCCAATTGATTACCACTTTACATTTCCGTACCAAATTTCATAAAGATCGCACCATTTTTGCGGCCGCTATCGTGCTAACAGACACACATACACACACACACACACACACACACACACACACACACACACACATATATGTATATACACATATATATATATATATATAAATTCGAACGAATGGTGTTTTTTGCTTCTGGGGACCCCAAAATGAAAAGTTAACATGGTCTCGGACTTAGGTCTTACCATGAGTACTACCGTAATAGCTTATTCCCCCGGAATTAGCATCAGGGTTGTATGTGGTGGTTTCATACTGCCAAACTTCTTGTATTTTAATCATTTTATATCCAAGCTGAAGTGCTTTCCGCACCTCACAAATGACCCATGTTCCCGAGAGAGTGCGTTGATCAGGACTATGATCACAGTCTTCTTGATTGCATGTCTCAGCACATGTGCGGCACAGGGAAAAGCACAGCTTACCATTAAACCGTACTGGAGGAACTGGATGGTAAAGGTTGTCTGGCGGGGGGATGTCGAGACGCACGAGTCCGTCGATATTTGTGAAGTCGTGTGGACAATCACTACCCACATAGATCTTGGGATGTTTTACGGGGAAGGTCCCATACTTACAAATGTAAGGGCAGAGACTGCACACATCAAGATGCATAATTTTCTCCCCCTCAGCAACCTTATGGTAAAGTTTAGTGGCATTAGTTCGCCCTCCAAAGAAAGCTTCCCGGGGATCCAAGGGTGGTGCGGCGATGTCATCTCTGGAGTCAATAAACTGTTGAATGGCCGGGTTTGATTTCACCATAGAAGATAATTGGCAGCCCCACATTTCAATCACATTGAATTGCGACGAAGTAGTTCGGACTTATCGAGTGACCTCTCATACCGCGAAGCCATGGTGTCTCCAGAAATCCCTCCCTTAATTGCAGAGTCACGGTTTTTGAAACACAGAGGACACCCGTGAAACCAGCATCCGTGGTATTCCCACACGGTCCTTTCGTCACCGTCCTCACTACAGCCATCTACCTTTTTGCCACAGATCTTCCTCTCCCGTCCATTACCGGCATGATGAATATCAATACCTCGTGACTGGGCTTCCCACATTAGCCAGCACAAAGCTTCACGAGACTGCCGATCAGCAAGCCGACATCCACCCGCAGGAATGATTAGAGATGCTGTCCCGAGGAAGATGGTTTGTCCTATACGTGGTCATACAGGCCCCAGCGATGGTTACAGATTGTCTGAAGGGATCGACATTATTTTCAGTTATGAAGCCGTCCCTAAACTTCAAGCAGGCCAACCGTAAGATAGAACATCCTGCGAACAGTATTTCAAAAGTTCTGTTCTGAAATTAAAGACGTAGCTGGGGTCCTGAGACAAAGGCGTATACCATTCGAAGAATTTTTTCTTCTCTTCCTCGGTCATATCATCACAGCCGCACATGTCAGGAGATGGAATGGGACCGATGTATGCTGAGTTTTCGATCTTATTAAAAAAATGTGGGAAGTAGCCCTTTGAAATATTCGCCAGTTTAAAGGTTTTTGGCAACTTTGCCAGCCCCTCCAGTAGAAAATTCAACGAATCGATGAAATGCAAATGTGAATACTTCAACGACTGAATTTTGAGCCAGTCATAATCAGCTCGGGGGCCCAACCGAGCTCCTCAATCATATGTCTCAATATAAACTGACCGTCATACGCCTTAAAATTGTGGGCGATGACTACAACATCCTTATATCGAGGACATGGCTCGGTCAGGTAGGCGACAAAATCTTTAACAGTTCCGGTACCTTCAAAGACATGACGCCTTCGTCCAAAAAACTCACAATCGTGGTCAGAGTCAAGGACATTAATGCATGTAGAGCAGACTTGTTCTGCAATACATAAGTTGGGGATATGTTCAAAAGATCCAGGACTGCCAGGTACCGGCGTCTCTTGAGTACATTCGAAGTCGAAAAATACAAAAAGGAAAGGCTTTTTTGATTTGAGAGGCTTTGCTGGCTGAACATAACATAAATGGTTTGGAGGGGCAAACTTGTCACAAATAGTACAAAAGGCCTCACCACAAACATGACCCGTTTCTTGCGTTCTAAGCTGTATGTATGAAGACAGCTATTGCACTTTTTAAGTATTTGGCAAGCAGATGTGTTGCCGAATGAGGAAAGGAAGTGCCGTCTAAGACATTCTTGACCGTAGAATGAGCGATTACATCCATTTCATACAACTCTTTCTCCATCTTCACAAAGACCTGGCTGAATACAATACACGCAGGGCATATGGCGATCGGGCGCAGCACGACACCATATCGGGTTATCGGGTTGGGCATCGATGGCGCGTGACGTTGTGAGAGTCTGCATACTTACAGGGCCGACAATACGTTTTAGCAGTGAATGCACCAGTAACCGATGTAATCACATTGTAGTGATTTTCGCCAAATAAAAGGTCGATATGTTTCCGAGGATGGTCAGGAGTACCCATTGGACCTTCAAACATTGTGCACTTTCCTCTTCGATCAGTATATACTGTAATGCAATAATCAGCTAAGAACTGTTGGAAGAGACGCAACTCCTCGATTCCTCCACCATGTTCAGTCAAATCAACATGGGCATCATCACATAAATGTTGAGCTAGAACAAACTGTAATCCTCTTTGTCCGCAGCGGCCAGAAAAACAAATCTTGTTGTAGTCAGCAGCAGCTGCAGGCGACTCATCTTTCTTTAGAAAGGCAATAGCAACAACTAGTGCACGGGCCAGACATAGGTTGTCATTATTATTTTTATAGTAACAATCCCTTGCTTATTTTTACAGAATGTATGAAAGTCTGATGTGTAATCAATGCGTTCGTTGCGGATTCCCCCATAGGGACACGAACATGAAGAAAAACGACACGCATAGGACCAGCAATAAGAAATTCCTCGTTGCTTTGAACGCAACGTTCCAACAACTGTAGCAAAACATCGATGGAGAATTGATCCATACGACCCCGACGTACGCTCAGCCCGATAGCCTTTTGGTTGACTCGGGCAGGACTGTGAAATGTGAAACCAATGCGGTCTTGAGGAGCAATGGAATCATCAACGAGGAGGTTAAGCAAACCAGTGAAGGTATCACGCAGCCATGTATAGGGATTATCTCCAGGTTGGAAAGGATCGATGAGGACAGTGACTTCACGTGCCAATACCTCAAAGTTGCGGTACTGACGCGATCGTTCACCAATTATTTGAAAGTTGGACGGTGGTGGTGAAGGAATGGTAGGGTTAGAATTAACCATAAGGTCGGGTACGGGTAGAGGATCAGGACTGCCAATTCGCGGCATGGAACAGGTAAGGGCGGGACGGGTATAGCACGGGAGGTAGATGGAATATGGAATAGGAACCACATCCATTCGGAGCGGTGGACGAAAGCTTTCACCCTCTAAGACGGGCTGAGAAAAGTCAACTCCCTCCACAAGATCTGTCACATCTTGGGAGGAAAGTTGTAGCCCTGAAAGGACTGTTGATCATCCATAATGGAAGAAGATGGTGAAGGTGGTGCGGACATGTCGGAAGACGATGTTGACGCTAGGAGAGCTCGAGAGCGAATGAGCGGCGGGCGGACCGGCTCCGCTATTCATGCAAAATATCGGATCATATCGAATCGAACAACAACCGAATGAAATATCGGATCGTTTCCCTATAAGAGCCAATGTTAAAACAAAAAAAATCGATATTTAATTTCGATATCAACGACCGAATGGAACAATCGAATGAAATATCGAATTGTTTCCCCATAAGCCCTGATGTTAAAGCGATCATATATAGATATTTGTTTTCGATAAACAACCGAATAGAATAATCGAATAAAACATCGAAACGTTCTCCCTTAATACCCAATGTTAAAGCAATAAATTATCAAATTTCCTTTCGATATCAACAACCGAATGAAATATCGAATCGTTTCCCCATAAGAGCCAATGTTAAAACAATTAAATGTCGATATTTCCTTTCGATATCAACAGCCGAATGGAATAATCGAATGAAATATCGAATCGTTTTCCCATAACGCCTAATGTTAAAGCAATTATATTTCGATATTTCCTTTCGATATCAACAACAGAATGGAACAAACGAATGAAATATCGAATCGTTTTCCCTTAAGACCTAATGTTAAGTCAATTAAATATCTATATTTTCTTTCGATATCAACAATCGAATGGAGCAACCGAGTGAAATATCGAATCATGACCCGACAAGATCCCAAGTTAAAGCAATAAAATATCGTTATTTCCTTTCGATATCAACAACCGAATGTAATTTCGAAACTTTTATACATTTATATACATATCAGTTAGTAAAAATTTAGTAAAGATCTTAGATTGGCTTTCATGTTTTTGTTTGTTTGATTGGTTAGAAACTATATAAGACGAATGTTTTGCCAGACTCTGACAGTCTTCAGTATGGATCCTAGGTGGAAACATCCTTTTTCGGCCATTGTCAGCGGTCCCAGTATGGCCGGGAAGACGCGGTTCGTTAAAGACTTTATAGTCAGTATGGAAGAAATGTGTAACACTCATTTTCCGCATATTTATTGGTTTTACGGTGCTTGTAAACCAGCCGATATGGATGTTCCTATTTGTTTTAAATCAGGACTACCCGACATTGAGGATATAGAAGATACTGCCACACCTAGACTGGTTGTTATCGACGACATGATGAACCAAACCGACCGAAAAGTGGTGGACTTATTTTTTTTAAATAATAATAATTTATTTTGCCATTAACAAATTTTTTGCATAGGCTAACATGATGCTTAGGTCTATTTTGTTATTATATATTAAATAATAAATAAATATATTAAGTTGTACATCTTCTTTGTTTCAATATCTTGATGTTATTTCAATATTTTCTTTAAAAAATCTTCAACTTTATAAAATATTCCATCCGTGAGAATAATTTTCAATTTTTTCTTGAATTTTTTAATATCCTTTTCTTTTTTGAGATGTGATGGTAATTTATTATATAATTTGATTCCTTTGTATTGAATACTTCCCTTGAAGAGAGAGGTTCTATGAGCGGGTATTTCAAGGTTTTGATTTGAACGAAGATTTAATAATTTTGGAGTTTCGAAATAAGATAGATTATTTTTGACAATTAAGATTGTTTCATAAATCTATATTGAAGGTAATGTCATGATTTCAAAATTTTTAAAAATATGTTTACACGAAAATTTGCTTGTTTTATTGAATATAATTCTTAATGCTGATTTCTGTAAAGGAAATAGCCGTTTTAAATTCGAAGTTATGCTTCCCCAAATTGGAATTGCATATGTTAGTTTTGGTATAATCAATCCATGATAAGTCGCCATGAGGACATCTTCTTGGCAATATGCCGCTAATCTCCGAAGTTGAAACAATGTACTTGATATATTTTTATATAAATTATTAACGTGGAGATTAAATTTTATATTTTGATCTATCATTAATCCCAAAACGTTTACAGATTCTGAAGGTTCAACAACTTCATCACCTAAAATGAAATTTATATTTTGATCTGGTGTTTTTGAAAATTCTATGTATTTCGTTTTCTCGATATTAATTGAAAATCCATTTTTGTTAAACCATTGAATAATGTTATGTGAATTTATATAACTTTTAATTTCAAGGTTAGATTTATCATGGTCTTTTACAATTATTGTTGTGTCATCAGCAAAAAGACATAAATTTGAGTTTGACACGGCTTCATTGATATTATTGACATATATTATAAAAAGGACTGGACCTAAAACTGATCCTTGTGGTACTCCAGCAGTTATTTTCATTTCATCTGATGTTGTAATTGTTTGACATCTGTTACTGTCGATGTGGGGGATTACAACAGACTGTGTTCTGTTACTTAAATATGATTTAAACCATTCATTCGATTTTCCACGTATTCCTATACTGTCTAGTTTTTCTAGCATTAAGGAATGGTTAACATTATCGAATGCTTTTTTTAAGTTAACAAAAATTGCCATTGAATGTTCTTTTTTGTCTAGTGAAGTAATTACATCATTAATTAATGTATACATTGCATTCAACGTTGACATGTCTTTTCGAAATCCATATTGGTATTTAGATAAAATATTATATTTACAAAGATATGAGTTCAAACGATTCAATATAACTTTTTCAAATATTTTGCTAATACATGATAGTATGGATATTAGTAGTGCAATAGTGGGGCTGCTGGCCCAATCAAACTTTGACAGGCAGTCAATTTTTTGACAGCTACTTCCGGTCACGTGACCGGAAGTGACGTCATCAGCTGTGACGTAGCTGTGACGTGTTTTTGGTGGGTATTTAAAGTTTAAATGCCCTGCTGTGCTGGGTATTTAAATTTTAAATGGCCGGAAGTGTGTCAAGGTCGTTTGGGGATGTTTTTAAAAAAGATCTTGCATTTTCGGAAAATCCGAAAATGCAAGATATTTTCTTTTTTTATTTATTTGTTTTTTTTTTTACAAAAGTATTATTTTACAAGTTAGTAAAGTTTGCTCCCAAATTTGAAAAGTAAGTTGTTGTCGGTGCTGAAAGTTCTTGTTTATTTTCATTCTTCTTGTTGTTGTAAGTTGGCAAAAACACATTTTTTTCGTTTTGATTGTTTGTTGCATAAAGTTCTAAAGATAAACCAAACCCAGTGGTTATAAGTTGTTTTAGTTCTTCACTAAAAATTTCCAAATCCTTGTAGGTTGTAAGATTGATAGTGTTGTAGTGAATCCCGCGAATGTTGAGAGACATGACTAGAGTTGTTTACTCGACGAGAGGTGTAGCAGGAATGACTATTGCAAAGCCGGTGCTGCAGGTACCTCCGATGGTAGTGGGGGTAGTGGTGGGGGTAATGGCAGGTGTTTGTTTCATCACTTTGAATTTAATCGTTGCCACAATAGACCGAGTCGATGTTGCAATTCTTCTAGTTTATCCAACCGGTTCTTTTGATATGTTTTGCAACTACATTTACAATAGCTGAAAGAATTACATTTTGTACAAGCTTTTCCGTCAACTTGATCTTCAGGTATTCTAAAACATTTTTCTTTGCAACAATAAGTTATAAGTGTTAGATTATTTCTTTTGGATGACATGTTAATTGTAGCTTGTCTTAAACAGAACTGAGCCTCTTAACGTTAAAGTTTCGTATTTATGTAAAGTATTCGAATAAAACTATCGAATAAAATAATCGAATAATACTATCGAATAAAATAATCGAATAATACTATCGATTAAAAGTTCAAGGTCATCCGTTTGAGGTTTTAAAAAAATACAACATATCAGTATATAAAAACATATACTGATATGTTGTTTTTTTATCTTTTTATTTAAAACATTTTTTTACAATGTTATTTTTGTGCGATGTGCAGAGTTAGTTCCGTAGAGTTGTTTCCGCTCATTCCGTGTGACACCAAATATAATGATCCTGGTTGAATTTCCCGCAGATCTTCATTTTGCAGCAACTGGACGAATCGTTTTGGAAGATATACTTGAAACTTTGGTTCATCACCCGGTGTATATGGTGCATCGGATAAAGATGCGACGACTGCGTCTCCATGCGTTGTATCAATTTTCTTCATTTCATGAACAATATAATGTTTCTGTTCTTTTAATTCTGAACATTTCTTGATAATTAGAGTATTTGATTTTGAATGCAAGTTGAATTGTTCAACTAAACATTGGAGAAACTGTTGTGATGCCATCCTTCACAGGAGATGTTGTCTGTTCGGAGTATGGAGTTAGACTGATACTCGGGGTGTGTTGCCTCTTCGTTTATATAACCTTCGGAACCCCCACTACATTCTTCCGTTTGTTGTTGTAAGTAAGCAGCCAAGTGATACGCGTTTTGTAATGCGCATTGAGATTGGTTGTGTTTCGGATTTATTGTAGAAACACAAATATTTCTAGCATCAAAGTGAAATGTTTTGTCCACTTTTAAGTTTAAAACTTCTTTGTTTGTGTACTGTCGTATCCAATTCTTTTTTTCCAATCCTCTGGTATATATGTGTGTAAATTGTTTGCAAAAATGAAACATAATTTTGTGTACATTGTTGTACGGTAGGAAACCTTCATACCAATGGATATGATGAAAATTATTTGTTAGCCATCTGTTTGTTATTTTAGCTTTTGACTTTAGTTCATGGACAGAACACGGTGCTTCAAATAAAAACGGGTATGCTACTTGTGTAAGCAAATCCAAAATTACCAATTCTTTTATGATAAATCTATCATCGTTTCCGCGAAATGCTTGAAATTCAATTACACAAGGTTTTGCTGCCATTTCTTCATCCTGTCTGCTCATCATGGTGTCTGCTGATCAACTGTTTTCCACACCACGGTAGGTTAGATATATATAAACCAGGCCGTACAGTTGTAGGCGCGTTGGTGTATGTTTAACGTGGGCACCATCCCCAGTAGGCCTACCCCACGGTTTATTCTTTTGTTAAATTACATTGTAGTTTTAACCTAGCAAAGTTTCTTCTTCTGTATTATTGTTGTTGTTGGTTTCTTCTTCTGTACTGTTGTTGTTGTTGGTTTCTTCTTCTGTAGCCTCCGTTGCAACTTCAGTAAAAGGTTCAAAGTTTCTTAACTGCCTCCACATTTCCACTTCGTGAGGTATTCTATTAAAGATGGATGTATCTATTGGTCCGTATTGTAAAGTGCTTTCTGGTTGTTTTTCGCATGCATCTACCAGATATTCCTTAATAACAGAGCTTGAAAATACTAATTGTTTCATATACCTGGTAATAGGTGATGTTGCATAGTTTAAAATGTAAAATTCTTCACGTGTTAGAAGAATTTTATTTTCAAATTGTGTCGAGTCTCTAATTCTTACTTGTTGTTGACCACGATGTTTAATAATGTCAATTTCATTGTCACAATCCAAAAGTCGAATGTTAGTTTTTCTTCCAAAGAAACTGTTGGCTAAATAACATTCAATAAGATGTAGATGTTTTAAAAAGGAATCCCAAGCATTTTCTGAAAATAAAACCATCTTTGTTCCATGGCTTAGGATTACTGCGGGAGAGTAGTCTAATGATTTTACCAATCCTATCGACACACTTTTACTCATGCAAGATGAAATAGGATAAAAGATGCGAAGGAAAACTTCAGTTAAAATGTTTGGGGGAATATTTTCTTCAAGTTTTCTTTTCTTTCTTACGTTTGTTTTATTATTTTCCAACTTTTTATTTTGTTTTCCAAACTTTAAAAAGTCATCAATTTCCTTTACAATATTTTCTTCAAAATGTTTATCATCATTTTCCAATAAAGGTGCTGTTTCGGAAACGTCTTGTACAACTGATAAAGAACTCATTTTGTTTATAATGCTGTAGACGATGTTACCCATACAACTGTAGACAGTAAACTAAACAATTTTCGTTCCCGCTCCTGCTTTTATAACCGAGTGGTGGGGGTATTTTTTTTTCCTTTTCATGTTACAAAACTGCTTTTACAATTCCTGTTAAAGGTGTATATGTAACAATTTTGTCATGTAAAATTAAACAATAAGCAGATGTATCTTTGGGTACATTTTGTTCAAATTCCATTTCTATTTTTATATCTACACTGGAAGATTTTACAGATTCGTTTTGTTTTGAACAATCAACTACAACAATCGGATAGTTAGATTTAAATTGGTTTGGCGTTAATAAAGGTGTGTTTGTTTTTCCATAATATGAATTTTGGAATCTTGCGTACATATCGTACAAAACGCTAAACCTGTCTTTTGTAAAGTTTATGTTAAAGTTGTCGTATGGAAAGAATTGAGAGTTTAGAAACACCTTAAAATTTGTAAGTTTGCAATGATCAAATTCACCAGCATGTTTAGTTATTTCGTTTCTTCTTTTTGTTTGTAATCCAAATATTACATATCTTGCCTTTTCCAAATGAGTAGAAGTTTTTACAGTCCATGTATGACGTTGTGTTTCCGGTAAAACCGGATATTCATGAAACTCCCAACTTCTAAATGGTATTACGATATCACGATCTGATTTTAAAGTTCTTAATAATGAAATTCTATTCTGATCGTTTAACCGTACATGCGGTACTCTCCAAACAATCTTGTCTAATTGCATTTTCCATTCTAAAGTAGCTTCCGTTGTTCCATCAGGCGCCATAATAATATCTTTGTCGTTTGATGATCTTAACAAAACTAATTCTTGTTTTACGTTTATTATTATCTTTCGGTAATCTTCGGCAAAGCCTAAAAGTAATCTTAAAGGAATGTAAAAGTCAAAATTGCCTGAAGTGTTTGGAGTGATTGTACTGGAATCGGGTGCTACCCATCCTGCGGCGGCCAGCATATTTTTTTCACTCGGTGTTAAAGATGCTAATCCTTTTAATGTACTTGTAATTCCCACCTTTTTTGTTGAATCTACTGTAACTCCGGAAATTTCATATCTTATTTCATCAAACAAATATGCCATGGGGTTATTTATGAACGGAACAGTACTTGCAGTGCTTCCATCTCTTTTTGTTACTCTTCCTTCGATATACAAATAACTTTCACATGGAAGTGTATAAATATCCTGTTGTTGTATGGGAATTCTAATTTCATCATTATTATTTAATTTTGATGAAGCGTAAGGGTTGTGCGTATGATATTCCTTTTCCCATAAGGTTTCGTCGAATGTCGGACCCTGCGCTATATCCAATATTTCCATTATTAATAAGTTTTAATCCAATTTCTTCTAGAAAACGAATGTTATCACTTGTTAATCCTTCTATAGCTGAAGTGCTACTGACTTGTTTACCAGTCAGCTCTTTCTTTTTAAATGATAACCCCATTGTTATACGGTTGATTTTATATGTATTCGTATAGTTATAGGTTCGTCTCTAAAATCAATATGATTTCCGTCTTGATCTAGTATGTTCACCACAATGTCTGAAATAAAACTGGTGTTTAACGGTAGGTACACCAAGTTTTGTGGCTTTTCCACAATTTTAAAACCCGGAGCGACCGTTGGATAGAATGTGTGCAATATATGAGTATTTTCACCATCTCTATAAGAACCATGTATAATATTACATGTAATATCTATACTGTTAACTTTCATTATTGTTACAGTTCTAGCACCTGAATGGTTAATATTAGGTTCTAAAATTTTTGTTGTTTTAGGAAATCCTAATAAACTACCAATTGAATGTTCTTTGCTAAAATCTATATAATATTTAGATTTAATTTCAGCTTTCATAGTATTGTTATTTCCTTTTATTGTTATATTATCTTTTCCCATATGATTTTGTATCGCTTCATTTATATCATCAATTTCATATGCTCCAGTGGGTAAACTAAATACTTGTATATCTGAATATTTGTTTGTATTTTTATCTTTTGTTTTGTAATAATGTATTTTGTCATTAACATTTTCAGTAACGTTGGGAATAGAATTATAAGTTGTTATATCTAATAATGCGGCTTCCCATAATTTATCTTTTTCCAAACGTAACGCAGGGAAAAGAACACTTCGCAAAGTAGATGAAGTTCCAGTTAATGATACTGTATAGGAAGACATCTTAAAGTTGACTAACGCTTTTTGTTAAAAAATCTAAACATAAATGTCCACAGATTACCGTATCATCAGGTTGCTCTCTTTTATAATTGTATAGTACATTTTTAGCTGTTTTAAAGTAATATTGTAGTTCTTTTGGTGGTGGGAGATTACCAAAACTATCAAAGTAGTAAATAGTTGATCCTAGTTTCTTATAACATACCCAATGAGTGCCTGATCCTTTACTATTATCTAAATTTACTATTCCGGTTTCATTTTTCCATATTTTAACAGGTAATGCATCTTTCATAAACACTCCTCTAAAAAATGGAATTTTTAAACAAGAAACATAAGTAATTAATTCTTTATCTGTTAATTCTTTATTTGGAATTAGTAATTGTTTTTTTCTGTTTAATACACACGATACGGTCTTAGGTATAATCCTCCTCCTTTTTTTATCATTGACCATATTGTTTGTTTCTTTTTATTTTTACCTGCGGTGGATCGTCGTTTTCTTCTTATATTTCCTCCACGTTTCTTTGCAGGTTTTCTTCTCCTTTTTCCACCTCCTATCGCCTACTGTTGACTTTAACAATTCATGTCCGTAAAAACCGCCTTGTAACAAATTTCCTTTGTTATCTTTTAAAATATAAGTTTCCGGTACAGTAGGTTGTACTTTATACACTGTAAAAACTTCGTTTGTCCAATTGGGCAGGTATTTTTTAGTAAACACTCCTTTGTATTTACTAATTCGAACTTTATCATTTACATGAAATTTTCTTGGTTTTCTTTGTTCCGCTTTTGGCTGTGTATTTTTTTTAATTCGTTGTAAAACTAGTTTAGCGTTTTTCTTACTCACTTTGTTGGGTGCCATACCGATAGTTCTATGAAACTTGTTGTTGTAATCGCTTATTAATTTTGGTAAGATATCAACCCATACGTAAGAACCTCTTTTCGAAAACATTTTATACATTGCACCTTTTAAGGTTCTATTAAATCTTTCAATTATAGCTGCCTTTTTCTCAGAATTTGTGGAATAATGATTTATATTATATTTTTTCATTAATAAGGCAAAAGGTTTATTAAAAAATTCTTTCCCATCATCAGTTTGTAAATGTTTAATTTTATTTTTATCTCTTTTTATAGCTACTTCCATAGCTTTTGTTATGCTGTTACCAGTTTTGTCTTTTAATGGCAAAGCATCTGCAACTTTAGTAAAACAATTAATAATCGTAAGTATGTATTTAAATCCTTTATTTATTTTACTATGCGGTTGCATTTCAATTAAATCTGCTTGATATAAATCATTTATTCCTTTTACAACAGTATTTCGTCGTGGAAACTTTATTCTTGCAGGTTTATGAAGTTCATTAACAATCTTTTCCTTTAAGTCTGTCATGATGATTTTACTAACAAAGTCAAGTTAGTATTGAGTGTTTCTTTTTCTGCATCCGCTTTTATAGTTCAAGGTCATTTCAACATATTTTAAAAAAGGGGAAATCACAGCGAGCATGCTGTGATTTCCCCTTTTTTTCTTTTTTTCTTTTTTTATTTTTTTTATTTTTTTTCTTTTTTTCTTTTTTTTTCTTTTTCTTTTTACTCATTGATAGGATTGAGAGAGTAGTGGCCGAATGGTAAAGTGTGAATTTTGTCTGGAAGAATGTGTCGTTTGTCATCATTGGAGCAGAGTGCTTTTTTCACTTCTGTTACGCTGTACAGTTGATGGTTGAAACTTCTGATGGTGTTGAATTTTGCAGTTATAGTCGTTTCTTCAAATAAGCATTGCTTGTAGTGTTCAAAATTTACATTCTTCTTAAGATACAAACTTTTTACTCCCTTAGCTTTTTTAATAATATTGTTTTCTTCTTTATGCAATTGTAGTGAATACAATTTTGACATTAGTGCAAAAAGTTCTTTCAGTAAAATTCCATTTGCTTCGTCTTTAAATTTTCCAAGTTTCTTTTTGTTCCGATCATTGTCATAATTTAAATGATCTTTTGGATAGTCACTAAAATCAAATTCATTTTTGTGAACAAATGTTCGAAGATCCAAATACATATCTTCAGTAAGAATCCAGTAGATGAAAGCGTCCGTGTCCATGTAGGCGATTCCGATGTTATCTCTACCGTAGAAGGCGACCATTTTGTTGTAGTGGAAATCGTACATGTGGGTTTTGGAAATATCCAAGATTGACATTCCAACGTACAACGGACGATCCATTTTCACGCTTGTCTTCTTCATAGATACTGCCACAAGGTTTTCATTGATGATAACGGATGTTTCAAAGTTTGGTTTTTGTACAAGTTTTTCTAGTTTTATAGGATCTGTAATTAATTTAACATTTTTGTGTTTTCTTTTGTTTTCCAATGTTTTTCCAAATATCGCATTATTCATTAATTTAAAAAAGTCCTTTTGAAATGTTGATGTTGCAGCTGCTCTTCTTCTGGTGTTTGAATCAATGTACGGTTTTAACCAGCAAGATTGGGAAAATTTTAAAACTCTATGAATTTTGGTTATACGTAAACCCAATTGGAGTGCTTGTTGAACAACCCAAAAGTGAGCTACGTATCTTTGTTTATTTTCAAGAGTCATCATTAATTTTGGATGTTTGCCAATTGGTGAAACTTCTGTTTTTGCAAGGAGCGGAAGATCGTAATGAAAATCATGCAAGTGTTCTGGATATTCAAAGTCACAGTCCAATATGTATCCGGTGTCTCCGTCTTTTGAAATTTGCGAAATATCACCAATAGAGTCTGGATTAACCCATTCAAAGTTTCCAAAAGGAAGTGGATTAGACATGGCCCATCCGTATAAATTGTTGGCATCGAAATATCCTAAGAACACTGATGGTTTTTCTTTATCGTAGTTTGGAAGATATTTGTTGTTAGCTTTAACATGTCTAGTAACACTTTGGGTCAATCCACCTCTAACGCCCGATTCGATCATCAACACCATGTCAATATCTGTTAATAATTGAAGGTTGCACTTTGTTTCTTTTAGCATAGCTTGCCAAGCTAGTCCTGGAGACGTATAAGAATGAAGAGGGTCTAATCCGTAAGCTTCAAAGCAGGTGTTTCTAAATTCTTCCATCACATCGCAGAGAAGGGTCACATCAAGTTTTACATAAAAGTCAGAATAATCTCCCAGAGTGTTCATTTCCAATTCGTCCCAAACTCTGCATGCGTGTTGATAGTCTTCAGGTGAAATGTCCAAATCGGTAAGTTTACTTTTGAAAGCTTCTGGTGGAGGAAGTGACGTTTCTTGAAATTTATGTAGTCCATCGATGTAATCATACGGGAAAACTCCTTTCCGAAGAACCAAATCCATTTTTTCTGCAGGTACAATTTTGCTTGTTTCTATTAAATTTTGTCTTCTTAAATTTTCAGAAAGTTTCATAAGACTGGAAGGCATAAATCGAAAAGAATCAACAAATCTAAGTTTAATTTTGCCCACCTTTTTTGAAAAGCTTATAAATTTTTCCATAGTTTGTGCTATAACGTCTATTTCACCGTTGTCTCTTGCTAATTCGGGAATGATAAAATGTCCATCGTATCCGCTAAGATTGTGAAAAACCACGGGAATAAAAGATGGTAGTTTGTAGTTGATGTTACATCCGTTGCAAGCTGCACCTCTGTAGGCTCCTGTCAGATGGTCATGGTCGCGAACTTTAACTTTAGTTTCTGTAAATTGATTGTTACACAAATAGCATGTTGTTGTCGAATTATAAAGATAAATTTCTTCCGGTGTCATAGGTGACATAGGAACCACATTGCTATACATTGCTTCCACTTTCCCAGCGATGTCGTATAAATCATCAACAAAGTATCGAGCTGCTTCTTCTCCACGATAAATCTTTGGTGTAGATGTCAAACCATATTCTTGAAGATGTTCTTCAGGCAGAGTGGATTTTACTATTAAACAGTAGCTGTTTGGTTTGTGAAGTTGATACTTTGTTCTGCTTGTAATTTCCTCTCCTTCTTCTTGTTCAAGTGGAAGCAATGAAGATTCAAAATCTGCATACACTACAACGGGAATTCTGTATTGTTGGATAACTTTATCAAATTTTACTTGTGATCTGCTAGGGTGTGGTAATTTAATTCTTACTTCATAGTTTCCATTGCATAATTTTTGATGTTCCATCAACCATTCTGAACCACCTCTTCTTAATGGTTTGTTTACAAAACAAAAACATCTTTTACAAGTGGTTTTTTCTACTTTATGTTTTGATAACTGTTTGCAAACTAGAGCTTCGAAATCTTTAATATATACATAATGTGAAATATCACCTTTTGTTATTAATAATAAATCGGTATGATCTCTGCGTTCGGTGGGTGTTATACGTAAGGGATAGACATTGTTGGATGAATCTAAGCCAAAGATGTTTACAGATGCAAAAGGATTTTTCTTTTCAAATTTTGATATGTCTTGAATTGAAACAGGATAAGTCATGCCTTGAAAGTTATACATATAGGAAACCTCATCGTATGCTCTACTCGGTCGTTCCACATGATCTTCTACATATTTTGCAAGCATTGCATACTTGAAACATTCGGCATTTTCATTTTGTACATTAACACAAGATTTGGTTACTTGAATCTTCCTTGGCAAAGCAATATAACTACTACCTCTCATTCCATATCCATGTTTATGAACTCTCACATCTAAGCTTGTTATACTTAACAAACTCCATCCAGAACCTCTTCCTTCATGTTCTTGTAATTTTGTTAAAAGTTCTTCAAAACAATCATCCACAATTGAGCTTATATCCGATGCAAACATGATGGTTTTGTTTTTAGTTAAAAATCCTCTTGGTGATGTTTCATTCTGAACATTTGTAAATACAGTATCTAATAATATTCCAAACTTTATAAAATTTAATCTTCTTAGTTCATTCTTCAATGTTTCTGTTACTAATGTTTTTGCTTTCAATATAAATTGTGCTAGTTGCAATTGAGCATTGTCAATCTTAAAATGAGTTACTACACTGCCTGGTAAAGCTCGGGCGTATAATTCCACATCCAAAGATGGTCCGGGTGCGTATTGAATAACACTTGGTCTTGAATTTAGTTGTTGTTGATGGGTAGCCAGCATTTGATCTAATTCTTCTAAATCTTCTTCTTCTGCATTGTTTCTTGTTTCGTTGTTATGGTACACTTCTTTGTGTATTTGTAGTAAGTTTTCATTTTCAAAAGATTCTTCACAACTGATGCAGTAATACATGACGTAGGTGTGCTCTCCACAAAAGTTGCAGTAATAATAAGAACCACTCTTAAACTACCCCTATTTATAGACTACCCCCCACCACTTTTTCTGTATTAAACACAAAAAGTGTTAATAACAGTTAAATTTCTTATATTTCAAAACTCCTAAGTGTCAAGGTCAAATAATGCAAGTTTAAAAAACATCTAAGTGTCAAATAATGCAAATATTAAAAAAATCTAAGTGTCAAGGTCAAATAATGAAAGTTTTAGAAAAAATCTAAGTCTCAAGGTCAAATAATGGAAGTTTTAAAAAAATTCTAAGTCTCAAGGTCAAATAATGGAAGTTTTAAAAAAAATCTAAGTGCCAACGTCAAATAATTTAAGTTCAAAATAATACATATATTATGTGTCGTAAGTGTGATCATCATTGCTGTTGTTTAAATATGTTATTTCCAAATCGTTATCGCTTTCATCTTCCTCCATGTCCGATGCCGGAAACAAACGTCGCCGAACAAGAGCATGTATATATTGTACTGGATCATAGTTAATTGTTACAACATGTGTTAACGGTGTTTCTTCGCCTATTGCTACTGGTACTTCCAAAATATTTTCTTCATCACTTGTAGCATCAGACGTAGCATCGGATGTAGCATCGGATGTAGCATCGGATGTAGCATCAGATGTATCTTCTACTGGAATCAAACTATTTTCAAAAATACTTTCGTCATCCGTTAAGTCTTCTGGTTCAACTATTTTATATATTTTTTCACAAATTGTACATCCAAAAGGAAAATTGTTGTCTGTTGGAGGCATTATAAAAGAAACTTGATATTGTAAAATAAATGTTGAAGCAAATGTTTGAAAATTTTTCTAAGTCCGAAAGTATTAATTATTAGGAAGTTTTACAAGTCCAATGTAAAGAAAGAAGTGTTGTTGCCTGTTTAAACAGTTGCAAAAGAATGATAGGTTTGAAAATTTTTCAAAGTCCTAAAATATTAAATATTGAGAAGTTTTAACACTTAAAATATTTACAAATCCAATGTAAAGTAAAGAAAGAAATGTTGTTGCCTGTTGGAACAATGGCAAAAGAATGATGGAAACCAAACCCGCAGTAAGGGTCCTGTGGTTTGGGAGGGGGTAAGCGAGGAGGGGGGATGACCTCAAGCCGAGTTGGGGTCCGGGATCTGCGCGTGTGGTTCGGCATCAGTTGCTCGCTAGACAGTGAGGTGGTAACATGTTCAGAAGGCGCCCTGAACATTTTATCATTTTTGCTGTTTGGTGAAAATATCTTGGTGTTATTTGTATAATAACATCTTGACGTAGGACTGATTAATTTTAAGGCATGGTAGTTGTTTGTGCTTGTAGATACCCTAGGGTTTGTAGTTTGTTTTTAATTTGCTGGTTTGGTAGTTAGTATTATTTTAAAATCTTTCTTTTACTTACAATATATTTCTGCCTGGAATGTTTAAATTTAAAGTAAAATTTTTGTTTTTAAGAATGTTATATGATATGTTTTTAATACCTTTCTATTCCAATTTCCTTTTTCCAACAAGCTTGTTGAGGGCATTCCCTCTCTTGTCTTGTACTCCTTTTTAGTTAGGGACACCTTTCAATTCCAATTTCCTTTCCTTTTTTCCTTCCATCTTTTGCATGGTAAAACCAATAATGGTAAAACCGGCTACCGCTTTTGTAGTGATTACGCTCACCAAAGCGGGTCACTTACAACCTCTATACGTGCTGGATGGGTAGTTCGCCTACCTCCGGAGTTTCGCTAGACCTCAGTTGTTCTGCGTCGCTAATGGCGAGACACTGGCTCCTTTAGTGTTAGGAAATAAAAAACATATTTGTATAACATTTTTTCCTAAATTTAATTAAGCAACTTGCTATTTCAAAATAACATTTTTGTTTTAGCTTAGCGTTGTGCGCTTATGGTGAGGTGTGTGAGTTCGCTTACGTGATGATCACACTGTAATCATGATGTGCAGCGCTGGGCTGTCTAGCTATTTTTTTTTAAACTAAATTTTATTTCTTTATTTTTTTATTTTTATTAATTCTTAAACTCTAGGCAGATTGTATTGTAAATTAGCTTTTCTTCTTTTAGGTTTCCGGGGGTGTACGGTTCTGTCAAACCGTACACCCCCATTTTCTTTTTAGTTATCGAATGACCTTGACCTACTTATTTTCAAGGTCAACAAAAAGACTTAGCGAAAATTTCTAAGTCTCAAGGTCATTTATATATAGGTAGATTTAGCTTTTCTTCTGTTAGGTTTCTGAGGTGTACGGTTCTGTAAAACCGTACACCTCCATTTTCTTTTTAATTATTGAATGACCTTGACCTATTTATTTTCAAGGTCAATAGCAGTTAGCGAAAATTTATAAGTGTAAAAAGTAGGTCAAGGTCACCAAAAAATACCCTATGAACGGGGGAATAGACCGCTAAGTAATTCTTTTAGAATTACAAAGTGGTCTATTCCCCCGCTCCTATTTTTTTTTTTATTTCATTTTTACATTAACCTCTCAGTTTTAACAAAATGAGGTATTTGTTGTGCGCACTGCATAATGTTTGATTTACACAACACATCTTTTACCCTTTTTTAATAATATACGAACGTTGTTCTTTTTAGGACTAGATTGTAAAAAGTAAAAAGTCATTTTGTTATCTCGCTTTTATAAGAAATTAACCCTCCATTGTAAATTTTGAAAATAGGTCAAGGTCATTCAAAAATACCCTATGAGCGGGGGAATAGACCGCTAAGTAATTCTTTTGGAATTACAAAGTGGTCTATTCCCCCGCTCCATTTTTTTTTGTCTTGTGTTTAATTTGACCATTTAACTTTATCAGATGGAGATTTTCTTACTAAATAATAATGAACATTACTGATATTTGGAATTTGAAGATTTACTGGTAATTTGAGCAAGTAGAGTTCATCACAACATCTAAGAACAACATCCCTGTTACTGATCTTTTTTACAAAAACATATTTGTGGTTTAATTTCAATCTGTTGATTTTAATTCTTTTATAGTTTTCAATTTTTTCTGGCAATTCACTTTTGGAAGGTTCAATTTTGACTTTTTTAGAAGGTTGAATTTTGACTTTTTCGGAAGGTTCACGTTTGTTATGCAAATTACACAATTTTTCACCTACACTACACAACTTCACACACCTTTCACCTTTGTTCGCTCCTTTTTTTAAAATATGAGCACATTGTTCTTTCTTAAAACAGGATTTTCTTAATTTTTGAAGTTTTTGAAGTTTTTCAGAAATTTTCTTAGGAGATTTTTTTGGTGAACATTTTTTTGGAGAAGGAGATTTTTTCGGTGAAGATTTTTTTGGAGAAGGAGATTTTTGTTTCACAATAGAAACAACAGATGATGATGATGATGTTCTTGATGACGAGGAAGAAGACCTGGACGAAGACGAAGTGCCTGCCATAGCGCCGGATCCCAAGAAAGTAAAGATTACTCTGTTTACCCTGCCTTTATAACAGCTCCCCACCCATTTACCCCCTCTACTTTTCGACGTCAAAAAAAATATTCATCCAAGCTTTCTAACACTGGCAAGGAAACAGTTTCAAAAGGTTGATACAAAATTTCATAAATGTCTTGATTTAAATTTTGCGAAGTTTGAAGATATTCTTCTATTTCCTGTACAAATTTCTGTTCGAATTGTTGGAATTCTTCTATATCCTGTAAAAATGTCTGTTCGGATTGTTCAAATTCTTGTTGTTCTAAGTTAAATGTTGGTGATTTCAAGTCTTCTTCCAATTTTTTAATGTAATCTATTGCATTTTGAACTATAGATTGTCTGTTAATTTTTTTTTGTTTTTGACTTTCCGGTACAACTAATTTTAATTTTTCAAAAGCTTTTCTTAATCTGTGTTGTCTTCTTTGTTCCCTTCGGTTTCTACTTAATCTTTGATCAATCGGGTATTTTTGGAAAGATTCCATAACGTTTTGTTGATTCAAAATGTAGCAAACTATTAATTCTATCCGCTCAATATATAGTGGAAACCCGGGGGAGGGGGAATCACCTTCGCCATCAAGGTGATTGGTACGTATTTAAAGCTTTGAGGTTTGCATAGCCAGACCATAACTATGAGCTCCTTGTACGAGTTGTGTTTGCAGCGTATCTGCTCAGACAACCCTATGCTTCGGCAAATTAGGGAGGTGTCAGAGCCGCTGCCGCAAATCTTGCAAGGCGAGCTCATTTATGAGCACAAAAAACGATGTGTTTCTAAAACTAAAATTTGGTGGGAAATGCCAAATGCTGGCAAAAAAATATGCGGCCTATGTCACATGGTACGTTTTCATTAACTGAATTGTTTTTTCTATTTACAATATATTATTTTATTAATTTTCTTTAAATTAATATTTTTTTTTTAGCGGCTTCCTGGTGCGAATCCGGATCAAGAACTGTACAGATACCTGAAACATGCATCTGAAAATGTAGGATACAAATTGAAGACGCCAATAACGCAAGAATATTGTCATCTTTGTGGTTGGTTTCCTCTGGAGCAATATGATATTAAATGTATGTGTTTATAAACACATATCAATAGAAGAAATTAAATAGGAGCGGGGAACAGAGCAGCTTGTGGTTTAACCACTTACTGCTCTGTTCCCCGTTCATAGGGTATGTTCAGATGACCTTGACCTAGTTATTTTGAAGGTTTATTGTAACTTAACAAAAATTTTCTAAGTCCATAACGAGGTCAAGGTCATTTAAATCTTAGCGGAAGAATGAAAAGAATAGCTACCAACATGCATTGTTGGTATCTATTCTTTTCTTTCCTCCTAGAAAACCCCCTTAGTCCGTGTCAACTTTGATGTAAAGTTTTGTACAAAATTGTACATAATAAAGGACCCATGATTCAAGTCCTTCGTAATCCATAGAATCCGAAGTGCAACAGATTTTTGTACCGTCTGCTTTAACAGCTTCAAGTACTCCACTGATGCAATTCAGATTGCTATGATACGTTTTTATGTACCATAGTACTCTTTTGGCTTCAACAAAGTTGTGCACAGCACCAAAGATCATGAGGGATTCCATGGCAAATATAACCACAAGACTGCAGCACACCTTATATATACTGTCGGTCCAAGGCGGCGGCCTCCTATGGCGACCTGGTTAACCCAATGGAGGGCGTTGTCCTTTGCCATCAAGGTGATTGGTACGTATTTAAGGCTGTGAGGTGAGCATAGTCAGCCCATAACAATGAGCTCCTTGTACGAGTTATGTTTGCAGCGGATCTGCTCAGACAACCCTATGCTTCGGCAAATTAGGGAGGTGTCAGAGCCGCTGCCGCAAATCTTGCAAAGCGAGCTCATTACTGAGCACAAGAAACGTTGTATATTTAAAACCAAAATTTGGTTTCAATTGGCAGATGGCGAGAAAATATGTGCCCTATGTGACTGGGTACGTTTTCATTAACAGTATTGTTCTTTTCTATTTACAATATATTATTTTATTAAATATCATTAAACTATTTTTTTTTTTAGGCTCTTCCTTCAGCCGAAGAGGGAGAACCGTTGCATAGGCAAATGATATACCGATTTGGAATCATAGGATACAAACTGGAAACACCAAGACCGCAAGAATTGTGCCAGCTGTGTGGATTCTTCCCATTTGCTAAATATCAAGTTAAATGTATGTGTTTATAAACATATATTATATGTTTATAAAGACATATCAATAAAAGAAATTAAATAGGGACGGGGAACAGAGCAGTTTGTGGTTTAACCACTTACTGCTCTGTTCCCCGTTCATAGGGTATCTTCAGATGACCTTGACCCACTTTTTAAGAACTCTATGGTGGGGGGAAATGCATATATATAAACCGTGGATTAAGTAAAAGACAACATTTCCCTCATCAGCATGGAAACTTTCCGGATGTCTTACAATGTTCATTGCACTCCTGTACAACATGTTCATTTTATGTTAAATTTAATCCATTTTCTTCAAAATGTAAATTTTTTTGCAATTTCTGTTACTGGAGAAAGATGGGTAAATTTAACATTAGAAACTGTCATGGTTACAATCAACCCTTTAATAGATCCTAATTGGTTTTCAACAGTGGAATCATATATTGATACTATGGCTTTCGAACAAGGATATCATTATCTTTGGGTTGATGTTAGTTACATCAACTTTCAAAACGAAACAGATGATGATGATGGATATGATTCTGCCACATAAAAAATAGACATTAACGGAACTTCTTTCCCTGCCTTTTAGGAAAAAAGAGAGGAACAGTGTTAATTAATAACACTGTTCCTCTCTTTCTTCCGCTTAAAGTTAAATGACCTTGACCTAATTTTTATAGTTAAGAAATATACGAAATAAAAAATAATAGAAAATGTACATTTTTTTTAAGTTTTTGCGTTATAACTTTTACACCGTTGGTTATATCGAAAAATGTTACTGGACCTTTTTTGTTTGTCTTTTAATTCCGCTTAATTTGACTACCCGCACGATGGATTTGGAGCATTTTTGTTATATCCACTGCCATCGTGTACGGCGACGCAGTTCTAAAGTTGAACGGCGACGAAATCAAGTAACCGGTTTTGCCGGAGGGGGGAGGGGGGTTTCCGCGGGGAAGGGTGGGGGGGGGAGGGGGGGGAGGGGGGGAGGGGGGGAGGGGGGGGAAGGGGGGGGGAAGGGGGGGAGGGGGGGAGGGGGGGGAGGGGGGGAGGGGGGGAGGGGGGGAGGGGGGGTGAGGGGGGGGAAGGGGGGGGGAAGGGGGGGGAGGGGGGGAGGGGGGTGAGGGGGGGAGGGGGGGAGGGGGGGGAGGGGGGGAGGGGGGGGATATAACAAAAAATGCTCCAAATCTATCGTGCGGGTAGTCAAATTAAGCGGAATTAAAAGACAAACAAAAAAGGTCCAGTAACATTTTTTGATTAAACCAACGGTATAAAAGTTATGACGCAAAAACTCAAAAATATTAATAACCAACGCGAAAACTAAACTCACCATCAACAGAAATTAAAACATTTACAAAAACCCAAATGTTAAAAATAATTATTTAATAAAAGATACAACACAAAACTAAAATCTTAGGTTATTTAAAACTTTAACAAAATATTTAAGTCTCAAAAGTAGAGTTTTAAAATCAATCAATATATAAGTCAAACAAGTAAGTCTTTTGAAATTAAAATATCTAAGTCTAAAAAATAGGTCATTTAAAATAATTCTAAGTCCGAAAGTAGAACAATCAAAACTAGGTCAAGGTCATTTAAAAATTATAAAAAAAAGGGGGGTGGGGAAGCGTGGGGTCCCTACCTTATTCTACTACTTTATTTCTATACTACTTTATTATAACTTATGCTACCCCTTAAATGCTATCATGCATGCGGTTACGGTGTGATCATCACGTAAGCGAACTCACACACCTCACCGCCCTATCATATCTTAACCCCTACCTAACGTTCCCCCTATTCTATCTTATACTATGTAATATTACAGTTACGGTGTGATCATCACGTAAGCGAACTCACACACCTCCCTATAATATTACACCTAACTTAATATTACAGTTACGGTGTGATCATCACGTAAGCGAACTCACACACCTCACCGTAATATTAACCCTGACAATTAAACCACGCAGGAAATGGAAAGGTAGGTGGATTGCCATTGCGACCGACTATTATAGGAGGGCGCCTCTCCCACAATAGCCGAACGCAGTGTGTGCTTGACATAAGCCATCCCACACACCATGGCGAACATTACGTTACAGCATAACCCTCCACGTAAGCGGACCAGTTACACCTTCACCGTAATGCCAAAGAGAAACGTTGCGCGCTTGCTTATATCAGCGAGCTCGAGACTCGACCTCGCTAGCGAGCCTTGACTAGTAGGTCAACGTGTCGCTCTGCCGGGGCCGGTAGCCTTGGCCGGGTCGCTAGCCACCGCTCTCACAACTTCGTCTGGCCTACTTGGACCTGGTCGCTAGCCTCAGCTTTCACTACCTTGACTACAAGGTTGTTGTGTCTGCTGCCTATAAGAACCCCATTCGCCCGCCTTGTGTTATTCTGCCACTCGCCACCATCGCTGTTACTATCCATTCCCACGTTTTTTAACCATTTTTCCTATTTCATTATATTATCCATTTTATTATTCTTTTTATATCAACATGAACTCCTCTGCATCTTCTTCATCTACCCCCATTCTCCTGAGTCTGCTGCAGAAACCTCTGCAGCAGAAACCAACTACAATTCCGGTATCTATTGACCTTTCTTCTATTTCGACTGATTTTCTTCAAAAAAAACAAACTTCTCCCGTCCTCTCCTCCTCCATTAACGAAATAATAGCTGATGCTCTTAATGAAGATCAACCCCAATTATTTCAGAATCCCACACCAGTTACAGAAACATCAACGCCGCAAATTGAAGACATTCCGATCGCTCCAATTTGTGACGATATTTTAACTGAAGACTGGATGGAGTTGTGCGGACTGCACCCTTCTTCTACCCCCCAACAAATTCAACCCGCACCAATCAAAGAAACCCCCACCCCCCAAACAATTCATCCCGCACCAGTAAAGAACATCAGGCTAAAGGAATTAAAGAAAAACAAAAAATATAACCTGTACAGAATTGAAGAAAACAAAATTTATATCTACAACGAGGAGAGGACGAAAATTTATATCCTCACAACTCCAAAAACCAAACCACCACTTGTCCCAACAGATCCAAAATTTTTACTAGTAACAGCGGAGGGTGGAAAATTGAGAATAAATATATTAAATTAAACCTTATATTCCTTCCCCTCCTCAATCAAAGTCCACCCTGGTGGCAAAATCGGCCCTTCTAAGGGCCACCTAAGACTTTCAAATTTAGGCTTAAGTTAGGGCCTCAACCCTTGGTGACTACAAGCGGTTCATATACCTCTAAGTCCCAAAGGTTGAGTCAATAGCGGGGGGCTTTCGCTAAAGCCTCAACCCTTGGTGACTAACAAGTGGTCTGTGTACCACTAAGTCACAAAGGGTTGGACGCTAAAGCCTCAACCCTTGGTGACTAACAAGCGGTTCACATAACTCTAAGTCCCAAAGGTTGAGTCAATAGCGGGGAGCTTTCGCTAAAGCCTTAACGTTTGGTGACTAACAAGAGGTCCGTGTACCTCTAAGTCCCATAGGGGCTTTCACAAACCACCCCTTGTTAGTCACCAAGGGTTGAGGCTTAAACTTAAGCCTAAATTTGAAAGTCTTAGGTCGGCCCTTAGAAGGGCCTTTTTTTTGCCACCAGGGTGGACTTTGGAGGTGGGAAAAGGTTTTACTCGGTAATATTTATGTTTAACTTGGCACCTTTTTTATTTATTATCAAGTGTCGAGGGTTAAGGGGAATAGGAATTTTTTTGGGAATGTCAATGACATAAATTTTGGTTTTTTCAGAATTAAAAATGAAAATAGAAGAAGATAAATGTCTTAGGATTTCATATTTTCGGTTAAGTTTCAGTTTTTTTAGATGAAATTTTTGCTGGGGTACGTTTGAAGATACAGGTGATATAGGTGGTTTGGTGCGAATTTTGGGTGGTTCGGTGCGAATTTTGGTGCCGGTAAGAATGTTTTTCCAAACTTGCTGAAAAGGTTTTCGAGCAATAGTGGTTGTAACATCATACCAATCACGATTGTTGTTCGATTGAATAATTCGTACCCCAAGCAGTTGAAGATAGGAAAACCAGTTATACCAAATCTCGGTATACTCGGAGCGGTTCATTGTGAAATTGAAGTAGGTGTTGTTAGGACGGTGGCAAAGGAAAGAATAACTTGTCGAGTGTAGAGTGTAGAGTGTGTTAAGCAATCAAGGACAGGTGTGCCGGGTGATGCAACAAGGACGACGACCTGTATTCGCCGGCCGGCCGCAAGCGAAAGTGCGGCGCAAGGTCAACCAGTTGTATTGCTAACTGGTCGGCAACAAGCGAAAGCATGCGAGGTCAAACCCGGCCCACTCGGTCTCGTTTATCTTTTAAAACTCGCATGATAGGGTTTGCAAACATATTAATTCAAATATGTTGTAAAAATTTTCTTACGATATTTTGTTACAAATCTTTTTAAGGCAAATGTTAAGAAACCATGTTTCTATTTTAATCGCAACTACAGTTTCGATTTCTTTAACTAAATATTATAGCTAAGTATTAAAGTAATATAATAAAGTAGCATCTTTAAAAATATTGTAACTTGTACAAAGTTAAATAAGTATTTTAAGCCAAATGTTAAAAACAATTGTTTAGTACTGAGATGTTCACCCTACAACACCTACGTTAGAACTAACACTACAAATCCAAAAATTGCGAGGAGTCTCTCATGGTGGTGGGGGGAGGGCAGATGTTCCGAGCTGCACATGTCAAGGGAGGTTGCAACGCCGATACTGACACATCATTTTGCTAGTAGAACTGGCAGAGTAAACATCTAAATAAACATGAGTTCTGTTTTATATGTTTCTTTTATTAAAGATGGACTTTGCATTGAAACGCAAAGTTTTCCTATTGATGCAGATCCTATACAACAAATTTTAGTACATCCTCCAGAAAGTTATGATTCCATCTACATTTCAGTGCAAGAAACAAACGACCCCCCACCACCAACAACTCCTGATGCACAGTAGGACACGGCTACCACACGTCATTAAAGCTTCAGCTCTTTACCCGAGCACACATGGACTCTGAGCTTCAATATAATACTGTTTCTTCTACATCTACACCAACTTCCGAACAATTACCTACTACAAATGAAACTACTACAAGTCTACAAGTAAATGAAATTTCATCAACTGTTAGTTCTGATGCGCAAGCAATAATGTTATCATTAATTGGTTTCGACTAAAAATTCAACAATGGAAGAAGAAAGAAATTCGCTATTTTACAACTTGGTTTTTGTGAACCCGTCGAAATTTATTATTTGCCTACTTTCATTTTTATGTGGTTACAATTTTGGTTACCTTGTTCAGGAAATGCTAACAGATAAAAAGGAAGAACATTCGCTATATTTTAAAGTTTATGTTTATGTAATTGCATCTTTATTTGGATACTTTGTAGCAGGATATTTTCTTGTTAATTTGTCAATTCCATTTTTTACATGGTATTTTAACAGACGTGAAAATCAACAAAACAACAGTTTGTAAAAAGAAACAAAAATTATCTTGCATTTTCGGATTTTCCGAAAATGCAAGATCTTTTTTAAAAACACCCCCAAAAGACCTTGACACACTTCCGGCCATTTAAAATTTAAATACCCAGCACAGCAGGGCATTTAAACTTTAAATACCCACCAAAAACACGTCACAGCTACGTCACAGCTGATGACGTCACTTCCGGTCACGTGACCGGAAGTAGCTGTCAAAAAATTGACTGCCTGTCAAAGTTTGATTGGGCCAGCAGCCCCACTATTGCACTACTGATATTGGTCTATAATTGTTTGCATTATATGGATCACCTTGTTTTAATAAAGGTACAATTTTGGATTTTTTTTTAATGCTTGGGGAAGTTTACCGTGTTCAATGGAATAGTTAATAAGAATCTTCAAAGGGTATGCTATTTCTTTACAACATTCTTTCACCAATTTAACCGGTATTTCGTCAAGTCCAACTGCATTTGTCATTTTTAATGATTTTATGATATCCTCGACTTCTTGAGTTGTAGTGGGATTCAAAAACATTGTTTGTGTTGCATTATTTTTCATATGTTGGACATTTTCTTGTGTAACGTGGTTAGTCTTATTGGCAATATTTATAAAAAAATCATCAAATATGTCTGCTATATGTTTTGTGTCTTCAATTAGAGATCCGGATGAATCTAGGAGTTTAATTCCATTTTCTAATTTATTTTTCTTTCCTTTTTTATTTTGGTTTATTATTTTCCATACAGTCTTTGACTTATTATTAGATTTTTCTATCACATTTTTAATATTTCTAGATTTTTCTTTTCGCACTAAGTATCGATATTTAGTCTTTAAAATCTTAAACTCTTTACGTAGAGGATGGAATGAATTTAAATTTTTTGAAGATATATAAAGGTCTTTAATTTTCTTTCTTAAAATCCGTGCTTCTTGTGATAGTTTAATTTTAGTACTATAACTCTTTTCTTTGACTATAATTTTTTTAAAGGAAATGTAGCGGTGAAATGCTGGGTTAGTGTGTTAGATAACTGATCATACAATTCATCCATGGAAAGATCCCTTTTTAGTAAAATATGCCATGGTTCATTTTGTAACAATTCTCTGAATTCATTAACTTTTGAATCAGTTAAGGGTCTAAAATATTTGTAGGTTAGCAATGCCTTATTAGTGTTAACGGAATTAAATGCCGCAATCTGCGCATAGTGATCTGATAAGCAAGTAATCAATATATTGCTAACAATATTTTCATTTGTTAAGTTGGAGAAAATATTATCAATTCTTGTTTTAGATTTTTTAAATTCTCTCGTATATGAAAATATTAATTCATTTAATCCATAACCTGTCAACATATCTTTAAATCTCTTTGTATCTGGTTTATTTGAAGCACAATCTATATTAAAATCTCCTACAACAAGAATGTTATTTTTATTTTTGTAAATGGAGTCTAAACAATTTCTCAAGGCATTCATAAAGAAATTAATGTTACCTGAGGGTGGTCGGTATACTTCCAATATGAAGATTCTCTTTGATAATGACTCAATTTTTGTACATGTCATTTCAATTTGTCCTTCTTCACAAAATTCAGAAATATCAATTGTATTAAATTTGTGGTTTTCATTTATTAATAAACATACACCACCTTTTCTCATTATTTACGAAAGGTTGCCATCATTGCAATATCAGCGTGTTTTACATAACCCAGAATATATTTCACCAAGGAAGAGGGCAACGGGACATTTCGTTAAACGCTCATTACATAGTGTGCCTCAAAACTCCACGAGACAAAGCTCAGATTCGTCATCTCGCACAGCAGATATGGCCTGACAACCCCCGATTCCTAATGGAAGCCTACTCCGATGCGACATCAGAATCTAATGGATACCTTCTCATGGATCTAAAGCAAGATACTCCAGATAAATTTCGTTTCAGAACAAAAATATTTCCTTCCGACGATGTAAAGTATGTATACATAAGTCGTAAATAAAGAATGTTACTGAATTTCGATCTGTTTATTTTATCCTTACTCAATTAATATTTAAAGTCGTCATTCTGTGGGGGACGGAAGCTATGTAACACAATAAAAGACGTGACGTAAGTTAGCAAAACGGGACGAAAGGAGGCAGCGTAACGTAATAAAAGGTGTCGACTTTTGGTATAATCAATCCATGATAAGTCGCCATGAGGACATCTTCTTGGCAATATGCCGCTAATCTCCGAAGTTGAAACAATGTACTTGATATATTTTTATATAAATTATTAACGTGGAGATTAAATTTTAGATTTTGATCTATCATTAATCCCAAAACGTTTACAGATTCTGAAGGTTCAACAACTTCATCACCTAAAATGAAATTTATATTTTGATCTGGTGTTTTTGAAAATTCTATGTATTTCGTTTTCTCGATATTAATTGAAAATCCATTTTTGTTAAACCATTGAATAATGTTATGTGAATTTATATAACTTTTAATTTCAAGGTTAGATTTATCATGGTCTTTTACAATTATTGTTGTGTCATCAGCAAAAAGACATAAATTTGAGTTTGACACGGCTTCATTGATATTATTGACATATATTATAAAAAGGACTGGACCTAAAACTGATCCTTGTGGTACTCCAGCAGTTACTTTCATTTCATCTAATGTTGTAATTGTTTGACATCTGTTACTGTCGATGTGGGGGATTACAACAGACTGTGTTCTGTTACTTAAATATGATTTAAACCATTCATTCGATTTTCCACGTATTCCTATACTGTCTAGTTTTTCTAGCATTAAGGAATGGTTAACATTATCGAATGCTTTTTTTAAGTTAACAAAAATTGCCATTGAATGTTCTTTTTAGTCTAGTGAAGTAATTACATCATTAATTAATGTATACATTGCATTCAACGTTGACATGTCTTTTCGAAATCCATATTGGTATTTAGATAAAATATTATATTTACAAAGTTATGAGTTCAAACGATTCAATATAACTTTTTCAAATATTTTGCTAATACATGATAGTATGGATATTGGTCTATAATTGTTTGCATTATATGGATCACCTTGTTTTAATAAAGGCACAATTTTGGATTTTTTTTTTAATGCTTGGGGAAGTTTACCGTGTTCAATGGAATAGTTAATAAGAATCTTCAAAGGGTATGCTATTTCTTTACAACATTCTTTCACCAATTTAACCGGTATTTCGTCAAGTCCAACTGCATTTGTCATTTTTAATGATTTTATGATATCCTCGACTTCTTGAGTTGTAGTGGGATTCAAAAACATTGTTTGTGTTGCATTATTTTTCATATGTTGGACATTTTCTTGTGTAACGTGGTTAGTCTTATTGGCAATATTTATAAAAAAATCATCAAATATGTCCGCTATATGTTTTGTGTCTTCAATTAGAGATCCGGATGAATCTTGGAGTTTAATTCCATTTTCTAATTTATTTTTCTTTCCTTTTTTATTTTGGTTTATTATTTTCCATACAGTCTTTGACTTATTATTAGATTTTTCTATCACATTTTTAATATTTCTAGATTTTTCTTTTCGCACTAAGTATCGATATTTAGTCTTTAAAATCTTAAACTCTTTACGTAGAGGATGGAATGAATTTAAATTTTTTGAAGATATATAAAGGTCTTTAATTTTCTTTCTTAAAATCCGTGCTTCTTGTGATAGTTTAATTTTAGTACTATAACTCTTTTCTTTGACTATAATTTTTTTAAAGGAAATGTAGCGGTGAAATGCTGGGTTAGTGTGTTAGATAACTGATCATACAATTCATCCATGGAAAGATCCCTTTTTAGTAAAATATGCCATGGTTCATTTTGTAACAATTCTCTGAATTCATTAACTTTTGAATCAGTTAAGGGTCTAAAATATTTGTAGGTTAGCAATGCCTTATTAGTGTTAACGGAATTAAATGCCGCAATCTGCGCATAGTGATCTGATAAGCAAGTAATCAATATATTGCTAACAATATTTTCATTTGTTAAGTTGGAGAAAATATTATCAATTCTTGTTTTAGATTTTTTAAATTCTCTCGTATATGAAAATATTAATTCATTTAATCCATAACCTGTCAACATATCTTTAAATCTCTTTGTATCTGGTTTATTTGAAGCACAATCTATATTAAAATCTCCTACAACAAGAATGTTATTTTTATTTTTGTAAATGGAGTCTAAACAATTTCTCAAGGCATTCATAAAGAAATTAATGTTACCTGAGGGTGGTCGGTATACTCCCAATATGAAGATTCTCTTTGATAATGACTCAATTTTTGTACATGTCATTTCAATTTGTCCTTCTTCACAAAATTCAGAAATATCAATTGTATTAAATTTGTGGTTTTCATTTATTAATAAACATACACCACCTTTTCTCATTATTTACGAAAGGTTGCCATCATTGCAATATCAGCGTGTTTTACATAACCCAGAATATATTTCACCAAGGAAGAGGGCAACGGGACATTTCGTTAAACGCTCATTACATAGTGTGCCTCAAAACTCCACGAGACAAAGCTCAGATTCGTCATCTCGCACAGCAGATATGGCCTGACAACCCCCGATTCCTAATGGAAGCCTACTCCGATGCGACATCAGAATCTAATGGATACCTTCTCATGGATCTAAAGCAAGATACTCCAGATAAATTTCGTTTCAGAACAAAAATATTTCCTTCCGACGATGTAAAGTATGTATACATAAGTCGTAAATAAAGAATGTTACTGAATTTCGATCTGTTTATTTTATCCTTACTCAATTAATATTTAAAGTCGTCATTCTGTGGGGGACGGAAGCTATGTAACACAATAAAAGACGTGACGTAAGTTAGCAAAACGGGACGAAAGGAGGCAGCGTAACGTAATAAAAGGTGTTACATAAACTGGCAACAAAGGGGCTTCGATGCATAGTAAAATGCGTTACATATTATGGTAAAAAGGACCAAAATGTAAGAGCGTGACGTAATAAAACACGTTACGTAAGTTATCAACACAGGGCAAAAGGTAACTAAATGACGTAATAAAAGGCGTTACGTAGGCTGATAACACGGGGCAAACGGTGGTAGTGTGACGTAATTCAAGACGTTACGTAGATTGGCAACACGGGTAAAAGGTAAAAGCGTGACGTAATAAAAGGCGGTATGCGCGTTGGCAACAGTGCATGAACGCACACAAAAAAGGTTGACAATACTCGGAGGCATGGAGAATCCCAAGGGTCCAAGGTCAGGTTAGCCCAGGTAGGACAAAGCTAGGTTAGTGGGGAATCCCAGGGGTCAAAGGTCGAAAAGCAGTCAGGGTGGGGCCCACAGTAGTGATGTAAATCGTCGTCGCAGTAGACGTAATCGTCGTCGCGGTAGAAGGATATCGTTGTTACGGTAGGCGAGTATCGTCGCCGCGGTAGATAACATATCGTCGTCGCTGTAAACGATTATCGCGTCGCGGTTAACGAGTATCACGTAACGGTAAACGAATATCGCGTCGCGGTAAACGAGTATCGAGTCGCGGTAGACGAATATGGACGTCGCAGTACTAGAAGGCAAATATCGTTGTCGCGGTAGGCAAAGATCGTCGATGCACTAGACGAGTATTGTCGTTGTGGTAGACGCCGCGGTAGACGAATATGGTCGTCGTGGAAGAAAATAAAATAAAATAATAATCTGGTCTAACCAATCAGTAACTCTTTCTTTCAATATTTATGGCGCGGTTTAATTTTTAATTTTTACTTTAATTCTAATTTTTTTTGCTAGTTATCAATTAAGTTTTACATAAACAAATGTTTCATAACAGTGACCTTGATGAAACTTTGGTTACAGGTAACACCTTTGCTGTATGCAATGATTCAGAAAATTTTAGCAATATATTTAAGAATAACCGTAATGTAAACAATTTTTCTGTGCTGCTCCAGAATGTTCGTAGTTACAATCGAAACTTTGATGAATTTCTGGTCTTTTTACAATCAGTACAATTTAAATTTAACTGTTTTGTTTTAACAGAATCTTGGCTAGAGAATAATAGTGACCTAGACAGTGGTACCTAGCTACAACTCGAATTTGTCAGTTTTTGTAGACGGAATTTCGGATTATTTTTATTCAAGCCGTGACTTTCGTGGAACACGCATATTCGTCGGAGATATAAACTGTGACATTTTGTCAGTTAATCAAAATACGCAAGAAGAGCGATACCTCGACGTCATGTGCGAAGCTAGATTTATCTGTTGTATCAATGACATAACCAGACCCGAAAGCAACTCCTGAATAGATCATTGTTTCACTAAATTAAAAAGTGGAATAAAATCAATATCGGCGGTAATTCAATCAGCCATTACCAATCACTACACTATAGCTCTACAAATATCTAAAATTGAGTCAAATCGCATCACCAAAGAAAACAATGAATTTTTTAATAAAACTAATTGGCATAGGGTTTCACAGAATTTATTAAATACTGATTGGAGGGAAGTACTAAACAGTAATGACATAAATTTTTGTACTGAAAAAATCACAGAGAAAATGAGTGAAGTAATAAATAATGCCTCGTCCAAAATCAAGTTAAGTTCCAAAAACACAAAAATCAAACCATTGATCACGTCAGGTCTCATTAACCCGATTAGGAAACACAGCAAACTTTACAAACAGATGAAAAAGGAGCCTTTTAATCCACGTGTAAAAAACCTATTCACAAACTACCGCAACGTCCTACACTCATTAATCAAACGTTGTAAGTACGCTTATTACAAAAACAAAATTCAAGACGCATCAGGCGACCCACGTAAATTCTGGAGCGTAATAAATGAAGTAGCAGGCCGGCAAATGGGCAAGGACCGGTTCCCAGTCGAGACTTTCTGTGACGGCGGTGACTCTCTCACCTCCTCACGAGTCAAAAATATTTGCGAACAATTCAATTTATACTTTTCTTCTGTTGGATCCCATCTTGCTCGAAACATCAGCCCTTTGGGGCCGCCGGAGGTGGAAGACGCTGCCTACGCCATGGACTCCATTTTCACGCTAGAGCCGGTCGATGCTTCACAGTTAACTGAAGTTATAAATAGTATTAAAGGTGGTTCAGCTCCAGGATGGGATGCAATACCAGCTAGAGTCATAAAAGAAAATCTGTCTCTACACCCGCCCATTCTTCATCTTATAAATTTATGTATTCGTACTGGGGAATCCCAGACGCTTTCAAAAGTGCCAAAATAATTCCAATTTATAAATCAGGACCAAAAAAATCGTTCATAATTTCAGACCTATTTCGTTGTTATCCACTATAGACAAGATACTAGAGAAATGTATAAAATTACAGCTGACTAATTACATCGAAAAGGAAAAAAATTATATCAGATATTCAGTATGGTTTTTGTAGAGGGAAAAATACATCTAATGCACTCTTTGATATCACAAAAGTAACTTTAAAGGAAATCGGAAATAAGAACAAAACCATGATTACTTTTTTAGATTTAGCTAAAGCCTCTGACTCGATAGACTGACAAATTTTACTAGATAAGTTACGTTTAATCGGATTAAATGAAACATCTTTAAAATCCGTTTCTAATTATTTTGACAAAAGAACACAATTTGTTTCTATTAGTGGTGTAAATAGTGAAAATACAAATATAAACTATGGCGTTGTCCAAGGTAGCACATTAGGACCCCTTCTTTTCATTATATATCAACAACATCTCAAAATTAAACATCAAAGGCCAACTTTTTTTGTTTGCAGACGACACGGCCCTGGTTTCGAGTGGCCCCACATGGGACGATGCATACGGCCAGGCGTCTTCGGACATGGTAAAAATGAAGAATTGGTTTGACCATAATGTTCTTTCATTAAATATAACCAAGACAAAATGTTTGCCTATTTATTTTTGGGACGATAACGATCCAGGTCCGAGGACACTAAGGTTGCACTCCTGTGGTGGTCTGCAGTCAGCGGACTGCGGCTGCGAGACAATTGAACGGGTGGCTCAATACAAATATCTTGGAGTAATTATTGATCACAAATTAAGCTGGATACCACACATCCAAAGCATTAAACTAAGATTAAGAAGAATGTTCTACGCTTTGTCGTGCAGCTTTGTCGTGTGCTGTCTGTTGACCACTGCAGGAGTGTATACTATGCCTATGTACAGTCGCTTCTCGAGTACGGAGTCTTGGCGTGAGGAAGCGTGTCCATTGCACCTCTTGAACCTCTTGCGGTCGCCCAAGGATCAATAATAAAAACAATTCTAAGAAAAGACCAAAGATACCCTACTAAACAACTTTTTCAAGATTTTCCTGTTTTAAGCATAAGAAAACTCTATTTAAAAAATTTAATTTTGTTTATAACATTTAATAAAAATAATATTTTTTTCAGAAATTGTACATCCATATCCAACCAGAAACAAAATTTACATTGACATTAAAATTCCTAAACTAAATAGTTCAATCCAGCAAAATATTCCATTTTACGTTGCTCATATCCTATATTCTAATCTACCACCTACTATAAGAGGACCCGAGGTGAGAAGCGTCACTGCTGTCAAACGGGAGGTGGCGCGGTGGTTGCATGGCCTGGAGGATAGGACTGTGGAGGCTCTTATCCACTCACAGTACAGAGTTTAAATTTACTTTTACTTACTTTTTCTTCTTCTTTTTTTCTCATAAATTTTGTGATTTCGTGCATTCTGGTGTTTTTAGTCAGGTGTTTTTAGTTCATCTTATGACAATTAAATGTTCCAAGTTTATTTTATGTTCTTTTTAGTTTTATAATAATAATAATAATTTAATTTTTCTTTTTTTGAATCTACTCACCAGTGAAGTTTACAGTAATTGAACATTGAGAGGACTCTCCCCACACGCAGACAAGTAGTCTTTGTGGCGAAATTTCCACAATTATTATGTTTAATTCTGTAATGTATGTGTTTTATAATAATGGAAATAAATAATCTGAATCGAAATCGGAATATCATTGCCGCAGTAGACAAATATTTTTGTCACGTCGCAGTTGACGAAAATCGTCGTCGCGTCGCGGTAGACGAAAATCGTATCCGCGTCGCGGTAAACGAATTAATCTTCGCGTCGCGGTGAACAAAAATCGTCTTCGCATCGTGGTAGACAAAAATCTTAGTCGCGGCGAGGTAACCCGAAAATGGTTGTTTCGTCGTCCAAAATTTTTTTCTCCAAAATTTTGGGGGGGGATTTATCCTCTTTATCCCCCCCCCTGGGTTCGCCCCTGATCACCCCAAAAATACATACCAAATTTTACCAAAATCGGTTCATCTTGACAGAACTACAAGACCAGCATGCTGATCTTTTCGTAGCCAGAAGATGTCTTCGGTGAAAAATTGGAAAAAGTTTCCAAGTTGACCTTTTGAAATTTGATTGAAATTACTTAATTGACAGATTGGGGGTGCGGCCTTAGGGCTCAAGTTACAGTGTCAAGTTATTGTTCTGTGATAGCTGTGTTAAGTAAACAGTAAACTTAAAGAGGTAGTACAGGAGTTTTAAATGATGAATTGAAGGATAGAGGATTTTGAGTTTGACTTCAATCAGAAGGCAATACTGAACAGTAAACTAGCAAACATGAAAGCGACGATTTGGTGTATTGTAAATTGCTTAAAAAAGTGAGATTTGAACAATTTTGTAGAGGTTTAGTTTGCCTCAGACTCCCTTTCACTGGAGGGTCTTCCACACTCCCCCTTCCCGCAGCTGCCGATTGTGATATCCCCCACCCCCTTTTCAAAGATTTGTCTAAGCTATTTTTAGAAACTAATAGAAATCTATGAATTTCATTTTGATTTTATAATAAGCAATCAAAATTGTTGAGTTAAACTCAAAATTATGGATAAAATAGATGTCTGCTTGAAATGAAATATAAATGTCTAAAATTAATTATTTTACTTAAAAATTTCAAAATTTTCCTGACCCCTTGTTGAGATATTATGTCACTCTGTGACATAAGATCTCGCTGCTGGGCCATGCAGGGACAGAGCTTTGATGGCCCTGCTTTTGTGGGGCTACCAGCCGCCTGATGGTCTCGGTACAAGTTCGCGGTGCACTTGTATTGGTAGACCAGGTTCTTGCTACGCGGGGCCATGCACGAATGTGTATATATGACCTTCTTTTAGTAAATATCCGTAATTATATTTTTCAATCTCAACGTTCTGCATTTGTTATGTTATCCAAAAGTAATATTTGACATAAAGTAAAAAAAATATATTTGTTTGTTGTTACAAATTTAGCATTAGTTTTTTTGATTTCTTAAAAAATGAATTGCTATTGGTGATGCTACCAGCATAAATTATTTGTTACAAAGTCTTAGTTAGTTTTATTTATATAGGTACATTAAGTCATGTAAAATGTTATTTTAAATAAGCTAATAATCACCACAGTGAGCCTTATCAGAGGAGAGCTAGACTGATAAGAGTGAATCATGAACTAATTATGTTTGTTTACTGGCCACGCTACTGGAAAAATGGCCAGTTTATTTCCAGAACTTTAACTTAATTTGCCAATGTAATTTTTTGATTGGAAATAAATCATTTATTCATTTTTTGGGTGCATTCCATAGCTCCCAGTCATACCCTCTTCTCAAAATCCTGGTTATGTCTGCTTTGTGGAACTGAGAACTGAGAAATTTATAAACCCTCTAAGCTCCAGCCACCGAAGAATCAGAATAAAAGGGCCTCAGGTTGTTAATTTCAGCCGGAGCACACCGGAGCGCAGCTCCGGTACTTTTTAGGGAGCCGGAGCTCACCGGAGCGCGGTTTCTGAACTCACCGGTACGGCTCCGGACCCTTTTTCTGGCCACGTAATTTATTAATACTGTTTAAAAAGCGATTTTATAAAAGAGTACAACTCTTTCTAATTTGGGAATCCTCTAAGTCAATTTAACAACTCTATTTTTCTTTACGTAGTTTCACGCAAGGTAATAGATGTTGGTTTTTTAACCTCTATTCTGGATACTGATCACTTGATAAACTCGAGATAGGGTTTAGCAAGTGATGGTGGAAGTTTACTATCTTAAATCAAGGGCAAATCCAATCCAGGCCAATACAAGCGTGTACTGGGTGCGTTCAACATTACCGTACTCATTTCTACGTCGATATTATAAGGCCTCTTGCGGCAAATAGTTCGTGAGATGTTTGGACAAATCAGGTGCGCCCTTGTTCGATAATAGTAAATTCCCACCATGAGTCGTGAGTGGCGCTAAACACACGTAGCGCTGGAGATCACAACCTTCACGACCACTATGGCACAAGTACACTCTAGCCGCGGCAGGGCAAACCTAGCTAGCGCGAAAGTGAACACCAGGGCCGCCCCGAAGTTAGTAGGCGCCCGGGGGGAGATTTTTATATGCGCCCCCTCAAAACTAATTGGCCTAAATACTATATTTATAAAAAATTAAATAATACAATGAATGCACTGTAAAAAATGTGTGTGTCAAATCAACACAGTCCTCTAGTCACAGCAGGTCCACACAAACTATAGCTATGTGTTATATTGACACCAACTCCCCTGTGTCAGAAACAACACCTTAAACTGTGTTACTTTTTAACACAATAGGCTGTGTTAGTAGGTAACACAGAAAGACAGTGTTGATATTTCAACACACTGATGTGCTGAATTGACACAACTTTTGTGTGAAAGTTAGAAAAAAATATGATGCGATACGGGTCTCGAACCTCGGCCTCTCCTTTGGGGAGCCGAATCCTTTACCACTGTGCTATCGGCACTTTCGTGAAGTTGTGCACACAGTAGTATATCACGTACTTATAAATATCGTAAAAACGAGGTTGGGAGGTTTTAGGATTTGGAAACTTGGGAGTCCCCCAAGTTTCCAAATTGGAAACTGGCTTTTCCACCCACTTAACTGTACTATACCCTGTATGTTATGATGTTAAATCATTGACTTTGAATCTCTCTGACTTTGAAGAGATTCAAAGTCAATGGTTAAATTGCGCGTTACAATATTTTCAGGGTACTTTCAGTCATCATTCTCGCCTCCTATGTCTCTATGTAAGCCTACCCCGCCGAATTTCCAAATTTTCATTGTGAGCTATTACGAGAACGCTAACCTCTCTCTCTGTAAACCTTACCTCCCATCTTAAATTTAAAAAGAATATCGAAGAAAAAGTATTTTTCTTCTTTCTTCTTGAACATTTTATTCTGCTGAGACACAAAACAAACAAGATGGCCGATCTAGCGGGCAACCGATGCGGCGTCAAAAATTTAACACAGGCGTTGGTCAAAATGACACAGTGCAGTATTAACGCACAAAATATGGGTGTTGAATGTATGGAATCAACGAACACGTTCTTATTCCAACACAACGACGGCGTGTAACTATTATCCGAATTTACACGCGCTTGTGTTAAATTCTAACACAATCAACTTAGCACACTAGCACTTCGTGTTGAAACTACACTCCAATTTTTTACAGTGTGGACTTAAAGCTCTCAATGATTTAATATTCTTATACTATTTTGTTGGTAGCAATGTATCAGGCAAATGGATAGTTAATTTTCATCGCTACTAGTTTATATTCGTTTGGTTATAAATCATCAATAAACTTGAAGACTATCATTGCTGAAAAAACCTCTCTAATGAGTCCTTTGTATATTTTTTACAACTTGATTCCATAATAAAATTCATCCAACAAAACATAGGAAACGTCTTAATTCTTTTGTCAGACAGATCCATCTGTCAAGCAATCATATGAGCTTTATTTCGAAACGGGATCATAAGTACAAGTTCCAAATCACTCATAGGAATTTTAAAGTAACTCTATGGAAAATAGGCTATTTACGATCGCCAATTTTACTAATTATAAAGTCAGTAAAATCAGGCTCAAGCCCCCGTTTCAAAGAATACTGGTAGATTTAAAATGTTGACTGATTTTTTAGAAACTGGCAGTCACTCATTTTCCATAATATAGTGTTTACTTTAGTTGCTGTTAATGACTTGTTACTAGGTTTTCTTGTGAAGCCCGTTTTGAAACGGGGGATTGATCTAACGTTCAGGCTCACATTTGCTATCATAATTATCACAACTTCAACTCCAAAAGCACTTAATGAATAGGCCTACTATATTTAAAAAATCCCATTTTGTATCATGAGGACGTTAGCCTGCATATTTAGCAAAGCTTAATACTATTATGATTTATGTGCTTATGTAGGCTACTAGAATAACATTTTTTAAAGTCACCATGAACAAGTCGATATAGGTACTTATCTACGACTTATTTTATGGAGTTTCAGTTATAACTTATTACGAATAGAAACTTCTTATTTTTAATAGCCACTTGATTAAATTTTTACGATTCTTTTCCGTGGATTATTTGTGCCTTATAATGCGTTAGCGATATTATTTTTTTCTCTTAAACAACCGCGGGCCCCTCCGGCCACGGCGCCCCCTTTAGCCGCGGCGCCCGGGGCGACCGCCCCGGTCGCCCCGCCCTTGGGGCGGCCCTGGTGAACACGGCCTAATTGTTAAACTGTGGTCATAAACGTTAAAAAGGCATCAAATTTAATCGCAATTTTTCGCTCTCCCGGCGGCCACTCGTTGTGGCATAGCTCCGGTACTTTTTCCTTTACAAATTAAGCCCTGAAGGGCCTCTATGGAGTAAGCCGCCAGGGACCACATATTTATGAGATATGGCCCTGCTCTTGGTATGAGTGAGCCACCCGGAGCCACCCTATTGGTTTCAATTGGCTAAGCTTTTGCCGTAACAGTAATTTAATTTTCTTAGTGTGATGAATCCATTTTGTAATTAATGTCACATCTTAAACTTAATTTTTACAGTAAAAAGGATTGTAGAAAGGAATGACTTACACAGATTCAATAACTTATTTTATTTAGGCTTTAGGAACAACAGCTCATTCAATGACAACAATAACGTCAGTCATGGTGACAGACAATAATATACAAAACACGGATAGTTGACAATCCAAAATTCAACAGCTTTAAGAGTTGAAATCTTAAGGTGAGTTTTAAACCATTTGTTGATACAAAATTTAAGAAAACAATTTTGGGAAGACGGAATGAGCATATACAAATAATCATCATGACACACATTTATTTGTAATAAAACGATATTTAAAATATTCTTTTTTTAGCTTTCACTCTCATATAAACTCTTAAACCATCAATATACTTGCTGTACATTTCATATTTTTTGGCGATTCTACAGTACTCTTATTGCTTTCCAGTTAATGAAAAATTACCTCAAGATATTCCCAAGTAATTTCAATATAAAAAATAATTAATGTGTAAAAACAATAAGACCATTTTGACTACCGTATCTAATATAAACCTGGTGGGTCTCTAGAGCATCAGCTTTGAAATCATTTAGGAATTCACCTATCGGTATTGTTATTTTAGTAATAAATTTTAAATGTGTCAATTTCTATTAAGTCTAGGGCAAGTGGTGATTTTCTGGGCATATCTATATCTAATGTTTCTACACTTTAAATGTAAAATCTTAATCTATAAAACAAGAACTACATTTCAAAACGTGATTGCTTTAGCCAGACCGCCCTGAGAGCAGGCTCTAAACCTATATCAAGATCTTAACTCTACATATTGATGCTGAAGGAAACAAGATTTCTAAACTGTTCTACTTAACCAATCGCACTACACCAAAATGCTACCTCACTGTCCAACTACGAATTCCAAAATGAGCCATCTATTTCATTTGAAAATAAAAAAACTTCCAACTTTTGGATTTTAACATTTCATCAAAGCATTTTTAGACTTAGTTCTTTAGCCTCCCTTGTAAATATACCGTACCTTGAACTTGTTCATTAAGAGTTCCTTTGAAAATATGGCATTAAAAATATACTTAGCAAGAAATCATCAGGATTTAAAATTACAAACCATCCATTTTTCATGAGGACATCCATAAATTACTGGACAACCTTGTCAGTAGCACATAATTTATGTCAATTTGTTAATTGTAATGTTTAAGATATAGTCAACATTGTAAAAAGACACTATATAAAAATAATTACTAGCCAATATGTACATATTACTAGCAATATGTATATTCAAAAACAAATGCTATATATTTTTTAACTGCCTTACATTTCACCTTCTTGACATAATTTTGTAACATTTTGTGACTTATAAAGGAACCAAAGGACTTGTAGATCATGAATTTATTCATGCAAATTCATTCTGATGCTCTCAGAAAGAAGTAGGATAGAATTTTGATATTGATAGGGTAGACCAGGGAAATGCCAACACATTAAGACAGTTTTTATTTTAATATTTTTTCAAGTTTAGTTACATATTTTTTAGCTTTGGATTCCATTTAACTGGTATCTTCCGCATCAGAATAATATATTAAGTTGGTAATTTAGTAGTATAAAAATTTTTTCCATAACTCTTGCAAGTTGTTGGCATTTCATTGGTGACCCAGGCAATACCGACAGTGACTTGGGGTAATGCCGACATAGGTGAGAAGTGAGAAGTGACAAAAAATATTCAGAAACCTATAGTTTATTGTTACTTACAATAGACTATAGTTACAATATGCATAAAAAGTATATATGTATTAGAAAAAGGTACCTTCCATTACTAATTTAAGGAGTTCATAAAGAGTAATTCCATGCATTCCCATTTCAGCTGTAACACTGCTTTACCAATCTCCGTTATAGACAAACTCAAATTGCCCTTTTTAAGGTTCTTCATCCCTTTAACCCTTGTCTGTTGCCCATTTTCCAGATCTCACATCAGAAAGATAATAAAAAAAAAACTTTAGACTCTTCAAACCCCATAGTGATATTATTTTGATCGAATAGGCAATATCGACACCTATTGGTTTTGCCCCTTACATTGTGTTGACATTACCCCAGAGAGACTAGATTGCAGATTTTTAACCCTAGGCTGTCATGACTATTAATCCAACTTAAAACAACTTTCCCCAAATGTTCGCTTTAAAATACACTTTCTAGTTGACTAATTTCTATTTCCATAGGTCTAATGGTATAGGACGTATATTACAGGGTGTTTTTTTTAATGCAACCACTTTTTAACATTGAATAATACACATATAAATATGAAATGAGTATTGTTTTGTTAATCTTTACATTTTATTCAACCTATTATTTAAGTTTGATCACATTTAGCTTAGATTATGGGTTCAAATAATCGGCCATTGACATTTATACAAAGTTGTGCTCCGTCCATCGAATTCCTGAACACGTGTTGCATGGTACGTCTTTGAATTTCTTGCATTAAATTTGTATGTTTGTTTTGAGGTGCTGAATATCCTAGAATTGTACGAGGGTCGTCCAGAAAGTAAAGCACGTTTTGTCACTACATCTAACCCATTGGTCCTATCTTCGTGACTGATAGCGTGGCCTAAACCTCCACTCCTGGTCTCAATCTGAGCCAAGTCTCGTTGCCGACCGACCACGGATTTCATTCTCACAGCGTTTCAAAATGGCGGTGTCTTCTGGAAATCCCGCCAAATGCGAGTGAGATGATTTCAATAGTGTTTTGCAGCCTAAAACGTTTATTCACTGTTGAATTTATTCGTAGAGGAGAAAAAAGTGATCCTGAGTCCATTATGAGGCCGTACGATAACTTCACATGTCATTCAAAATATGCGATTTGGATAAATCCAATCGCAGGCTAGGGTGTTGCTGATCCATGCCGACGAGGCGCCGCGGCGCGGCGCCCTCCCCACGCAGCGGCATAGCAACTTCACAGAACTTTGCCGCCTCAAGTAAAATATTTTCGGACAATCCCTGGTGGAACCCTTACCTGGCCTTACGTGAATAATTGTTTCAAAGTTAAGGGAATTTTTAGGCTTTAAAGTGTTTGAATGTGGTAAGGAACTTAAAGAAGCAACATTATTAGGCCAAATACATTTGGCGGGATATTCAAAAGACGCCGCCATTTTAAAACGCTGTGAGAATGAAATCCGTGGTCGGTCGGCAACGAGACTTGGCTCAGATTGAGACCAGGAGTGGAGGTTTAGGCCACACTATCAGTCACGGAGATAGGACCAATGGGTTAGACGTGGGGACAAAACGTGCTTTACTTTCTGGACGACCCTTGTATTTGTAGGCCTTACTTCATATGTATCCCCAAAGTAAATTATATAGTGGGGTCAAATCTGGGGATCTTGGGGGGGGATAATCCTTCACCCATAAAATAAAGTTTTGGGTTGCGTTAAAAAAACACCCTGTAATTAGTTTAGGAGTCCGATTTTAAATCAAAAAGTAAAAAATTACTTTTAAAATCGTCACAAATTAACCGCTTTGTTTGCTGACAAAAACTCTTTTGACTTTTATAAGGCCCGCATTACACTATCAAATATTGTATAAAAGATCTTTTATAAAAGATTTGAGTAAACCAATCAAAATTCAGTCAGCTGATTTTCAAAACAAAAACTTTAACTTTGATTGGCCAAATAAAAACTGTTATTTGAAAACTGATCTTTTATAAAATATTTGATAGTGTAATGCGGGCCTTAGTTCTGGTGTCTCCCGCAAGGTAGCAGCACTATCCAATTGCGTTTTACTCTCATATTAATTATGACCACAACTTGGGGTGTTGGAATTGCACAAGGTGTCGGTATTTCCCCGGTCTACCCTACAGCTTCAATTTGATATAATGCATTACTGGTAACTCTTTGGGATGTATTTAATATAAACCATTTATAAGATGGTTTTACATAAAAATAAGTAATATATTAAAGAGATCTGTTTGTGTGTTTCTGGAGCAACACATCAATTATAAACCAAATTGTATTATATTATATTATAAAAAGTATTATAATAAGTAACATGAAATTATAACAACAAAGACTCTAAGAATTGTCTGTAATATGAACTACTTTGTACTAGCACTACCAAGACTTCAGGTATCACAACACCACATTCCTAATTATCACATTCTTGTACCAAAACAAAACAACATATATAATTTATAAAGTTAACTAAGTTAAAGTAATATTGACAATTGGGTAAATATTTAAATATTAGACTACAAAGGTCATCACAGTCATTAAAACGAAAATATAACATAATAAACAACATTAATATCCAAAAAAATCACTGCAGAGCAATGATTAAATGTACAAAGATATAACAATGACATAATTACTAAAGTATAACATTTAAAACATAGTTTGCTAATGACTATATAGTAATCATACAACTGTGCTAAATTAATATAAAATAGGCCGTTAGACAAAAGTTAGTTATAGAAAATTTATTTGGACCTTGAATATGCAACTTTTTTTGATCTATTTCAAAGTCTTAGATGATTATTTAAAAATTTTAGTTAGATAGGCTTAAAAATATATATTTTGAAACGAAAATTTCTGATCTTCAGTATGTTGCCAAAAAGATTTTTCAGTTAATTTTAATATAAACAAGTAATGAAAAATATATATGAAAAAGTTACAAATCGGCAATGTACAAGGTGTTTACTGAAATTGCAGCCTGATTACCAGATTTAAGACTCTGATAGTAAAAATGGAATTTACAATGAATGAGTTTGAGGTTTGATATGAGTAAAATAATTGAAGCAAAACATTGCATATAAAGTATCATCCTTATGGGTTATGAGTTACTTTTTTTTGGGTATTTAACAGTAATAGCTTACTGTAAGAATTAAATTAATGCCAACAACATATTTTAAAAGCACAGATCATGCATGGTTTGCCATGTCATTAATATTAACTTGTTTATTATATTTAGAACTCATTAAGAAAATTTAAAATACCGTAGCGTTTAGATATGTGGATGGTTATTACTTTCGTATTAATTATTGCTAACTACATTAATTTAAGATTGAGATAGTTCATATGACTACCACAGAAAATGTTAGAGGAATTTCCAGATGTTCATAATTTTACCATACCTAAAGTATACTTTCTCTTATCCGAACATCTTATAACTGGAAATTTTTTAATTAACACATGGGTTCAAGCAGTCCTGATTGGTAGGACATGGACAGTACTGTATTGACACTTCTCTTGGGAAAGATTTGAGAAATATCTTGTACCCATCACAAATTTGTTGTTGAAGATACAAAGCCTCAACATATTATCTGGGTTTTTGTGTTTACAATAATCATCATAAATTGTTGTTTTTGCTTTTTTCCCCTTAATAATCACTATTGGCTTATACAGTATGCTAGATGTTATAATTTAAAGAGTTTCTCGGAACATCAGTTGAACCTAAAAAATTGTTTACATTATACTACACGGAAAAATCTGTTTTCTGTGCCTTACTCTTGGCTGGAAAGTTAATCTTTGCTGATCACTGTACAGTAAATTTACTCTTTGCTGATCACTGAACAGTAAATTTACCTTGCAGTGCACAGACAATTTACCATGTACTAGGAAATAGAAATAGCGAAATTCAACAATAATAACAATCGGCTGATTGTAGTAAACCGGCCCCATTTTTTATTGGTTACTCCAGAGGAATATAGTGGCAGCACTGGTGGCAGTAGCAAATATTTGTTCATTATAGGCTAGGTTTGAAGAATTGGAAATGTAATAGTTTATGCAAGGAATACTTTATGATTAAAAATATGATTTTTCTGAGTAGTAAAGTAATGTAAAGTATCATACGTCACATGCATGGTAAGTTTTACCATACTGGCATGAAAATCCCTATCAACTACAGGAATAACAAGCTCGCACGGTAAAACGGTACTTACCGGGCTAGTAACGTATTAAAAGTATATTTTAATAGGTCACATCAGGTGATTAAAAGTATATTTTTTTAGTAGTATGATGAAAAGTAATGTACTTTAAACGGCCGGTAAGTTTTACTGTACTCGCATAAAAAGCCCCGCATGGATCTATCATGCTTGTCCAGTTAGGTAGTACTTTTCGGCTTAGTAATTTAATATACTATTTGGATAATATAGTATATTACATTTCTAAGCCTACTTTACCTACATTGCATTACTTTACTGTATCAGGTCTTAGTCGCAAGGTGTTCGAATAAGAGGGTTTCTACCATAGCCATCTCTAGTAGTAAATGGCAACATCGAGCCTAAGGGATTAGCTGATTTGCTTATCCATACTCTCTTATGGCACTATTTTTTGTTTACTTGAAAGCAGCTGTCTCTGTTTTTACTATGCAAAAGACCTCTGAGAAGCGGCGTTGCCTGGTCGAAGGCTGCGGCCTTATTGCCAGAGATGGCCATGATTCTACTGTATCTGCAACTTTTATTACATTTCCTTTAAAACTCTTGAAACTTAGACTGCTTGGATTTAAAGCCCCAATTACAGTGCATTCAGTTTCCTAAATGTGGGCAGGAAATTAAGAAATTTAGAGTTAAGTATCTCATCTCCCGTAGATATTTTTTCTAAAACCTCTTGAACTTAAAAAAGCACCATTAGGTTAATAAGTTTTGAATGCTATTTTCTCATTTTCCGGGGAAAAGCCGGGAGGCCCTATAAAGCCTTCAATGTTTCTTTCTATACAGACAGATTTTTCATCATCTGACAAAGTAATTTTGCCATCGAAGTGACTTATGCCCCCCTAGAAAAAACCAACTAATATAGAGTTAACAGAGAAAATATCAAAGGAAAAAAGGCGGTTTAAAACAAAAATAAAATAAATGTAAAACCTACTATCTTACAATTAATTAGAGTTTCATGAAAAAACTTTCTATCTCATAAACGGAAGACCATTAATAATTAAGTTAATCAATACGGTAGGACATTGATAAGACGACTCAAGGGGATTCGGAAAAGAATCTTCTTATTCTCTTCTAATATTTGTTTAGAAGGGCTGTGATATCATGTTTGTTTTAGGTAATATTCATGTTACAAAGGTTAGGAATCTCAGGAAAGCCTTTACATTAAATTTATTTTATAGCAGTCCTCACTAAAATTTGGTTACAAGTACAATTCGTGTTATTCTTTTCTTTTTCTAAAAATAAGTTGACCATCAATTGGTTTATAAAATATGAACGGAAATGCATAATGAATTTTTTCAAGTTCGTATGGTGTTTGATAACAGAATATAAAATTTTTAAGCGATATATCCGATTTATTTTTTGTTCGACAAAAAAAATTCTTTAACTATTTTAATCACTTTGCATTTAAACTCAATAGTTATACTGGTTTTCAGATATTATTATATTCAAGCAACGCTAACACAACGAACATCAACAACAATATCAACACGATCGCTAAGAACTCACTTGTTTTGAAAATGAATGCACGATTGTCCTGTCATTTGTCAAAGATATCTTACGAGGGTCGGAAGGGAGAGCAGTTTTCCAAGTTGGGACTTGTATCTGTTCTGGTGATTCATTCAGTGTGAGAACCATTAAAAAATGCATATACAAGCATGAGAACTGTGCAACATGAAGTTTAGAATCGCCTTATCAAGGTCCATTCCTCAAAATGTATGTTATAGAGGTTCAGAGCTACGATGTGAAATGGCAAAAAGTTGTATCATCGAGGTTGTTTTGACAAAAACTTTCAAGTTATGGAGTTTACTTTAACATTTATGTTTTATGGAAATTTCAAGGGCATTCGAAAATTAGATGTGGTATTGAGGTTGTCGTGTTCTCGAGTGTCGTGTAACCGAGGTTCCTACTGTAACAATAAAAGTTACAAGTGCTTTTGCCAGCTCAACTAAGGGAGGTTCTTATTTAATTTTAAATATTGGAATGTGGGTAAAACTTTATTTAAATATCCTTAGCAAGAATAAATAAATAACAACAAAAACTGAAGTTTATTAAACATGAAATTGCTGATGATTTAATCCAATCAACAAAGGGAATAATAGCCGTGCATGGACAACTAATTCTTAAGTAAGTTTTGCTAAATTTAGTACCTATATTAGACATTTAATGCATACATAATTTGCTCTTAATTAAAAAATTATTCAGACTTAAAATTATATAACCTCATTGTCAATTGACTTGTTTTGATTGACTAGTTCCAACTTAAAATGGGTGCAGTTTTATATCAACAAGACATGTCAACAACAGTGAATGTGTTGAGGTGTTAGAAAAGTATTTTATACAAAGATATTAATATAAAACACGAACCAGTACATCTTTAGTAGTATATAAATTGCTTAAGTGCTCAGCATGCAGTGAAAAAACCTTATTCTGTTAAGAAAAGAAATATTACAAAAATATTTTCCCCTTTTGTAGATAAATACAAAGAAATAATTATTATAATGGAATCTAATTTATAAAAATGTCAAGTTCTGATCTGTCCATCAACATGGTTTGATTTCAATACCTATCCATTAGCACTTTAAAATTTTGTTATAGTTAACAGTGTTAACAAAACAATTGCTGTGAATAGTGTTAAAACCGTTATGTTTTACTATATGAATAATTGTATTCGAATGTCGTTAGTTTTATTCTACAGTTTTTCTCAAAATAATCATGTAATTTCATGTAATTTGAGCTTGTAAACCCTTAAGCAATACAAATACCTTATTTAACCCTCCAGTACACGCGCGGCTAATAGTAACACCAGTACACGCGCGCGGACTGAGAGTCCACATTTTACATTTTGGTGAATTTAAACTGAAGATTAATCAGTTAGGTATTAATTAACTTAAAAACACATAGTACTAAACAATAAAAAATTTATATATAAAAATAAAATAATTACATGATGAAGTAATCAGTAATGTATGTTGAGAAAGTAACGCGTGCGGAGTATTACTCCGCTCTTCACAGAACACGAACGAACGCCTGAGGAGTGAGACTCCGCGCTTCATTGGACACGAACGAACGCTTGCGGAATGGGACTCCGCGCTTCATTGGACACGAAAGAACACCTGCGGAGTGGGACTCCGCATTCATGGGACACGAAAGAACGCCTGCGGAGTATGAGTCCGCGCCTAATTTTACGCCCTCGTAGCTCAGGGCCAACTGATGCTAAGAAAGTCAAACCCCCGCCATCGACCTTGGAAAGGTAGTGGGGGAAGGTAGATGGCGCGTCACGTCATTCGCTCGCGGATTCACATATTTCGGGGCGCTTTTTCAAAAGTGCGGACTGTGAGTCCGCGGCGCGTGTACTGGATGGTTAAAGTTGAAATGCAATGAATTAATATTAAAAAACATTAAATCCTTCAAAACCACTCCCCAGACCACCTTTTTTAATTTTAGTTCTCAAATTATAGAAAAACTTTTACATACTCATGTTCTGAAAAATTTTAGGACTTAGAAAAGTATTGGATGTTACAAAAAACAATAAGGAATTATGATTAGTTTCTATCTCAATCCCGTATATTGAAAGATGTAAATTTATCTGAAAGTCCGAACAAATGTGAAAACAAAATTGAATACCAGAATTATCAGTTGTTGACGAGGGTGGATTAAAAGGATTAAAAGACGTTTAGTTCTTAAAGGAAACCTCTTTTGTTACAACCATTAAAGTGACCGAAAAATATGAAGTATGGTTAAAATATCATAAATTTTGTATTGTTAAAACAATTATCTTAGCTCTTATCGTAGGAAACTTATTTATTTGAATAAAAGCTTTACACAGGTGGTCTTACTTTGAACTCAAAAAAGAAAAAGTGAAGTATCTTTATTACAATTCTTACTAGTAACAATTTTAATTATTCTTTGTTTGAAATTCATTGTTGGTGATGTCGATTTTAAATTTTGATTTTGATTTTTGCGGACATTTGCCATCACTGATTAGTAAAAAAAAAATTAATTTTAATTTATTTACTGGAAGTATATAAATATTTTTGGGATGGAAACTAAAATAAGCTTCCACCCTATATTTTAATGAACGGTAAACTTGTGAGTCAAACCTAATTTAATGATTAGTACATTGGTCAACAATATTTAGTCACGCTAGAATTAGCCCAGTCAAAAAACTTAAATAAATGAGTCAACCTGGGAAAAATTCTGTTAATTTTGAAACTTGACATACTTATTTAGAAGTACCTAAGGATGAAAATACCAAAAGTCCTTGTAAATATGTGGCGAGCTCTAGTGGCAATTGACAAAAACAGGACACTTTTTTGGTTTTTCTTGAAAATCTCGAGAACCGTTGGTTGGAGATAGACACTTTAAATGTACAAAATAAAACTTGTATAAATTAAATTTCCTACAAAAATGGTACCTTGAAATTTTTTGTACTCCTAAGGTTACCGAGTTATAGGGCAGTAAAAATAAGGGGTTTTTCAACATTTTCCCCTAAAAATTACTAAGAAAAGTATTTTTAGTTTTTAATATCTAAAAATAAAAATTATCTAATATTTGTGGGCACCATTAAATTCAGCCAACAAAATAACAGATTAGTATCCTGAATCACTGTACCAATGTTATCCTTATGGGAAAATAAAAAAACATTTCTATATCTTGCTTATTTCACAACATATATTAGTAAAACTTGATTTTAAGCTAGATATAATTGAGATAGCCTAAACCCTCGATTTTTAGATATATCGTATGATAGCCTAAACCCCTCCATTTTTACATTTACGTCTCAGCAAACCTGTATACGAATAACACGAGGAATGAGTATGCAGGCTTGTTGATATGTGAATGTGAAAATCAGAAATTTCGGGCTATTATACAATATATTTAAACTGTATCAAGCCACAAATCATGTTTTACTAAGATATATTGCAAAATAAGCGAGATATAGAATTTTTTTATTTCCCATGAGGATAACATAGGTACAATGAAAGGGGTGTATACCGCTTTCATTACATCGGTGACCAATGGACTGAAAGCAATGTTTCAGGATACTATATTGTTCGTTTTTTTAGCTAAATTTAACTGCGTCCACCAAAATTAAATAATTTATTTTTATACGTTAAAAACTAAAAAAAATTTTTGCTCGTTTTTAGGGTAAAATTGCGGAAAAACTCCCTATTTTTAGTGCCCTTTAACTCAGTAACCATTAGGAGTAGAAACAAATGCATGTTACAATTTGTATAGGTAATTCAATAAGTTTTATTTTGTAAATTTAAAGATTTTACCTCTGACTAACGTTTCTCAAGATTTTGACAAAAAACCAAAAAAGTGCCCTGCTTCCATCAATTGCCACTAGAGCTCGCCACATATTTACAAGGACTTTTGGTATTTCCATCCTTAGGTTCTTCTAAATAAGTGTGCGAAGTTTACAATGAACAGAATTTTTTCCAGGTCAAACCTTGTTTTCACTGGACTAAATACATGACCTCTGGACTAACTGCTTCATGTTTCTTTTAAGACACTTTCATACATTTCTAAGTATATTCAGAGATGACAAAGGGTTTGAAGAATAAATTAGGGTTTGATTGATTAGGAATCAAATGTTGCCAGAACAATCCTAGAAGAGGATAAAGAAAACTTCCTGATCACCTGGTCCATTCGCCAGGTATTCTGCCATACATTTTAAAAACATATAATTAAAAACATTAATAATACATTAGTGTTCACTCTCGATAATCTAAGCCCTGGTTATCTAAGGCAAGACACTAGGTATCCAAGGTAACTCGTGGCCTAAAATTAATTTTATTAATTTCAAAATTACTAATTAAGATTACAACCTCTAAAACAGTTATATTGAATATTCACATTAAATCAATTGTTTGTAACTAAAAATGGCTGCAAAATCCTTTAAACTCTAATTATTAATAAAAACAAAAAGTATGACTCACTGTTGCATTGTACGCTATCACTGGTCTTGTTGCTTCCTTACCTCAAAATACAAGTGACCTCCGCATTATCCGAGGTTCTAGGTATTCGAGACACCTTGGATAGTGTGCTGTAATAATAAATCTCATTCTATATTTGTTCTTGGAGATAAATTCACATGAAAATTGTGTTGTGAACATTGCTATGAAACATCCAGAAGTTAGAATTCTTAATTCATTCTAATTGAAGATAGTAAAGATGATTGAGTGTCTTCAAATTTATTTGTTTTAATTATGAGAACAACTTGATTAATCCCCAACCCCCCTAAAAAATGTCTATGCTTGCGTAATCATAAATCATCTTGAACGTCATGTTAGTCACAGCTAGGTTACTCCTTATAGGTAAAATTTAAACTTCTTCGTTTACGGTTCCCTTTGTTTTATAATGATTGTAAAATATGTCTTTACAATTAATATATATATATATATATTTTTTTTTTAAAGCTGTCAAGATAAAATGTAATATATTTTACAATAAATGAACTTCTTTCATTTGAAGTATAGTCTTATATTTCTTAAACAGGAATATAAGACTATTTAATTAATATTGCAATGTCTTAGTTTATTATAAAAAAATAAACAAATGTATAAAATTGCTTGTAGTCGATTATTTCAAGTAGAAAAACATGATTATACTAGAAACAAAAGAAGTCCATTTTTATTCGTGGTTACCGCCACTTGAATTGATGTAATCAATTTGATAAAAAAGGTTACGTACATTATGACCGTCATCGATTCAATGTTTAGAATATAAAGTCTACTTAAGTTTCAACATAAAAAATGTCATTTTCAAGACTCGTACAAGAACTTTTTCTCACCAGTTGTCACATAAAAAAAATGTTAACAACACTGAAATACATTAAACATAATTTAACATCATTTTCTTTACAACAGTCACAAACACATAAATGGCCGGCCGGCATGAGAATAAGATCCAGACTCCAGAAGTCCCTTGTCAAAGATATTCCATTTTGTCATAACCGCTTCTAGTTAAAAAAAATAACTTTAATTTAGAATCTCACTTAATGTTAAAAGACCTTGCAGGGCAGAGCTTTAAGATTATTAACTATAGTCAAGGGCTTATTTTAAAATGAATACTTTTACGTCAAAATGAGCAGGCTGATATGATGGAGCAAATTGTAATTTAAGGGATTAAAAGAATCCCAAATTTTGAGCTCTATGACCCCCAAAATGGAAAACGAGCCTTCTGATTGATTTCCCAGACTAACAGGCTAATTAGACCATAGAAAAAAAACATTGCAACAAATTTTAAGAGAATCGGATGATATTGGTGGAGTAGAGTGTGAAATTAGTTGAACCATTGACTTTGAATCTGAATCAATGAATGAAACTATGAAAACTTTAAATTCTGGGTCACCCAAAACTAGGAACAACTGGGCCATAAGAATGGGAGGTCTATTAATTAATTATTCATAGTCAAAGGTTGAACCCTGAAGACAACGTATTATGTTTAGTAAATTCACATTTATGATCATAATGATAAATAAGTTTTTTTAGTGCTGTAACGTTGTAAAAGGAATTACATTTTTTGTATTTTTATTGTCTTAAACACATAAAATTTACATTCAGGGCTCATATTACTCTTTTTGGGAAAAAACCCCAAATTTGGGGTGTTTTCCCCCAAGTCATAAAGAAATGTTCCTACCGAACTTGGAGAAAATCAGACAACAATGCCGCCATTAGAATGCCAACACAATTATATGTATTATTGTATGTATAATTTTTTTATTCACTTTTAAGGGCTACTATTTGCAATAAGTAATAAGAACTGAGTACCCTTTGTTATACTTTTAAGAACAGTAAACTTGTGAGTTAAAGTGATTCGTTAATTAGTACATTTTAATCAATTGACAATCTATATATTAATACGTAAGATGTTTTCTATTTCCAGTCAAACCTCAATAATGGCTGGACAAATTTTAACGTTTTAGATGTCAAATTAAAGGGATTTTGATATAGATTTGTCAAAACGTCAGAGAATTTTTCAAAAGGGTGTCACTAAAGTAGACCCTTTATTTAAAAGTAGATCCTTTAGTTAAAAGTGCACCTTTTCAGGGCCGTAGACAGGTTTAACGGGCCTCGGGAAAAATCACCTGACCAGGCCCATCATACCGGGGGGTCAGAGGGTATGGAATACCCCCTCTCCCCCGGAACAAATTGAAATTTCAGTGTTTAAAAACGCAAGTTTTGGCCATAATTTAACTAAAAAAAATCCATGTATCATTTATCAGTCTAGTGCTACAATATCAAGAATGAAGACGAACGAAGCCAGCGAAATAGAAGATGAGACGGGATGACAGGATCGGCAATCAGACAATCAGGATCGGTTTCATTCACTCTGCTTTCTTCGTATTCACTCGGTCGATCGGCGAATAAACACAAGTAATTTGTGTTTTACATTAGGTTTTAAGTTGAGCTAACCTAACAATAGCCGAGACCGCACGTCGCGTAGTTTGCCGTCCAGGAATAACAATTTATCGAGCCGTAAAATACATGCATAAACGGTCACTCAGTAAAATTCTTCAAGTTCTTTGTAGCTGAAAGATAAAGCTTACTTGCATTTTCCGGGCCTCTGTAAAAAGATTTTGGGCCCGTCTAATTAATAATCAGCTGTTAAAAATTTTTCATTTTTGTTGCTGAAGATAAAACTTACTACATAACTTAATAATTTTTCCGCGCCCCTGTAAACAATTCAGTGACGGAACTACACATTCTGTCGCCCGGGGCAAAATCGGCGTTTGGCACCCCCCCCCCCCTCAGCACGGCACCAAACATAAAAATATATAATATTTTAATATGTCATTGATGTGATGGATAAGCAATTATCTCATAGATTATAATGTGATTTTACGTTATGACCTAATACAACCAACCGATGTCCGCAGGCCACAACATAGCCTAACCAAAAGCTGTTTAACCGATAAATTTGACAGCAACAAATGCAAAACAAATGCAACACAAATGTAAAACAAATGCAACACAAATGTAAAACAAATGCAAGGTGTCTACCAGATTTCACGTATGGAACTCGCGACTTTTTTCTGACCTTTCCTGACTATTTCAAAACAACATTCCCTATACCAGTGAAATCGGCCATATTGCCTACTAAAACGAATACTTGAGCCCAATCCCAATCTATGCAATGTATACAGAACCCTTTAAGTAGGGACGCCTTAAGGAAAAATGTAGTTCCCGCCGCCGGAAAAGAGAAGGCGCCATTTTCATTTTTCAGTCCGATTGGAATTGTTGTAGGAGTTTACGGATCGAGCTGACTTTCCAAAGTCAAGCAGCTGGTTGTAATATTTTGACAGTTGTATGTTATTGTTTTGTAATGATATCTTGTACCATAATGTTTACCTGTTTTTGTTTACAAACATTCTAATTTTGACATTTTGGATAATGAGTAGAAGCGCGGACTATACGGAGCCAGTTTGAACTATTTATGCATCAGCGCTAATTTCTCCTCTGCTCTTCGGCGGTGAAACTAAACAAATAAACATTGGATGTCCCTAATTAGAGGATTCTGTATACATTGATCTATGTAAAGTAAAATGCAATATTATTTGACGGCCGGAATGCGACCGGGAAGTTTAACGGCCGCGATATGTCAACAATGTTTAACAGCTGCAACGAGACCAAGAGATTTGTTGGCCACAAAGACACTGAGCGATTTTCTGGCCACAACATGATCGAGGCCGTGGTATAAACATCCGCGATATGAAAACCGCGATGCGATCGAAAGGTCATGAAAAGGGCCAGCGCCGTCGCTTTGTCCGCAAAACGTACGAGCGATTTTCTAGCCAATAAACACCGAGAATGTGACAGCCATGAGGCTTCGGCCATGAGACTATGCCGAAAGAAATTTTACGGCAGCGACGCTACTGAGAGGTTTGCCGGCCGCGAAACAAAACATTTGACTTAAAATTAAATTTTTCACTTTTTCCTTAACCGGGGCCAGCCAGGCGCCCCCTACTGGCAGACGCCCGGGGCAGGTGCCCCCACTGCCCCCCCCCCCCCCTTAGATCCGTCACTGAAACAATTTATGGCCCCGGGCCCCGAGCAAATGACCCGAGAACCGGTCCGTCTACGGCCCTGCACCCTTTACCTTCTTTAAAGGGCTGAAGTTTGGGAATAGTGGTGCTATCCATCGACATTTGATCAAGCTGAGTTCACTTTGCTGAACATATGGTCATGCTTTGAATATTTCTACAAAATATCCAAACATATTTTTTTTATGTAGTTTAATCAATTGCTCAACAATATTTAGTCTACTTGAGAATACATGACCTCTATTATATTAGCTGCCTCATGTTTGTTTCAACCAAAGGTACTCAGTTCTTATAATTTAGGTATTGCATAATATAAATAAATAAATAATATATATTTATACATTTAGGATGGTGTCTTTTGCATCTGGGGAGCACAAAACAAAAAGTTATGGACCAGGGCCGAATTTAGCTTAGGCGCCATAGGCGCTCGCACCACAAAGGGAGCCTGCGCCACATGAGATTCAGTAAAAGCTCACCGAAAGGTTTTTCCGTGACAGGGCCCCTGCACCACCTCATAAGCCTAGAAACCAGTAAATCGTAAATCCGACCACGACATGGTCCCATGCCTCTGAGCCACAGTGCGGGTCATGCCAGAAGCTCACTTTGCAAACTAATAATACTAATGACACAAGCCATAAAATTTCAATTTAATTATTTAATATTATTTGGTATGGATTTATTCTGAAATAAAAATACAATACATAATAAATTATGAATCATTATGAATGCTCACCTAAAAATTTATTTCATGCCGAGTTAAATTTGAGTTGTTCAATGAGTCATTGGAGTACTTTAATTAAAATTTTATTATAGCACAGAAGTATGTGTGTGCTTCGATATGTTACTAATAGCAGCGATAATAGTAGCGATGATGCTATAGTAAGGAAAATGGACAGATTCGTTATGGTTTAATATTAATAAGTTTTGACAACGTAGATTGCATGTATTTCATGTTTAAAGACAAATAAAGATCTTGAATCTTGAATCTTGATGTCCACATATCCCAAATTGGATTGGGTTAGTGAGGTCAAAGTGGAATTACCAAAATTATTTTCTCTCAATTAAGCTACATTTTATTGCCAAAGATTAGTTGTTGTCTGTTGTAAGGAAGTTTATATCCAGCTTTAGCCCTCTGGAAGTTTATTTCCAGCTATTTAGCCTTCTTAACAACTTGATATAAAACTCTTCATGGATATGAATTTACAAAATAATAATACAAAAGAATAGTTAAGAACAAATTACTTTACTATTTTTGATGCAAAATTAGTCACAGACCTACAAAATAGACATTTCTAGCCATGGCATGACCTAAACATTTTATTTTCCAAGCAAAAAAAATTTTAAAACTCTGTCAAAGTTTCAAAATAAGTTTTGATCATAGCTTGGAAATGATCCTCCCTTCTCTCTCCCTTTGGGCACCCCGGCTTGTTTTGTTTCTAAACATAACTGTAAAACCTGGCAACTGGAAACCTGTAGAAAGCACAATACAGTTGGACATACTCAACCGCTTGATTTCCACTAGTACAAACCGATCAGTTTTATTCACTCCTGTCTCTCGATAACGTCCTTTAGGCATGACGGTAAACAAACAACCTGACATTTCGTCATGCCACGGCCACAGGAAGCACTAGAGTCAGTGGTTGGGCTCCCAGCGGACGCGCACGCTGGAGCGGCGACGCGGCTGCGGGTGGGCGGGGGCGGGGGACGAGCGGCGCCGCGACGCCGGCTGAGCGGACGAGGACCGTCGCTGCGACGTCACCGACGTCCGCGGACTCTCCTCCTCCGCCGTCGGCGAAGATCATAGCCCCGAGTCGAACACCCGCAGCGATCTCGTGATCACATCGTCCTACGACAACGGTCAAAATGATTGTATAAATCTTGGAAGATAGTAGTCTCAGTGTCACAATCAGAAGTTATGACTGACATAGGCCTAAATGTGTTCTGGGAGAGTTTATTGATAATCACTAAGTAGAAATATCTTAGAATTTGCAGTCTCATGTGTTAGCAAAGTGACACGGTGGTGTGTCTTCCTTATTGGCACTGAAGACTGTAGTTTTAAAGGCAAAGAACCTTGTAAAATCAATGCAAACCTGCGTATTCATTTTCTAATGTTATCCTTATGGAGAAATATTTCAATATGACAATTCAGTTATTTCTCAACACATTTAAATAAAACTTCGTATATGGCTTCATCTAGTTGAGATCTTCCTACCCAGATAGCACAGTCACATCAACTAGATGTCTAATAGATGTACCTCATGTTAAACCACACACGTCTATTAAACGTGACCGTTATAGACGTCTAACGTCTAATAGACATTCCTAAAACGTTCAAATGTCACCATTATCGACCTTATATCAACATTCTACGTAGATGTAGAATATATGTTCAATAGATGTTAATTACACATCCATATATTGACATCTACAGAACATCCAATTAACATACAAAAAGGAACGAATAACAAAATTGTAATTATAAATATATATAAAATCCAAAAAGTGTAATAATAAAATCTAAGTAAGGGCATGCATTTGTACATAGTTTCTACACATGTTACCACAATGCATATTCTTTTGACCTATGTTGGGATTTGAGCCCGGGACCTTTACCTTCGTAAGCTGAGCCTGTATCCACTACACCACCAGACCTGATAATAATCACAGGGCAAAATCTCATCTTAACTACTGCTTTAGTGGTAAACATTATAGGATCCAAATGTAGTGCAGAGATAAACCTTTAAGAGAACGAGTTATAAAGTGCCTCCTTGTCACTTTTTCCCCCATTCACTCTATAATAATATTTTTTCAGTAAACAACTATTTTAAAAAGTGTAATGACAAAAACTTCTTACCTAAAATTTACCTCGTCTAATTGTTTAAATACTATTCTATTCTACTCAAATAGATGTAAAGTAATTATAAGCTCAATGCGAGTAGTTAAAAGAGTTATGTGGTAAGTGCATACATGAAATTTCAAAATAACGTGAAAGTGAAATACCCCCGTTGCAGCAGATATGCATACTCGGCTAATTTCTAAGGCAAAAGAACATAGTTCAATCAAGGCCACACTACACTGTAATGTGGCCTTGGTTCAATCGAACATAGCGAGATTTGACTTGATTTTACATTAAATCTCATCTAGATGAAGCCGCAAACCAAGTTTTATTATATTGAGAAATAAGCGAGATATAGGCCTAGAATTCTACTTATTTCCTACAAGGATGACATTGGGGCAACGTACTGTGTTTACCACTTTCAATATCCAGTAACCAGTGGACATAGATAGAGCAATGATTCAAGGTACTAAATTATTTGTTTTTTTTTTAGCTGAATCCAATGGTGCTAACCAAAATATTATAATAATTATTATTTTTCTATGTGAACACCACCCACGGTGAATATGTGAAATGGCAAACTCATGTTAAGTTGCCGCCAAGTTGTCAAAACTATCAGGAAACAGCTTTGCATAGACAAAGAACTGCAAATATGTGGCAAATTTGCTGGTGAAAAGTTGCTTTATCAGACGAACAGCAAATGAAGGCAACTTTGCCGAAAAACAACCTGTTTTGTGGGCATGAGGTAAACAATAACAGATTAACTTGGGATTCAAACCAATAAAAATGTTAAGTTTTTTTATTATTGTAGTCATCAGAGAAATAAAATATAATTAAGGAAATAACGTCGTTCCAATTTTATTTCAAAAAAGTTTAATTGATATCCTGTTCTCAGCGATATTGTTTTTATTGACGAAAAATATACTCATTTGTACTATATACTTGGTTTATTATTTTCGGCGATGTCGGCGATGTCTATATCACTGTTATAAATATAAATGTTATTACGTTGACGTCATATACATGTACGACAACGTCTAATTGACGCCATTTTGACATCCGCGTTAGATGTCTTTTTGACATGATATCGCAGATGTCTAATAGATGTACGAATATTGACCTAGACGTTAATGTAACTTGCAAGCCCTTATATAGACGTTGTAAAGACATTATGTGCTGTATGGGTAATTATGGCCTGAAACCCTCCAGATTTACATTGTTATGGCAGCAAACCTGCATACTCACCTTCCATGCATGTTATTCTAAAAAGGAAAATTTTAACATGCTTACTTTTTACTTATGGATGTAAGTTTATGTTTCTTGATATGAAGCTTGATCATAATTATTAAATAATTCATATCAAAATCACCGAGTATAAATAATTAGCAAGCGGGAATTTTTATGGTACGTTTGGAAATAAGGAAGAGTGAGATATTTATGTTTTTCCCCTAAGGTTAACAATGGAAAGTGAGTATGCAGGTTTGCTGCCATAAAAATGTAAATCTGGAGGGTTTCAGGCCATAATTAGGTAGATCTCAACAAGACGAAGCCATATACGAAGTTTTATTCAAATATATTGAGAAATAACTGAATAATCGTATTGAAATATTTTCCCATAAGGATAACATTAGAAAATGAATACTCAGTGAAGAGTGAAGGCTTCCACGGTCGTATTCATAAGATGGTAACTTGAAGTCTTCTGGGATGGACCGTGTGGAGTAGTTGAATTTCACTGCCGACGTTTCGGAGACGTTACAGTCCTCCATCATCAGGGCAAACACTCGTCGCGCACACCATCCAATAATCGTACTGTTGGAGCAGTCCGCGGCCTCAGCTTATATATCCCTGCCTCGGTGATGTTTCCTCTACTACTAGAAAATTCGAGGCGATTGATATTTCTTTATTCTCCACTAAATTCTAAAACTTTTGGTAAAATTGCAAGCCAAACACTCGAACGGTTACAGTATGAAGGGCTGTCAAAAACAAAAAAATTTGGTTCTTGAATTTTAAGGGAAAATTTGATTTTTAGACAACTATTTCCCAGTCACACTCCTCATTTTTGCATGAAATAGTTATGAAATCTCTTTAAAATTTAATATTCTATCTAGCTATGAAGGTTTTATCAAAATATTGTCAGATTTTCAATCTAGACGTCAAAATATCCAATTGGTACACTGAAAACCGAAAAAAAACTTTTTCTCTAATAGATAGAAAACGATTGAGTGTAGGACCTATGTTTACTGGACATTTGTTTCTTATTTTGACCCAAGGAACCATGTCCTGAAGTTTGTCAGGGTTATTGTGAAACACCCTTTTATATATATTTATATATAAATTCGAACGAATGGTGTTTTTTGCTTCTGGGGGGCCCAAAACGAAAAGTTATTATGGTCTCAGGCTTAGGTCTTACCATGAGAACTACGGTAATAGCTTGTTCCCTATAGATGAAATTCGCTAAAAAAAATTATTTTACAAATTTAATGTTGTCACGAAATTTTATCAATAATTGTTAGTAATCAATAAGATCAGTTTTTAAATATTTTCCATAAGAATAACATTGGATCAATAGTGATTGTGTTTACCACCAAATTAAAATATCAATTATCTCTACAACCAGTTGATGTAGACTTATTCAAGATACTGAATTGTTTATTTTATAAGTCAAATTAAATGGTTGTGAGTATTTTTTCTTAAGAAGGTGCAGATTTTGTGAAATTTGACAAATGTGAATTTTTTAACACTTAAACCCCCATAACTTCTGAGCCTGAATTTTTACAGGCATGCGGGTGGTGTCATTTTGTTTATCATTTTAAGCACAAAAAAACCATGGCATTTTTATCAAAATCGTTTGAGCCATTTTTGAGAAATTTGGATTTTTGTCGATTTTTATAGGTTCTTATGGAGTAAATCACCTTAAAAATCAAAAACTAAAAAAAAGAAAAACAAACACGTGGAGATACAGTACCATGGTTTCATACATGCAAGCCAAATTTCATGAAAATCGGACCACTGGTGTCATCTCTAGCTTTGTTTATATCAGGGCCGCCCCGATGCCGGTAGGCGCCCGGGGCGAAATGTTAACATTAGACCCTCTTGAAACAAGTAATTTAACCATTTTAAAAGTTAAATTTAAGTGTAAGATGGAAAAAATATTGTTTGGGAACATTATAGAGTAAAAAACAATAAAAATCAGAACATTTGTTTTTTTTTACCATAACCTCTAAAACTTGCTGTCCTGTAAAATGTTGTCTGGGAAAATAAGGTCCCTTTTCCCTTGGTGAGTCACAAATATGCACAAATGGTGGAAAATAGTGATTGATTTTGATTGGTCACCAATCATCATGAGGTCCAATGAGAGACTGGGAGATCTATCATGGCATTTGTCTTTTAGCGAATTTCCCCTATAGGGAAGAAGCTATTACCGTATGTCTCATGGTAAGTTGTCAAGGGCTCGGGCTTAGGCCCGAGACCTTGATAACTATTCGTTTTTGGGCCACCAGAAGAAAAAAACACCATTCGTTCGAATATATATATGTCTGTTAGCACGATAGCGGCCGTAAAAATAGTTCAATCTTAGTGAAAATTTGTACAGACGTGTTAAGTTGTAATCACTCGGACGAGTTCGTGAACCAGCCGATCGGACCACCGGAAGGGGGGTAAAGGGGGATAAACCCCCCAAAAATAAGTTTGTTGAGTTTTTTACATAGAAAAGTAAAATTTACTGAATTTTGGTTGGCACCAATGAATTCAGCTCAAAACAAAACAAACAATTTACTATTTTGAATCACTGCTTTATGTCCATTGGTTACGGAGATATTGAAAGTGGTAAAAACAGTACGTTGTCCCAATGTTAACCTTATGGGAAATAAGTAAAATTCTATATCTCGGTTATATCTCAACATATCTTGATAAAACTTAGCAAATATAGCTTCTTCTAGTTCAGATCTGGGTGAATTGAAACCACCCAGTTTTAATATACCTGTAGCAGCAAACCTGCATACTCATTTCCCATGTTATTCTTATGGAATTTACCAAAACATGTCAAATCTCACTATGTTGGGTTGAAATATGCTGATTTACATTTGAAATTCGCTAAGTATGCAGGTATGCTGCAACGGGGGTATTTATCCTATTGGCTGCCGGAAGTCCCGTTGGAAACAGGTTCTTGAACGTCCCACCAGAGTCATTGTTCACTTGCTTGGTAATCAATTTGTCTCTATCTTAACATTTTTCTTTAAATGCATATAATTCTTCCCGTTCATTACATTTCCGTTTTTACAAAATTTTATTATCTTGAGATTTTCTTCTATATTTCCAATGTTATGTCCATCGTCTAACAGGTGTTTGGCGATATTAGATCTTTCTTGTTTTTCCAAGCTGTTATATGGTTCTTGAATATTTTTACAAAATTGACTATTTGGCCTATATAAAATTTATCATAATGATTGCAACTAATTTTGTATATTCCTGCAGTATCAAATTTGTTGCATTCTTCAATTCTTGGGCGTAGAATTTTTCCAATTGTGTTCTGAAATTCAACAGCCACTACCCGAACCTGTCATTTACAAATGAATACGAAGAGGGCAACAAGATAAACTTCCAGGATGTAACATTAATAAGAAGAAATAAATCACCTAGAGTCCAACATCTACAGGAAACCCACAAAGACAAACACTACAATAAATAGCAAATACATCTGAACAGCCACAAGACTGCCGCAGTCAGATAACTGCCTGCTTTACCGAGTAAATAAGATTCCAGTGACCAAAGATAAGAGAAAGAAATAAATAAATACAATAAAGGCGATAGCGAAAAGTAATGGCTTCCAGCCAAGAACCATCGAAGAAAATGGGGTGAAAATATAAAGAGAAAAATCATGAACCAAGAGCAACTTTGCGAAACCATAACTTTATTTAAAAGACATTTTTGGTGGGGTGTATGTATTATACAGTAGATTATTTGGCAACTACCCACCTTCAGGTTATTGTGGCGATCGTCCTTATTTGAAGATGTGAAGTACAAATCCTCTTGTCAATTATTTAAAACACTATTTACACACACTAATGAACGCCACCATCGCAGCCGACGTTACGCACCTCGACTCGGTTACGGTTAAAAAGGCCTAATTAATATCTCAAGGACCCTAGATAACGAGGAACGTTTTTTTGGTTCCTCGAAACGTCGGGTGCGGCAGGGCGTTCATCAATGTGTGTAAATAGTGTTTTAAATAATTGACAAGAGGATTTGTACTTCATATCTTCAAATAAGGACGATCGCCACAATAACCTGAAGGTGGGTAGTTGCCAAATACTCTACTGGATAAACCATAACTTTAGACGGAAGAAAAGAAAATAATAAGAAATATGCGACATTCAATTACACTGGAATGTGGACACAACAAATTGCAAACAGATTTACGAAGTGTGGAGTTTCTATATCATTCAAGACACAGAACACAAATGGAAAAATCCTACACCCAAGAATTGAAGAATGCAACAAATTTAATACTGCTAGAATATTTACATCCAATATTAAATAAAATAACTGTTTTTGACTGTTTTATGTATTTTGGAGACGTAAAGTAAATCGAGATTGCACAAATTAAAATGAAAACTGGAATCACACCTGTTTTACGACTCAAAATCAAGTGCAAAAATAGCACTTTCTCGGACAGACCGTAGGAACCTCTTTTTTAATTTAATTTAATTCATATAATGGTTTAAAATTAGCGATGACGAACCCCTTTAAAGAAATCCTAAATTATGCATTACCTACGTCACTATGTATGTACTAACCTTTAGGCAAGATTCTATGAATTCTTCTAACGTAATGACACCGTCTTGATTTATGTCTAATTTTCTAAACACGAAGTCCACTTGTTCTCTCGCTTTTCGGTCTTCCTCGACCTAACAAAAAATATGTATCAGTGTTATTTAAAACTTGTTTTGTAACAAATTCTTATATTCTCTAATACACATCTAGTACATAAAATTATTATTATAACAATAACATCCTTATAATATATGAAGTACCTGGTGAACCAAGCCTTGCTCGGTATTATTTTATGTTTACCAGGTCATCCAATTACTATAAAATATTTCAGTGTCATTAACTTGATAAATAAATACAGCTTTTTTATCCTTCCGTGCAATCTTCATCCCACAAGCTGTATTTTTCCTAGATGGCTGTAGTTTGCAAACACTTTCCTTGTTTATTCCGTTGCTATCATGGCAACTCAAAAGGCCAATGTTAAAATTTTACAACTTTAAAATTCATTTAATTATTTTATTAGATTTTCTCTGGTCAAGTATTTAATCTGCATAGAACACGTTTTTGAGTCATAACTTACTTATTTCAATTCTTTGAAGGGAATCCTTGGAGCCGTTTTTGAGATAATTGAGCAAACAAATAAGCAAGCAAGCATAACACTGCTCATATAAGAGTATCGGATTGATAAATACTTTAAAAAGCCGATTAGTGTATTTTTAAAACAGTCCTTATTTGGCAAATTATATTTTCCAATTTTTCAAACATGTATTAATTTGTAGAAAAAGCATAATGTAATTGAATCGTTGGTACTGTGCTTGATTAATTATGGGCATTTGTTAGAACTCTATAAAAAGTAAAATAACATGTTTTTAAACTTTTCCTCAAATAAATGACTCATCATATAACTTACATGTAAAAATAATGAGGGCATTTCCCTCCATAAGAACAGTATGTAACTGCAAGTGAGGAACAAAAAAGAATATAAATTCCTAAATGATGAGTTTAATAAAACTGAAAATGAAAAATAAGTCATAAAAGAAAATCATGTAACATTTATTTGTGTATAACACAGTTATGGTATTACCATTACTTGAAGACTCCCGTCATTGATGCTTTATCTGTGCTGATAAAAAACTTATAGCCCAATCCAGGGCTGGAACAAGGAAGTTTGTCAGGGTGGGCAAAGCCGAATTTGCCGCCCCTTGGTTCCCAATTAATTAAAAACTATACTTTTTTTGTAAAGCACAAAACATTATTTAAAATTATAATTAGAAAATTGTAAATTGTGATAATTCTCTTTTAAATAATTCTCAGAAACTTATATAGGATTAAAAAAAACTTAGGATATTTTATGAAAACTATAATGTGTAATCAGACTCCAACATTCATTTAGAGGTTTTGACGTTACCATGTAAATTAGGAAAAAATGTATCGGGCCTAAGCCTACATAAATTAGAAGTCTTAGTTCTCTCTTACATTTCATAGAAAGTAAAAAAGGTATGTAAGAAATTTATTAGTTTTGAAATGTTTTTAACGTTAAAACGTGGACCACATAGTACAAATAGACGGATCACAAGAAACCGCGAATTTAAGCCTAAATTTGCTTCTAGTCCCTATGCTTGGAAAAAACCAGCGACCACATAGTGGAAATATACGGAGCACAAAAAACCGCGATTTCAAGCCTAAGTCCCTATGCATGGAAAAAACAAAGTACGTAAAAAATTACAAATATGCTATCAAATTAAAGGTCTGAATCTCAGAATCACTATAGCACCAAATATAAATGGCTTACAGGTGTTTACACATCGTGAACACTGATAACCTATAAGCTCGTCCTGACATTTTTTGAAAGAAGCTGCGCCACGGAATACGTTCCTGGCGTAACGACCTGTTCCTATGATGTGTAAACTGCTTCTAAACGATTTATAATTGTTACCATATAGTAATTGTGGGATTTAGACCATTAATTTGATACCAAATTTGTATTTTTTTAGTCGACTATATTTTTGTAAAAAACAGTTTAGGATTGACTTTATTTTTATGCAGGCGCCGCATGGATAAACTCTACCGCAGTAACTAAGTTATCGACCAAACTACGTCAGCTAATTTTTTCAAAAAATATGATTTTAAAAATTCATCTCTTTAACAACAATTTCCATAGTTTTTTATTTTGCCTGACCAAAAAATAAAAAAAAATTAGCAGCCGACTACTTTTCTCATGTCATGTTGTAAAGTTGAATAAAAATCTGAATTTATATCATTTTTTAAAATAGAAAAAAATTATTTTGGAAATATGATTGATACTATTATAGTTCCAAACTAAAGGACTCTTCACATGCAAAATTTCAACCTTAAGCCTCAATGCTAAATGGTATAAACTACGAGTTATTTGAAACATGAGCACGGTCAGATTACGCGGTTTTAGGCGCCGGCGCCATTTTATGTTTCTTTACCTAGACAATATGTCTTCATTTGCTGTAATGCAAGTAAGATAGCTATGCTCCGTCTATTTCTACTACGTGGCGCTGCGTTGAAACAAAAACGTCAATATGGCCCCATTCCTGTTCACGAGGGGCTCACAATGAATTTCGCTGAGTTCAAACATCACGTGGTCGAAGAGCTGTTGACATTACAGTATTTTCAACATAAAATACAAAATATTAATAAAGAAAATGGAAATCATAAAAAATCTTTAAATATAAACTTGTAATCAGCGACTGACTAAACCAACGACAATTGACCCGATAGGGCCAATCAATAATATACCAATTTTGAGGTTAGAACATTAAACAAAAATTAAAAAGTCGAATTTTGTCTTCTTCAACATGTAATGTGGTAGTTTGAGATTATAAATTACAATAAGCAACCGTTAGCTGCTATACAACTGTTGGAAACATTATATATTAAAATAATGTTAGAACGGATAGTCTTCAAGTATGGAGAAGGGAAGTGAGAGAAAGAGGATGCAAAAGCATTTTGTCATTAAATTGGGCTTCTATATTTCCTGTAGGTACTTTAACACTCCAACTGCCCCCAACTGGCCCACAAATAATAAACAATTCTTTTTACAGTAAAAATTAATTTAAGATCATACAGTGTGGTTGAAAGGTCCCGGAACGGCTAAATATTTTTTGAACGGGATTAGTTTGAGAAATCAATTTTTGCACATTCACTCCTATGTAAAAAAACTACTTTCTGAGATAATTATTGACTCTTGGCCCCCAGTGGGGGACGGCCCACAAGGAGTCAGTACAGAATCTTAAATGGATGCATAGGTTGATATGCACATCATTTTAAAGGGCTGATCAAGTAGAGTTTAATGCCGCAAACCGCACTTTAAAAGGTTCATTTGCTAGGAATTGGCGGCTGATCAAATATCTAAAGGAAAGTACATGGTGTTCGCTTGAATTTCGTTTAAAAATTGTTCGCAGACAATGTCTGAAGAATCAAAACTCTGGAATTGAATGTCAGACCTAAAACCCTATTTTTAGGGTGCGGAAGAGGATATTACCTCCAATGGGGGACGGCCCATTAGGAGTCGATACAAAATCTTAAACATAAGCATAGGTCGATATGCACATCATTTTAAAGGGCTAATCAAGTAGAGTTCAATGCCGCAAACCACATTTTAAAAAGATTATTGGTTACAAAATGGCGGGTGTTTCAAGATTCAGGCTAACACTAATGTTCTTTCCTTCACATCTTTGATCAGCCGCCATTTTGTAACGAATCAACCTTTTGAAGTGGCATTGAACTCTACCTAATTAGCCCTTTAAAATGCTGTACATATCGACCTATGCTTCCGTTGAAGATTTTGTACCGACTCCTTGTGGAGCGTTCCTCATTGGAGGTAATATCCTTTTCGGCACCCTAAAAATTAGGGTTTTAGGTCTGAAATTCAAATCCAGAGTTTTGATTCTTCAGACATAGTCTGCGAACAATTTTTAAACGATATTCAGGCGAACACCATGTAATTTCCTTTAGATTTTTGATCAGCCGCCATTTTGTAACGAATGAACCTTTTGAAGTGCGGTTTGCGGCATTAAACTCTACTTCATTAGCCCTTTAAAATGATGTGCATATCAACATATGCTCACATTTAAGATTTTGTACTGACTCCTTGTGGGCCGTCCCCCGCTGGGGGCCAAGAGTCAGTAATTACCTCAGAAAGTCGTTTTTTACATAGGAGTGAATATGCAAGGTTTGATTTCTTAAACTAATCCGGTTCAAAAAATATTTAGCCGTTCCGGGACTTTTCAACCACACTGTATTACATTCTGAAACCATGTCACTGGATTTCTCTTGAATTTCTTTGTTTAGATTTCAAAAATATTTAATAATTGTAATTTTTTAGTTTGCTTTTGATTAATTTTTTTGCCGCCCTCCAAAAACTGCCGCCAGGGGCAGGCACCCTTTCTGCCCCCCCTTATCTCCGGCAAATTAGACAAAAAATGAAAATTGGGGGAAAAATGCTGGATGAGTAAAAATTGGCACAGATGTTTCTTCGACTCTCATGAACGTTATATGGAAAATCCTTGAGAGTGGAGGTCTGCTTGAGGAGGAATATAGGGTGTGCTCGAGAATTGGTGGTCTTGGGTTTGAATCTTCTTATTTTCTCTATAAACCCATTACAAATGTTATATGTTATATCATTTTACAGGTAAATTTCAGGTGCCAATTTCAGCAGTTCAGCTTTTTCCCCTTCGATTAGCTTGATTTCACTGGGCTCTTTGGTTCAAAACAAACTATGAACATATACATAGGCCTCCATACAACCTCCATACATTTAGCCTATAGCCTTTTCTTTTAGCATTAACACAATTCGTGATTTGTAATTTCGATTTTTATGTTTGGCATCCTAGAGGGTTCTTCCAGTCTAAAAATCTCTTGCTTGAATCTCTTCATTTTCGTAATAAATTTTTAGACCAAAAATAATAAATTAAATGTATAATTAGGTTGATTGGCTTTGCAGTTCGGCGAGGAAACTTCATAAAACTAATCCTAAGTTCAATTTTCAATCAGGTTAAACAATGCGGCAAGTTTGCATGTTGCGGACGCCGTAAAGAGCGCAGCACTGTACGGTCGGCGACGGCGCCAGCGAGGATCACGCGAATTTCAACCCGCTAAAATGTTAGGAATTTTTTAAATAAATGTCCTTTCTTTAAATATAATTTTATCCTCACGCAGATAAACAGTTTTGGTTGGTTTTTAACCTTATTGGACAGTTTATAAAAGTAATATTTCTAATAACGACCAAAGATTGATTTTTATACAAACCAAAGTTGGAGGTTTACATTGTGTATACTTATTCTCTGAAAGTCTAATAATCTTTTTTGAATGCCGAAATGTTAATAACATCGATGACTTGGCTTAGGATTTTTTTAATGATAGAGATGATAAAAGAAAAACATTTGACTTGGCCTATTTCGATAAAATACCGGTAAGTAAAACGACTAATAAACATCAACAACGAAAAGTAGAATGTCTCACAAACTCCTTCATTTCGACAGTATGAACAATCTGCATAAATACAATATGCCTGTAATCTTTAGCAATAAGTAAATAAAAGTTTTTCATTCTTAAGTCATTAGTTATGTTTTGTAGGATCGGAGTATCTATACTACTTATTTAATACGCTAGTAAATATTTATTTTATGAACGGAGCGCAACATAATACGTCACGTATGGAAGTGACGGTTCACGGCAGAGGAGGACCACACGATCACGTCACGTACCTGGCGGGAGCGACGGTCCATGGCAGTGGAGGGCCTCACGATCACGTCACGTACCTGGCGGGAGCGACGGCCCATGGCAGTGGTGGGCCTCACGATCACGTCACGTACCTGGCGGGAGCGACGGCCCATGGCAGTGGAGGGCCTCACGATCACGTCACGTACCTGGCGGGAGCGACGGCCCATGGCAGTGGAGGGCCTCACGATCACGTCACGTACCTGGCGGGAGCGACGGCCCATGGCAGTGGAGGGCCTCACGATCACGTCACGTACCTGGCGGGAGCGACGGCCCATGGCAGTGGAGGGCCTCACGATCACGTCACGTACCTGGCGGGAGCGACGGCCCATGGCAGTGGAGGGCCTCACGATCACGTCACGTACCTGGCGGGAGCGACGGCCCATGGCAGTGGAGGGCCTCACGATCACGTCACGTACCTGGCGGGAGCGACGGCCCATGGCAGTGGTGGGCCTCACGATCACGTCACGTACCTGATGGAAGTGACGGTTCACGGCAGAGGAGGGCCACACGATCACGTCACGTACCTGGCGGGAGCGACGGCCCATGGCAGTGGAGGGCCTCACGATCACGTCACGTACCTGGCGGGAGCGACGGCCTATGGAAGTGGAGGGCCTCACGATCACGTCACGTACCTGGCGGGAGCGACGGCCCATGGCAGTGGAGGGCCTCACGATCACGTCACGTACCTGGCGGGAGCGACGGCCCATGGCAGTGGAGGGCCTCACGATCACGTCACGTACCTGGCGGGAGCGACGGCCCATGGCAGTGGAGGGCCTCACGATCACGTCACGTACCTGGCGGGAGCGACGGCCCATGGCAGTGGAGGGCCTCACGATCACGTCACGTACCTGGCGGGAGCGACGGCCCATGGCAGTGGTGGGCCTCACGATCACGTCACGTACCTGATGGAAGTGACGGTTCACGGCAGAGGAGGGCCAGACGGTCACGTCACGTACCTGATGGGAGCGACGGTCCACGGCAGTGTAGGGCCAGACGGTCACGTCACGTACCTGATGGGAGCGACGGTCCATGGCAGTGTAGGGCCAGACGGTCACGTTACGTACCTGATGGGAGCGACGGTCCATGGTAGTGTAGGGCCAGACGGTCAAGTCACGTACCTGATGGGAGCGACGGTCCATGGTAGTGTAGGGCCAGACGGTCACGTCACGTACCTGGTGGGAGCGACGGTCCATGGCAGTGTAGGGCCAGACGGTCTCGTCACGTACCTGATGGGAGCGACGGTCCATGGCAGTGTAGGGCCAGACGGTCACGTCACGTACCTGATGGGAGCGACGGTCCATGGTAGTGTAGGGCCAGACGGTCTCGTCACGTACCTGATGGGAGCGACGGTCCATGGCAGTGTAGGGCCAGACGGTCTCGTCACGTACCTGGTGGGAGCGACGGCCCGTGGCAGTGGAGGGCCACACGGTCACGTCACGTACCTGATGGGAGCGACGGTCCATGGCAGTGTAGGGCCAGACGGTCTCGTCACGTACCTGGTGGGAGCGACGGCCCGTGGCAGTGGAGGGCCACACGGTCACGTCACGTACCTGGTGGGAGCGACGGCTCGTGGCAGTGGAGGGCCACACGGTCACGTCACGTACCTGGTGGGAGCGACGGCCCATGGCAGTGGAGGGCCACATGGTCACGTCACGTACCTGGTGGGAGCGACGGCCCATGGCAGTGGAGGGCCACATGGTCACGTCACGTACCTGGTGGGAGCGACGGCCCGTGGCAGTGGAGGGCCACACGGTCACGTCACGTACCTGGTGGGAGCGACGGCTCGTGGCAGTGGAGGGCCACACGGTCACGTCACGTACCTGGTGGGAGCGACGGCCCATGGCAGTGGAGGGCCACATGGTCACGTCACGTACCTGGTGGGAGCGACGGCCCATTAGTTCGTGGATGGCCAGCACGATCTCGCCCAGCTCGGACCGCGTGATGCAGCCGTCGCCGTTGATGTCGTACAGCTTGAACGTCCACCTCAGCTTCTCGTAGATGGAGCCTCTCAGCAGCGTCGACAGCGTCACCAGCAAGTCCTGCCCACAAAGTGCAATGTTTCGGGCGAGTCCACTCTCAATTCGATAAATATAATTTCATCTAAAATTTCACAAGATGCTTATTTATTTTATTTTTTTTACGAACCACTACGTTTTATTACCTCATCTAGTGTATCACAATATTTTTGATTAGCTGTTCGCAGTAATAAGCAATTAGTCGATTTATACAGTGTGTCTGAAAGGGTACGTTCAAACTCGCCAACATTTTTGGGACTGTTTCTAATATACAAACTCGCCAACTTTTAATTAGGTGCAAAAACTAGGGTCAGGAATCCGGCCGGCCATATTCAAACTCGCCAACTTTTGACCGCGGGCAGGTACCTCTCCCTCTTCCCCTCCCCGCTAATTACATAAATCCGCTAATTACCCTCCCCGCTAAATAAATAAAATCCGCTAATTACATTGCTAGATTTCATTTGTATATTTATCAGATCATGCTGGCAATGTATGAGTGGATACGGAGTCTCAGCGCAAAACGAAAAGTGAAGATTACAGCTGCAAAATCAACAAAAATCGACGACTAGTCACCTGCTACAGTTCCATCGGCGTCTTAACATTTGGTAATTCATAGTAAATAAGCTGTACTGTATTTATATATTTATATGGTTAAAAGTTTATTTATATGGTATTTATATGGTTTTAAAAGTTATTTCCATGAACGTTTTAAAACCAACACGTTCCAAATGCTTGATATTTATTTAATTATAATTAATTTGACTAAAATTATTATTTGAATTGCTTGAACTACAGTTAATTTTAATGCTATAGAATACAGTAGTTCTTAAGTAGCAATGTTAAGAGTTGTTGTGAAGGAATATAGACTTGAATGCAGGTGCAGTAGCAGAGGCCTGTACGCAGGGGTCCCGGCAAACAATTGTCACCGAGCCGGGGGAGGGGAAGAGGGAGAGGTACCTGCCCGCGGTCAAAAGTTGGCGAGTTTGAATATGGCCGGCCGGATTCCTGATTTTTGCACCTCATTAAAAGTTGGCGAGTTTGTATATTAGAAACAGTCCCAAAAATGTTGGCGAGTTTGTATGCAGCCGTCTGAAAAGTCCATCACCAAACTTCATATTATGATTCATGGGGTCAAAATAAGAGAAAAAGTTGGTTTGCAGGTATGTCCTAAATTGCGTATCACCCCAATATCCGCCAATTTGGATTTTTCAAAATAATTTTATGTCTTCCAAGATTAGTACCCGATTTTTTGAAACTCTTTATATACCTATTTTTTTTTATTTATCGATTTAAGCCCAATTGCCATTTTCATGGTTGGGGTTTGTAAAACCCCCCCATGTCATTGCCTTGTTGACATTATAAAAAGGCTATAAACTAAATAATAAAATGTCTATTTCATGAACTACTAGCTTCAGAACCCGTTGTGGGTAAATACAACGGTATCTATAAAAATAGTATATGTATGCTTCTTTTCTGTAAAATACCTGACAAATGTTTTGATTTGTTTCAAAAATAAAATTGTTTAAAAAAGAAAAACATGATAAGATAATTAGCTGTTAATGTACTTCTTATGGATCACATGTTTTTTAAAGTTTCTAATCATAAATCTTATAAAAATCAAATTATCACAATTATTTGTAAATCTACAGGGAGAACGCTTTCCAACGACCCGTTAATTATTAAAATCTCTCTGGTAGAACTTAGATTTAGTTGTACAAAATCTCAAAGTCAGTATTTTTTCACTATTATAAATTCGGAGGTTGCTTAGCTTTTTTGCAAATAACTTTAAATGCTATAAAGAAATCAACCCAAGTGGAAGGTAATATTCTGAAAGAGAAAAAATTTCCTAAAAAAAACTGTAATCCATTTCTTGAAAATACTGAAAACTGGCAGCCAAAACTTGGCTACAAAGAAACGTGAAGAACCTGTTTTAGGTATATTTTATAGAAAACATGTGGGTATCAGTGGCGACGCGTGACATTTTTGAGTGGTCATCGCTGATAGTGTAGAAGTACACGGGTCTGCGCCGGCGCCGCGCGGCGGAACGGCTATTGCTATTTATAGAATAGTCGCGACAGACCTGCGCTTGTCCGGCCCGGATATCCGTCCCCCAGCGTCATTCATAGACCCCACGACCATAGATAAAAACATCCATGACTCTACTGAAAAGGCGAATGGAATAATACTGATACTTAAAAGCTCTCGGATGAAAGTTTAACATTGAAAAATGCAGCTAGCTATTTTATTAAGCAGTTTATGATTTCATTTTTATAATTTTTTAATCAGTTTAGTTTTATTTTGACAATTGTTTCAGTTGAACAATTATATCACCTTCTCCTTCAGTCATTGTTGTGCTCATCGATTAATAATAAAACATGTTAAAAATTTAATTAAACCACTGCAACTTCACTCATTGAAACTACACAAACACAAGCACAGCGCGCGGCGCGAGAACTGTGCGCATGCGCGAGTAGCGGAGCAGGTCTCTCTGCACTGTGAAGTGAACTATTTCAGGTCTCTTTGCGCATGCGCGAGTAGCGGAGCAGGTCTCTCTGCACCGTGAAGTAGCACTGACAGAAGTCGAGAGTTGCTCGTTACGTGGCGAAGGCTGCCGAGTACAGCCGAAGGGAGCCGGACGCCAACCGATTCTCCAGCGACAGAGAATCGCTTGGCCGCCTGTACAACAGCGGTGTGAGTGGTGGGGATGGAGGCGGGGAGGTGGGCGCTCCACTCGATTGGATTCTCCAAACTCGGAGAATCGGTTCGGATTTAGTCAATAGAGAACTACGGACGCGGCGCATCTGGCGCGCAAAGAAAAACGCCGTGCATAAAAATAGCCTGATACTCCGAAAATTTATGATTTTCTTTTGAAAATAATAGACATTTAGGCTTCTAACATTATGTTATTTGTAGTTTTATCTAAAATATTTACTTTTAAAATTGAGTTAGTCATCGGCGAATCTGTAGATGACCGCACGCCTCGCCACTGGTGGGTATTTTAATTTTTTCTCCATAAACCTTAAAAAATTAAGTTATTCTTAATTATTTGCAAGTATCAGAAGGAGGAAGCTTCCCAAGATTTATTAATTAATAAAATTGGTTCTGTAGAACTGTAGATTTAGTTGCACAAAGTTTAACAAAAAATATCTCTAACTCAATATTTTCTCATCACTATAAATTCGGAGGTTGCTTAGCTTTTTTGCAAATAAATTTTAAGTGGTGAGGAAATCGGTTGAAGTGGAAGGTGATAGTCTGAAAGAGAATACAATTTCCTACAAATTGATAATTTTCATATTTTAGAAATTCTGTTAACGGGCAGCTGAAACTTGGCTACAAATAGAAACTTAAATTGTATTTCTTATATAGAAAATATGTGTTTTTAATTTTTTATAAGAAATCTTAAAAATTCTAACTTTAATAATTATTTGCAAATGCACACGGATGAAGCTTTCCAACGACCCGTTAATTATTAAAATCTGTCGGGGAGAACTCTGAATTTAGTTGTACAAAGTTTAACAAAAGTATCTCTAATTCAGAATTTCTCACCACTATAAATTTGGAGGTTGCTTAGCTTTTTTGAAAATAACTTTTTCGTTATACTGCTTCAAAAACAGATGTTTTTAATGCATGTTTTCCAGACCTAAATACACTCTTTCTATTCCTAGGAATTAAAAGCTGATGTACTCGATACCAGCTAACTCTTTATAGTCCTAGGACTATAAAAGTCAAAAAGTGCCGAGTACGTCGTAATAATCGAACAATATTCATTCGATTACAAATAATCGAAACATACATCGTTATTATCGAAACATTTATTGTTGTCAGTTTAATCAATTTGTGAAACTCGCTCATTTCACCAATCGATTATTACATGCGTTCGATACGTCGATAGTTGTTCATTGTTGTCAGTCTACCCTAACACAAATGAAACAGACAATCAGCTGATTGCTTCAGATAGCAAGAACAAGATGGCGGCATCTTTTAAAGGCATCTTTAAAGGTAAACAAGCTGTAACATTTTGGTTTTCTTAAGTAGTTTACGTATTGTATTGAGCAATATAACGAAAAATATAGTTCATCACACGGACCTAAAGCTGCTTTTCGTTACTCGGTCATTTTTCAACCTCGGCTTACAGCCTCGGTTGTAAAACTTGACCTTGTACGAAAAGCGTCACTTTAGGTCCTTGTAATGAAATATACTATTAAGTGGTGAGGAAATCGTGGAAGGCATTTGGAAAGTGGAAGGTATTCTGAAAGAGAATAAAATTTCCTACAAATTGCTATTATGCATTTCTTGAAAATACTCACTAAAGGCAGCCAAAATTCGCCACCAAATGAATAAAGAAATGTGAAAAATCTGTTTCCCATGTATTTCTTATAGAAAACATATGTTTTAGCGAATTTCCCCTATAGGGAAGAAGCTATTACCGTAGGTCTCATGGTAAGACCTAAGCCCAAGACCATGATAACTTTTCGTTTTGGGGCCACCAGAAGCAAAAAACACCATTCGTTCGACTTTTAGCGAATTTCCCCTATAGGGAAGAAGCTATTACCGTAGGTCTCATGGTAAGACCTAAGCCCGAGACCATGATAACTTTTCGTTTTAGGGCCACCAGAAGCAAAAAACACCATTCGTTCGAATTTTTATATATCTATCTATCTATCTATCTATCTATATATATATATATATATATATATATATATATATATATATATATATATATATATATATATATATATATTTGTGTGTCTGTCAGCACGATAGCGGCCGTAAATATGATCCGATCTTAATGAAATTTGGAACAGACATGTAAAGTGGTAATCGAATGGAGGAGTTCGTGAACCAGCCCGATCGGACCACCGGAAGGGGGGGGTAAGGGGGGATAAACACCCCTAAAAATGGGTTTTTTGGGTTTTTTACATATAAAAATAAAATTTATCGAATCTTTGTTGGCACCATTGAATTCAGCTCAAAAAAAACAAACAATTTAGTGTTTTGAATCATTGGTCTATGTCCATTGGTTACCGAGATATTGAAAGTGGTAAACACAGTACGTTGTTCCAATGTTAACCTTATGGGGAATAAGTAAAATTCTATATCTCGCTTATTTCTCAACATATCTGGATACAACTTTGTTTGTGGCTTCATCTAGATGAGATCTAATGTATTTTAGTCTAAAATCCCCGAAATTTCAATTTTTAGTGGCAGCAAACCTGCATAATCATTCCCCATGCTATCATTATGGGAAATAAAAAAATTCTATATCTTACTTATTTTTTAACATTTCTTGACAAAACTTGGTATATAGCTTCTTCTAGTTAAGATCTACTAAATAATGAATTAAAACCAACCAGTTTTAACATACCTGTTGCAGCAAACCTGCATAATCATTCCCCATGTTATTCTAATGGAGATTACAAAACATGTAAAATCTCGCTAAGTTGGATTGAAGTACCATTTGTTGTGTTGCATCTGAAATTCGCTGAGTATGCAGGTCTGCTGCAACGGGAGTATTTATATATATATCTAAATATATATATATATATATTTAGATATATATATGTGTCTGTCAGCACGATAGCGGCCGTAAATATGGTCCGATCTTAATGAAATTTGGTATGGACATGTAAAGTGGTAATCCCTCGGACGAGTTCGTAAACCAGCCCGCGATCGGACCACTGGGAGGGGAAGTAAAGGGGGATAAACCCCCCCAAAAATGGGTTTTATGAGTTTTTTACATAGAAAAATAAAATTTTTATTGGCACCATTGAATAAAGCTCAAAAAAACAAACAATTTAGTATCTTGAATCACCCCTCTATGTCCATTGGTTACCGAGATATTGAAAGTGGTAAACACAGTACGTTGTCCCAATGCTTATGGGAAATAAGTAAATTTCCATATTTCGGTTATTTCTCAACAAATCTTAATAAAACTTGGTAAATAGCTTCTTCTAGTTCAGATATACTAAATATTAAATTAAAACCACTCAGTTTTAATATACCTGTAGCAGCAAACCTGTATAATCATTCCCCATGTTATTCTTAAGGAGCTTACCAAAACATGTCAAATCTCGCTATGTTGGATTGAAATATGTTGTTTTGCATTTGAAATTCGCTGAGTATGCAGGTCTGCTGCAACGGGGGTATTTTACGTTTTAACCATAAATCTCAACAAAACAACCTTTTATAATTAGTACCTGGTGGACCGAGCCTTGCTCGGTGTTATTTCATGTTTACCAGTTCATCCAGTTACTATAAAATATCTCAATGTCATAAAATGTATCAATATAAACCTTTTTTATTGCTCCATGGACTCTTCATCCCACCTGCTGTATTTTCCCTTGATAGCTGTAGATTCCAAACAGCTGTTATTATTACTTCATTTGTTTACACTTTCCTTGTTTATTTTCGTTGCTATCACGGCAACCCATAAGGCCAATGTTAAAATTTTACAACTTTAAAATTCGATTTATTACGTTATTAGATTTTCTCTGGCCAAGTAATCTGCGTAAAAGACGTTTTTGAGTCATAAATTACTTATTTCCAGACTTTGAAAGAAATCCTCGGAGCCGTTTTTGAGATAAATGTGCAAGCAAGCATACAAGCAAGCATACAAGCAAGCACGCACGGCCGGACGATAACATTGCTCATATAAGAGTGGAAGGATTTGCAAATCTACAGGGAGAGAGCTTTCCAACGAACGCACTAATTAATAAAATCGGCCCTTTAGAACTGGAGAATTAGTTGAACTATTATAAGAGTAGATGATTTAGTCTCCGTTCGCGAAATAGCCTTCAATATTATGAAAACATTTTTCTTCAAGTAATTTTTTCAAACTTCTTTTGAATTTGGAAATGTCATTAATTTGTTTGATGGTTTCTGGTAAATGATTGTAGATTTTTATGGAAATGTATTCTGGACCTTTTTTGATAAAACAATGTTTTGCATGTTGGTATGTTCATTTTTTGTTTTTTATTTCTTGTAATGTAGTTGTGGGTGTTCATTTGTACTGGGAATTGTGATTTGTTTCTTCTGGACAAAACAGGCACTTTGTAGTATGTATACTGATGCAAGAGTCAAAATTTTATGTTTTTAAAGAGAGAACGACATGAATTTATTTTTGGAATCATAACAAGTGTTCGTAAGGCTTTTTTGAAGAATAAATTTTTTTTATTCATTACTGAGACCCCAAAACATCAGGCCATATGAAATTTGAATCTCGATATAGGCATGGTAAACCAATTTAGTAACGTCGTCGATGAAGCAACATCTTAATAAGTCTTAATCATAAATATTCCATAACAAAGGTGTTCTATACATATGTCCCAGGATAAATTAGCTTATCCAGTTCAATTTACCAAAACATATTCATCATGATCAAATCGTAATTTCAAAACGGTAGCCGTTTGAAATTTTTAAATTGAAATACTGGAAACACGGTAATTTTTACAAAACAATATAAACACTATCAATATTTTTTAAATTCAATTCCCAATCTAATGACACCAAAATTACGTGAATCGGTAAATAAATAACTGGTTAGGATGAAACGAGGCGGCATAATTGGCCTATGTCAGCGCATGCCTCAGTGCAACAATGGGCCATTTTGCTCCAAATTATGCTGCCTCGATAGCTTAATTCGGCCATAACTCAGTTACTTATATACCGATTTACACAATTTCGGTGTCATTGGATTGAAAATTTAAGTGAAAAAATGTATGGCTTAAAATGTTTTATAAAACTTACCGTTTTTTTGTATTTCAGTTAAAAACTTTTAAAGGGCCGCCATTTTGAAATTTACCATTCGATACTGTTTTTTTATAAACTGAACTTAACTAGTCACAAATACATACCGAGTTTATAAAAATTAATTAGAAAAGAAAAAAATTGTGAAAACTACGAAATGGCGAATATTTGAGTAAATATGTTCATTAATAGTTCATTTGGGTTTATTTCACGATTATATTAATTATTTTTATGTTTATATAAAGAGGTTTATATGGACATACCTTCATATAAACTTCTTTGCTTATTTTGACCCAATAAACCATATTTTGAAGTTTGGTGACGGACTTTACAGACATATCCTGTGTTTATTGATTGGGGGAAAAAATTACATATATTATTAAGCGGGATCCTTTAAGAGATAAAGGATCCCTTAATGCTCATCCTCTAGTAGAATTAGGAAGTATTCAGACATAGGCTATAAAAATCCGTCAATCAACAAGAGTTTTTGACGAGACAGTTCCAATCAAGCGGCGGGCGGGCGGAATGTCCCCATTAGACACATTCCTGCGGCCGTGATCACGGTGTCCCAACTGTACTATTACATTCAAATATGCAAAAAATACCTGTGGCAAACTGACTTTTTCAATAACCGCTGAAAATGTTGACTGCGTTGCATTTGCTACTCCGGTCGGAATTCTTGCGGCTATAGAGTAAATAGCTCCATAGCTATAGCTTGCTATTGTTTATGATGTTTTCTGTAATGGTATATTGTAGAAACTTAAAAAGATTAGAGCGGTACATAAAAATAACTTTAAAAAGTATATTATTACTAGTGAAGTACTTTGTCTACGAAATAGTTTTCTGTTTGAATGTTTTAATTCGACAGAGTAGAAAATGTTTCTAGCCTAAGTCTCTGAAAACGGAAATCAACTGATAGTTCCAACGGAAGTATACCTGTAAGATTAATAGTACGAGCGTCTCATTGCCAAAAAAATGTTATTGTGATTACCTACCTTAAACACAACATGGGCCTCATGTGGGCTATAAGCTTACATGATAACCCACTGGACCGCTTTCCAGTTTCGCACAGTGGTACATCCAGTTATCCTATAGGGCACTAAGTTGTGATACCGACCTGTCTAATTGTTTTCATCAGAGTAATCAACCAATGACTGAATTTCGTCCTAGGAGTCTTACCTTTCAAGGAACTTACTTCTCTAGACGTTTGTTGGAAACGCCTCTTTTGGTAACAAGGATTAATTATTTTGTTTTATTTTTTGTTTTTTACATTTTTTAAATGGAAAATAAAAAATCAAATCAAAATTAAGTTGATGTCATCATAATACCAGCGATGATATTTACAAATTACAACTTTCCCCACTTAATTACCGAACATAATTAAACGGCTTAACAGTATCCTCTATCACAGTTATGATTTGTAAAGTATATCTGTCGAATAAGATATTAATTGAAATAAAAGAAAAAATTTGTTGATAATGGTATGGTTTTTGGTACAAGTATGGTATTTTTGGTATAGGTATATGCCCTCCCTGGAAGCGGCCCCATCGCGGCCTTACATAAAGATGTCAGTTAAAAAATCGTTCACTCACCCTGAAGCTGATAGCTCCATTGCAGTTAACGTCGAACGCTTTGAACACAAAATGGGCGTACATAGTAGCATCTGAAACAACCACATTCCATCAGTAATGCAGCAACACAGCGGTTCCACGCGCCCTGTACGGGGAGCAGTCTCTCTCTCTCTCTCTCTCTCTCTCTCTCTCTCTCTCTCTCTCTCTCTCTCTCTCTCTCTCTCTCTCTCTCTCTCTCTCTCTCTCTCTCTCTTTCTCTC